>CM062814.1:565664025-566264025 GCA_031772625.1 Pinus tabuliformis | reverse complement strand
ATCAAGGAATTGGTCTGTAGTGCTCCAATCCTTAGAGGACCAGACTGGGCATTACCATTCCATATTCATGCTGATGCTTCTTAGACAACAATTGGGGCAGTTTTGGGGCATCAAGTGGATAAGGTACCATATACATTTTACTATGTTAGTAATAACTTGGCCCTTACTGAGTAAACTACACAGTGACTGAAAAAGAATTCTTTGTTGTCATCTATGCCATCAACAAGTTCCAACACTATATCACTAGTTACCCCACATTTGTACACACGGATCGTGTAGCCATCAGGTATATGATGAATAAACCCGTTACTCCTGGTCATATTACAATATGGCTTTTTCTATTTCAAGAATTTGGTATTACCATAGTAGATAAACTAGGTAAGGATAAAGTGGTTGCTGATTTTCTGTCTAGATTAGAAAATAATGCCGGAGGTACATCTATCGAAGATAACTTTCCAGATGAATATGTTTTTGCAATTTCTGCTACCACTCCGTGGTATGCAAATATTGCTAACTATCTTGCTACATGGAAGGTACCTCGTCATTTGTCATATAAAGACCAACGGAAACTTATTCATCATAGTACCTGATATTCATGGATGGCAGGATACCTATTTCATACAGGGCTTGATCAACAGACTCATCGTTGTGTATCAGAGGATGATATCTATGAGATATTGAAGGCTTCCCATAGTGGACGTTGTGGAGGACATTTTGCAGATAAAAGAATAGGCCACAAGGTGTTGCAAATGGGATACTACTGGACTTTTATCTTTCGTGATGCTAGAGATTATGTCCAAAGATGTGACAACTGTCAATAGGTGGGACAATCTGGGAAATCAGATGAAATGCCATTATAGCCCCACATAGTCCTTGAACCTTTTGAGAAGTGGGCCATCGATTTTGTTGGACCCATCAACTCACCTTCCCATTAGAAGGTTCACATCCTAGTTTGTACTGATTATGTGATTAAGTGGGTCGAAGCCAGAGCAGCTGTGAAAGCAACAGAACAGGTGGTGGCTGATTTTCATTTTGAAGAGATTTTTGTCTGATGTGATACCCCGAGAGAAATTTTTTCAGATGGAGGATCATAGTTCACATCCCACATGATAGAGAGGCTTATGCAGAAATATGGGGTTAAACACAAAGTGACAACTCACCATCCCCAAGCGAATGGACAAGTAGAAAGCACAAACAAGGTCTTAGAAAATATCTTGACAAAAATTTTTGCAAGTCATTGCCGGGATTGGTCATAGAAACTTCCAGAAGCTCTTTGGGTGTATAGGACGATGTGGCGGAACACAATTGGGTTTTCACCATTTGAGCTAGTCTATGGGAAATCCCCCTTATTTCCGGTTGAATTCGAAATTAGTATGCTCAGAACAGCTTTGGAAGTGGGATTAGACTTATCAGAGGCCTAGAAACACTAGTTGGAAAAACTCAATGAGTTAGACGAGATTCGTTCAGTAGCTGTCTAAAGAACCACTATTGTCCAATAGTAAAGAATGAAATGGCATAATAAATTTATCAAGAATAAGGGGTTTCATACAAGGGACTAGGCATTGTTATATGACTCTTGGTTCAAAATTTTGAAAGGAAAGCTTTGCACTCGTTGGATGAGACCCTATGAAGTGGACGTTGTATCCACCAATGGCACAATCAGATTGGTTACAGGAGATGAAAATCGTACTTCCTTCCTAGTGAAGGGACAATGTTTGAAGCTATACCACCATCCAACTTCTAAAGATGCCTTCATAAAAAATCTTTCTGATACATCTGGTTTGATGGTCGTTGGTCCAGAGAATGCTTCCTCTACCTTTTGCTGAAAAAAAAAATAAATTAAAAAAAAATAATAAAAATAAATAAATAAATAAATATAATAATAATAATAATAAATATATTGTGCTACTACTTACTTGTTTGTCTTTTTACAGGAATAAGCACTGAATTATGACAAGGAGAAACAGAGAAATTTTTCAAGTAACAGTTGTTGTTGTTACTCCGCTGGTGCTTTTACTCCACGGTCACTCTTACACTACTGTTGTTATTACTCCACTGTTGCTATTACTCCGTTGGTATTGTTACTCTGCCGGTGCTGTTACTCCACCGTTGTTGTTAATCTGCCGTTTCTATTACTCCATTGGTGTTGTTACACCATAGCTGCTGTTACACCACCATGTTGTTACTCCCCCATGCTATTACTCCGTTGGTGTCATTAATCTGCCATTGTCATTACTCCGCCATTGCCATTACTCCACCAGTTATCTTTGTTGTTACTCCACTGCCAAGTAGGTCACCAGGTACGCCTCCATTGACTCTTACAGATTTAATTAAAATATTCCAAAGAAGACACTAGTACATGCCGTGGACAATTGTATTTAAGTTGGGGGGGTTCCATCATAAAGAAACGACGGCGTACCTAAAATTGTAATCATATCACATCATTACCAAATCCAATGAGAACAGAAACCAAAAATTGTGCAATTTTGTAATCATGATTCCTACGCATTAGAATTTGAAATTGTACGCCAAGAACTTACCGGTCATTTCCCCAGTACATTGTATTCAATTACCATAATTATTCACTTGTACTGCCACACCCTGCCATTAATTATTGTCTTTTTCAAGGTGTACCAATCATCATTATTATTCTTTTACCCTGTGGCCACCTTGCTAACAATATTGTCACCATCAGTTGGTTGCTATAACTCCCCCCACCAGCCAACTGTATCCATTGTGTTGATCCAGTTCTTAGAGCGATGGGTGGATTGGTTGTGCGCCATGAGCTAGAGGGTATGAAAATGGTCAGAAACAATCCAGAAGTATGGCAGGTTTTCGAAAATACAGGGTGGAACATCTATTTCGATAGATTACAAGGATTTAAAGAGGAAATTGCAATTGAATTTGCACTCAATTTAGAGGAAGGGAGCTCTTGGGTCCAGGGGATAGAAATCACTGTTATAGAAGAAACCATTGTAGAGGTCAGTAGGCTACCCCAGTAGGGAAAGAAATGGTTTTCATGAAGAACCACCCTTCCAAAGTTCCCTGAAGCATTCTTGCAGGTTGGAGAAAATGTTGTTTTGAAAGGCTAGGGGTACGACCAAAATTCATTACCACACCCATGGGGTGACGTAGCAGGTTTCGTAATGAGATACATAACCTGCGAGGGGAGGTATACCACCATGTTTAAATACCATTTCAGAATATTGGCTCACCTCCGGTTCCCATAGGCACAAGCCTTCTCATTGAATATGCCTTTCTTTCTGTTAAGAAGTCTCCAGCTGACGGTGCACTCTGCTCAGTGTTCGCGACAAGTGGCAGCAGTCATTACCAACCATGGTCTAGTCTAGCTGTTAGTCATGCATGCAATCAGTCGATTTCAAATCCCGTGGGAAACATTCTGGGATTCTACAGAGGAAGAAATAGTAGCTGCTAGAGCTGCTAGAGAAGAGGAGCTAGAAGAACCAATGAAAGAAGGAACCAAAGCAGAGGATGAATACATAGATCAAGAAGAATCAGAGGAAATGGAGATGGAACCCAAGGAGCTGGAACGGAACCAGGAGAATGAACTAGGGAGGATAGTTGAGGCTACTCCACAAGAACTAACCTCGACCACGGAGCCAATGGAAGAAGAAGTACTGCAGCAAGGGGCCAATATAGAAAGGGCTACCAGCACCACGACCAAGGCTGTCCCTTAAAAACCAGCCTCAACCATGGAGCTAGTGGAGCAAATCAGCAACACTATAATAAGTGAATAGGGACCACATCGGGATGAGGTGGAGGAATTCGTTAATATTGTGGCCGGTGGTGTGCCACAAGAACCACCCTCGACCGTAGAACTAATGGAGGAAGATGAGCCAGAATGAGAGGGGCCCAAAGCTGAAAGAACCATGGGGCCAATAGGAGAGGAGGATATGGGTATAATGGATGGAATTGATGTGATTATGAAAGAATCCATCTGTATCAATGCTATGCTTGAAGAAGCAGTGCCAACATCGTCTTTTCAAGAACTGCTAGACATGGAAGGTGGTGACCCACAAGAACCATCATCAACCTGTCCAACCCTGGAGACCATAGAGGAATTAAATGTTGGGATTGACGTTGTTCCACAAGAACCAACATCAACCTTAGAACAAGGGACTACACAGGCAAGGGTTTTAACCTAGAGCAGAGACGTTGTAGATAGAGGGAAAGAGCTCGAGACCACGACTGGGGCAAAGATAGATCAGGTAGGAAAATACTTTCAATTTTCCTCTTACTTCTCCATTCCAAAAGGGGAAAGGGTGTCTCACTCCACCTGAAACATAGAAGAGGACGTAGCCATTCAGCTAATCTTGAAATATGGTGGGTCGAAGAAAGGACCAACTACCATAGGCTTATTGGTTGCAAATCCCCACAGAGACCTCTCTCAAGAACCCAAATTAGAGGAAGAGGCAAATGTTTTTGAAACGAGGGAACCTGGAAGGGAAAGTTTAGTTGAACCACTGATGGAAATCCACCGAGTAAATCTGCCACTTCTTGAGATGGCCTCATAATAAGACGAGGCAGGAGATAGTAAGGAAGTGGTTGCTCCCCAGGAAGAGAAAGCAAGCAAGGAAGCCCCATCGAGTAACCCTGTGGATACTCCCTTGAATAAATCACCACCTGTCGAACCAGCTGCAGTACTAGATGAGGTGGTGGTTAAACAAGAATGGGTAGAATTTTGTCAACAACGAATGCTACCTATGAAGTAGAAGTACTAGCTGCAATTTAGAGAAACAATGCGACTTAAAATAGAGATTAAGAAGTTGAGGAAGCAGATGCACCGAATGAAGAAACAGGTGAAGAGATATAAGCATCATGCTAAGAGACCCACAGCCACGACGACTGAAGTAGGGACATAGGTAGATGGAGTGGCAACAACCTTGGTTTCCACTCAGAAAGACACTATAGAATATTTGTTTGAAGGCCGTGAGTTTTCATTGATGGCCGAATTATAGACATGGAAATCGACCATGGTGTGACACCAGAAAAAAGCAAAGAGAGCCCAAGAATGAGCATCCAAGACAATCTTTGAATATGTGGAGCGCATTGATATAATGAAATTAAGGTATGCCAAGTAGCAACTCAAGGTGGAGAAGCTAGAGAGGCAAGTGGCAGAGTTGAAAACCAACAAGGAGAAGATTCTCCATTTAGTACAAGAGGTGATGGCATGTCGCCCTCCCGCTTCCAATTATTCTTTATTTTTACATGAGTGTTTTCTTTTCTTATATTTGGAAAGTATCCAAAAATAAATTAGTCATGAGATTGAGGACGGTGTACAGTTCCTTCGGGTAATGAGAGCCCATGATGTGCCAAATCAGCATTTGATGTGTGAGCTTTACATGCACAGGTATCTCCTATGGGTTGAGAGAGAATTTAATTTGGCTCCATATGTGGGGGACATTCATTTAAGGGTCCTCACCTCTTACACTTTTAATCAGATAAGTTGGCAGAAAGCTTCTGACACATTCGAGTCAAATTAGGCTACGAAGCCTTTTATGGTAAGAGGAGAACCCGAGAGATCAATGACTATGTATAATAAGCACACTACATTTTTTGAAATAATGGGAAACAAAGAAGATGCTGAGGACCCAAAAGTGTTGCATCGATCTCTGTGTCAAACAATTGGTCACATTTCAAGTTGAGGCCCTGGATAGTTGTCAGTAAAGGTGGATGATGTCACCCACATCTGGCTGGAACAGAGAACCGTTTGGAGCACCAAGTTTTGCATGAACATTTAGCAGGGTGCCAAGATATATGGCATGCATCCAAACATGTGGGGTTTGGTGGATGGGAATTCGATTCCAATACCCTGTCCTATGGTTTCCAGCAGAACACTACACCCCAGCCTATACTATGCCAAATGATTGGTGGAAGGAATTTTTCCTCTCAGAGGGGTTTAAGGTCCCAGGAACAGAAATGGCTGAGGAGTACGATCTTTCCTGGCTTCAGGAAGCACACACCCTATCCAACCGAAACCTGCGGAGACGTCGAGCTGCACGAGGGCATGCAAAAGGCTAGTTGGGGGGAGATGTTGGGCACCAAATTGGCCTATATTTTCCTTGCATTTCCACTCCTCTTTTCATCCCTTTTTGTATTCATTCGCATATATTTACTGTGTAAAAGTATGACATGATTCCCCTTTATCGTCTCTTGGGATATTTAATTAATGAAGTAGAGTTATGAGGGTTTTACCTATGCGAACCACTAAAACATGTGATTACTGCAGATTGTGGAGCACGGGTGTTGATTGCACAACATATCGCATCAATTCCGTGATTCACAACAGCTGATCAACCACGACGAAACAACTAAACTGATTTGTAGCTATTCTCAACCTATTTTGGGACCATTCTTGTTCTTGCTCTCTTGGCACCAGTGCTGTGATGGAACAGATGTATATCTTTGGGCATATAGTTTCCAGGTTTTGGGGAGAGATGTTATTCTCCTTTGTACTGTATAAAAGATGGGTCATTCCTATATCAGGATTAGTCGAACCCTGCATTGTATTGTAACAACATTATTCAGATTAATAAGATACAAAGCTTTCTGCTAATCTATAGTTCGTTGTGATTAACGCAACCATGATCAGAGAGCTGGGCCCACTCTTCTGATTAGGTGTTGCGTGCTTCCTTGTTTGCATGTATTGTTTATCATTGTATTTATTTCTTGTTGTTGTTGCAGATTTCTTAGATAACCGTGAATACCTTTCTATGTTTTGAAGTTGAGTTTTTATTTCTGTTTCATCAATGTTTTGATTGGTAGTCATGAATCCTTGGTTGATGACAGACTGTAACCTGCCCCTGCATATCCATTGTGTGTTGCCTTGAAAATAATATGCAGCCGGATTGATACATTAAAGTAGGAAAAAGGGTGAATAAATTGTTCAAACTTCGACACCACCAATGGGGTCACTACAATGGAGAGCCAATGGTTTTGTATTGTTAGCTAATATTCAAAACAGGATGGTGGGATTATTTACAAGATACTTGGAGTTTGCGGGCAAGACGAATGATGATGTGGAGAAACAGTGTCACCTCAGCATAGCCATCTGGAGAGCCCGTGAGACTCCAGATAACGTTCGAGCGATGGAGTTCTAGACCATGATTAGGGAACGAGCTCTACACTAGTCCATAAAGTGGGTAGAGGAAAACCAGAACCCAACCATAGATGACATTAAGAGGGGATTTGTGCAAGAGTTCAAGGTACTGCAAACCGATCAGCAAGGGCTGTCAGAGTTGTGGGAAATCAAGCAGAGGGAGGGAGAGACTATGTGGGATCTCATGCAAAGATTTAAGGATGCCATTGCCAAGCTAAGTTATACTTTGGACCCAAACCACCAGCGGGACTGGTTCATCAAGGTGCTCTTGCCTTTGACCAGAACACCATTGACACAACAGAAGATAGGAACCCTGCAGGATGTTTTAGAGCAAGCATCACAGATAGAAGTGATGGCAGGGTATCCCCATGAATATCGAGGAGGCACAAGTTTGCAAGACCCAGCAATCTCGAGCTTGTAGAGCCAGATCGAAAACCTGACCGAGAAGCTGAGGGATCTTCAGCCTGCATGACTGGCCAAGCCCAATGTTTGGTGCACCCATTGTCTGGTGGAGGGGCACGTTGCGATGGAATGCTCACGACTGTGAGGTCTTAACCAAACAGGAGGGGTGACGGGGTCATAAGGAACCACTTCAGCTGCAGGGTTTGTGGCCATTGGGTGTAAGGACCCTTCCGAGGAAGGAATAACATAGATTTCTACGAAATTTGTAGAACATATGGACACGTGCCATAGATGTGTCTAATGCTGCAAAAGTACTCTAGCATCCGCAATAACAACTACTGTGAGTTCTGCGCATCAACTACTCAACACAAAGATCAATGTTGGGCGCTAGATGCTATAGTAGAAAGATTGGATAGATCCATGTTTCACATCAATGAAGCAAATCAAGGGGGCTGAGGAGGCAATGGACATGGAGGGAGATCGGGGGGTAGATGACCCATAAGATTATACAACTGCAATCAAGAAGGACATGTCGCAACCGAATGCCCACTCCTGAGAAGACCATGGTTTTCACAATGCAGAGTTAACACCCAAGCAAAGGAAGATTGCTTGGAGCTCATTGCAAAATGGGAAGAGAGGACCAGACAACGAGGAGATAACTTGGCGAATTCCGAGCCGCGGGCCGATGAAGCCCTCTCCACAACAAATATCAATATAGTCAACTAATGAGTGAAGAAGATAGGGAAAGATAGCTACGATGAGGAAACTCCCATGATTGTCAAAGCAGCATCACCATAAAAGGTGTATCAACCTGAGCGCCAGAAGCAGTATTACCAAGAAGCGACCAAACTGTTCGAAGGAATGACTAAATATAGGGATGCCCGAGGTCCGTAAATCTACGTGCACGGCCCTGCCCAACCCATTGGGGAATGGTTTAAATTATTGTTAAAAATTGTTGAAGATGATACCATGCTAAGGGAATTATGGAAAGTCTTGAAAGTCATAGTATTCATAGAGTGAGAGGATGCGGGACCACCTTGTGAAGTCTGGCTAGAGAAAGCATCTAGGAGGGTAAATAGGAATAATAAGAGAAGCAAGAATGAATTTTGAATCAGTGTGCAGGTGGCAGGATTCCACATAAAAGACACCATGTCGGATTTGGGATCGGATGTACACATCCTACCCCGAAAAGCTTCGGAGGCAATGGGCAAACCACAATTGAAATATTCGCCAATTCAGTAGAGAATGGAAAATCAATACTGCATACTGCCCATTGGAAGATTGGAGAATGTAGAAGCTGATGTAGGAGTAAACACACACACTGAGTTCAAGGTAATAGACATTATGGGGGATAAAGACCAATATCCAACACTCATGGGGATTGAATGGGCATATGAAAACTATGTCGTCATAGATTTGAAAAAGGAATTGATGATATTTGAAGAAGAAGAAGGCCTAAGGGTCATTCAGCCACTGGACCATTATCAAGGACCCAGGTTCACAAAACCAATAGACGATTGGGAAGAACCAGGGATGTTAGACCAGTTGTATACTCTTATGGTAGGAAAGAGGGAAGATTACATAAATCCTACAACCGGAGGATTAGTTAGCTGGAGGAGCATCCAAAGTTTCGTAGCTAGTTCAGAAGCTGCATGGGATGCATGGAAGCAGGGGTGATATGAACTAACAACCTGGTGATGTACAATGATAAGTCGAGTAAATGGGGGACATATAGGAAAGGACGATATCTGAAAATGTTGTGGCCTTGAAGCGATAGATCAGTTCCTGGATAGGATGGACCAGGATGTACCAGAAGACCAGCAAATTCCCTTTCTGGACATTACACTCATGATAACACTGAAAAGATGGTGGAAAGCACACTTCCAAGTATTGAAAGACTGGACGGATGCAAAGAGAGCATTAAAGGAAAGGTTTAGCAAGAAGGAAGAGTAGCCACCAGGCCAAAAAGAATACACGGGGAATTCAAGTCCTGAGGAACATATTAAAAAATTCACAACCAACTGGGAAATCCAGGGACTAACAAGGAATTTGTGGGTGCATGTCTTTACACACACCCTTCGCGCCATCCCCTAGGCATGGTATGTCCATGAAGAACTATGATGACAAACAACTGCTTGGGATGCCTTGAAAACATAGTTCGTCGGTGATTTCTTGTTTAAGGACAGTGAAGACAAAATGACAGAAGTGCTTTAAGCAGTGAAAGGAGTTTTGTTCACCTCAAAAATGAACGTTGAGGGGGAGCATGAAGAAAACTTCCTACACTACTTATTTGCTATGGAACCTCCAGAACTGGAAACCTATGACAGAGTCGACACAGAACCAAAAGAAGATGGATTGGAAGGCTTAAACATCTAGCCTTTGAAGAAACAGAGGGAGAGAGAGGGACTCATGAGATCCCTTCGACAGAAGGTGCTCATCTCCTACCAGTGAAACTGAGAAAGCAAAATGTAGGGACAGAGGATAAACCCAAGATAGCATCAGTAGGAGACTACTTGGATGAAAAGATCACTAAAGAAATTTTCAACTTGTTACAAGAGTACCAAGACATGTTCCTAGCTTCTGTAGCTGAGCTCAAGGGGACAAAAGGTAACTTGGGAGAAATATTTTTTTTTTTGAAACCAGGGGTCCAACTAGTGAAGCAAAGACCATACCGGCTGAACCCAAGGGTCAAAGAAAAAGTTAAAAGGGAGATTGATAAAATGCTAGATGCAGGAATCATTGTTCCAGTCGATGAAGTTGATTGGATAAGCCCTATAGTGATTCAAAACAAGAAGGATGTGGATAAGATTAGAGTATGTGTCGATTATAGAAGCCTGAACAATGCATGCATGACGACCCATTCCCCACACCCTTCAACGATGAAGTCATAGAAAATGTTGCAGAGAATGAGGTTTATTCATTCACATATGGCTTCTAGGGCTATCACCAAATCCGAATAGATGAAGAAGACAAAAGGAAAACAACATTCACGATGGAGTGGGGGTCATACACATATAATGTAATGCCATTTGGATTGAAGAATGCAGCAACAATCTTTTCAAGGATTGTAATAGCAGCCTTTAGGGACTATATTCATAAATTCCTAGAAGTCTACATAGACGACTGGACAATGTACAGCCTACTGAAAAAGCACAACAACCTGTTGCGAGTAAAGTTTGAAATATGAAGACAATTACAAACCTATTTAAATTTGAAGAAGTGCATTTTCGCAGTTCCCTTTGGAACCCTGCTAGGCCATATTGTCTACAAATATGGAGTCTGCATGGACCCTGGTAAAATAGTAGCAATCATCCACATGGAACCACCCCGCAACATAAAGCAATTAAGAGAAACTCTAGGCCATACAAGGTACTACAGAATATTCATTAGAAACTATGCAACCATAACAGCCCCAATGGAGAGACTGCTAAAGAAGACGGAGGAATTCATATGGACAGTAGATTGTCAAGCAGTGCTCGACAAACTAAAAGAAAGGTTAGTAAGTGCGCCCATCTTAGTATACCCTGACTAGAAAAGTTTTATCCATGTACATATTGATGCGTTTGGAATAACACTAGGAGTAGTCTGGCGCAACCATGAGAGAAGATGGATCACCCAGTATACTACGCAAGAAGAAAGCTTTCCATGGAGGAAAAGAATTATACAACAATAGAATAAGAGGCTCTACCAACGGCCTACTCTCTCCAAAAGTTTAGGCACTACCTGCTGGGGGTGCCATTCAAATTTTCCACAAACCATTCTGCACTAAAATACCTAGTAAACAAGCCCATATTGGAGGAAGGATATGTAGATGGCTATTGTTGTTTCAAGAGTTCACATTTGAAGTAGTTGTTAAGTTGGGCAAACTGAATGTAGGCCTAGATCACCTTTCTCGTCTGGATACAGGGGAGAAAGATGGAGAAATAGACAACCAGTTACCCGATGCTGATTTATTCATGATAGAAGCTATACCCGACCATCTATAGGAAATTTCTACTCTGCTCACAATAGGAAATTGTCCACAAGACTACACCGCAATGCAGGAAAGGCACCTGGTGGTTAGAGCAGCAGATTACCAACTCATAGTAGGACATCTTTACAAAATGGGTTTAGAATACTCATGCACTATGTCCTACAACACAAAAGAGAAGATATCTTATGGGAGTGCGTTTGCGCTAGGACATGTTGGGGGTAGGGAAATGACAAGGAAAATACTACAAGTTGGACTGTGGTGGCCTACTATACATAAGGATTCAAAGGCATTCACCAATGAATGTGATGTAAGTCAAAGAGTTGGAAGACCTTCCCAACGTGATGAGATACCACTACACTTGGTCCATACAGTACAAATATTTGATAAATGGGTGGTAGACTTCACTGGTCCAATATGCCCACCAGCATGTCGCTCCAAAGCCTGATACATAATTACCACGACAGAGTATCTGTCAAGATGGGCAAAAGACGCGCTAGTAAAAGACTTCACAACAGAGACATGAGCGTGCTTCATGTTTGAAAACATCATCTCAAGGTTCGGATGCCCAAGAAGTCTCACAAGTGATGAAGTTACACACTTCTTGAACGAGACAATCCAGGTACTATTAACAACTTTTATGGTACAACATCACAAGAGCATCCCTTACCATCCACAAGCAAACAATGCAGTAGAAGAATTCAAGAATATACGGGAAAAAGGGCTAAGCAAAATCATATCAGCCAATAGAGATGACTGGGATGAAATAATTCTAGTGACTCTTTGGGCATATAGAACAACAGTTAAAAGACTACACAAACAAACTCCATTTTAGCTAGTATATGGCAGAGAGGCTGTGGTGCTAGTAGAGTTTGTACTACCTAGCATGTTTATTTCAGAAGCAATAGAAATGAAAAATAGCAGTTCCTTGTGGGACAGACTGAGACAGCTATTAGAGCTCGATGAAATGCAATTCTTGGCTGAGTTCCATCAATCTGTCGAGCAACGAAGACAGAAGGCTTGGCACTATAGGCACATCAAGAAGAAATCGTTCAGCGTTGGTGACCAAGTGCTCCTCTATGACAGTGAGTTCCTCAAGTTCCCAACAAAACTACAGATGCACTAGTTAGGCCTGTTCATAATTTCACATATAAAGGAATAAGGTGTGGTGAAACTCGCACAACTGGATGGAGTCCTACTGCCAAGATGGGTGAATGGAACACGTCTAAAACCTTTCCACAAGTAAAAATAAATAAATAAATTTTTATTTATTTATTTATTTTCAGTATTCATAGTAAGGTTGCAGTCAATAGACAGATACCGCAACCCATTTGTGGTCGGGGGGATATAGTGCCAATAGAGTCAGCAAGCCTAGTTGGCAGGAATAGTAGCCATGCATGTCAAGCACTATTCACAGAATCCATGTAGGTTTGAACTTTTTCCAAAATTGATGACCGCACATGCACCCGTCATTCGCCGTACCAGTAGTTATTTCCTAATTAAGTAATCAATAAGGAAACTGTCATGATAGTTTCGGAAAATCTTTCCCGTTAAGCATAGAATTAGTTAATAAATAAGCCCATCACGGTAGAATAAAGATGCCATGCAGCCCACTCTGTACTTGCCAAGCCCACGTCATATTTGGCATGTACGAGTCAGCTGGCGACAGCAAAAAGATAGCTAGAATACATGAAAAGGCCACTGGAGTAATTAGTTGATTAAAGCCTCGTCTTTCAAGGGATGTCATGTCAGAACCATATACATAACTCTCAGAAGAATGCAGGGAATAGTAAAATTTCAAACACTAGAAGGATTTTAGAATAACTCGAAAGAATATAAGTAGGACAGAAGAAACAGAAGACCAACAGTGCAAATTGTCTACAGAATAAGGGGAACAATGTAAAGAGAATCACATCAGTTCCAAAAATTTCTCTAGATGCAAGAATCAACATTATGGATGACCTATATGGGAAATCAGTCGATCCTCATCGACAATGACTTCAAAGATGGGTTCCAATTCCTGGCCATGAAGAGGGAGGTATATGTAGAAGAATTTCAACAAGAGGATGGCACCATAGCCTCCAGAATCAGGGGAGACTTCAAAGGGCTATAGAATTCCACACTGTTCAACTTAAGAAATCTTCCTATGTTCGGCACCCAATTGGCCACCATGCAGTGTACCAAGCTATTAGCAATCATGATGCATGGACGTTCCCTATGGATGGACAGAGAATACCCAATCCATGCCGAGGATATCTACTGATTGACCGGGCTGACAAACATGGGGAATGTAGTCAGCAGAGAATTATAGGTGGGGGCCAAGCGGGGCAAGAAACCCACAGAGGACAACATCTACACTCGATATGGAATGGAGTGGGGGGGGAAGGTGCAAAGCTAGACAAAATTAACAATGATAACATTTGGTTTTCCTGCTACCTGATTGCAGGAAAGACGATGAGGCACTTCACAAGAAATGAATGCACCATGGACATAGTATCAATAGCAGAACATTGTTGCCAGGGTGAGATACTGAACTGGGCAGCCTTTGTACTCAATGAACTCTTTGAGGCATGCGAAGATTTTTACCGGTGGAGCACTGGATCTGTGTTCGGATATTTGGTAATGACATTAGCGATATGAAAGTGGAGGCCACCCCCAGAGAGGT
Organism: Pinus tabuliformis; assembly: GCA_031772625.1. Taxonomy (NCBI): domain Eukaryota; kingdom Viridiplantae; phylum Streptophyta; class Pinopsida; order Pinales; family Pinaceae; genus Pinus; species Pinus tabuliformis. Next base: position 566,249,868 of record CM062814.1, on the reverse strand, counting down.
AGATGGCAACCATTGTTGAAGATTAGCCAATCGCACTCAGAAGCGAACAAAGGAGGGCATTGGGAGATCCCAATGTCAAGGAAATTAATGAAGCGACCTTTAGGAGTTCGTACGCCTAGATGGTGGATGCCATTCTGTCTGTAGAGTGAATACCCAAGACTCTCCTGGATGAGTTCTCGAGCGACCTCTGGTTCAGTGCTTCGCACGCAGATACGTACCTTAGACCATGGTGTGTCAACCCCTCCACATTTAAGTTAAGGCCACAAAAATTTGGTCTGATAGAGGAGGATCTGCGCAAAGAAGTAGAGTCGTGGCTGGGAGTGGCCTGCGAAATAATGGAGGGAATGCCCAGGTATCTATTCGAAGCTATGGCGCCACGGAGGTAAGAAGGAGAGGGGGTAGAAAGTAGCAGAAGGGTGATGATGGAAGTGCTTCAACCAATGCTTCTCCAGATAGAGGAGAAAATGTTCGAGGTAAGGAGGACAATTTCAAGCTCTGAGCCAGGTGAGGGTGAATATCCTGAACATTTTTAAGGTTCAACTATGTTGTTCGCAATAATCACGCCACCCCTCTCAACAGCTCCTCCCACATGTGTAGCCCAGCCCCCCTCCATGAACCCAGTGCCCAAACCACAAACGAAGCGGGTTATCTACACCCCCAAGTCAAAAAGCTAGCTATCAAAAATCCAAAAGTTAGCACCCCAGTCCCAGTCGTCGATCTCACTGTTGAGGTCGAACATCAAATTCTCGCAACTTCCACAGTTGAGGAAATCTCTAATACCGCAACCACTTCAACACATCTATCTTGGGAGTCATCCCCGCAAACAACTTCCACCTCTACAATGGTGTCTGAGATCTTCCCCTTCGGCCACAGAAGAATATCTGTGGAAGCAGAAGTTCAATGAAGTGGTCAGAAGGAAGGTGCCACCTCGACTTTAGAAATGCTACCTACTGAGAGTACAACACAATGCTAGGTCTAGACACATTGACTAGAGGACGCTTGGATTCCAGTTCGCAGGGAGAAAGGACTGGCCTGTACCTACCCACGCCCCTATAAAAATCGCAGTCCCCCCAAACCCTAGTATCACCCCAGCCACACCACAGTTCACCCTGCCATCACAATAACCATCCCAGCAAGAGCATTCACTCACCTCACATTCCAATAAATCCATTGCAAGCGGCCTACCCCTAAAATAATAGTTTCTAGAACTAGACATCATGAGGGCTGATACACTGTATCACTAGTTAGCGGGCCAACTATTTTCTTTCATTCAACAAGCCACCCACAAGGCTCTGTGCCTGCATGAGAAATTGGTTAAGGAGCACAAGCAGCAGATGACGCAATTTCTCACAGTGACAGAGGAATGTGATCACCTGAAAGAGGCAAATACAGGGTTGCAAGCATAACTGCAACAACTTACGCAATGATTCAACGCCATGTGGCCCACAGCCATCAAAGACAACACTAAAGCACCGACGAACATGTTCGCCTGCTCCTTGATCGACTGCTGCAATCACATATAGATGGCATGCGTACACCTGGCAACCACAAATGCGAAGATGAAGAATAAGCTAGAGGCTATAAGGTCCACAATGCCAACCCTGTGGAAATATATGCAAGTTCAGTTGAAAGCAAGATGCGAGAGCTAGAGACAAAGAAACAAGCACTAGTTGATGCCCTCACAGATGGATACGCCTTAATGGGAAAAGTCCACGATTGGTCAGGAATTCTAGCTCTGAAGAATCACCATGTCTACACATTGCGAGAGCAGATTTAGTTTCCATTTTCCAGCATAAGGGCATGCACCAATCTTGTTCAGATCCAGCAGCTAACCGAACAAATCGACATCCTCCAAGCCCAAGTTGATACAATTGAGGAGAAGTCGACCAGGATGAAGAGGGTAATCTGAGACTTATGACCCCCGGTATGGATTCAGGTCCTACAATTGAAAGAGGCATGTGACTCAAGCAACCAACAACTAGATGATCTGTAGGTCCAACGAGTGACAACCCTGACATCACAATTAGCCGAGACATTTACACAAAGGTCAAACACGATCCTCGCAAATTGGAACTTGTCTATCTAATGATATAGCGAGTTCAGGCATCAAACAACAATAGAAATCCCCTAGTTGGAGCCTTCATTTGGGACAAAGGAGTTAGAAGGTCCGGAAAGGGGCACAGAAGTAAATGCCACACCACAAGCTAGTTTGGAAACAGAAGGAATGCCTATTCTGCAAGAAGGCATTACAAAAACAGAGGTGTCAGCACAACAGACAGATGAAATAATGCCTATAGAAACACATCCACCACCTGTAGAACCCATGGACACAACACTATCATCACCAAAGGACGAAATGACTTGAATCGGGGACGAGTCAAGAAATTGTGGTCGGGGCCTGTTGGACCCTTTGTTAATTTTGAGGAGTTTTGACCAACTGTAGGGCGGGAAAGGACAAATGGTAGAAACGGTTGGGTGGTGGAACGAGCAGTTGCAGGAAGGTGATGGCAAGGTTGCAGCGGAAGGAAAAGGCAACCAAGTAAACATGAAAGCGCAGAGGTAGCCAAGGAAGTAAGCAACTAAGTAAGAACTAGCAGTCCAGGAAGTTGAGAACGATATAAAGAGAGGAAGAAAAGAAAGGAAGGGTGGGACTATGGGTTGTTGATGGTGTTGCTACTATTGTTGCTGAATTTCATTAATCATCGGGGTTGTTGTTGAGACACTGAAGGATTAGGTAGCTGAGGAGGTATGTAGATACCAGAGCAGGAGCTGGAAGGGCTAAGCACTAAGGAACTTAGTTGTAGAGTAGATCTAACCCGAGCTACTAAGCTAGGTATTCTATGTGTTGTTGATGGCCAAGAGCCGAGTTCTAATATATTCTATTCTAATAATTTAATGTAATTCGAAGTTCATAACTGTTAAGGCCCATAGATATACTATACACCTTATGGTTTACCAAAATTTTAATTAGTCCCCTTCTTACATGAGGATGTTGCTTGATAGAACGACACTAGTATATTATTAAGTTTTGTGGTATATATGATGAGTCTCTATGTATGAGTTGATGATATTATTATTTATGTTCCATGTTGCGTGACCACATATGTATATGACCGCTTGTGTATAGCTTAGGTCCCTTCAATCCTATGCTAAGCTCTTCTCCCCTTTTGGTCGCAGCGCGCTTCGGGTGAGACTCTTTGCCTTTCAGGGTAAGGTGAAAATGTCAGCGTTGTCCTAGACTACAATAGACCATTGTTGGCTTTTCATGCCTGAACCAAGGGTCTTTTAACTAATGACTCACTTGAGCCAACAACTCCAAGGTGATTCACTTGCCCTATTGTATCCCTTGTCCAACATTTCATTTAATTGCAACTTTAACTCTACCAACTTAGGCATGCTCATCCTGTAAGGTGATTTTGATGTTGGTACCACCCTTGGAATTAACTCATTAGAAATTTCTACCTCCCTATAAGGTGGAAAATCTAATATATCCTCAGGAAATACATCCTTGAACTATTGTAGAAAAGGGTAATTTGTCAACACATCCACATCCTCAACTTCCTTACCCTTGTCACTAGAAATGTGCACTACAAATAACATACACCCTTTCTTGTGACTACGCTTTTCCTACGTAGCTATCACCATCCTAACTATTGTGGATTCTTCTTGCCCTGTAAGACTCTTAGTTCCCCATTGTCATCAACACACTCAATGGATTTTCCATAACAGTCTACCTTGGTTCTATGAAGATACAACCAATACATGCCCAACAACATACTGTATGATCCCAACGGTAAGATATTCAGATGTGTTGTGGTAGGCATACCATTCAAATAAAATGCACAAGCTCTTACCCAACAATGAACTCACTTCTTTGTACCTGTATCCAACTCCACTAACCAAGATTTTTCATTCAATTCCTTACTCAAACCACACTTATCCACCAATTCAGGACTAGCATAGCTATAATTAGATCTAGGGTCAATCAAAATAGAAATAAATTGATCATAAATCTTACCATCCATATCAATGATAGGTTCCTGGGGTTATGCATGTCTTTTGTCCACGACTGTATAAATACGAGGAATTCTCTCACAAACATCCCCAATAATCTACACCTCCTATGCACTATATATCTTAGGCTGCCACCTTGATTTTGCATACAATCTCTCCTAAGGTGTTCCTCACCCAATGTCCAAGACTCCAACCATCCTGTAGCATTACCTGTATGTTTTTTTTTAATCCATGTCCCTATCTATCTACACTAAACTTATTTTGAGGTGCCACATTTTCTTTCTCCTTTGCATTTTGAGGCCTTGGTCTCCTAGGCTTAAATTTACCTTTACCTTTTCTATTTCCATTCCATCCTTGCTAAGATTTATTCATACACTTTGACTGTTCATATAAATGCTTCAATTTCCCAATAACTTCCTCAAGTGACCGGGGCTCATCATACTCAATCCGATCTCTAAATTCGAACGGAAAACTAATGACAAATCGATGAAATTTAGCCTTCTCATCTGTCAGATATAGTACATACCTAAGTAGCTCAAGAAAGTTGGTCATGTACTCTTCTTCTATCATTGACCCCATCTTTAGGTCATATAATTCATTGGCCTTACTGTTGTAGTACATTTTTGACAAGTTCTTCTTCCCGAAAAGCCTCTAGAACTCATGCCAAGTCAAGTCATCTATCATGATGTCTTTGACCCATGTCACATATTCCCACCAAATGTCTGCTTTACATTTCAAGCTGAAGATAGTGATTATGGCCTTCATGTTATATGTGCACTCATGCAACAAAAAGAATTTGTTCTTCACGAGTATCCAAGCCACTGCATCTTCTTGCTTCTTCACATCTCCATCAAAAGTAGGTGGATTTTCTTACTTAAAATCATCTAGCGAGTATCCCCTAACACTCCTCCTGTAAGGATGATAACAATGATGATCATGATTCATGTTAGAACTAGAACTAGAATAGTACCTGTAATCATCACCCCTCCTATCCAGAGTGTCCAACAACCTTCCATCTCTCACCATGTCATCTCTATCAGACCTGTGTCTACCAGGAGACGTATTACATATGCCCCATTAGTTATTTCCTCCTATCCATGGATGATCCGAAGTGGCCCTTGTCGCTACAATTATGACCAACTTTGAAGTAGTATTGCATTAACCTCCGCTTGTTTCTCTTGTGCCTGTATGATCATGTCATTATCTTCCTTACAAATCCTTATTTCTTCCTTCAAGCTTCTCAATGTATCTACCAAATTAGAAGAGTGCCCACCACATTTCTCATCTGATTCATAGGGAGAGTCCTTGTAGTCTACCATCTTGCTATTCATTTTGACCTTCTTCCTGCAAGGCATAATATGTCAGATAAACCAAATCATAACAAACCAACGTACCTTAGTGTAATTTGGGGAGGTTACCTAATCTGAAATATCATCCAAATTATCATGATACATGTATAACATAATCATAACAGCATATATACATATACAAATGAGTGCATCAACACATAAACATCATTCTAGTTAGAGTCAAGCCATCAATGCATTACTATATTGACTACACATACCATGACGTCATCGATGACAACAACAACCATTACACCATTGTACACGTGGCCACATGAAACCATCAACATACATAAGCAATGCGTAATCAACCACACATGCAAATAAGTGCATGTAATCAAGCGTAAGCGAATAATACTTGTAACCAAACCTACAATACTGATACATGTAACCAAACATACAATAATGCAACCTAACATACAAGAATGTAACCAAGCGACATATAAGAACATGTAAGTGACATATAACAACATGTTACCAGTCATACATCCATTACGATGCACTCCACAATAAAAACATCAAGTTCCTCATGGCAACATCACTACAACCATGATCAACATTATGTAATGCAACAAGAACAGGAAATGAGTGTAAGAGACACATGCAACTGACATGCATGTATGACCAACACACAACCTATCCAGTCCAAGGGGTGAACCATGCTCTGATACCACTCTATAACACCCCTCTCCTGCATCTACCCAAGTAATCGACCAACCAGAGTAAACATGTGATGAGAGGCTACTACGATTGGATTCGACCTCTTGTGTGACCTTAAAAGAAAATGGAATTGATAGAAACACAACACACTAACCTTCCACATCAACTACAGAATGCATACAAACCATGCCAACACTTTAGGCAACTTGCCCCTAGGTCCCACTGAAAATTTTGATCACTTTTCGTCTAGACGCTCTCATGTTATAGGCATGCTAACATCTGAGAACCTTTGGATGCTCTCACGGGCTTGCATGCCAACATCTAGGAACCAATTTGTCCATTTTTGTGCCAGCGTCTCCAAGATTCAAGCCACTTTTCAGGTCCATAGCCCAGGTCACTTCCTAGAATGGAATGACTTCTTAAGAGCAATAAAATAATAGGGAATCAATGATGCGGAAGAAATTAGTTAAAAAAACCCTTAACCAGACCCCTACTAGCCATGACAGTCATTTCATCAAACATATCACCAACATGTAATCTAAAGGTGTAAGCAACATAATTAAGCATAGGGATCTCATACCTATCTTAGAATCACCAAGAACCATTTTTCCCTCATGTCATTTGTTGCATTATCATCTATTAGGTCATAGATACATTGTTCATTCAGTTTTAAGTAAAAACACAATGAGAGCCATACATAGTTACTGTCATAAAACATACACATAACCAATATAATAATAACAAAAATGCCATAAATACACCAGCCATGAAATCCTCATATAAACCAATACATTTTCCATGAAAACTAAGGGAATGAACTTCTTATTAATGAATGCAGAAACCAATCGGCGATGGGACTACCATGTCCCACCTAACCATAGATTAGCTGAGCCATGTCTCTCTTCAACTAATCACCCCCATGCCATATTTGAACAATGAATGTGGGACTCATAACAAACCAAAAGGAACCAAACAAGCATGGGTTCTACCAGAGTTCTGCTCCTAGTCTCTCAAGCTTTACCCTAATCCACAGTCTCATCTAGGGATCACTAGGCCCTACACTAAGACCCACTCTCTAGGATTTGCCGTACATCCCATCTCGGGACTACTAGGCCCAACGGAGAGAAATCCACCTCTTGGATTTACTATATATCCCATCATTCACTGACAAGGTTTCCTATGCCCACCGAGGCAAAAAATCTTAGCTTTACTGCAACCCACAGTTTAGCTCAAGGGTTACTAGGCCAATGGTTTTTCCATGATCCACAGTCTGGTTCAAGGAACAGTAGGCCATGTGTTTGACATTTTGGAGATTCACCCCACTCAGTTTCAATTCCATCCAGAAATCTAGCTCAACTGAAGTATGATAACCCATCTCATCAAAGATATTAGGAAATGGCAAGGCTACGCTGACGAACATTGTCACACTTGGAAATACCCATGCCATAACAACAAAGAACCACATGCAATACCATGCATGCGAAATATATCAAGCAAATCACACATGAAAATCAATACTTGTAAAGAATCCTACTATAGTGGCTTGATCATGCTTTCCCTTACTTGATTTTCACTTCCTCTTTCCTTCTTTGCCTTTCTTGATCCAATTCCCAAGTGCTCCATTAGGGGAATTTTGAGGTCTAAAATGGGCCTCATAAGAAAAATGTACAACCAAAATAAACTTTATAAGAACCAATAGGATTCAAGATGATGATTTCAACCATGGGTGATGGTCACCATCTTTGGAGTGAAAAAAGTAAAAAGATTAAAAAAATAAAATAATAAAACTACTTTTTCAACTCGTATTTTCAACTTATCTCCCTAAGGTTTTACTCAAATTTTGAGGGGGAGTACTCATTGGATGAAAAATTTAATTCCTCATCCAAGGAGTACCCATGTTTTATACTTTTGATGGACCCTATTACACGAAAAATGAGAAATACATGAAAAAACATGATTGCAATCACGCTTTTCATGTATTTCTCATTTTGTGTGTAGTAGGATTCATTGAGCGTATGCAACATGGGTACTCTTTAGATGAGGAATCAAATTCTACATCCAGAAAGTGTTTCCTCTTGGAATTTGAGTAAGCCCATAGGTAGATAAGTTGAAAATATAGCTTTTTGTTTTTTCCCTCTAAAAGTTGATGATGTAATATAATCTTATTTTACTATTTCAACTATTATTTTATAATTTCTTTAGGAGACCCATTTTAGACCTCAAAATTCCCCTAATGCAAGAAAACTTTAAGTGTCTAAGAGTGAGAGAGAGAGAGAGAGATAATAATGAGAGAGCTCCAAAACTGAACTCACAAAAGGTTCCTAATAGATCCTCAGAATCCTTTTTATTAATGGGGCCTCTATTTTCTTCATTTTCCATTATTTTCCTTCAATTTCCTTCTCACATGCAACCTATGACCTTTCACCTCCCTTTTCTCATAATTTCCATTATTTTCATAAATAAATGTGTAAAAAATGCCATTTTTCCTTTCCAAAGACTTAGCCATTTCCTTAGCCATAACAAACCAAATGAACACCCCCTAGGATGTCTTTCCCAACATTCATATTGGAATAAGTGTCCCATCAACCGTGTTTATTAATTTTAATTTTTATTGCAAGGAATTTTCACCAAGGCTATTATAAAGTCAAGTCAAGTTAAGTCATACTCAAATTTAGTGTGTGGTTGCATTCCAAGTTATTTTAGGTGATTCACTAGTCGAAAATGCTTAAATACCCTTCACGGGTTCATTGTAATCATCAAGTTTTGTGTGATCAATATAAGAGCCACAACTTGTGTGTTTTGTGTATGAAATTTGTGTTTTGGCTCCTCTGCCTTTCCAAAAAAAATGCCTTTTTTATCAGGCAGGCTGAACAAGTTTGAAATTATATGCACTACAACATAAAGGGGGTTTTAAGGCAATATTTGAGACGATTTTTGAGTAAATTGTCTTAACCTAAGAAAAAAAAAACTTGTGCATTGTCTTAAATATTTTCTTTAAGGAAGAGTCTCAAATTATTGTGTTAAAATATTGTTTCTAGAAAGAAAATATATAACAAAAGCATTTTTTGACTTGTATGAGACAATTTCATTTTTCTCTCTATAGTGACAATAGTTGGGATTAAAGACATATTGTCTTTACAGAGGCAATGTCTTTAATCCTAGCTATTTTGTCTATAGAGACAATAAAAACTTATATGCAAGGGCAATACAACATAACTTTTGTCTCTTAAGAAACAATTTAGAAAAATTTCTCACTTGTTAAATAAACCAATATAAAAAGTACCTAATTAAACATAAGCTACAATATCAATGATTAATTCATGTTAGGGTAGAGTGAAATCGAATATTCAAACACTTGTCTACAAAGAAGTTGCTCTTCCATTGACCTATCACCCTTTAAATAATTATGTGAAGAGTTATGGTAGTCCTTGAAATTGCATATATAGGGATTGATTTTAAAAAATTCTCAAGACATAATGACATAATCATTGTAAAATTCTATAATCATGCAACCCTTAGTTTTAACTTAATAAAAATAACTCAATGGAGTTATTTCAATGTCACATCCATGTAGCACGAATTGCACAAGAAGCTAACAATACAAAATAAATTACAAACTACTTAATCTAGTCATACAAAGAAAAGTAACTAGAATTAGCACAAGTTGTTAATATCTTTCCACAACTATTGAATGGTTTTTGATTAGGTTTTCTAATTTTATTCTTAAATAGGAAAAAGAAACTTGTGTATTGTCTTTCAAAGAAAGGTTTCTAAACATAAAATTTTGTGGTTTCGGTTTAGCATGTTTCTACTGTTCATATATTCCATTGGTTTTGATGGATATACTAATGAATTTTCATGTCAATAGAAGATGTCGACATACTCATAAACTAATAAAACAACTTTTCCCCTCAATTGGTTTATTGAGAAACTTAACCTAGATAGAAACCGTCACATCCTATTCATCCAGTGATAGAGATTATTTACAATGATTTCTATAATTGGCTCGTGTATGGGAAAAAGTAGGTTAAGGTACCAAGTACCCTCACAACTATTATAAATCTACCCATCTTAAGTACCCTATAAATAAAAAGGTTGAACATTCCCAAGATGGAAATGGATTGAAATTGTTTACCAAAATCATTGAAAGCATGATCCAAAAATAAAAAATAAAAAAATCTAACAGACGTATGTTTACTACTGCGAGGCAATATGTTTCTAATTAGGATAGAAGATATATGGCATGTGGGTCTGAAGATAAGAAATATATGTGGAAAAATTTGGAAAATGTGTCGAGAAAGCCCTATATGAATAGAATGAATCTCGTTCAACCACAAATTATTATAGTATCTTGAGAGGGTAAGATGATATGCTCAGACATTGAGGCATTATCATTTTCCAATGATTCTCCCAAACGTTCTTCCATGCCATTTTCAAAAGAAGCTCTAGTAGCTTCTTCACATTGCCACATTTTTGAAAGGGCATCTTGCAAGCTCTCTTTAACTATTGATATTTGTACAAAGTTTAGCAGTATTGAAAATAATTGGAAGAATAGATAAAGTTTGAACATACTTTAAACATATTATACTTCTAAAGACGAATATAAAGTTTAACAAAACTAAATGCAGGAATTGTTTGAAGCATACCATGCTTTATCTGTATGTTTTAAAGATGAGTACAAACTTTAGCAATCATCAAAATTAAATGAAGGAATAGTTAGAAGCTTTCCAGGATTTTAATAAATATGCAAAGTTTATAAATCATGAAATTAAAGAGAGAAAAAATCGGAATATTAACAAGCTTTAAATGCAATTTCCCTCTAAAAGACAAATACCAAGTTTAGCAGGAGAAGTAGGAACCTTCCCAAGATTTATATGTAATTTCTTTTAAAAGCCTTATACAAACTTTAGAATGAAAATTGGAATTTGAAAGTTTTGCAAGCTTTGAATGGAATTTCATTTTAAATTACAAATACAAAGTTTAGAAAAAATGAAATTTAATGGAAAATACATTAGAAGCTTACTAGGCTTGGTGATATGGAAGTTAGTAAGAATGACTCCCCTATGTTTATCGATCATGAAGCTTATGGAATAGTCAGCACTAATATACTATGTATCGAATGTGAGTTGCAGTGGTTCGAAGCACCACCACTACCAAAACAAACATTGTATGCATCAATGCTGTAGCAGGAAAAATAATGAGCCAAAGTCATTTTCTATGTGATGATCTCCATGGCTACTCAAGCCATGTTGTCTCAAATTTTGAATCTAGTTGGTCTTCATAGCTATGCCAAAAATTATTCTTTGCTTCCCACCATTGCCAAATGGAAGTTGAGCCTTGTCCCATAACATATTTTTTATGTTGGTAAAGATTAGAAGAATCGACAACACATTGGAGAAATAGATGTCAATTCAAAGTTTAGATGTGAAGGTGCCTGCATATAATTTTTTTGAAAAAAACAGGAATAGGGTCAATATCCACAATACAACATGCTTAAATTTAAATTCTAGACAAATAGGATTGATGATTTGAACCACATCTTCATTATGACCATGTCTCCAGTTACCCATTGAATGATTGTGTAATTGTTACTGAAGAATATATTCAATTGTTCCAGGATTAGTTCCTACCTATGAGAACTATTGTGAATGTCTTGATAAAGACTATGACTAGATAGGTACAATTCTTCCACTACTTATATCATATTTCCCTTCGAAGATACTAGAATAATATGTGGTTGAATGAGATTGATTTTCTTCATCTAGGGCTTGCATTTGGTGTTAATGAGTAATCACATTTAGTAGATATTGTATTAAACCCCTTTTCATGGACCAACTGGACTATCCTAAATATTGTCGAGATGAGGCTATAGAAACTAATCCTAAATATTTATTAGAAGACACTTTTGCTTATTCAAATCAAGTAGAAGCTATAACCTCTCTCAAACTATAAGTTACATCTACCCTTTGCATCACATTTCTTATACTTGGCACCAATTGGTCATCTTGTGACCTTGCTATAAAAACTTTGTTGTTTCTAACTAACTCTCTATCAACATCCATATGTTCGAACATTGAGGAATTGGAATTTTCCAATGATTCTCCTAAAACTTATTCTGTGTCAATTTTCAAAGAAGCTGTAATAGTTGCTTCACGTTGCCACATTTTTGAAAGGGCATCTTGCAAGCATTCTTTAGCTACTGATTCTATAATGGGTGAGAAATATTTGGAACCCAACTTAACTCTAATAGAATGAATATCTTGTTTTGGTGCATCCCATGGATGATGTATCAACTTTGTGGGAAATCTAGCCAACTCTAGAATCTAGCAGTAGACATATTCTCATGATGGATTAAATTTATAGCATTCAAGCTATGGATAATCCCAAATACCCAAAATATGAACAGTCAAAATATTTAAATTAAATCCTAATTAATTTCATCCATGAATAATTTAAATGAAAAAAATTGTATCTTTTTTTAGAAAAAAATTTCAAATTATATTCTAGCATGTGTTGGGAGTGGTTTTTAACCTATTTTTTGCACATTATTTCCCCTATTTTGACCTTTCTGTCCCCCGGGCCTATGACTTTATATGACCAAATACCCTGTTTTCTTACCGTTTTAACCTATTCTACTATCATGTTACTTTGTTATATTTTACCGAATAATACGAGACTTTATTCCCTTTTGTGGCTAACTAGAGAGAATTGAAGAAGAATTTTGGGAAGTTCTTCTTTTCAGGTGTTGGCCCACGAGAACTAAGCTATGAAGTAGACATGAAGCAAGGATTAACTATAGGAAAGGGTAAAACGGTTCCCTATTACACCCTGAAGTGTTGTTATAGATTGCAGTTACACATTAGATGTTGTTACAGGTCATTGTTACACATTGGATGGTGTTACAGGTTTCTGTTACACATTCGATGTTGTTATAGGTTGCTGTTATAGGATGCTAATACAGCTCGTGTTGATCTGTTGTCACACCAACAGTAGTGTCGCCAGCTGTGTCGCATCATCCTGAACCACCACTCACTTGATGTTGTTGCACCGAAACTGGGAAATGTGATTACTATTCCACATAACAATTGTCGGTAGTAGGGATTGTCTACCTTTGAAACAACAACACTCAAGCAGTTGCAATCATAACTGATGTATATTTGTATTTAGCAATAGGTTGTAACTTCTCTATTTTTTATTAGCATGAGAATCGTGAGATTCTCATGACTGATCTATTTCTAATTTTGGGTTGTAATAACTATAAAAGACTATATTTTTCACGTATAGGAGATGGCATATAGAAGAGTATTGTTACGCTGCTTTTGTATTTTTTGATTTTATTTTGTTGTGTGTGGAGCATGATTGTTCAGAGGTCTTTGTTTCAGCCGGATGTATACCCCAGGAAGTTTGTACACCCCTCCACGCGGGGGGGTACAGGGGGGACTTGTCCCCCCGCAGGGGTCCGGGCCAGCGGTCCCCCGGCGGGGGCTCGGGGGCAACACCCTCGAAGCTAAAAACAAATGTAAAATTGCCTTGTAAAAGTATAGTAATTTCTAGTCAATCTGAGCCGTTCATTAGGCAGATGATCTGACGGTAGAACTTATGTTTATTTTAGGGTTTTTTTGCCCTAGAAGGAAACCCCTCTCTTTGTATGAGGGTATTGTATTGGAGGCTGAGATACAGATGTGTATTATGTGAGCAAGAAACTGAGAAGTGAGACTGTGAGAGAAAACAGAGGATATTACACCAGATTTGTTGTAGGTTTGTCTCTTCATTTTGCTGGATAATAGAAAGGAAGGACTGGCTATTCGGGGTGGACGTAGCCCAAACTGGGTGAACCATGTATATTTATGTCTCTCTTGTTTTATGCATTCTCTGTGTTTATATTTCTGCAATATTTTATGTGTTCCATTGCTCCGTAATATATAATTTTCTAACAACTGGTATCAGAGCCGAAGGTCTATTTGGCTGATAAACTCGCAGGAAAGAAGGGTTCTTGGTTCGACTGGGAGCAGTGGCAGAAGATGGTAAGTTTAGTGTCGAGAAATTTAATGGCCAAAACTTCTCGCTGTGGAAGACATAGATGGAAGGTTACTTGTATCAGAAAGATCTTTACATACCATTGGGCCGAAAGACAAAGATGCCGACGGGTATGATAGATGAAGAATGGAACCTTCTCGATAGAAAGGCACTCAGAACAATACGGTTGTGCCTCGCTGCATCAGTCACCTTCAACATTTCGAAGGAAACAACGATAGAGGGTTTGATTGAGGCGTTGTTGAAACTATATGAAAAACCCTCGGCCTCAAACAAGGTATTTCTCATGAAACGGTTATTTAATATGAAGATGTTGGAAGGTGGATCTGTTGCAGACCATTTAAATGATTTTAATACTGTTACAAGTCAGTTATGTTCTGTAGGGGTAAACTTTGATGATGAAGTTAGAGCTCTGTTATTCTTGTGCTCATTACCAGAAAGTTGGAATGGTTTAGTAATGGCCATTAGTAACTCTATGTCTAGATCTAGTACTTTAAAGTTTGATGATGTTGTCGGTGCTATCCTTAGCGAGGAAATGCGACAGAAAAGCTCCGGTGAGACATCGGGTAATGCTTTGAGTGCAGAGTCTAGGGGAAGAAAAATGGAAAGAGGAAAGAGCTCAGGATATCGCAGTAAATCAAGGAAAGGCAGATCCAAGTCCAGATCGGGGATAGTGTGCTGGAAATGTGGAAAGAAAGGACACCTAAAGAAAGACTGTAGATCTTGGAAGGTAAAAGAAGGAGATGCACAGCAAGAAAACAATCACGAAGCAAATGTGATAGGTGAGGTGTTACAAGATGCTTTGATTCTTTCTTTCGAAAATATTACTGATTCCTGGGTGGTAGATTCAGGGGCCTCATTCCATGCCACGCCTGATAAGAAATACTTTCATGACTATGTTCAAGGAGATTTTGGACAAGTTTGTTTGGGTGATGATAAACCCTGTAAAATTGTTGGAATGGGTAAGGTTCTTGTAAAACAACAGAATGGAAACCAATGGCTACTAAAGGAGGTAAGGCATGTCCTAGATCTAAAGAAAAATTTGATTTCAACAGGGCAACTAGGCGGTGAAGGTTGTGTGACAACTTTCACAGATAAAGCTTGGAAGGTCACCAAAGGAGCCCTGGTAATAGCAAAAGGTGAAAAGGTTGGTACATTGTATTTATGCAATGGTATTTCTAACTTTGTTAATGCTTTAACTTCTAAAGGAGCAGATGCAGCATTATGGCATCATAGGCTCGGACACATGAGTGAAAAGGGGATGAAGATTCTTCACTCAAGGAATTTTTTACTGGGTTTGAAGAATGTTGATTTGGATTTCTGTGAGAATTGCATTTATGGAAAACAGAAGAGAGTCGGATTTCTCAGAGTTGGGAAAGAAAAGAAGAGCAAAAAATTAGAGCTTGTGCATACAGATGTATGGGGACCTGCTCAGGTATCATCTCTCGGTGGCTCTCGTTATTATGTTACTTTTATTGATGATGCAACTAGAAAAACTTGGATTTATTGTATTAAGAATAAATCTGATGTATTTGATACTTTCAAGAAATGGAAAGCTTTGGTTGAGATTGAGACAGGAAAGAAATTGAAGTGTCTTAGATCAGACAATGGAGGTGAATATTGCAGCAAAGAGTTTGATAAGTACTGTTTAGAACATGGAATTCGCAGAGAGAAGACAGTTCCAAGAACACCACAAGAAAATGGTGTGTCAGATAGGATGAAGAAAAGAATCATGGAGCGTGCAAGGTGCATGAGATTGCATGCAGGATTGCTTTTACAGTTTTGGGCAGATGCTGTAGATACTGTTGTTTATCTAATAAACAGAGGGCCTTCAAGTTCCTTGGATGGTGGTGTTCCGGAGGAAGCATGGATAGGTAAAAAGGTAAACTACTCTTTTTTAAAGCCTTTTGGTTGTGAGGCCTTTGTCCATATTGATAAAGAAAATAGAACAAAGCTTGAGGCAAAGTCAAAGAAATGTACCTTTATTGGATTTGGTGTTAATGATTTTGGTTATGGCTTATATGATTATGAAAATCACAAAATCATTAGGAGCAGAGATGTAATATTCAATGAAAAGGTCTTGTATAAGAATCAGTTGTAGGAAAAGAAAAAGGAAAAAGAAAACAAGGAATATGCAGTTCTTGATGAAATCACTGAAAAGGTAAAGTTGCCTGAAAATAATAATAATCGAAAACAACAACCACCATGATCCGGATTTAAACAGGAACGCAACAAATTACAGAGATAACCATATACACAAAGATGCAGCGGAAATAATACTTCATTTCATTAATGGAAAATACTGAAATATGCTTACAACCAGAAATGGAAATAAACCAGCTAGGGCGATGGTAGCTTGTCTCTGAGAAGAGATGTGGTGGCTACATGCCTCTGAACTGTGTTACAATGAGGCTCGAAGGCCTATTTATTGTTGAGAAACAATGGAAAACCCTTAACATTCCAAAACCTAACCCTAGGAGATGAAACGCCAAACTGTGGGCCCCGTTTGGGGGTAAATTGGTACACCAACTTCCCGGGGTCGTAACTTTGGCATATGATCTCCGTTTGACGCGTACAATAGCTCATTAGGAAGATCTATCCGAGCACTATCATTGTTGGAACGGGCAACATCGGTCCATTCCATGGACCCATGTTGCCCTTGGATTCCCCAAAAAACGTCGTTTAGGGCCTCAAAACGGCTCCGGAAGTTCAGGACCCAAAAAACTGCTAAAAATAGTAAGTTGTGCTACAATTAAGGAAACTGAAAATGTTGAGAAAGACAATGGTGGGGGTCCAGGTGGACTTGGCAGGTGGCCACCAATATCCACCTGGATCACACCACAATAGCAACAGGTACCCCAAACACCTGAAAGTGGTGTTAGAAGATCTACCAGGATAAGTAGACCCCCTGAACGATACTCTCCTTCATTATATTATTTATTGTTGACTGATTCTGGTGAACCTGAATGTTATGAAGAAGCAATGCAGGTTGAAAGCAGGAAGAAGTGGGAGGTAGCCATGGAAGAAGAGATGGACTCCTTAATGCATAACCAGACTTGGGATTTAGTCAGGTTACCTGCAGGAAAAACTTCATTGAAGAATAAATGGGTTTACAGGCTGAAGGAAGAAGATGGAGGAAAACAGAGGTACAAAGCTAGACTTGTGGTGAAGGGGTTTGCACAGAAGAAAGGTATTGATTTTGATGAAATATTTTCTCCTGTTGTTAAAATGACTTCAATCAAAACTATTTTAAGTCTTGTAGCAGCTGAAGATTTGCATCTTGAGCAGTTAGATGTAAAGACAACCTTTCTCCATGGGGATTTGGAGGAAGAGATATATATGCAGCAGCCACAACGATATGAGGTGAAAGGGAAGGAGAAACTAGTGTGTAGGTTGAAGAAGAGCTTGTATGGCTTAAAACAGGCTCCAAGGTAGTGGTATCTAAAATTTGACAAGTTTATGTCTGAACAAGGTTATACTAGATGTCACTCTGATCATTGTGTTTATCTGAAAAAGCAAAATGATGGCAGCTATATTATATTGTTATTGTATGTGGATGACATGCTTGTTGCAGGATCTAACATGCAGGAAATAAATGTATTCAAAAGAAAATTGGGAAATTCATTTGCAATGAAGGATTTGGGAGCTGCAAAACAAATCCTTGGTATGAGAATCACTAGAGACAGGAAAAATCGCAAATTAACATTGTCTCAGAATGAGTACATACAAAAGGTGTTGAAAAGATTTAATATGCACAATGCAAAACTAGTTAGTACACCTTTTGCTAGCCATCTCAAACTTAGTAAGGAAATGTGCCCAAAGACCCAAGAAGACATGGATTATATGTCTAAAGTTCCATATGCATCAGCAGTTGGAAGCTTAATGTATGCAATGGTCTCCACAAGGCCTAATATTGCACATGCAATGGGAGTTGTAAGTAGGTACATGAACAATCCAGGAAAGGAACATTGGATGGCAGTGAAATGGATTCTCAGATATTTGAAAGGTACTACAAATCAAGCATTATGGTTTGGTGGTGCAAAAATTTATCTACAGGGATATGTTGATGCAGATATGGCAGGTGACAAGGATAATAGGAGGAGCACTACAAGATATGTATTTAATGTTGGTGGAACAACTGTCAGTTGGATTTCAAAAATCCAAAGTGTTGTTGCACTTTCAACAACAGAAGCAGAGTATGTTGCTGCTACAGAGGCTAGTAAAGAAATGATTTGGTTACAAAGGTTTATGGGTGAATTGGGTAAGGAGCATGATATGGGCACATTATACAGTGATAGCCAAAGTGCCATTCATCTTGCAAAGAACTCAGCATTTCATTCTAGGACTAAACACATACAACTCAAGTACCATTTCATACGATCAGTGTTGGAAGAGGGAGAGTTGAAGCCGGAAAAGATACACACTAGCGAGATCTTGCAGATATGCTAACAAAAGTTGTAACCAGGGAGAAACTGAGAATGTTCTCAGTTTCAATTGGTCTTCAAGGATGACGATGAAGATGAGAAATAGCCAGGTCCAAACAGGAGTCATTGTCCAGCAAATGAAGCAGCGATGGAGTTTCTACAATCATTGTCCAAGTGGGAGATTTTTGTGTGTGGAGCATGATTGTTCAGAGGTCTTTGTTTCAGCCGGATGTATACCCCAGGAATTTTGTACACCCCTCCATGCGGGGGGGTGCAGGGGGGACTTGTCCCCCCGCGGGGGTCCGGGCCAGCGGGGGCTCGGGGGCAGCGCCCCCGAGCTAAAAAAAAATGTAAAATTGGCTTGTAAAAGTATAGTAATTTCTAGTCAATCTGGGCCGTTCATTAGGCAGATGATTTGATGGTAGAACTTATGTTTAGTTTAGGGTTTTTTTGCCCTAGAAGGCAACCCCTCTCTTTGTATGAGGGTATTGTATTGGAGGCTGAGATATAGATGTGTATTCTGTGAGCGAGAAACTGAGAGGTGAGACTGTGAGAGAAAATAGAGGATATTATAGCGGATTTGCTGTAGGTTGTGTCTCTTCATTTTTCTAGATAATAGAAAGGGAGGACTGGTTGTTCGGGGTGGACGTAGCCCAAACTAGGTGAGCCACATATATCTATGTCTCTCTTGTTTTATGCGTTCTCTGTGTTTATATTTCTGCAATATTTTATGTGTTCCATTGCTCCGTAATATATAATTTTCTAACATATTTTAATATCAATTATGATGGTGATGTTGTTACTGTCCTTCAACTGATTTGTTAATCACTTTTGTGTTCTTCCTGTGCCCTGCTGAGGAGGAAGGTCCCTCCCCTTTGGTAGGGATTGCAGTGATATAGGTAGTGTACATTGTAGTTTAGTTAATTGATTTATGGTTTTTCGTTCTTGCTATCTAAATCGTGGATTACATTTGTTGTTGTTTCAATTATATTATGATGTTACACCAAGTTAATTAATAGAATGAGAGTAACTCGCTGGAATAGATGTTAGTTCCTGTGTGGCCCACCTTTAATTTGATAGCTACGAGTTATGATTTAATTATGTAGAGTTTTCTTATATCTACACGCATGGTTTGATTCAGAAATTTAGATCAGCAACATCTTTCATAGTTTTCTGCATTTTCTTATTCTTGGCTGGAGTGTATTGGCACAGACAGTGTGAACTCCATTGAAATAGTGAGACCTACCCCAGGTTGAAAATTAATGTTGCAGTCTGAGTCAATTAAGGTTGATTAAAAAAACACTACATTTTGGAAAGTTGACGGTACAATTAGCCAAGTTGTTTGTTTGATATAGAGTGTTCATAGTCCTCAGTCGTTGGGTGGTAAGACAAGAGGTAAGAACCTATGCATTGCTCTAACATACCTGGGTAGGCTCGCCACTGTCGAAGGCTGATATACTTAGAGTGTGATTTAATACATATACGGTCCATGTGTGCACTTGTAGGACTTATAGAGATACTGAAATCACCCCCATTCTAATAAGTTACAGGAATGATGGGTTGTAAAAAGGAAATGAAGGGTGGGTATTTGGGAAGGAAGACATTTATCTAGGAATTAATCTCCAACGCGAAAAAAGAACAGTCCATCTCTCAAAGGAATGAAAGGAAAAAAGGGCCGTAGAAAGTTGTTATCCCCATAGTGAAAGTAGAAACCTCTGATTCCTCTATCTCGGGACCATATCATTCTAATGTTAGCACTCATACCCCCAAGCCCAAGGATTCGATTCATGAGCAAGAAGGGGAAGCTAGTAGCTATAATTTGAGGACCGAGGGGCAAGGGGAAACTGAGGGGGAACATGAAACACCTGAAACAAGAAAACACTTGTTGTTTTATCAACATCCAGATACAGGTAGTGCGGTGAAACAACCAACCCCAGGGGTATCTGAGGCACTAACTACATCTACAAGGCCATCACAAACACATTTCGAAGGACGTTTGCTACAAAAAGGGTTAGAAGAATTAACCATGGGGGAAAACAATGCTAAAATAGACACCACTACCACCACCTTTGAGTTCCCAATTGGGAATATCGGAGGTGAAGCTCCTATGAAGAATATTCCTCTATCATCCTTACCATCCTTCCAGGGGATGACTGTGGAAGATCCAGACACATTTCTATTTGAGTTTGATGTCTTATGTAGAACTTATGATTACGCAACAGATGCTCAGAAGGTAAATCTATTTCCTACTACCTTAAAAGGGGAAACCTTGAGATGGTTCATGGGATTGGGTTCCGCTTCTATTTCAATGTGGAATGATATGAAGGAGACGTTCTTGTCAAAATATCAAGACTATTGCAGGACCAGGGATTTAAGGGAAGAGATATTTAGGATGACACAGAAGGAGGATGAAAGCCTAAAAGATTATGTGGAACAGTTCCATTATAATATGTAGAGGTCTAAACATAGTGATTTAGACTCGGAAATCTTGAAGACTATATTCATCAGAGGAATGAGGGATGACTGCCTTGACACCCTAAACCTATTGGGAAAAGGGGATATATCGCAAGAGCCATTCACTGAAATTGTAAAGCTCTGCCTAAGATGCTCTCGAGGATCATCCAAGGGAAGGAGTACAGTTCGGGATGCCTCTGTTTGCATACAAAAATCTGCAGGTGGAGGAGTAACCAGAGCGGAGATCAAGAATTTGTTCAAAAATTTCAAGACCAATATCCTCAGTACTCTCTCGGCCTACATAACCACAACACATATTAAGAAGACACGAGCAAAAGCTAACACACCCCTAGCTGTGTTCTGTCTGAATTGTTGGAAGAAACATCCTTTCAGCGAATGTGAATTGAACAACATCAGCATGTGTAATATTTTCGAGCTGGAGCATTCAACAGATAAGTGTCTAGATCTTCTTATACTAAAGGCAGTACTCAGAGAATCAAGTGAAGAGGTCCAATACTCTTACTTCATCGCACCAAGGAGGCCATGACAACCGCGACCTCCAGGTATGTCACAAGACTTTTCCTCTTTCAATTATTGGAACAATGCATATAATAACCAAAACTATCCATGGAAATATTCTGCCCCTCCTTCATCACGATTCCCTTCACCCTGGAACCAATGGTCTCCATATCCTCTTATTCAATATCCTCAATCCCAACCATACCCTTGGAACTATAACTAGAGAGGAAATGTCCAAAATTCATCTCTGCCTACACCGCCCTTGCAACAATAGCTGTAGTTATCTCCTTTCGAAGCTCTTGCTCCTCCACCACATGTGCAACCCCAATTACCTGTGTAACCTAACCCAAACCCAAAAAATAAAGCACCTCAGGGCATAGAGGCTCCTACGACCTTCCAAACCTACCTTATTACCCCCATGGGACTTAATGAAATACAATTGCGATTGGGCACAGTAATTAACCCTAATCAGTCCCCTATCATTATAAAGGAGGATTGTGAGCGATCTCGAGGAGATGTTGGAGGCTCTGAGGTGGGTACTGCACCTACAACAACTGATATAAAGGAAGTTGTTACATCTCTAATAGCCAACCCTCGAAGAACTGTTACATCTATAATAGCTAATTCGGTGAAGGTTGATACACCCGTAACAATAGATTCGACTGTTGTAATGCAGGACCCCCCATACCCTCAGATATTGGCCCAACCTAGGATAACTTCACAGCCTGAATCTGATTTTCTTAAGGAGTTGCAAAATTTGTATACATTAATTTCTCTATTGCAAGCCCTTAAAGAAGTACCCATCTATGCCAAGACAGTGAGAGATTTGTGCATCAAGAAACGTGGGAGGAAGCCTAAAGACCATGCCACCATCCATGTGATGGGAAAATTATTCGAATTAATGTCTTATCAGCCTCTCCTTACTAAGTACAATGATCTAGGAAATCCTACAGTCACTGTATACATTAATGATCAGCACATAGCCAATGTGTTGATTGATCTTGGGGCTGCCATTAATCTTTATCGCTCTTAGGCTACAGGGACTCAGACATAGTCCTACTATCCTTGACTTACCAGATAGGTCCCAAGTTAAACCTGAAGGGATGTTAGAGGATATAGTAATTACGATAGCTTCTTCGAGATATCCGGCTGATTTTCTTATCTTACAGCCCAAATCCAATTTTGGGGGGCATCCTTTGATCCTAGGGTGACCTTGGCTGGCCACTGCAGATGCATTTATAGGTTGCAAGATGGGATACATGGTAATCTCAGATGGCCAGGCAGCCCAGAACCTTAATCTTTGTCCCCTAAGACCAAATATGGATGTGTACAACCCTTGGTGGGATGATTTTGAGCCCGAGTAAGATCTTTCCTTGCCACTCCTCACTCTGAGAAAGCCCAGTATTTCAAAGATGATACAGAAGATGATGTTATTAACAATTTTATTAGTAATTCATTTTTTATTGCTTCTATTAAAAATGAAAATGAGGAAGAAGAGGTGGAGGATATAGATTTTGAACAAATGAGAACCACTCCAAACATTGCTAGCAGTCTAATTGAGATTCAATCTGGAAATTTTTTTAATGTTAATCGCAATTTGGTTGTTGAACAAAACCGACGGCTGTTATAGCTGTTATAGCTGTACAAAAAGGAATTTGGATGGGACTATACAAATATGAAAGGGATCCACCCTAACCTATGCACTCACAGTATTTATTTGAAGGATGGTTGCAAACCAGTCAGATAGCCATAGCACCACATGAACCTTGCACTTAAGGAAGTGGTGAAAGAAGAACTACAGAAACTCCTGAGTGATAATTTTATTTATCGAATATCTTACAGTCAGAAGGTGTCGCCAGTTAACATCGTTCCTAAAAAGAATGGCAAGTGGGGAGTCTGTGTTGATTACAGAGAACTCAATAAGGCCACTCATAAGGACTACTTTCCCTTACCATTTATAGATCAGGTCCTTGATACTCTCTTCAGAAAGAAGTTATTTTCATTTTTGGATGGATTTAGTGGCTATAATCAGATAAATATTGCCCCGGAAGATCAGGATAAAATGACCTTTACTTGTCCTTGGGGAACCTACATGTACATAGTACTTTCGTTTGGGCTCTGTCATGTGCCATCAACATTTCAAAGGGAAACACTAGGAATTTTCTCTGAATTGTTGAATGACATCTTGGAAATCTTCATGGATTATTTCACACCTTATGGAGATTCTTTTGAAACAACATTAGTCAATTTGGAAAAAGTGCTAGAACTGTGTGTACAGACTAATGTTTCCTTGAGCATTGGGAATTGTCACATGATGATGACCGAAGGGATCATGATTAGACATTAAATTTCTACTGATGGAATCAAGGTAGACCCTGCAAAAATAGAGGTAATTCTAAAAATTCCAACCCCGAAAATGCAAAGAGAGGTACGTAGTTTCTTGGGGCATGCAGGGTATTATAGAAGATTTATATAAAAAAATTCAAAAATTGCATCACCATTATTTTCCTTTCTCATAAAGGATGTTGATTTCTTGTGGATAGGGAAGTGTGAGCAAGCCTTCTTAAAGTTGAAATGTTGTGTATCAACAACTCCAGACATGTGAGGAACTAATTGGGAACTATTGTTTCACATAGCTTTAGATGCATCAGATATTATTGTAGGTGTTGTTTCGATCAAATTGGAGGATAAAAAGCCTTGTACTATTTACTACATAACTAAAAATCTAACTCCAACTGAGATCAATTACACAGGGGCTGAGAAGGAGTTCTTAGCAGTTGTGCATGCCATCAATAAATTCCGACATTACACCACCAGGTATCAAGTATTTGTACACACTTACCATTCTGTCATTCGTTTTTAATGACTAAGCCAATTACAAATGGTAGGATCACACACTAGTTATTTTTGTTACAAGAATTTGATATCACTATTGATGATAGTTGTACTCCCACTGAATATTATTTCCCTGATGAATATCTTTTTTCTATTTCTACTTACTCACCTTGGTATGTAGATATATCCAATTATGTTGCTGTGGGGAAGTTTCCAAAGTATTTGTCCTCCAAGGAGAAAAGAAAAATCATACAACAAAGTGCTACATATACCTAGATAGATGGGAACCTCTACCACACCGGACCAGATTTCCAGATCAGGCACTGTGTTAGAGAAGATGAAGTCTTTGATATCCTTACAGCCTGTCATGAGGAACCCTATAGAGGACACTTCGTAGACAAATGGACATGATACAAATTCCTTTCAAGAGGGTACTATTGGCCGACAATATTTCAGGATGCCAAGAAATTTGTGAAGGGATGTGATAGTTGTCAAAGGATGGTCCAACCGCTGCAATTAGATGAGATTCCGTTACAGCCCTAGATTGTCCTAGAAACTTCTGAGAAGTGGGCTCTAGATTTTGTGGGACCAATCAATCCTTCATCTAGACAGAGATCCTACATTTTGGTCTGTACTAACTATGTCACAAAATGGGTTGAGCCAAAGGCACTAACCAAAGCCATGGAGTAGGTTGTCTCAGACTTTTGTTTGAAGACATTTTTTCTTAGTTTGGCATACCCAGGGAGATAGTCACAGATGGAGGGCCCCAGTCCACATCTCATAAGCTCTAGGAGTTGGTTGAGAAATATAAGATCCATCACAGAATCACAACACCTTATCATCCACAAGCAAATGGCCAAGTAGAAAGCACTAACAAAGTCATTGAGGGGATCCTTACTAAGACTGTGGCCAACCATTGAAGAAATTGGGCTGACAAACTTCCAGAAGTTTTATGGGCATAGAGAACTACATGGAGGAATACCACTGCATTCTCACCATATGAACTTGTATATGACAAGAACCCTTTATTCCCCATTGAATCTGAAATCAAGACACTAAGGAAAACATTGCAGGTTAATTTGGATTTGGCTATAGCACAAATGGAAAGATTGAACGAGCTCAATGAATTGGAGGAGTAACAGTTGGCTGCTATCCAGTAAACAAAGATTATCTAGCAACAGAGAGCTAAGTGGAATGACATATTTATAAATAAGAAGAAGTTTCGGAAAGGAGATTGGGCTCTCTTATATGACTCAAGGTTTAAAGACTTCAAGGGTAAGCCCTGCACCAGATGGCTAGGTCCTTATGAGGCAGATGCAGTCACTGACAATGAGACTATAAATTTGGTGACCTTTGATAATCTGAGGACACCATTACTTGCAAATGCACACCGTCTTCGGTTATATGACAAACCTACCTCGATGGATTCATTTGTCAACATTGTTAAAAATTTAGATTTACAGATTACAGGAAAAGGGGAAAGCCCCCCTGTGATGTAAAAATTTTAATTTTTCCAATAAGTGTAACAGTTGAAAGCCAACTGGTGGTGGCTGTTACACCTTCAAACTATATATATAATAATAATAATAATAATAATAATAATAATAATAATATGGCTGTGAAAACCTTTCTTAGATGTAGACAAACACTTTTGTAGCAGTTGAAAACCACCTGGTGGCAGTTGTTACACACTCTGTAACAAAATTTGTTATTTCAAAGCATATCTTACGATAAGTGATGTTACATGATTTTCTCTTCTTTATCTTTTTGTAGAAATTAAAATAATATATATCAGTTGTCTTCGCTGTTACACCTGTAAAAACCGACGACATTTCATGAATAAACGAGATATTTTATTGTAATAAATAGCAGCACATCACCATGATCCTCATCACCAGAATTAAGTTTGTGTGTCTCATTGCTCGAGCATGATTCGTACATCGCGCTGCCCATTAATTCACCCCACATCACCCAGGTATGTCATCAAAAAGGTAATATTGAATTCATTTTATTTTGTAATTATGCCAAATTAACATGACTATTGATGGCCGAGGATGACTGTCATAATTAAGCCGGGGGGGATGAAATATATGGCGACATGACCATTGCATGACTTGTGATTATTAGAAAAATATAGTAATTAAGGCTGATGACCCAGTAGATATTGTTACTTAATGATGAATTATACCAAAAAGGGTAAATGTACCACCGATGCGACCTCCCCATGATTCACCATTAGGGAAAAATTAATTGTGTAGTACGAACCATGCCTGTCAAATTCCAAACCAAAATCTTCACTTGTGCCGCCCTACCATTTACCCCAGCTGGAAGCACTAGATCCTCATTCAGAGTGCTCCAAGAGGAGGAAGATAGTAGTACAGGCTGAAACAGCTAGAGTGTGTCGACTACCCCAGAGAACTTAAAGGGAAGAATAAGCAGGTGGAACAACAATAAATTGCATAAGCAATGGGAGGAGCAGCAATATGGCATGAACTAGGGTCCACAGAAGCCTTGGAAGATTTCCCTGAAGCATGCCAGATTTTCAAGGATGCAGGCTAGTTTGAATTCTTCCGGAGGTTGGAAGGATCAGACAATGGCATTGCCATGGAATTTGCAAAGAATCTAGAGGGAAACTAGACGGAAGTTAGAGGGTTGAAGTTGGAGGTCACGGAAGAAGTTATTGCCAGAGTAACAGGATTGCTAGTGGTTGGGAAGAAATGGTTTACCAGGAAGGTCAATGACCCCTCACTAAAAGGGGATTTTCTATAAGAAAGAGAGTCACTGGTAAAGGAAGGCGGGGGAATTGATAGACTGTGACTCCCCCAATCATGGGCAGATGTTGTCCTCTACCTCATCAAGTACATTACTTGCGAGGGAATGGAAAAAAATTGTGTTTAATTATCATTTTCCATCGCGGGACCACCTCTGGCATCAGTAGTTGATCAACCTTCCTTATTTCTTGTTGGGCAACATTAGGCACATGGCTACAGCTGTGAAAATGACTGCACATCCAGAAACGTGTGTTACCTACCATGACCTTATTAAACTCATTGTTCTAGATGCTTTGAGCCAACAAGGAAAGAATTGGGAAGAATTTATGCGGAAAAAGCCCAGGACCACCCATAAAAGGCAAACAGAGACATCTGAGGAAGCTCTAGAGGTGACAAAGGAGCAACCCCAGTCCTCAACAGTAAGGGTCAGCAAGAGGTTGGTTGATAAACCAATTGGTGACAGGAGGCTGAAGCAGAGGATAAGGGTTAGCAGGCACCCAGAGCCCCTGTCCACATCAAGAAAGAACAAAGCAACAACAGAGCAAAAGGATGAGGAGCAAGCTCAGCCAGAGAAACCTCCTTCACCTGGTAAGAGCGAAACCCAATCTCTGCTGTCAAAAATTGAAATTATAGAGAAATAAATTAGGGAATTGAGGGAATAGCTAGCAGAAGGAAAGGAAGAGCTAAGATCCCCAGGGCTAGACACTTTGGCAGAGGCCGTAGACAGAGCTAGAAGGGGAGAAATATTGGGCACTCTATGTGTAGCCTGTGCTAAGAAGTTGGCGGCAGCAGGATTCGAAGTTTGTGCAACAGACATTACCTGGAGGAGGACTCAAACTGAATTTTGGGAAGCTTTTACACAAGAACCCATTGAGGACATTGCTGTTACATAAGAACGAACAATCGAGGCAATGCAATCCACAGAAAGTGATCAGGTAATGGATACACGAGAGCCCTTGGCTGACACTAATGTTTCATTAGAACCAACAATGAAGGAGAAAGTCAGCCAAGAGGAGGAATAGAAAGATAATATCCATGAGCCTACGGTCAATGCTGCTATTACACAAGAACACGCAAAATAGACCAAAGCTGGTCCAGAGGAAAACGATGCACAGAAGCCTATGGATAACACTGCTGCTACACAAGAACCAGTAGTGAAAATGGAAGTTGACCAGGAAGGTAAAGAAACTGTGATAAAACCCACCGACGAAGTTGTTGTTACATAAGAACCAGTAGCTGAGGTGGGGTAGCTTCACCCTCAAGAGGGTGCTACACCCTCAATTGATAGTTCATGCGGAGGAACGCTGGGTCCTGATGAAGGATGGCATTCTGAGAGATTGTTGTTGTTGCCAAAGCTGCAAAAGTGGGAGCAGCTGGCGCTCTCACTAAAGGAGGTAGTTATTCCACTCAAAACACATAAAATAATGATGGATTCCCTGAGAGAAAATCGGCTAAAAGAAGAATGGGAAAGGAAAGAGGAGGCACGGAGGTACAATGAAATTGTAAAGGAGAAGGGTGAGCAACTGTATTAGCTGCATCGCCAGGTCTTAGACCTGAATTTTGATAAGACCAAACTTCGTGACCTCACTCTAAACCTTCTAGCATGAAGGTGGTCGTCCCCATTATACCATGTGTTCTTGTGGGAACATTACTACTTAATTAAGGGAAGTTTATGAGAACAAGTCCTATTTGGGTTCTATAGCCCGCACCTTTTTGGAAATTTTTTGCTCCTGTGATTTTGATGATCGGAGTTTGCTATGCGAGCTGTTCTTGCACAATATTATTTCTGAATATATAAGCATGAAGATGGTGTCACGTGTCCTCTCCTACATGGGGGACTTGTAGTTGCGAGCCTTCCTTTCATTCATGAGGAATCAAATTGAGTGGTACCTAGCCATGAAAACAATAGAGACCAATGAGGAAAGAAAAACATTGTGGGTCACCGCTAAACCAAGAATGGCTCATGAATTTTGAAGAGAGTTTAGACTATTCCTAAGGACTTTGGAAATCAGAGATCAATTGGACATTTACAGAAGAAGATTCGTGAGGATTTACCTCAACCTGTTTGCAACCATGAGGGGTCAAGTGCTAGCTGGATGTCTCAAGTGCACTGAGGCCTACAGCAAGGAATTACAGCAAGGGTACCCATTTGAGTACAAGAACTTTGTGGCTACTGTTACACGAGTGCTAGAATATGCTTAGATTGTGCTGACATTGGGGGCATTCTGGATTGGCCTCAGGTTAAAATTCCCTTTGATATGGTTGCCATTGGAGGAGTATCAGCCTGATTATCATATATGTGATTTTGAAGAGGAATCTTGGCGACCTCAGTTAATGGCTGATTAAGGATTCAGAGATCCAGGCGATGATACTATTGCTGCCTACAATTTCACAGATTTGCATCAGGGGCACAGTAGAAGGAACTAAGATTCTGCATGGGGACGTGCAGTTGCTTCAGTCGGGGAGAGATGTTGGGAGTGGTTTTTAACCTACTTTCTGCCAATTCTTTCCGCTGATTTGACCTTTATGTCCCCTAGGCCTATGACTTTATATGACCAAATTCCTTGTTTCCTTACCTTTTTAACCTATTCTACTATCAT
Organism: Pinus tabuliformis; assembly: GCA_031772625.1. NCBI lineage: Eukaryota > Viridiplantae > Streptophyta > Pinopsida > Pinales > Pinaceae > Pinus > Pinus tabuliformis. Next base: position 566,220,211 of record CM062814.1, on the reverse strand, counting down.
GTTACTTTGTTATATTTTATTGAATAATATGAGGCTTTATTCCTTTTTGTGGCTAACTGGGAGAGCATTGAAGAAGTATTTTGGGAAGTTCTTCTTTTTAGGTGCTGGCTCACGAGAATGAAGGTATGAAGTAGATAGGCAACAAGTATTAACTACAAGAAATGGTTGAACAATTCATTATTACCCCCTAAACTATTGTTACAGGTTACTGCTACACATTAGATGTTGGTATAGGTTGTTGTTACACATTGGATGTTGTTACAAGTTGTAGTTACACATTGGATGTTGTTACAGGATGCTGATACACCTCGTGTTGATCCGTTGTCACACCAATAGTGTTGTCACCAGCTGTGTCGCGTCATTCTAAACCACCATTCACTCAATACTATTCCATCAAAACTAGGAAATTTGGGTATTATTCAACGTAACAGCTGTCAGCAGTAGGGATTGTCTATCTTTGAAGCAACAACACTCAAGCAGTTGCAATCATAACTGATGTATATTTGTATTTAGCAATAGGTTGTAACTTCTCTTATTTTTTATCAGCATGAGAATCATGAGATTCTCATGACTGATCTATTTCTAATTTCAGGTTGTAATAACTATAAAAGACTCAATTTTTCATGTATAAGAGACAACATATAGAAGAGTATTGTTACGCTACTTTTATATTTTTTGAGTTTATTTTAATATCAATTAGCATGGTGATGTTGTTACTATCCTTCAACTGATTCGTTAATCACATTTGCGTTCTTCTTGAACCATGTTGAGGAGGAAGGGCCATCCTCCTTGGTAGGGATTGCAGTGATATAGGTAGTGTACATTCTAGTTTAGTTAATTGATTTATGGTTTTTCGTTGTTGCTGTATAAATCGTGGATTACATTTGCTGTTGTTTCATTTATATTATGTTGTTACACTGAGTTAATTAACAGAATGATAGTAACCAGCTGGAATAGATGTTAGTTCCTGTGTGGCACACCTTTATTTTGATAGCTGCAAGTTGTGATTTAATTCTATAGAGTGTTTTTTATATCTACATGCATGGTTTGATTCAAAAATTTAGATCAGCGATATCTTTCACAGTTTTTTGCATTTTCTTATTCTTGGCTCTAGTGTATCAACATAGAGAGTGAAAACTACATTGAAACAACAAGACCTACCCTGGGTTGACAATTAATGTTGCAGTCTGAGTCAATTAAGGTTGATTCAAACAACACTACAACATGCATGGGGATTATCTATTCGATCCATCTCACACCCATCTAACAAGAAGCAAAAAATGTACTTCCATCTAAGAGCATCACACTCAAAATCAAGATCCATGAGTGTGTTCCAGTATTACTTCATACCCCATCTCCAAGGAAGTTGGAGAATATTAAAAAATAATCAAGAGATCACCACCCAGATTTGATCATGCAACCATCCTGTTTCCCAAACTTCCCACATCCCAGCATCAACTAGTGGATAACCAGTCCTACCTTGCCTCCAAGATTTAAAGTAATCCCTGTCAACCCTCCATGGGAAATAATTAAGATGTGAAAGAATTGGCCTCTCATGGCTGCAAGGAAAATTGAAACTCAAATATCTTGAATATTCCCAGAGACCATTTGACTTCAGAAACATATTCACACTATGTTCTCCTAAAGTATTTCCCTCATTAGCCCACAAAACTTGTTTGATGTGAACAAGGTAAAACACATTTCTAACACTCAACTCCCCAAAATGTAGATGAGGTGATAGTAGAGAAGTTCTTGTGCTGTCTACTTTATGATGGTTTATTTCATAATACTGCAAAGGTCCATTGGTAAATGGAGTTATAGCCTTGTCAGAACTGCTCCAACGAGGTGACCATTCCCTTGCCAAAATTGCATTGTTGGTCTTTTCATATTTATCTTCCAGGTTTAAATCATATGGTTGGAAGTTAGAAACTTCACCTGAATATACATGAACATGCATTTAATAAGCATTTCAATAAGAAAATACCACATGTAGTGATACACATGTAATAAAATAGGAACTATGCAGCACAATCTTCAGTGTTTTGAGGTCTTGGAAGGTGTTAGTGCTGAGCTCCAGTGAGGTGTGTTCACCATGGTCTTATTATAGTATGATATGTTAGTAATCAACCATCACCATGCTTTCATTACATTATGCATAACTAATTGTCTTTTTCAAAAGAAAAAAGACAGTAACTTTCTATTAATTAAAACGAAGAGTTACATTGTAGTATATGCAATGAAGCATTCTAGAAGTGTCCCGAAGGACTCATGTGCTTGAAGCACACAGAGTAGCTGGGCTCATGTGCATGATGCACATAGAGTAGTAGCACTACCCTGGAGAAATAGAAAAATAAAAAAAATAAAATAAAATAAAAATTGATATTACTCCTTTCTCCCTTTCTTTTTTCCACTTTTCGCCAACCTCCAGTGTTGGGAGTGGTTATAATGGAGAGTTTATTTTCACTTGTATGGGTTGGAGAGTCTTTTTCAAATTTAGATCCTTCTGATCCATGAGTTCGCTTGATTCCAGTTATTTCCATTCCTGTTGGTTGAGTTTCGTGGTGCTGCAATGGGTTGCTGGGGTCTTTCTCCTCGTTAGGTGTGTTGTTCTGTGTCTTTTTCTCCTCCATTTCTTCTTTGTATTCTGTTGTTTCTACTTTTTCTGCTTCTTCCTCTATGGGGGCTGTGTATTGCCACCATTTTGGTTGTTTCTATTGCTTCTTGTTCCATTTGGGTGGTTGTTTGGCTTTTAGACATGCACCGTAGAGGTGTCCTATTTGTGAACACCCACAACATCTGAAGGCTGTATTTTCATAGTTTAGTTTTTGTGTCCACTTTGTATTATTAAAGTTCAGTGTTATGCTTGTTGGTAGTCCTTCATTGAGATCTACCTCGATGCATATCCTGGCAAAAGTAAATATTCCTCTTGTAAGTCTGTCCTTGTTGATTTTAAGGAATTTTCCCAATGTATTTCCTATGGCGATTAATACATTGTGGTGTCAGAAATATAGCAGGAGGTTGTGCAGCTTGACCCAAACTAGCATCTTTGATACCACCATTGTGTTGGCATCGAAATTTAGAAACCACCGGGTCATAAATAGGCATGCATTTCCCAAAAACCATGGTCCCTTATTTAGTATATTTTCCTTTTCTTGGGCTGTTCTGAATTGGACTATAAAGAATCCTTTCAGGCATAAGTATATTTCATAGTCTGGTGACCAAGCATCATATATCCATTGATGCAGCATGTCAGATTTAGGCTAGAACCCATTGAATCTACATATAACTGATTTGGAATAGAGATCTGCGTACAGGTTTTTTACCTCAGGCATTGCAATGGTAAGCACAGGGTTCTCATATTTTTGTTCTACGATGTAAGGTCCTGGTAGCTCTAGCAGAGTTGTTGCTTTGGCTTGTGCTTTATCCTTGCCTTTGACTGCGTCCTTAAAAGATCCAGTGCTTTTTGAACTAGTTCCAGCGCAGCCGCCCCTCAGACGCAGGTTGATCATGATGGTAGAGTCTGTGGTGATGCTGTAGTCCTGGAGTGTGTGTTGGTCTTGTAGACTGTAGCTTGAGTAGATCAAGTTTTGCTGGTGTGCTGGTATACCGAGGTGGTTCTGGATTTTTAACCTTAGCTCTTGAACCCTCGTCCCCTTCCAGATGTGCCAGCAGATAGTCTTTCCCTCCAGTGTTTTAATGAATATTTGTATCCAATCTTCCTCAGTTGTGGGTGGATCTATTTGAGAAGGGGCTCGATCTATTGCCCATGTGCCCTGAGATGGCAGTGGTGTGTATAGCGATGCTCTGTCTGGTTCTTCTTTGGCTGAGTCCTGAGCTCAGTGTAGTGGGAGATTTGTATTGTGCATGCCCATCCAGGTGCCCCATACTTTCATTTGCACTTCTATGCTTGTCATAGAGGGTTTCCTTCCCTCTGTTATCGCAGGTTCTACTAGCCAGTGGTAAACCGTGGAGCTTGGTCTATGGGCAGCCAGATCTGGTCCACTTCTGAGCCGATCTGCTTTTTGGCTACCCCCTTTTTCTTTCCCAGGGTTAGATCCATTAGGAATGTTGTGTTTCAAGTGAGGGGAGGTCCTCTGTGATAGTAGTGGAGGCCATTTTTTCACAAGGGTTGCATGCCTTGTTATCTGATTGTACACCATTGCTAAAAAGCCCTTGTGGCCTAGACCCATGACCTGAGGGTTTTCCTCGGCCAACTCTCCACCCTCCTTGGTCTGATCTGCGAGTTTTGCGATCTCTTTCAGGTGTTTCTGGTGAGATGCCTAGAGGAGCACACCGATCCGATCTGCATCAGCCCATCCAAATTGGACTGAGCCATGTCCAGAGATGTATTGTGTTTCAGGGACAAAGACACTTAGTGTGTCGGTGGCTTGGTTGGTTGCTGTAGAAACCCTTGAGTGTGCCATCCTTTCGCCTGTCAGAAAAACCCAGTAGGGACTATGTTGCGGTGATCTGTCTGAGAACTGAGATCTATCAAAGTTGATCATTATGCATCACTAATTGTTCATTATATATAACTTAAATTTAAATGGAAAATGGTGGTTTGCAAGGGGAAATACTACCAAGTTCCATGAAAGAAGCTAATGAATGGTTTATTAGCCTTCCATCTTGTCAACTAAATGGAAATAATATAGTATTAAATGGAAATATGAAAACACAATAAGTTGATCATTGACTTACTGCATGGTGCTTAGTATTTTTCATCTGCATGTAGTCAAATCCTTGCGCCAATTGTTGTTAGACAATGAATGTTAATTTGTAGGATTAATATTTGGTTGAAAACTTGTCACACAAATGTAGGCTCGAATTATTTACTATGGCATTGATTATGATAAGACTAGTGTCATTCCTGTACCAACCACGAACAACATTATAATTTCAGCATATCATAGAGTGTAAATGGATGACCATAAGGGTGGGCCTAATCTTGTCTTGAGACTCAAAGGTAGGAGCTTAGACTAATCATGAATCTAGTTTGTGCCTCTAGTTTTCTTAATCCTTATTAATTGTTTGCAAACATTTTCATTACAGTTTCCATATTGCAGGCTACTACTTGTACAGTTTAATGGATGTGGGATAAACAATGATACACCTTTTTATAGAGATCACTATTCCAGTCTTCACTAGTTATAGTTGAACTTGACTAATAATTGATTAGCATTTATTGAAAGGAACCTTAAGTAGTTTTATCTCTTGTAAAAATGCAAAGGTAATGCTTCCTATCTTAAGCTTTAACAAAATTATAGATATATTTTAAAGAAAAACTTCTCTATTAGAGAAATGATTTATAATAAAAATTGACACATTTGAATTCAATGGACATACCACTTATTGACTGAAATTTCAAAATAATAAAATTATGGCAACAAATTTCATTTTATAAGTTTATAATCATCTCATATATAAAATTCCTATTCTTCAGAGATGTTACAATAAAGCTCAAATGCTTCTTGGTAGAGTGTTGTTACTTATCTAGTATCAACACCTATTCATAAAAGTTCAATTCATACAAGTTTTGCAATGCTAGGCCATGATACTTATATCATTTTCAACTTTTCACACTTCCAAAATCTATGTTCTTGGAAAAAAATGAATTTTTGTATATATTTCTCAATTTTCTATATTCAGGTTGATTCCAAATGCATAAACATTGAAGAAACATATTGTATTCAAATGTATGGTAAGCCACACGAATACCACAATCCAAGGATGAAGAAAGACATAAGATTGGTTGTTGGGTTGTTGGTATATTTTTTTCTAACTCCCTCCTGTAGAATTAATTGATTGTGTCCAAAAAGTAATCTAGTTGTAAAACCTTAATATTGTAATGTACACACTTTTAGCTTGAGACTTGTATAGAATAAAACAAAGGAACCATCCCGAATGGTATATTGTTTTGTTGGTGATGTCATTGGAGTATTAAATTGTCCAAAAGGGTTCTATTCTCATTATGGTCTCCCCAACCTGAATGGAATGTTGTAGAAAATGATGAAGCTTAGGGCATGTCCTTGGAAATTTTGGCAGCATCCTCACCCCTTAGACCTAACATCAAATCTAGACAAGTCCATGCTATGCAATGAAGCAAAATCATAAAAGACAAAAGGGAGGAAATCATTTGAGAAAATTACGTGAAAGCAATTGCAAGAAAGAAAAGGTGTAATCAAAGTACATTTATAAGAAGAGAATGAATACTAACTAGTGAGAAAAAAATGAAAAACAAGTTAGAAACTATCGAAGGTAATAAGAATTGAACAAACAATCTGTTGTTCCTCTAAGATAATATTGGTCAGCTACTATGCCAGAGAATCTAAGATAAATGTTTTGGGGGTTTGTGTTTTGATTTGGGAGACTAATGAATAAAACAAATATAGAACTAATATACCTAACCATTTGAATAATATCAATATCTCAACAAAGGGCTGTTATAAAATTTCACACAGTGATAAAGCTTGAATAGTGGTGAGAAGAAAACCAAAAAATAATATGATTATCACAATTCTCAGATAGATAATTACATAATCATAAGTATGAAAACCTCTGACTGATGTTTAGAAGGTTCAAGAGAATATGCATATGCTTACAACAAGATGCTGATAATTTATTGATTTAGAGGGAATTAATTAAATAGATAGTCCATTAATCCATTCTCTTTAATGATTATCACTTCATAAAGCTTCTAGGAATAGATTGAGACACAATTATTCCTACCTAGTTATCTCTGTAAAGTCATAAGAATATGAAGAAAAGCATAATGAGTAATACTGGAAAAACTTACAGGAAACACAAACTGTGCAAAACAAAATTCAGAATCCTTTGCTTCATATTGAGGTTTTAGAAAAGTCAAGTACATCAAATATCTAGAAATGCTTCATCAAGGGTCAACCCATGATAACTTATGAAGAGAGTTATTTATACAACAGTAGGACGAAAATATCCTAAACTGCTTTTACAAAAATAGATTATTTACATAATCAAAAATAAAATTGTCTAATGATCTGGCACTGCTTTGTTTCTATGTTGTTTGACGATTGTCACTAAAAAAGTTGAAAAGTGATTGAAAATAGCTAATTGTTCCTTTAAAAACGGAATGTTGTTCAATTATCCCTGATTAAGTAAATCTGTTAATTTTTCCCAACGTTTCTTATCTGGGATAGAAATGCTTGTTATCCTTTTGTAGATTTCATCCATCTCGGTGTTTTCTTTTTCTTTATTCCTTGTGTAATGATATTCTTCTATGAATATAGACTTTTTAAGAGGTTTCTTGTTGAGTCTTAGAATAAACAGACGCTGCTACTGATATCAGAGTTGTTTATCCAATGCTCAAGTCTTCGGCAGATTACCTGCAAAACACAACAATAGTTAAGAAAACACAGGTTCAGGAAGAAAAAAACTGATGGCTTTTTGGCATAGGAATTCTTGAGGAAGGAGTTATAGCATTGTCCTGAACACAATTGGAGGTCAAATGGCATCACAGAGGTTGAGGGTAGCGATGAAAGGTTTTAATGGTTTAAACTATGAAACGGGCAAAAGTCACGAAAGCAAGAGTTTTTGGGGTTTTAAAGTGTAATGGGCAAGTTTTTAATATGGCACGAATGTTTGAATAATTGGTGATTTATCGGGTTGGCGAGGAGGCGATTTTAAAGGATCGTCGCACTGCTTATGAGGCAATAGTGGTTTTGAAGGGGGATCACCCAATATACTTTAGAGCGTGACACATAGCCTTAGGGGGTTCGAGGAAAACCTCTTTATCAAATGGGTATCGTTCGAGCATCGAGCATAACCGATATGGATGTGGAGCATTGGATTAAGACAGGAGTTGATCTAATGACAGTTGGGCGAGGGAAGAAAGTGGGCGATAAAGCATGGGCTTAGGGAGGGGCCCAATGTTGGCATTATGATGCATGTGTTGTACTTGATGGCAACCCACTTGTAGCAGAACATCTCACTTATACATAACTAGATGAATCTACAGAAGAGAGATCAGAAGTGACAGAACACATGGGATGCAGGACAGCCCAAAGGAATCAGTTCAGATGCAATGAACAATGGAAACTCATTAAGATGATAGTTCTCAATATGACAAGTTAGCTTTGCCATCAAGTTCAAAAGGAGAGATTGTTGGCATTATGATACAAGTGTTGTCCTTGATGGTAACTCTCACAGATCACAGATCATAGTGCAGCAGGTCAGTAGCAAAGAATTGATGATCAGACTACAAATAATGAAGAAAGAAAGGTATATATGCAGGTTCACTATATACCAAGTCGTGTACACACGCAGGTTCACTATATACCGAGTCGCATATATACGCAGGTTCACTATATACCAAGTAGTGTATACATGCAGGTTATACACGCACATTCACTATATACAAAGGCACGTATACAAGCAAGATTGCTGATCAAAAGTTGCATATGCGTATGCACACACTTTCATGCACGGAAAAGCATGTACATGTGGGAAAGCTTATTTTTGGGTCCGTGGTATTTAGACCTATGGTTTTGTACCTTGGTATTGCGTCCAAAGTGTTGACCCTAGGTATTGGGTCCCTAGGATTGGTTCTAAATGGTTTTGGACCATGGCATTGAGTAAGGCCTAAGACTATAAAAGGAGAAGAAGATCATTAGGCAAAGGAAATTAAGAAAATCTTGAATATCTAGTGAAGTATGAGATCCAGTATGCAGGTTATGGGTTCATGATGCTTTGCTTGATCTGAGATAAGGAGGAATCTCAGCGGTTGATGGAGAACAAGATCTAAGGATAGATTAGGATCTAATGGCTTGGAATGAATCATCTCTATATGGTTTGATCTTGTTAAGTCTAGATCTGTATACTGACGCATGTAATGTTCTGTAAATATTATGATCTGGTTATAACTCAAGTTCAGAATAAATGCAAATCATGAATGAATATTTACAGATGTATACGCTAGTTGACTATGATAAAAGTGCGTACATACGCAGGTTAGACACATCCAAGTAGCGTATACCATATGAGCTATGATGTTTGAAGTTACATGTGGTTCTAGTTGTTGATGAGTTCTGATGACTGTTTATTGGTGTCACTATTCTGCATATTCAGTTTGGTTGATTGTGTTTAGCTTCAGTGTTGACGGATGAGATCTAATAATGGATCAGGATCATAATGAATTATATTTATGTGATCTAATGGTCCAAATCTGGTTGCTAACACATATTATCCTTGTATATGTAATAATCTGGGTATGTCTGAAGTCAGGAAGTGCAACAAGTTATAAGTAAGTAATTAATGACATATACGCTGGTTCGCTTTGGTGAAGTTGTGTATACACGCTGGTTCGGCTCTTCGAAGTAGCGTATGCAGTTTGATGCATGATTTTTCATCATACAGTTAGATCTGAATGTTGTTGCAGAGTTCTGTGCTCTGCTTTGTGTTCTGGTGACTGTAGTTTGTTGACAGGGTTTCAGTAATTCAATATTGTGTGATTCAGAGATTGATTATGCTAGTGTTGATTGATTGTGTGCTTCAATGATATTGATGGGTCCAGTATGAAAATTGGATGAAACATGGCCTTCAGATTATGGTGTTGTGCCTCAGGAGTATCCAGTCTGAAAATGTATGAAACGTGGTACTTGGAGGAAGAAAGAGATGGTTGTAGCCTTCTGTAGGTTGACACCTACGTACTAGTACATCAGCTAGTACAAGAGCCAAGGGGGTGGTAGCTCCCTTCCAGTAGTAGCTGGAAAATGAGTGAAGGTTGGAGCATGTTGGAAATAATACTGAGAGGGGGGGTGAATCAGTATTATTAAGTCAATTATTTTATTTTTAAACCCAGATCATATACACTACTTCAGTTAGATAAAATCACGTATATACGCAACTACAGAGAAGGAAACCTGCGTATACAATGCAAACTTATAATTTAATTTATCTTACAGATGTTAATCATTAATCTGTGTATCAGAATCAAATAAACAGTAACCAGAAACAGTAAAACAGAGCTGAAGACAATCACACACAAGAACACAAGATATAAGGTGGAAACCCAATGTGGGTGAAAACCACCTGCTGCAATTCGTCTCTATCTTCTTTTAATTAGAAACTTATTCTTACAATGTACTGGTGCAGTCCTTTACCAGTACGTAGGCTGCAACCTGCAGAGAGCTACAACCCTCTCTCATTCTCCAGCTTCTCCTGGAAGGGAGCTACAACCCCCTTTGCTCTTGCACTAGTCAAGATACTAGTACGTAGGTGCTGGCCTACTGAGGGCTACAACCTTCTCTTTCTTCCAGGGACCACGTTTCGTAAATTTTCAGACTGGATCCATGAAATCAATCAATCATTAAGAAATTCTGCATCAAACAATCTCCTTTTCACCAATTAGAACTGAATCAAGTAGATACTTCTCTGACAGCTGTACCCAAAACACAGTAACAGTAATCACACACCAAATTCTAAACCCAAAACACTACACCAATCAAACAGAAGCAACTAGAACACAACTCAAGAGATGTATGCTACTTCAATAACCAGAAACCTGCGTGCATATCCTTCTGTGTTTGGACCAACCTGCGTATACGCTGTTTTTACTCACAGAACCAATGTGTATACATGCCTTCACTTCACTAAACCTGCGTACAGATTTATAAAGGATAATTTCAAATATTCAGACCTTAATTAACCCAGATTACCAGATTTATAGATCAGGCATGTGCCACATATAACGGATCAAAATCATACAAAGATACTATTATTCAAGCCTTAAGATTATGACCCATCAACAGAACTTATCCTTCTCTTTGCGCTCGGGTTCCTCCTTTATTCAGATCCAGATCTGCAGCATAACCAAATAACCAATATTCGAGATCTAGCCCTTTATCAGATATTCAATAATTCCAATGATGCTTTGCCAAATGATCTCCTTCCTCTTTTATATACTTAGGCCTTTCACAATACCACGGTCCAAAACCATAACAAAACAATACCATGGACCCAATACTTGGGATCAATACTCTTGACGAGATATCATGGCCCAAAACCATAGGTTCAGTTACCAAGGACTAAATACCATGGACCAAAAGCAAGTTCTCCAACATGTACGCACTTTTCCTTGCGTGAGAGTACGTGAAAACGCATATGTGCCTTTGCATTGTCTAACCTGCATGCATACGTGGCTTTGTCTAGATGAACCTGCGTATATGTCTTTTCCTTCATTCTGAAAGCCTGAACTGAGATCTGTCACCAGAGAGAGTTGCCATCAAGGACAACACCTGTGCCATAGCTCCAAACCTGTGCCATGATGCCAACAATCTCCCCCTTTGGACTTGATGGAAACCCCAAGATCCTCAAAGTCATTCTCCCTCTTTGTCATCAAGGGCAAAGGGTTGTGCTCCCCCTGAGTACATGCTGAAGTCTCTGCTCTGCTGAGCTGACCATGCTCCCCCTCACTGTAGGCAAGATCTGCAAAAATATTTTCTTCAAGAAGAACCATGACTTATACATCATAAAAGACCTTCCTATCACCAAAAGACTCTATACATACATTCATCACCCAAGCAAGTGGGGATCATCCTCCCAACCAAGTGGGGTTACATCAGAAATTTACATATGACAACCAAGTACATTATATCATTCATCCCAAGCATAGTGGGGAACCAGAATAGGCCGTTACATGACCTTGATAAAAAGAAGATATACATGACATAGAGACGAAGTATCTAGAGCAAGACTATGAAAGTCATCAATAACTACTATCAGCAGCATCTGTCAACCATTATTCAGATCAGCAACCATGTTCTCCTTCTGTTCTCCCTCTGCATGTGTTCTACCTGAAACCAACAACAGCTGTGAACTTGAACCAAAGGCTTCTAAGATAATGCCAACAATGCATCATTAGAAGTTTATCTGCTCCCCCTGAACCTGTGCCAGAAGGTCTCTGTCAGACCCATATCAGACTATCTTCAACCAGAGCCTTTCCCTACTGATATCCTTCAAACCTCCATATACGCGACTGTATCTGCATAAACCAGCGTATGTACGTGGATCCTCCTCAGCCAACTCGCGTACAACCACTTTTCTCTCAAACAGACAAGTTTCAACAGCAGGATGAAGCATCAACTACTCCCAGCTTCTATCTGAGGTATTCAAATGATTCCCTGGGTAGTGGTTTGGTGAGTATATCAGCAACTTGTTCCTTAGAGGGAACATACTCCAGCTTGACCTTTTGTTCTAGCACTTCTTCCCGGAGGAAATGATATTTGATAGGTATGTGCTTCGTCTTTGAATGCATAACTGGGTTCTTTGAAATGCTGATTGCACTTGTATTATCACATAAGATGGAGATAGGTGGTGTACAAGTGATTTGAAAATCCTGCAAGGTTTGCATCATCCAAAGGAGTTGAGTGCAACAATATGCAGCAGCCACATATTCCGCTTCAGCTGTAGATAGAGCAATCAAACTTTGTTTCTTGCTGAACCAAGATACCAATCTGGAACCCATAAAGAATGCACCACCACTTGTGCTCTTTCTGTCATCCATGCATCGAGCCCAATCTGTATCTGTATAAGCATGAAGAGTGAGATCTGTATCTCTCGGATACCATAAGCCATAGTTTTGAGTTCCTTGAAGATACTTGAAGATTCTCTTTACTGCCTGAAGATGAGTTTCCTTTGGATTTGCCTGAAATCTTCCAAACATTCCCACTGCATGCATGATGTATGGTCGGGTACCTGTCAAATAAAGTAGACTTCCAATCATGGATCTATAGGTTGGTTGATGCCCTACTGCTGATTCATCATTTGCACTGAGGCTGCATCCTGTAACCATAGGGGTACATAATGGTTTCGAATCTTCCATGCCATATTTCTTCAAGATCTGCTTGAGATACTTGGTTTGAGACAAAAAGATACCGCCTTCATTTTGTTGGATTTGTAGACCAAGAAAATATGTCAACTCTCCAAGTAATGACATTTCGAATTCTTTCTGCATCACCAAGGCAAAGTTTTGACTCATAGCTTCTTCATTGCTGCCAAAGATAATATCATCTACATACACAACAAGTATTAGCAATTTGTCATTTTCAATTTTTATATAAAGATTGCTATCTTCTGATCCCTTTGAAAAACCTTGTTGATGAAGGTATTTGTCCAAACGATAGTACCAAGCCCTTGGAGCCTATTTAAGACCATAGAGAGCCTTTTTTAGTCTGCATACAAGATTTGGATCATTCCCAAGAATGAAACCATCTGGTTGTTCAATGTATACTTCTTCTTCTAAGTCTCCATTCAGAAAGGTTGATTTCACGTCCATTTGAAATACTTTGAACTTCTGAAAGCTAGAGAGAGCAAGGAACATTCTGATGGCCTCAAATCTAGCAACGGGAGAAAAATTTTCTTCAAAGTCTATTCCTTCTTGTTGAGCATACCCTTTACAAACAAGCCTGGCCTTGTTTCTAATCACTTCCCCATTTTCATTCAACTTGTTTTTGAAGATCCATTTTGTCCCTATGACATTCTTATCTTTTGGTCTAGGATCCAACTCCCGAGTGTTATTCTTTTTGATCTGCTCAAGTTCTTCATCCATTGCCTTGACCCAGCATTCATCTTTGCATGCCTCTTTTACATTTTGTGGTTCAGTGGAGGAGAGTAATGCCAAATAGCTTGACGCTTCTACAATTGTTGTTTTTGTTTGTATACCTGCCTCTTTTTGCCCCAAAATTTGAGATTCTGGATCATTCTTCTGAACGTACCTGGATGGAGTCTTATCTTCTATCCTTATATGTTCTTCTGGTGCCTCTTGAGCTTCTTCTTCATCATAAGTCTAATTAAATGTTGAAGGATAGTCCTCATCATCTTCGAAATCTTTGGAATTCACTTGCCTAGGAATGTTTCCTTCTTCATCAACCACTACATCAATGCTGTCAAAAATTCTTCCAAGTCTTTTGTTGTAACACTTATATGCTTTGCTGTGGGGAGAATAACCAAGGAGAATGCCTTGATCTACTCTAGGTTCAAACTTGCCAAGATTTTCATCATTATTTTCAATATAGCATTTGCTTCCAAAATTTTTGAAATATTTTACCGAAGGAGTCTCACCATACTAGAGCCCATGAGGAGTTTGAGTGCTATTCACCCGGACATTTGTCTTGTTGAGAATAACAACTGCAGCAAATGCGGCTTCACCCCAGAAGGTTGCGGGAGTTCCAGACTCATCAAGCATTGCACGAGCCATTTGTTGAATCATTCTGTTCATCCTTTCCACTACTCCATTTTGCTAAGGAGTCCTAGCTGTAAAGAATTCCCTTCTTATTCCATGTTCTTCACAAAAATCGAAAAATTCATTCGAGGTAAATTCTTCTCCTCGATCAGACCTGAGGCATTTGATTCTGTGATCCGATTCGTTCTCCACCAAGGCTTTGAATGGTTTGAACTTTTCAAAGGCTTCGTCTTTGTGCTTCATAAGTCCTATCTAACACATCCTGGAATCGTCATCAATGAATAATATAAAGTATTCTTCTCCTCGAGGTGACCTTTTCCTAGTTGGACCACATACATCAGTATGGAAAAGTTCAAGCGGCCTGTTGGCTGATATTTCCTTCTCAGGGAAGTTAGTTCTGGTTTGCTTACCAAAGTGACATGATTTGCATATTGTATTGTCTGGGATTCTGATGTCTGGAAGACCACAAACTGCTTGGTATTTGCATGCTTTCCTTATCTGTGAGAAACTAAGATGCCCCAATCTTCTGTGCCATAGCCAGTGTTCATCATTCTTGCTCAGATAGCATTGATGTTGTCCTTCTTTGAATATGTATAAATTATCTGGAGTCCTTACACCTTTGATCATTGTTTTTCCTGTATCAAGATCACGAACACTTTTATGAGAGCAGTGGTGTCATTTCCAAAAGAAACCTTCTTCTCCTTCTCTAAGGCACTATATGACTGAAGTTTTTCTTTATCACCTATCATATGTTTCGAATATCCACTGTCGATGTACCATTGATTTTCCTACCCTTCCGCATATAAGGCTATACCACATCTTTTTGGTTGGGGTTCTTTTATTCTCCATGATTTGGCACTTGACGCTTGGTCCTTCTGAGTTGTCTACCGAAACCTTCTCCTGCATTCAGAATATTCATGACCGAAATTGTTACAAATAGAAAATTCTATTTCATTTTCAAGAGCAGAGAAGTTGTTGTAGGTCCTTTTCATGATCCGAGTCATACTCCTCTGTTTAGGAGCTTCTCTAGTCATGATTGTCTTATAGGCAACACATTGAGCTGCTTTGTGACCAAAGTAATGACAAGAAAAACATTTTCCATTGAAGAAACTCCTGTGATTATCAAATATAGCAGCCAAATGATTGTAGTTCCTATTGACATCCATTCTTGAGGCAAATTGAGAAGGTTTTACCTGTGGCTGGTTGTAGCATCTGTTTTTCCTTAAAGTAGATTGCCCCCAATTTACCTGTTGATTTTCATTGGGTCTTTGTTCACTTCTCCTTGCAGCATCAAGATAACTCTTGGAGGTAGATGGTTTCTGTGCTTGATTTGTTTCTTCATTATATCCCAGACCTGCCTTGATTAGTGGAGAGCGCTGCACTTTGATAATCTCATCTAACGTGTCAAATCCTTTAACGAATCTAAGATTAAGAGCTTTTGTTTTCTCAATCTCTTTTCTCAGTCCCACAATTTCACATTCTAACATTTCATGATGTTTTTCCTTTTCAGCAAGTTGGAATTGTAGAGTATCTATGACCACATTCTTCTCTTCTAAACAAATTTTGAGTCTAGAAATTTCTTCATAAAGACTTTCTTCATCTATAGCATCCACAAAATCATCATCTTCAAAAGCCATTAAAAGTTTATATTTATTACCTTGTTCATCTTCGTCACTATTTGAAAGTCCATCACTATCTTCATGAGTGTAATAGCTTTTCTTATTTACATTCTATTTCTTGTTCCATCTAATAGGTTCCTTACCCTTGTCAATCTTATCCTTATGAGGACATTTGGCAGCATAGTGACCGACTCTTCCACAAGCAAAGCATTTGAAAGGTAACTTACCTCTGAATCTTCCAGCACCCCGTTGAAGGTTCTTGAAAAAATTTGATTCTTCCTCTTCTTCTGACACGTGTCCTAACTCATAGTAATCTCCTTTGCCTAAAGCCTTGAAAGTAGCTTCTCTCCTATCTGATGGTCCTCCTTTCCTCATTTCATAAGCAGTTAGAATTCCGTGCAGCTGTGACATGGTAAGGTTTCGTAGATTCTCTTTTTCTTCTATTGCAAAAACTTTAGATTCAAACTTATGGGACAAAGATCTTAGAACTTTTTCAACCACAACATCCTCTTTTATTTCTTCACCCAAGTTTTTCATACAATTAACAATCTCATCTAGACGAAGGAAATAGTTAGCCACACTTTCATCATTGTGCATTCCGAGATTTTCATACTGAATTCTGAGGGTTTGAAGTTTTGCTCGTTTTACCTGTTCATCTCCTTCATAGCTCAGAAAAATCTTGTCCCATATTTCTTTTGCAGATTTATACTGCATAACCTTGATGAATTTTGATTGAGATAGACATCCTAATAGAGTATTGACAGCCTTTGCATTTGTTTCATATTGCTTCTTACCAGCCGGATCTGTAGGATTTGCTAAAGGAAAAGTGTACCTTGTATCTATGATATCCCAGACTTCTGTACCAAGAGATTGAAGATAGGTTGTAACTCTTACATTCTAGTAGACGAAGTTGGTCCCATAAAAAATTGGTGGCCTGATTGATGCTTCTCTCTCATAGTTGTTCATGATGATAGATCTTCCTTCAAGCGATCAAGCTACTTCTGAAGGACTTGCTCTGATACCAATTGTTGGAAATAATACTGATAGGGGGGGGGGGGGGGGGGGTGAATCAGTATTATTAAGTCAATTATTTTCTTTTTAAACCCAGATCATATACGCTACTTCAGTTCGATAAAACCGCGTATATACGCAACTACAGAGAAGGAAACCCGCGTATACAATGCAGACTTATAATTTAGTTTATCTTACAGATGTTGATCATTAATCTATGTATCAGAATCAAATAAACAGTAACCAGAAACAGTAAAACAGAGTTGAAGACAATCACACATAATAACACAAGATATAAGGTGGAAACCCAATGTGGGTGAAAACCACCTGCTGAAATTCGTCTCTATCTTCTTTTAATTAGAAGCTTCTTCTTACAATGTACTGGTGCAGTCCTTTACCAGTACGCAGGCTGCAACCTGCAGAGAGATACAACCCTCTCTCGTTCTCCAGCTTCTCCTGGAAGGGAGATACAACCCCCTTTTCTCTTGCACTAGCCAAGATACTAGTACGTAGGTGCTGGCCTACTAAAGGCTACAACCTTCTCTTTCTTCCGAGGACCATGTTTCATAAATTTTCTGACTGAATCCATGAACATCAATCAATCATCAAGACTTTCTGCATCAAACAATCTCCTTTTCACCAATTAGAACTGAATCAGGTAGATACTTCTCTGACAGCTGTACCTAGAACACAGTAACAGTAATCACACACCAAATTTTGAACCCAGAACACTGCACCAATCATACAGAAGTAGCTAGAACACAACTCAAGAGATGTATGCTACTTCAATAACCAAAAACCTGCGTGCATACGCTTCTGTGTTTGGACCAACCTCGTATACGCTGTTTTTACTCACAGAAACAGCGTGTATACGTGCCTTCACCTCACTGAACCTACGTACAGATCAATAAAGGATAATTTCAAATATTCAGACCTTAATTAACCTAGATTACCAGATTTATAGATCAAGCATGCGCCACATATAACGGATCAAAATCATACAAAGATACTATTATTCAAGCCTTAAGATTATGACCCATCAATAGAACTTATCCTTCTATTTGCGCTCAGGTTCCTCCTTTATTTAGATCTAGATCTACAACATAACCAAATAACCAATATTCTAGATCTAGCCCTTTATTAGATATTCAATAATTCCAATGATGCTTTGCCAGATGATCTCCTTCCTCTTTTATATACTTAGGCCTTTCACAATACCACGGTCCAAAAGCATAAAAAAACAATACCATGGACCCAATACTTGGGATCAACACTCTTGACGAGATACCATGGCCCAAAACCATAGGTTCAATTACCAAGGACTAATACCACGGACCAAAAGTAAGTTCTCCAACATGTACGCGCTTTTCCTTGTGTGACAGTGCATGCATACGCATACACACCTTTGCATCGTATAACTTGCGTGCATACGTGGCTTCGTCTAGATGAACCTGCGTATATGTGTTTTCCTTCATTCTGAAAGCCTGAACTGAGATCTGTCACCAGAGAGAGTTTCCATCAAGGATAACACCTATGCCATAGCTCCAAACCTATTCCATAATGCCAACAGAGCATTCAGTAGGCCGGCACCTACGTACTAGTAAAAGGATCAGCTAGTACAAGAGCTAAGGGGTTTGTAGCTCCCTTCCAGGAGAAGCTAGAGAACGAGAGAAGGTTGTAGCCTTCTGCAGGTAGAAGCCTGTGTACTGGTATAAGACTACACTAGTACAGAAATATTGTAAAAGAAACTGTTTCTTATTAAAAGAAGATAGAGACGACTTGCAGCAGGTGGTTTTCACCCACATTGGGTTTCCACCTTACATCATGGTGTTCATATGTGCTTCTTGTGTGTGATGATCTATTTTGTTTTACTGCACCTGTTTACTGTTCATATGGTTAATAAAAGTTCTGATGCACTAACTAAAGATCAACATTTAATGGATTAATTGAATCATAAGTTTACTGGATGTATGCTAGTTGCATTAGACACAGTTGCGTGTACACGCAGGTTCCCTTCACTGAAGTAACGTATATGAATCTGAGTATGAAAATGTAAAAGTGTTTGATTTGATAATACTGATTCACCCCCCCTCTCAGTATTATTTCCAACAATTTGTATCAGAGCAAGTCCTTTGGGAGAAGCTTGATCGCTTGAAGGAGATCCATAGAACAATGGGAAAGAAGCTTAAGAAGAAAGCACCTAAGAAGAAGAAAACATCTCAAAAGAACTATGATAGTGGGAGAATCGATTGGGGAATATGTGGAAGAAGCACTTCAGATTAGGAATCACTTTAGAATGAAGAGGAACAAGCAAAAGAACTATTAGGTATGAATTTGTTATCCTCTGGTGATACATTTCTTCATCCATTTGAAGATGATGAAACTGATAGTGAGACAACTGAATTTTCTCTTATGGGTGAGAATGAAAGATATCAAATAGAGGCAGAATTTAAAAGGCTTACAGACAAAATTAGATATCAAAAAGAACTATTGCATAAAAGAGAAAGTATCTCCAAAGAAGAAGTTACCAAACTAAAATCTCAACTAGGGGAAGGAAACAAGGTATGGAAGCTATTCAAGGAAAAATGTCAAAAGTTGCAGGATGAAGTGACATCATTAAGAAATGAAGTAAATGAAAGGAGCACAACAAGCAAGAAACTCAGAGAAAGATCCCGTTACTATGAAAGTCTTGAAGCCACAATCCTCTCGCTAAAAGAAGATCTTGAAGAATCAAATAAGTAGAATAAAGAACTACTCCAAGCTCTTGAAAAACAAGAAAACGAAGTTCTTGAATTAAGAAACTAGATGGAAGAAGGAAGAAAAGCTGAAGAAAACATGAAGAAGTAGTATTGTGAAAAGGACGAGCAACTTTAGGTTGAGGTAAATATTCTAAAAGATAACTTAGAAGAAAAGGATAATCTCTTATGATTTCAAGATAGTACTAAGATATTGGATGATATTATTAGTAGTCAAAGGTCTCCTGCTATCAAATCTGGTCTTCGTTTTCATGAATCTGTTGAAGGTGAATCTAGTTCACAAAATAAGACAAGGAACTCTAATGCACAATCTGAAATACTCAACAAGGAGATGAGAGGTCAATCCCATCAACAACCAAGGAAAGAAATTCTTCAAAGAAAATCTTTTACTCCTCTGATGAATAGTGTTGAATGTTATGTATGTCATAATCTTGGACATGTTGTAGCCAGATGCAGAAGTCGAATGGTTCAAGACCATCACATAGAAAGATCATCACGTTCCAGGTACTTTAAGGGATATTGTTTTTCTTGCAATATGTTTGGTCACAAAGCTATTGATTGCTACAGAAGGAATATGAAACATATAAGATGTTATGCATGTAACAAGCTTGGACATATAGCAAAGGAATGTAGGAACAAAGTACAAGCACCATACCAAAAGGAGAAAACATCATCACACTTAAAGATATTAAAGAAGAAGGAAGTACTGTCAGAAAGATGTGGCACAGCACAATGTACAGACATAACAAACTCAGAGGAAGCTGAAAGCGTAAAACTTCAGTGTTCTCAATCTCATATGCAAGTTTCATAAAGAGAAGTCACGTATATACGTGAGTTTGACAATGCACAGTCGCGTATATGTCAGTTTGAGAAAAGCAGTGGGACAGGCTTAGGAAAAGGGTCTGATATGATTCATTCCATTACTTGCTCTGTTTGATAATGGTTACAATCTGCTGATGATGTGTGGAAATGTCTTGATACTTGTAAGATGTTTAGAAGTGTTTTGATCCTAACTTGTCGATGATGATTCCTTGATACTTCTTGCTGATATATGCATGATCAAATCTGACAGTAAACAAGATGGCACAAGTTCAGGGGGAGCATATACTTTTAATAATACATTGTTGGCATTATGGTTAGTAGTCCTTGGTGATGAAGTTTATATGGCCAAATGATACATCTTGCTATGACATGGTTATGAGTTTTCCATGATAAAATCTCATATGATTCTTGGGGTTACATAGTTGGTGTTCAGATCAGATTTGTGGTTGATTCTTTGATGATGCATATATGGTGCTTACATGGTGATCTTCATAAGGATAAGGAGAAGTACAAAGCTTGAATACACAATTTCAGTACTTGATGATGAGTCACTCATATGTTGCTGTCGACATATAATACAGTTATGATGCAGGATTCCTATAGTTCTTAGCATTCACATGGATGAGGATTCCTATGATATCTTGAGCTTAAGATACATAGTGCTATATACAATGTTCCCAAGTGATGATACATGGATGATATATAAGATCATGCAAATCTTGATGTTGATGAGATGGCTATGGTGTTCTTCACATATGATATAATGTGAATGATTTTGTATGTCATATGCAGAATTCATTCATGGAAGGCTATGATAATATTCAAGAGGATGAATTGATATCTATATGTAGACATATCTTGTCAGATACAAGTTGCTAGTCTAGATGCTGTTGACAGATGCTTATGGAGCAGATCAGACACTGTGTATGATAGTTGTTGATGACTATCATGGTCTTATTTAGATATTTGGTCTCTGTTATAAATGTCATGTCAAGACTCGGGATGTAATAGTTTGTCTCTATCTATTGTAGTCATTTGATGAATCCCTTTTGGTCACATGATGTAATTTGTACCCCCACTATGCATGGGAAGGATGATGTAATATTTCAGTCATGTATAAACAATTGGTATCTGGTATATCCCCACTTGGTTGGGTGGATGAGTCAATATTTGTATATCCCCACTTGGTTGGGAGATGGATGTATGTATGAGTCTGTGGTGATAGGAGGGTCATTTATGGTGTATAGAGTCATGTTCCTCTTGTAGAACATCTTTTTTGCAGACCTTGTTTTCAGTCAGGGGGAGCATGAACAACACACTTCAGCAGAGCAGAGATTTCAGCATGTACTCAAAGGGAGCATGGACGGATTGGTACATCTTGGCATATACAAAGGGGGAACTCAATCAGAGACTTCAGCAGGTACTCAGGAGGAGTATGGACAGCAAAATGTATATCAAGGAAGAGAATATCTTGGTTCACCCTTTGCCCTTGATGTCAAAGGGGAAGAGTGACTTGGTATGGTTGTTGCCATCAAGTCAAAAGGGGGAGATTGTTGGCATTATGATGCATGTGTTGTACTTGATGGAAAACCACTTGTAGCACAACATCTCACTTATACATAACTAGATGAATCTACAGAAGAGAGATCAGATGTGACAGAACACATGGGATGCAGGACAGCCCAAAAGAATCAGTTCAGATGTAATGAACAATGACAACTCATTAAGATGACAGTTCTTAGTATGACAAGTTAGCTTTGCCATCAAGTTCAAAAGGGGAGATTGTTGGCATTATGATGCAAGTGTTGTCCTTGATGGCAACTCTCATAGATGATAGATCATAGTGAAACAGGTTATTAGCAAAGAATTGATGATCAGACTACAAATAATGAAGAAATAAAGGTATATATGCAGGTTCATTATATACCAAGTCGTGTACACATGTAGGTTCACTATATACCAAGTCGCGTATGTACGCAGGTTATACACGCATGTTCACTATATAAAAAGGCGCGTATACACACGGGATTGCTGATCAAAAGTCACGTATGCGTATGCACGCACTTTTATGCATGGAAAAGCATGTATATGTGGGAAAGCTTATTTTTGGGTTTTTGGTATTTAGACCCATGGTTTTGGACCTTGGTATTGCGTCCAAAGTGTTGAACCTAGGTACTGGGTCCCTAGTATTGGTTCTAAATGGTTTTGTACCATGGCATTGAGTAAGGCCTAAGACTACGAAAGGAGAAGAAGATCATTAGGCAAAGGAAATTAAGAAAATCTTGAATATCTAGTGAAGTATGAGATACAGTATGCAGGTTATGGGTTCATGATGATTTGCTTGATCTGAGCTACGGAGGAATCTCAGCGGTTGATGGAGAACAAGATCTAAGGATAGATTGAGATCTAATGGCTTAGAATGAATCATCTCTATACAGTTTGATCTTGTTAAGTCTAGGTCTATATACTGATGCATGTAATGTTCTGTAAATATTATGATCTGGGTATAACTCAAGTTTGGAATAACTGCAAATCATGAATGAATATTTACAGATGTATATGTTGGTTGAGTATGATAAAAGCATGTACATACGCAGGTTAGATACATCTAAGTAGCGTATACCATATGAGCTATGATGTTTGAAGTTATAGGTGTTTCTAGTTGTTGATGAGTTCTGATGACTATTTACTGGTGTCAGTATTCTGCATATTCAGTTTGGTTGATTGTGTTTAGCTTCAGTGTTGATGGATGAGATCTAATAATGGATCAGGATCATAATGAATTATATTTATGTGATCTGATGGTCTAGATCTGGTTGCTAACACACATGTTATCCATGTATATATAATAATTTGGGTATGTCTGAAGTAAGGAAGTGCAGCAAGTTATAAGTAAGTAATTAATGACATATACACTGGTTCGCTTTGGTGAAGTTGTGTATACACGCTAGTTCAGCTCTTTGAAGTAGCGTATGCAGTTTGATGCATGATTTTTGATGATATAGTTAGATTTGAATGTTGTTGCAGAGTTCTGTGTTCTGCTTTGTGTTCTGGTGACTGCAATTTGTTGACAAGGTTTCAGTAATTCAATATTGGGTGATTTAGAGATTGATGATGCTAGTGTTTATTGATTGTGTGCTTCAATGATATTGATGGGTCCAGTATGAAAATTTGATGAAACATGGCCTTCAGATTATGGTATTGTGCTTCAAGAGTATCCAGTCTGAAAATGTATGAAACTTGGTACTTGGCAGAAGAAAGAGAAGGTTGTAGCCTTCTGTAGGTCGACACCTATGTACTAGTACATCAGCTAGTACAAGAACCAAGGGGGTGGTAGCTCCTTTCCAGTAGCAGCTGGAAAATGAGTGAAGGTTTGAGAATTTAGTAGGCCGGCACCTACGTACTAGTAAAAGGATCAGCTAGTACAAGAGCTAAGGGGGTTGTAGCTCCATTCCAGGAGAAGCTGGAGAATGAGAGAAGGTTGTAGACTTCTATAGGTAGAATCGTGTGTACTGGTACAATACTGCACCTGTATAGAAATATTGTAAAAGAGGTTTCTTATTAAAAGGAGATAGAGACAACTTTCAGCAGGTGGTTTTCACCCACATTGGGTTTCCACCTTACATCATGGTGTTCATATGTTCTTCTTGTGTGTGATGATCTATTCTGTTTTACTACACCTGTTTACTATTCATATGGTTAATAAAAATTCTGATGCACTAACTAAAGATCAATATTTAATGGATTAACTAAATCAAAAGTTTACTAGATATACGCTAGTTGCATTAGACACAGTTGCGTGTACACGCAGGTTCCTTTCACTGAATTAGCTTATATGAATCTAAGTATGAAAATGAAAAAGTGTTTGATTTGATAATACTGATTCACCCCCCCCCTCTCAGTATTATTTCCAACACCCAACTCTTTAAGCATTGGTGATAAGGGATTATTGAAGGTTAATGAGAGGTTTAACATTAATTTGGCAGAGCTTAATGAGGTGATGTGGAGCAGAGATAAATGGATGTTTATTGTATGAGCGAGGAATGAACGTTATGAAGGATATGATAAGCGGATGTGGGTTCGGTTAATTTTAGTGAATAGAGGGATAGAATATCGCATATCGAATTTTCTTATGCCCGATGGTTCATTCCATTATGAATTATGCGATGCGATATTATACTTTAGGAAATAACTATTTCAACATTTCAAAGCCTCAATTTCTACCTACCCTTCTATTCCTAACATTTTACTGATTCCTTTAGAGTGCATTTAAACTAGCAATTCAATATTTCTTTTTATGAACAATCTAACTCTATAACTTATTTCTTCCATTGGCTTAGATTAAACTGTTGAGCCAATTCATTTTCTACCTATGAGAACAAATCTAATTATTATGCAACTATATAATTGGATAAAATAAGCTAGTGCGGCATCTAAACAAACTGCACACAACTATTATTTTCCAAACTAAATTTAGAACAAAGTAGTGGCATTTAGATTTTCAACACTTTCAGAGTTTATTTCTTCTCTTTTCTGTCTAACCTATCATTTTGTTTTGCCTTTATTTTTTAGGGCATCTACAATAACGTTTTCCTTAATATGGACATATTTATTCAAAAATTTTCCTAGCACTTTTTATTCAATATCCTTTTTGTCCATATCCTATCTTAACATTTTGTATATACATTTTCATTTTTTGTCTAATTTATTCTAACTTATCAAAACCAAAAAATGCTACAACATCAGCTCCAACTGGGGACTGTTTTCTCCTGTAGAATGAAGAGAACCTGCGGATCCATGTGCCTTCTCCTTGGGCTCTGGAGTCTTTGCTATAAAAAATCTCACTAGAAGCTTAAAAATAAAAGAAACTAGAGTATTTACAATGAAATGTATCCCAACCTTTTAGTACTTAATGAAATGTTTGAGAAACCTTCCATTTATAGGATAAGTGGAATATTGTCCCTTAATATTTTTGCAACACAAAGGTGTTGTTACCCTTTACTTCAGTAATGGCTAATGGGCCAAACCATAGATTATCAAACTTACCATGCTTTCCATTTTCCTCCCTCCTGGAGTCCCATCTCAGAACTAGGTCACCTTCTCTGAAGTCCCTTTCCTTGGCTCTTTTTTCAAACAAGCTTTTCATCTTATTATGATATTTCTTCAATTTTTATTGATCTTCATCTCTATTTTCATTTAGTTCAATAATCTGATTTATCCTTCTTGAAAAACCATTAGGTTCACCTATTGATTCCTGCAAGAATTATAAAACTGGGAAAGCCAAATTGGTGGGAAAAATTGCATCTTTCCCATAGACTAACTGAAAAGGAGATTTCCCAGTAGATATTTTTGGAGTTATTTTCTTTGCCCATACTGCATAAATTAAATGAGAGTCCCAACTCCTTTTATGATCTGATATGGTCTTTTTGATTACCTTTACTAGACTTTTATTTGAGGATTTTGCAAGGCCATTACCTTGAGGGTAGTATGGAGTTGAATGATGGAACATAATTTGATATTTCTGGAAAATCTCAATCATTTTAACACTAGAGATTGCTGCTGCATTATCTGTGACAATTTGAGTTGGGCAACCAAACCTAGATAAGATGTTTTCTTCAATGAATTTAATTACTACTAAATCAGTAGTATTTCTTACTAGAATTACTTCTACCCATTTAGTGAAGTAGTCTATTGTTGTGAGAATCCATTTGTGTTGATTACTTGAAATGGGATGGATTTCTCCAATAACATCTAATCCCCATTGAAGGAAAGGTGCTGAGATTATTGATGGTACTAGTGGAAGAGCTGGTAGTTTCTGTTTACTAGCAAACATCTGACAAGGAACACAACCTCTGACCTTTGCCCCTACTTGCAAGAACAATGTTGGCCAATAAAATCCTCCCCTTAATATCTTGTATGTTGTTTCTCTCCAAGCATAATGTCCTCCACAAAATCTTGCATGAAACTGATCAATGATTCCTTCAGTTTTTTATTCTATTAAACATAATAACAAAATATTCGGTGGATATTTCCAATACAAATTTGCATTTATGATGCAGTACTTGACTTTTTTCAATTTAAGACTTTTACATTGGGCTTCGGAAAATGATGTTGGGCATTCAAAATGGAGGAGAAAATTTACAATGTCTTTATACCAATCTGACAATAGAAATTTGTCATCAATATCTAATGGGCTGATCTGATCTAAAGGTAAAGGTTCTTGTGGATCCTCCCCTTGTAGAATTAGGAAAGGTTCTTGCGGATTCTTTCCTTGTGCAAGGGCAGAAGGCTCTTGTGGATTCTTCTCTTGTACTTCTAAAATAGAATTGATTCCAAGCACTTTTTGCAATTGGATTTTGCTAGAAGCTTGGCTAATCCCTGCCCTTTTACGAGCATTGTAGTTTTTATAGTTAGATGAAACTCAATTATTTGAGTGATCCACCTACCTCTTTTCCCATCAGTGTCAATTTGAGTTAAAACAATTTTTACAGCACCATTAGGAACATAAGAAGTAATAGGTGAATGTAGGACATACATCCTGAAAAATTTCAGGGCTTGAATGAGGGCATAGGCTTTCTTGTCAATTATGTCATACTTAAGCTCAGCATCTTTAATAACCTTCCTGAAAAAGGCTATGGGCTGGTCATGCGAATATTCATTATTTTGTAATAGGACAACAACAAGGGTTGTTTCTGAGGCAAAAGAAAAGATACTGAATGGTTTAGTATAATCAGGGCTGGCCAAGGTGGGAGCTGCAGATATATCTTTCTTGATCTAATCAAATGCATGCCTAGAAGAGTTAGTCAATTTAACTTCACGATCCTTTCAGAGCATTTCAGTTATATCTCTTACAATCTCTGCATAATTCGGGATGAATCTCAAAAAATTAATCTTACCAAGAAAAGCTTGAATTTCTTTCCTGTTTCTAGCTAAAGTCAATGTTTCAATTGCAAACACACGCTTGGGATCAATTGCCACTCCTTCCTTTGAAATTATATGGCCTAATAGTTTTCCTTCTTTGATAGAAAGCAAAGACCTTTTAGGGCTCAATGATATCCAAAATTCCTACACCTGTCGAAAACCTTGTTCAAGTGCTTTAGATGTTCTGATTAGATTTAGAAAAAATAGTAATGTCATCAAGATAAATAACGACAAATTTGTTTACCTAACCCATGAAATCTACATCCATAGCTCTCTAAAATGTTTCTCCATCATTTGACAAACCAAAAGGCATTGTAGCGTACATAAATGTACCCTCGGGTGTAGTGAAGGTTGTCTTTTCCCTGTCAGCTAGATCAACATTCACTTGATTATAACCTAAAAAACCATCAAGCTTAGAAATTCTTTGTGCTCCTGAAACAATATGAGGTAATTGGTCCATCTCTGGCAAAGGGTAATTATACTTTAATGATGCTTTGTTCAAATTTCTAAATTCCACACAAAGCCTAATTTCTCCATTCTTTTTCCTAACTAGAACTAAATTTGCAATGCAATTAGAATATCTAAGAGGGAAAATGATATGGGCATCTAACATTTTCTTAATTTCCCTTTCGACAATTGGTAGAAGGGCTGGATTAATCCTCCCAAGTTTTTGTTGATAAGGTACTGCTTCTGGCTTCAAAGGGATCTTATGTTATATTAATGAAGTGTCATAAGTTTTTAGATCAGCATAGGTCCAAGCAAAAAACTCCTTATAATTTTTAAGTAACTTAAGATATTGAGTTTTAATCTCAGGGTCTAGAGATGCACATATTTTGATGCTTTTGACATCATCATTTGTTCCAATGTTAATTTCTTCTATGCCCTATTTTGAAGAAATGGACTGAGGATTTCAGAGAACATCATTTTGATCAAACAATTTTTCTAAAGGTATCAACCCTTTAGGAATAAAATTGTTAGACAATTGAATAATATTATGATCAGCAATTTTTGAACTAAAATCTGAAGTATCATTCTCACTTGTATTTTCATTTATTTCGGATCTATCTTCATCAATTTGTAGAAGAGAAAATTGATGTACAAGTTGAAAAAAATATTTCAAGTGTTCATCATCTTCAAATATATGCTAGTGTTTCAGATTGTATGGGATAGATGGTCTATACTTGACTTGTATTTGGTAGAGTACATTAGTCTGATCAGGAATTTTAAATGAACTAGCAGAAATAGCTAAGGCATCTGCATGAATATTCTGATCTCTTGGAATATAAGTCAAACTAACGGCATCAAATAAGTTTGCAACTAAATCCCATACTTCATTTCAGTAAGACCTAAGTCTAGGATGTTTAGTTTGGCAAATACTTCTCACTTCTTTGACTATAATATCTAAATCAGTAAAAACACTTAAGTTTCGAACCTTTAAGCTTTTGGCTAATTGCAATCCTAAAAGGAAAGCTTCATATTCAGCCACATTATTTGTAACTTCGAATTCCAGCTTACATGATTGGGTATTGTTTTCTTTTTCTGGTGATATTAAAACTACTCCAGCTCCTGATCCATCTTTTGTATAGAAGCCATCAAAGAATAGTTTCCATATGTCAGTTTTATTTGGTAGTGGACTTTCAATTACATCTTCAATTTTAACTTGAGTTTCATGCACTTGGTTTGAATATAGTTGAAATCAACCAAAATCTTGGTCAATTGCATAAATGGAATGGTTCCTTTGGCTAGTCTGTTTTACAAACAGTGTGCACAAATCTCACCTCCCTATATAATCTTAGTTGTTCTCCCTGGTAAACTAGAATAGTAGCATAAGACATGTCCATCTAAAGAGTTCCCCCTAATTTGGCACAACAAGACCTTGAAAGGATTCCAAATTTGGGAGGGATATCTGTGACAACTATATCAAGTATTATACTTTTCATTGGAATTTGGGCAAGGGTGACTACTAAATCCTTAATCAATCCTAATCAAGGCAGCCTATTACAATGAAAGGTGTACAAGTCATGAGAGGATCTAGTTATGTCAAGTTTTAAATGACCCATGATAGCTTTTGGCATGAAGTTATGTGATGCTTTAGAATCAAGCATACAATTATACAACATGGAATCATTTGTCTTAAGAGTTACATAGAAAGGAGGCACTATTTCATTTATCATATCTGAGCTTGGGCCAAAAACAACTGCTGGTTTTTCATCTTGTAGACTGATGATATCACCTTCAACATCAACCGAGGTATTTTGTATCCATTTGGAGACCTGATTTTTATACCCGGGGTTTTTAGAAAGTTCTGAAAGACGAATTGGGATTTTAACTCTTTCTAACTCTTTTTCAACATTAAAAGTAGTCAATGCATTTTTGTCATTTTGAGGAATATCAATTGGCTGTTGTAATGGTCAAATAAAAGTTGTTTGAGTTTGAGTAGCTTTGGCATGAGGTTCAATTACTGGGGTTTCCTTAGGAGGTCTTCCTGGGCTAGGCCTAGGCCTAAGGTCATATATTTTGTTCAACTCTGCAATTAAAAATTCTGAGAAGGCATGGCATTTAGAAACCTGTGAAGATTCTTGATCTTCTTGAACCTGATTTTGTGTAAAAGGAATAATAATTGTTTGATCAGAGGAAGTATCCAAATTATTTATATCTTTAGTGATGGTCATAGTATTATCATCAGGTTGTTGATCATCTATCAACAAAGGAGTAGGAACCTGCTGATCATTACTAGGTCTCTGAAGTATTCATAATAGTGGATTTCTTTGATACTGAACTTGATTTTGATTTTGGGGTCTGGAAACTATTTGTTGAGTTGTCCTAGGTTGAGTCTCAATCTTGGAAATTCTATTAGATAAATTTCTAAGAAGAGAAGTTATTTCATCTATTTTAGAATCTTCAGTTTTAGTCTTAAAGGAACTAGAAGCATCTGGTGTTGATTTGAGTTTTCTTTGGGCCTTTTCCTCTTTAGCTTTCAAAGTAGTTGAAGCAGCCCTGTTTTCTTCTACATCAATAGAATTTGATTGCATATCTTCAAGAGTTCTTGAAGTTCTCTCTCTTAGCATAACAACAAAATTATCATCAAAGGCTTTATAAAATCTAGACTTTGTTGCTGCTACAGGGGGTTTACAATCAGGGGGCATTTTATGATAAATCTTATTGAATATTTTGATAAAGTATGATACAGGTTCACCAATTTTTTTTTAAGTTCATCAAATTCAGTAAGAAAGTAAAGAGGATTTTTTTTCACAGCCCACTGGTTTTTAAATATAGTTGTAAGTTATTCCCAATTTCTAATGGTATTTGCAGGTAACTACCAAAAACAAATTCTTACATTTCCTTCAAGTGATTGTACAAACAACCTCATGTAAATGTTTTCTCATTCAATATTCATGTTATCTTCAGAGTCTAAAAAGGCTTGAAGGTGGTCTTCAGCAGAAGGATTGGTCTCTCCATTATACCTGGGAAGGTATTTCAGGTATCAAGCTGGGAATGCATTGTGATTAGGAGGTAAGACTAAAGCTGCATATCTAGCCACTACAATAGGTTGGAAAGCCATAGTGGGAGGTGGTGTATGAGGTGTTTGTGAGGATGTAGAAGTTGAAGAAGATGAAGAAGATGTTGAAGAAGGTGATTGATTGGTTGAAGAACTAGTTGGATGTGAAGAAGGAGGGGATCTCCTAAGTGGTTTCAAAGGAGTCTTAAGAACTAACTTTTGGACCTGTGGATGAATACCTTCCTTTGCTTCAAAGAGTGGATTTGAATACATAGAGAAGGTCTCTTTGGGTTGTTAAGAAGTAGAAGCTTCAGGTTGTCCAAAAGTGGGAGGAAACGACTAAGTGGTAGGGGACATGAAATCTGTTGGTTTATATTCTGGTAAATTAACACCTAAGTCAGATTCAATTTGAGATCCTGGTGGTAGTGAGGGTTTTGGATGAGTTTCAAATGAATGAATGAGGAACGATGATTTAAAATCAACTCCTCACCTTAAGAGTTCAGCAACCCTAAGTGATAGGTGAGAGTAATCTGGAATGGATGGAATGTTACTATAAGGATCAAATGATGGTAAATATTTAGAATGTGAGATTGAAGAAGAAGAAGAAGAAGAAGAAGACAGTTGATGTCTCCTTGTAGAACTGGTTTTTCTTAGAATTTTTTCAGGATCTGACAAAGGAACAACTAGGTTACCCTTTGAACGAGATCTGGTGTGCTTAAAAGGTGCCAATTTGAGAGAGTGGAGTCACCAAGTGAAGGATTTTAACCTTTCTAGACCTTTAATCACCTTAAAGGGACAGAATACATATCATTTCCCTAGGAAAACTTAATGAAATTCGAGATCCACAACAACGACGCTAGTTTGATGTTGTTCCTCTAAGATAATAATCATCAGCTATTATGCCAGAGCATCTAAGATAATTTTTTTGGGGGGTTTTGTTTTGATTTGGGAGACCAATGAATAAAAGAAATATAGAACTGATACACCTAACCCTTTGAATAATATCAATATCTCAGCAAAGGGCTACTATAAAATTTCACACGGTGATAAAGCTTGAATAGTGGTGAGCAAAAAACCAAAAAATAATATGATTTTCACAATTCTCGGATAGATAATTACATAATCATAAGTATGAAAACCTCTAACCGATGTTCAGAAGGTCCAAGAGAATATCCATATGCTTACAACAAGATGCTGATGAATTATTAATTTAGAGGGAATTAATTAAACACACAATCCATTAATCCATTCTCTTTAATGATTATCACTTCAAAAAGCTTCTAGGAATAGATTGAGACACAATTATTCCTACCTAGTTATCTCTGTAAAGTCATAAGAATATGAACAAAAACATAATGAGTAATAATGGAAAAACTTACAGGAAACACAAACTACGCAAAACAAAATTCAGAATCCTTTGCTTTATATTGAGGTTCCAGAAAAGTCAAGTACATCAAATATCTAGAAATGCTTCATCAAGGGTCAACCCGTGATAACTCGTGAAGAGAGTTATTTATACAACCGTAGGAGGAAAACATCCTAAACTGCTTTTACAAAAATAGATTATTTACACAATAAAAAATAAAACTGTCTAATGATCTGGCACAGCTTTGGTGCCATGCTGTTTAATGATTGTCACTAAAAAAGTTGAAAAGTGATTGAAAATAGCTGATTGTTCCTTTAAAAATTGAATGTTGTTCAATTATCCTTGATTAAGTTAATATGTTAATTTTTCCCAACGTTTCTTATCTGGGATAGAAATGCTTGTTATCCTTCTATAGATTTCATCGATCTCGGTGTGTTTAGTAAAAGTGGGTTTTACCAAAATATATGATTGATTTCATCTTGGATGAAGAAATAATCCTTGAGTGTGTTTATTATGAGAGTTTTATAATTGATCCTCTGTTTCAACAGTCAAGGCTTTGCATAGTTGTCTTCTTCTTTATTCCTTATGTAATAGTCTTCTTCTCTGAATATAGACTTTTTAAGAGGTTTCTTGTTGATTCTTAGAATAAATAGACCTTGCGACTGATATCATAGTTATTTATCCAATGCTCAAGTCTTCGACTGATTGCATGCAAAATACAACAATAGTTAAGAAAACACAGGTTCAAGAAGAAAAACAATTGATGGCTTTCTGGCACAGGAATGCCTCAAGAAGGAGTTGTGGCAGCGTCCTGAATGTAATTGGAGGTTAGATGGCATAGCAGAGGTTCATGGTAGCGATGAAGGGTTTTAATGGTTTAAAATGTGAAATGGGAAAAAGGCATGAAAACAAGAGTTTTTAGGGTATCAATATGTAACAGAAAAGTTTTTAATATGGCGCGAATGTTTGAATAATCGATTGTTTATCGGGTTGGCAAGGAGGCAGTTTTAAAGGGTCGTCGCACTGCTTATGAGGTGAAGCTGGTTTTGAAGAGGGCTCACCTGATAAACTTTAGAGCATGACACATAGGCTCAGGGGGGTCAGGAAAAGCCGCTTTATCAGACGATTATTGTTCAGGCATCAGGCACGACCAATATGCATGTGGAGCATTGGATCTAGACGGGAGTTGATATAACGACAGTCAAGCGAGGGAAGCGAGCGGGCAATAAAGCATGGGCTTAGGGAGGGGCCCAGTGATTTAAGCATTGGCAGTAAGGGATCATTGAAGGTTGATGATGGGTTTAACATTAATCAGGTAGAGGTTAATGAAGTGATGTGGAGCGGAGGTAAACAGGTGTTTATTGTATGAGTGGGGAATGAACATTATGAAGGATATGGTAAGCGGATGTGGGTTCGGGTAATTTTAGTGAATATAGGGATATAATATTGCATATCACATTTTCTTATGCCCGATGGTTCATTCCCTTAAGAGCTATGCAATGTTATAAGATCCTACGGTCAGGAATCCATAGTCATCCAATGGTTGAAAGTCGTTATCGCACATTACACATCGCTTCTGCCCAATGTTTCATTCCGTTATGAATTATGCGATGCGATATTATACTTTAAGAAATAACCATTTCAACATTTCAAAGCTTCAATTTCTACCTACCCTTCTATTCCTAACATTTTACTTATTCCTTTAGAGTGCATTTAAACTAGCAACTCAATATTTCTTTTTATGAACAATCTAACTCTATACCTTATTTCTTCCATTGGCTCAGATTAAACTGTTGAGCCAATTCATTTTCTACCTATGAGAACAAATCCAATTATGATGAAACTTATAATTGGATAAAATAAGCTAGTGTGGCATCTAAACAAATTGCACACAACTATTATATTCCAAACTGAATTTAGAACAAAGTAGTGGCATTTAGATTTGCAACACTTTCAAAGTTTATTTCTTTTCCTTTCTGTCTAAACTAACATTTTGTTTTGCCTTTATTTTTTAGGGAATCTACCCTAACATTTTCTTTGATATGGAAATATTTATTCAAAAAATTTCCTAACATTTTTTATTCAATATCCTTTTTGTCCATATCCTATCTTAACATTTTGTATATACATTTTCATTTTTTGTCTAATTTATTCTAAATTATCAAAACCAAAAAATGCTACAACAAAATCAAATAAACATGACCACAATTTTTTTAAATCATTAAAATTATTTTCATTCGCTAGATTTTTCTTATATCTACAAATTGGATTTCTTACTCAAAAACAAAAGAATAACCATCCATTATGCTTGATATCCAAGGGGAATTCTTGATATTAGAAGTAGATCAACAATTAAAAAGTGTTCATGATATACTGTGAAATACCCAATAGTATGTTTAGGAACCATACTAAAAATGACTTATCAAATCAATTGAGGTCCTAGATCCCTATTATGGGTACTAAATGAGTGGAAGTTGATGTATATTAACCTTGAAATAATATGATTCCTTAAGATTCATCTCTGTGCTAGATCTATCGGTAAGAGTGAAAATCTAATATGTCCAAAATAATATAAGTTAATTAAAGGCTTTTCTTTCTTGACACTCTATGAAAGTCCACATTGACATGGAAAATAATTGTATCGAAAAGAATAAGGACTTATCATAGTTCCATTTAAGAAAGAGTCTAAAGGAGAGTGCGAACCCACAACAATCCTTTTGGAAGGTAGAAGGGGAGCCAACAAACCATATGGAATGTTAAGGCACTTATTCCAACAAGCTTGAAAGGTATAAAATGCACATCGTTCCTCATCATTGACCTCCTAGGGCTCATAGAGTAAATTTGAATTGAATGATCTCACATGTATGCCTCGAGAAGGGAGATCCTGCTTCAAGTTATCATCATAAACAAGTGACAAAGGATTTGATTCAACCAAAATGCATAATGTAAAATTAGTTGTTACAACCTAATCAATTTAAGTATTGACACTATAAGAAGCTAGGGTTTTAAAACCTTGTAGAATCCATACAATTATTTGTAGCTCTAATATGCTCTAAAATTGAAGTATTAAGATGACACATATTCTATTGTTATATGATGGCTCTAATTTTTGAAGAGTAAAAACACTCAAAAAGTGATATTTATAATTTTCATTGTTCCAACAGTGAAATTAGACAATTGGAACACTCTAAATGTAAGAAATTTATCAATGGCTATGTTACAAAGCTTGCACTAAGTGGCACATATAGTTATGGAATTAAATTACCGATTGATGATGCTTTGAAACATAATTTATTTTATGATAGGATAATCTTTGTAAAAAAGAACAATAATGATAGATGACATTCCAAACATTCACTTTTATGATGACTTGAAGTTGGTCTTATTAGGTCCCAATTATAATAAAATATGAGTAAGGGGTCACAAAACCAGGACACTAGATGTATTGAATATTCTTATTTTTTGATGGACATTCTAAATGTTCACTATTTGTTATATATGAAATTCTTGTGATTACAGTGCCATTTAATTATGTGTGATATATTGTCAGTATCTTTTTAAATATTTTTCTAATCCCTAAGAAACAAAACCTATTATCTTTTCATTCTTGTTTTTGCATATTTCTGATCGATGTCTTATAAGAAGATAACACCTAAAATTATTTTTTCCTTATCTCCCGGTAACATTTTTTATTTTAGATTATTCTAATGGGTTTGTAATATTTGGAATTTCATTTTGTAGGTGTTAGGGACTTCTATAGTAGTGGAAGATAGTGAATGCCATAGTGCACTAAATGAAGGTATAATACTATGGATAACTAAGAAAAGGTTGTCACTAGATTTCATAGATGAAGTGTTTAAACAAGTGAAAATGACATACTACCTTGTTTGTACAATATTGTTGCTGATGTGCTTGATTATGTAAGGGAAGGGGTACATGTTTGATATGTTCCATAATTTGAAAAATTTGTACAAAAAATGGCCTAAGTTTGTACAAGAAAGGATATGATTCTTTTGGTGAACATGATGAAGAGATCTTTGATGAAGTGTAGTTATCAGATGATGAGAATGATGCAGAGTATAAAAGAGTAAGATCAATGCTTAATAGGGGACCCATGTACGAGAAAATATCCAGGAAAACAATTATGGAAGATGTGAGAGAAAATAAGAGTTGTCGATAGAAGGAGTAGAGAAGGTCCTGGTGGTTACAGATTGCCACACAATTTGAACATTGTAAATGGATTGAGGCATTAATGTTATGGAATGTATAAATATTTCTTCTTGTTTAATAGATTTATAAATAGATAATAGAAGTACCCTCTGATTTTTTCTTGTACACTCTATGCAGACGAGATTTTCTTTGACAAAATCATTTCATAATAGTTCATTTGGCTGGAAACCATTTGTAGCTAAAAACCAGACACAAAATTGCGAAAGGTCTAGAGCTCCAAGTTCGAACTCCTTCAAGACCCCAACCTATCCAATCTCAATGCATGTTTTAGACTACTAGAAACAACCTTATACAATAGCCTCCTCAATTTTTAAGCTCCATAAGTGGTCCCTTAATACCTCTTGCAACTTTATTGGTATAATTAGGAGAAAAAAGTCAATGTTTGATTATGTTTGCAAGTGAGCCTACTCCTTGGAGAGAATTCAATACAAAGCCCAATCAAGATGGTACTAAAAATATTTGTCATGCCTAGCCGCTTATTACTAGTGAAAATGTTTGTGATAGTAAAGTTATGGCAAGCCTAGTAAGCGTTGTTCATTTTGGGCTAGTGTATGATCAAGTTGAAGGAATCTTCTCTTGGCAGCAACCTCCTGCTAAGAATTTTCATGATCCACTGGGGAAAAATATGCAATAACAGACTTGCTCAAGGCATAAACATGATCCAGCTGGAGGGATTCAACTAGGGAAACCTTATTCTAGGCCACCATTCCCAAACTCTACTAGAGGTATTAATCAATTCCATCCCATTTCTCTTAGTACATTTATTCTTAGAGGAAGCTAGATGAATTCCAACCTCATGAATTTCCCTTACAAGCCAATGCATTCTTCTTTTATGGGAGAACCAACACAATATAATAACATTCATCCCTAGACTTAACCTTAGCCTGTGCCCTGTATCCCTTGTTTATCTTCCCTACCCTGTAAGTTTGGATAAGGTAAGAAAAATGGATACTAGCTTAGGTTAATTACTTGTCCACCCTACAAACTTTTCGATTTTCTCTTTACACCCATTCTAGAATTTGAATCCAAACCTGAATCTGGTAGCTTGTAGTATTGCAAGGGGGTTGTGCATCTCATCGAATGATGTTTGTTATACTAGGGGACTAAATCCCTAAGGGTTCATTTTGTTGTTTAATTTTTCTACAGGGTGTAGATGTAGGAACTAATTAAGCACTTCTTCTTGCTCTACCTTTCCCACAATGACTGACTATCCGAAATTTATCCTAGCGATGACACCATGTATAGGGCCTCTTCCATGGTTAGATCTTATTTGATAACCATTTTTCTTATGGACCTAGTGGGATTTTGACTCTTCACGATGCTAAAATAAATTACACCATTACCAAGAAGTAAGCATACAACCTAGTTAGGTCCTTGAAGCATTTAACCTTTAATGAGAAGCAAAAATATTCCCTAGTTAGGTCCTTAAAGCATTTTTACAACTTATCTGAGCCTATCCCTTTCCCCTTTAAGTAAAAAAAGGTCACTGATTGAAAATCTTACTTTCCCTTTCCCCTAGATGCATTTCAAATTGGTTCATTTCTCACTTGACCAGAACCATAGATCTCACTTATGAAAATATGGATGCCTCAAGAGCCAAGAACATAGGAACCATTGAACCCTTTAAGAGATTCGGAGTTCGATAGTATTAGAATGATAGGTGGGTTAGTTAAACCCACAAACCTTATCAATTTTTAGCTAAATTCATCCACTAACACCGATAAATAGATTGTGATGAAGAACTAATTTGAGCATTGGACTTTCAAAACCAAAGTTAAGCATTGCAGGAAGTTGGGTACCATCATTCACTGATTTCTATTATGTCACCAGAGAGACAAGAAATATTAATTAAAAAGAATAAGAAAAAGAAAAAGGGTACGTCGAGAAAAAATGTTATTTCATGTTAAATTGATGTCTTAAAACCCTCTGCTTGTAGTAATTTTATCAAACTGACTCATGTCATGGAACTGTGTTGGCCTTTAGAGTGCAGAAAAACCTACAAATTTGTGTTTCTGTGTTGGAGAGTCATGGAATTTTCGATAGAGATATTGGTATTGGCTAGGAGTTGGTGCTTTGTTGGGATTTTCTACTTTTATAGCAAATTATAATTAAGTGAATGG
Organism: Pinus tabuliformis; assembly: GCA_031772625.1. Lineage (NCBI taxonomy): Eukaryota > Viridiplantae > Streptophyta > Pinopsida > Pinales > Pinaceae > Pinus > Pinus tabuliformis. Next base: position 566,181,655 of record CM062814.1, on the reverse strand, counting down.
AAGCAATGTACTCCTCAATATTTATCTCTGTTCCTCTAGCATAATGGTGCTATCAATTCGTTCTCCTAAATTCTTAACCATGGCTTCTACTTAGAGGCTAAATTTAGATATGAATCTAAATTGGTTTCAATGAAAATGCTCCTCCTTGAGTCATAAGCATCCAAATTCTTAACTACATCCAAATGAGGGCGAAAGGATAAAGTGCTAATGAGAAAAGGGTCTCAAATAAGTTTGTCTAATACTTTACTATGAAAGGTGTCCTTTCATATTTATGAGCTAAATATATGCTAAATTTTATATATTTATAGTAATTTTCCCAATAATTGAAGCTTTTAAGAGTCCACTTCCACAAGTATTGACGGATATATAGGGAAATCCTAGAAATGGTCCACTAAAGGTTTGACTCTACTTGATAATTTATAATAGACTAGGGGCGATGAGTTGACTATCTTATGTAAGTTATATGTAGAGATGTGATGCTTCCATGTACCATCACTTGAATGTTCTAGGTTGATGAGATTATGGTGATAACAATATTTATAATATCAAATCTTACGTCTCCATGAAATTTAAGGATAAGACTTAGAATGACAATGAAATAATTAATTAGAGAAATATCAACTACTTCAAAGATTTTATATATCCTAATTTTGTTGATCAAAACTATGTATGACATTTTATCTTAAAGAACAAAACAAATACTCAAAATTAAAATAAAATTTCATGACCTCCATCATTAAAGCCAACATTGCACTAACCCAAAAACACCTTGGGATGAGAAAATTTGTAAAATTTGTGATACAAAGGATAATAGCCTTAATAATATAAAACATTTTTACTCAATTTCATAATTTAACTATTCTTCAAGACTCCTTAATTAATGAAAACCATAATAATTTTTGCACTTTCATTTTCACTATGTTTAAATATAGAAATACCTTTATAAAAAATATTCAGTATATTCTTTTTTTTTAGTTGTTTAGTATAATGTAACTTCATTTTCATTTCTAATAATAACTAATATCATACATAACATGGACAATGTATCTTATAACTACATTTTGTTAGTGTAAATTTCAAATATGTGTACACCTACTATTTAAATTTCAGTGTAGCACTTAAATATTGGTCACATCTAGGAAGAAAAATGACTAGGGATGATATATCAGAAGAGAATGGAAGTAATAGGGTAATTGGAAAGTGTGAGTTTTACCTTTAAGTTATAAACTTGACTATGGTACAGGTTTATTACATCATTTAAACATGTGATGTTGTGATGCTGCAACCTCTTGATTTACAATGTACTGATAGGTTTCTTGTCCCTAGATAAATTATATAAATATCACACCCTATATGGTATCAAGGGAGTGGTGATTTGTAGGTAGTCTAGGATTGTTTTACTTCCACTACCAAATTTCACAGGATATGAAATATCATTCAATAACATTTCAACACCACTGAGACATCCCAACAATTGTCGCTACAACATGACTACCAAGGAGATCAAATGAAATCACGTGTTAATAGAATCAAATAATTTTTCCTTCTAAATAAAAGCCATGATTGTAGAATATATAAATAATAATGTATTAAGGTTAGGGAGTACTTATATACCATTCCAAATGATGTCATTAGAAGTGTTTGTAAGGTAAAAAATTACTTAAAAAATCTTCCTCCATGGAATCTCTAGTTGCATTAACAATAAATTTCAACCATAATTATAAGAGAATATATGTAAGGTGTCAGCACAATCTTGACTCCAGCCCAAATGTTAGAGCATCTAAATCGTATGAAATTATAATAGCTAACAAGGGAATTCAAGCTTGTTTCAAAGCACCCTAAAAGTAGGATCTTCATATGGATACTAATGTGGCATTAAGTTTCTTTATCTTTGAAATGTTATGAGGGTAGCACTAATTATGATTTTCTCAAGAATTTTTGGTAGAAGTGCTCTAAAACTATCCATGCCTTGAATTCATGTTCTACAATCAGAAAAATTCTTTTCTGAAGTGGCTTCAAAAAGGTTTGGAGCTAACAAGGAATCTATTTGGAAGTTTCATTTTCATTATTTATATCCTTATACCCTTGGCTAATAAGTTCACAACCTCCCTTAAACTTAAACTATGATTGTAGTAAAAAATTAAAACTCACATTATTTCATCTGATTGTGACACAATTTCAACAAAAAATTACTTCCCAAACCTTAATTAGGGAATGTAACTAAGCCGGGGAAGGGATGGCTTTTTTGTCACCTTGAGAAATTGACCTACATGTACTCAGTTTTCATTTGATCATCAAAATGTCCTACAACAACTAGAAATATGTAATAGCTCATGTTAGTGTCAGTATTTGCATACTACCATCAGTGATAAAAAATCCTCTTTTCATATCATATTAGGGTCCCATTCTAAAATTTTTGTCATTCCATTAGGTCATCATGCAAAAATTTGGTCACTGAATGTTGAATTAGGGTTTCCTTTACTCGTTTTATAAATTTACCCCTTTCTAGCTCATTTTAGCCTTGCTAAGTATCTATTGTCCATAAAGTTAATGACATCATGCCATCACATCAATCATGTCATCTTGAATTTCAGTCCTTCAAGGTCTCAATAGATATTTTAGGGTTTTTCAAGGTTTCATTAGATCATTAGGGTTTCCAAGGTTCCAATAAAATTCCATTCCATTTCATAAGAGCAGCAAGTAAAGGGTGAACAAATAACATATCTTCACCATGTGAAGATGATTTGTAAAGAGGAATTCTTATTTCGTCATGTAATTTTACGTTCACTATATGTAATAACTAATGTTCCTAGGCTGCCAACTCATCTCTATATGCCAACTTCATTAAAAAAGAAGTCAAATTCAAAGAGTTCTCAAATACCATCAAAAGATCAATTTGTCAAAGGAAATAGTCAAGTGAAAGGGTAATGTTTCAAAAGTTTAAGTGAATGCCAAAGGGAGTTGTCTTTTCCCAAGGGTGTCCAAATCATCATTTTGATAAGCACTAAACCCTAATTTCCTCTCCCATTGAGCTAGGGTTAGCTATGTAATCAGAGACATCTGAGTAGAGTAAGCCTAAGGGAGGTAATTTAAGCAATTATGAGGCCATTCCAGCTTATAAACATCATGTCTCCATCATTTTTCAAGAATTCATTCCAAGGGACAAATCATTTGCCACACATAGGGCCAGTTTTGCTTCAAAGTATGTTGCCAACCAAACAAAGATGAATTTTACAAAAGTGAGAGACAATTTTGTCCATAATAGACCAAGGATGAAAAAACTCCTTCAGTTTTTACGCAGGTGTTATGGTTTTGGAGAAATATAAAACATACAGGTGGTACAAGAGGTTTTCTGCACTTCTGGAGCAACCTTGGGAAAATCAATGTTTCTCCTAGATTGAGTGTCCAAATGACTTGATGTATGAGTCAAATGATAATTAGACAGAACGTGATTTCCAATGAGATATCATGAGCTCAATTTGGAGTTGCGAAAGACCTCAAAAAGTTTCCTGAAAGATCACACTTCATTTTTGCACCATCATTCTGCACTTTTTGAACAGTCTTGGGCGAATTGATTTTTGAGAGGCTATAATTGATCCTTGTCAATGCTTGATAGGATCATTGTGTAGCCAAGAGAGACATATTTCCAACGAGATATCATGGGCTGAATGTGGACTTCAGGAGGGTACTCAAAAGTTGATTTTAAGTTGGCACTACGCACTTCCTTCTTGTGCTACGAACTTGCCCAGAAATTAGTAGCATGGTCAAACACGCAGTGCCCTAGGCATTGCACACTTTTTTGGGGAACTTTTTGGAGAAATGGAGACCACCACTAGATTCATAATGACACACACATATCATAAAACCATATTTCTAGCCCTAGTTTTCAAAACTGGCAGGTGGAAAGGGAAAAAAACTAGCAAAAAATCATGTTTCAGACTCATTTTTGGCCTAGGCGCTGTGCACTTGACCAGTCTTGGGAGAATTACGTTTTGGAGGTTCAAGTCAAGCCCATTTTGGAAACAAAATATATATTTGGAAACTAGATAGGACAAGATTTCCAATGTGCTATCTAGGGCTCAATTTGGACGCCGGGAAGGTAGTCACAAGTAGCATGCAAGATCGAGGGCACACTTGACATAAAGATGGTGCACTTGACAATTTGCCTAATTTTTCACTGTTCTTCTCTAGATATGATTTTCACCTCTAGAAATAAAATTTTTACTGATGTCATTGATATTTTAAATGTAATTATGGTCTTTTACTATTACCTAGTGGTAAATACATTAGGTAAACGGACTTCATCAAGTCAAATGAATCAGTTCCAATATAATTAGGGATAAGTCACTTTGACCACCCTACACTCTAGCTATCAGTTCAGATTTTGGTGGAACTGCTCCTCCTCTCATGGATTCGATCCCTGAGGTTAGGAGGAGTTTGTTTTGATGTCTATATCTTCCCTTTCTTCACTTTTTTCAAAGGTTGGATTTGGTTGGATGTTGTACTAGTGATCAAAGACAATATTGTATCAGAGTTTGGCCAGTTTTAATAGATGAGTTGTGGCTATTTATTTGGGATAGATGTGGTATGGACGTTTAACATGGTTTCTTATTTTTCATCATTTGTATGAATGTTTCGTAAGCTCATAAACCATTTCATGTCTATTATATGGTAATTTTCAAGTTGATAGGTAGAATAATTGTTTACTCATGCTCTTGTTTGGGAAAGTTATCATAATTTGTCCATTTTTCTTCAGTTTAGGAAGAATTCATGTCATATGATCTTCCTAACTCCTCATCAGTCTTAAACCATATCACCAAATAACCTTTTAAGTGCTAAGCCTCTTGCCTACCATTCCCCTTTGAATGTCTGCAATTATATCCGATTTTCCTGACCTAGCCTGTTTGACCTAATATCCTCATCCAACAATAACCTAATCAAATCAAATCAAAAGATTATTTGCACATCATAACTAGCTAAAACCCTAATCCATCTAGCCCTCTTGGTTGTGATTCTTTGGAGAGAGCCCTCTCGAGCTTGGTAGGGCTAGCTACCATGTCAAAATGTTGTTCTGTGGTTACCTCAGCTGGACCCTTCCTCAGCCTTGGAGATCTTGAGGAGTGTTAACAACCTGATTACATTTTCCCTTACTATAAACATTATAACCTTAATCAAATTAAATTAGTTGAGTTTGGGACATGGATTCTAGAGCTGAGGAGGAAAACTACTTGGATGTGGATTAGTTTGGTGGTAGCCATGGAGGCTGATAGGTTGTTGTATGGTGATTTTCCTACAAGACATGGCTAGCAGACATAGAAACAAACTAAGGATGATAAGACTAACAAACAAAAAAAATTGGAATAAAAAGGGACAATTGGAGTAATGTTGATGGGTTCTCATGGTTTAGGCCAAGTTGGGAAAATAATAATCAGCAAATGGAAAAAAATAAGTATGGGAACAAGGAGGGAAAAATGATCTCATTTTCTCTAGGCCCTATAGAGGCAACAAGAAGAGGAGTGGGAATCTCCTTTTTCTTCTAGGAAAAAACTTGTATTACTATGTTAGGGAGGAAGCCTAGTATGGGAAGAGATTTACTCTTCATGTTACTAACTCTAGGTGGGGATACCACTCTCTTAGAGTGAGATGAGGAATCCTAATGCCAAAAATTATTAACTATAGTTGTAGAAGGGATGATGGTTTAATATCTGAGGGGTAGTGGTTTGATTCTCAGTGATGTGTAAAGGTTTTATTCCCAGTAATGTGGCTGAAGGTGGAGAGAATTTTCCTTTGGTTTCTCATCCCAGAAGCAAGTCCCACTCACACTTTCGAATCCCACTTAGGGATGACAACTGCATGTGAATTTGACTGGAAATTTGCTCATGTTAAACGAATCTTTATTTTCCGTTGTCTACCTTGCTCTAATAGGAATTTCCTCTTGTCATCTCAATGCCAAAACAAACATAGACACAAAACCCTACCATCAAATACAGACCATTATGTAGACTCGAATTCCTCTAGCACTAAAGAGATATTTTGTGTAAAAACAACGGTGATGATTACTCCTAATTTCTTTATCAATTTCAAGAATACGTAGGGTTTAACGCATATTTACCAGGTGAGTTTTAGTGCTTGCACAAAACTCCAAACATCCTAATGCTTTAAGGCTTTATTTTGTAATTGAACATGTTTTAGCCTCTGCTCAGTATTCACAATTGTTTCAAGTTATATAACTTGTCTTCCATTGCTAGGTCTTCCCTTAGCCTTGATCCAAGTGGTCTTCCAAATCCTTCTATGTCAGGACTCCTATAAGAGTGATGTCTATATGCTTCTAGAGCTTTCTTTATGTTGGCCTGTTGGGGCCTTACCCAGGTTCAGAGGTGATTTAGCTAAACAAATCCTAGTACTACTGGCCCTTTAGGTAGCAGTCCGCGGAACGCAGACTGAGGTCTCACCCAAAGTAGTATGAGAGGGTGCTAGAACTAGGTTTTTGCACCTTGTAGATGTCTGATGATTTCAAGTGGTCCATGGTTCTACCCTACACACACGTCGCTAAGCGCACTTACCTGTACCTTGCAACCTGAGATGCTACCTTCGTGCAACCCTACTTGGGGGCCGAACGCTATTATTACCCAAGTCCTTACTAGTATTCCACTGTTATTTGATTAACTTAGCTTATTTGTAGGCGTAAAGTATACTTAGTGATATAAATCATCAACACAAGTGTGCACAGTAAATAAATAGTATAATTGCAATTCATATCAAACAAGTAAAAACCCAAGAATAGATACATGGAATTAAGATAAAACTTCTTTTTTATTATTATCTTCCTTCAGTTATAGACTCGACTTTGCCCTGCACACTCAGCTACAGGGGTTTGTGTGATTAGCCGTGGACTACTAGGCCTCTATGCATTCAACTGTAGAGCCTTCTCCTACTCTACATCCCAAGACACACTTAGACACTTAGACTGTTATGAAACCAGCTCAAGAAAAGATAGAAAAGATAGATCAATGCCTTAGAATTCAGCCTCTTCGAGGGGGCAACCTCCTTTACATTACATAAATGAACAATTCTTGGATGATACAAATGAAAAGACCTCCTTTCTATATATAGGAGTCTAAGGGGTTATAACATAATCAGAGCCGACATAACAATAATAATGTAAGGGCACAATAATAACAATAGTGGGCTTCTATGGGGCACAATAGTAACAATATGGGCACTACATGGGTACATCAATATAATAAGTGGGTTATACTAATAACAATAAGGGGTTACACTAGTAGTATAGGGGCCTAACATAGACTCTTTCTCTTCGCTTCCACTTCCTTCTTTCTCTCCGTTCTGCTCTTTTACACTTAGAGCCTTGCTCTATTTATACAATCCCATGCTCCGCAGACCATGGGTTGGTCAAAATTACATTAAAAACTAGGGTGGACAACCATTTGACTCCAAAATAGCTCCACGCTCACAATTCGTAGGGCTTTACAACATCATTCGGTCAAAACATGGGCTTTGAGCCCCAAAACATTCCTCGGGGGGATTCCATGCCCAACACTTTATATTTCACATGTGATCAGAACATAAAAAAAACCTTCAAAGCACCCCTTGTATTATGATGTTGTAAAGGACCCTTGTTGGAGTAATCCATCATATATATACTATTGAATTATAGCTCAAATAAACCCATAATAGAGGCTTGTTAGATGCTTCTACCCAAAGGGATAATCCTTGATCATGAAATTCTGAATGCACGTTGAAAATTTCTTCATATGGAGCACCATCTTCCCTTGGTGCATGTACCAAAGATGAGTGGTGGTTGCAACCATTCTAATCCATAAAAAATTTCAACGATATTTGTAGGGTGTTCCATCTACATCCACTCTAATCTGGAAATTTCTCTCTCAAAAGTCACTTTTCAACTTGTTGTTGAATGATGGCAGGTAGTCCATGCCAGCTAGATCTGTAAGTCATTATGGTATTAATTGTAGTAAACTACTAAATTGTTGAAAATATACTCTAACATGTCTTAATATCTTTTCCATAAACGTATATATCTTTACCATCACCGAGTATGGATGCTACAAATTCTTTTCACTTCGCTTGAAATCTTATTCTAGATAAAAATATCAGTGGCATCAACTGAGGTGTATTGTTTGGATACCTTCCAAACATATTTAATGTTTTCTTTTCCTAGGCCAATAAAATAATCATTGTCTTAAGGATGGGTATTTAAGGAAATATGACAAACTAAAATCAACAACCAAAATCGAGATGCTTCTTATGTAGCATTTGGATCAACCTCTTTACTGTGATGAAAAACAAGGCATAATTGTGTCTATATAAGCTCAAAACAACTGTCATACATTGCCTCCACTGTATTGTTAATATCATCATCTTGTAATAGTCGCTAACCCAAAAATATTAAATATTTAACTATCCATAAGCAGTGAAAATGGGAAATTCTTTGTAATATTGTGCTAAAAAAATGGCAAACACATACAACATTATCCATCTCCATATTCCAAGAGTTGATTGAAATAATATTGACTGGTTTGTAAACCATAATGATTATGAATTTAACATGGGACCTGAACACTAGTGATGCAGGAGCATTTCATTAACAGGCAATGGCTGGAAGAAACATTTTTGTTTCCTGCCAAGGTGGTAGAGACAAAAACCTTTTCTTGGAATTGTTTGAGATTTTAATTGTTATGTAACTTTACACAACAATGTTAAGGTTAGTTAAGTTAGATTAGTTAAATTATTCTTTTAATTAGAAACTTTTTTGCATTTGGCTGACTAGGGAAATAGTTTCCTAACTGTAATGAAAAAGGGAAAGGCTTAAATGCCAATCCCAATTCCCATAGAGGGGCGGATGCCAAGAGAAAGGGGAAACAAATTAACAGAAGTTGTTGAGCCTATTGAGTTTTATGAACTGTGCATTGTGTCAACAAGAATTTATTTTCAGAAATAACAGTTATTAACAGATTATTTGTCCAACGAATTCTTGTGTAATGTTTATCAGTGAGATGTAAATTACCGTGTGTGTAAGAAGACAGAAGGGAAATTGTAGGCGCTAAGAATCAACTGACAAGGAATCACCCTAGAGTGACAAGGCAAATATTGTATAGAGAAGAAATCATTAGATGCCATTGGAAGGATAAACTGCTACATAAAAACTAGAGACAAAAACCCTAAGGCGAATGAATAGGTAACCCTTTTACTTTCCAAACCATTACATTTTCATTTACAGAGAAGCATAAATATTGCATTCAAGATTAAATAGTTCATTTACACATTCCTGGATATGAAAAACAAAAGATTTTGAACTGAATACCGACATCATACAATAAGGAAACACATTCTTGTGCCGAAAATATTAAGCTAAATACAAACATTCAGAGTCAAGATTTTATTCCACTGTAAATCGAAAGGGTGCCAGACTCTGATAGAGTCCTCTTTATACAAGTATAAGTTAAGAGTAGTAGAATCATGACAACCGGTTAAAGGCACAATTTCACCAAAAAAACACAAACGAAAGTATACAACACAATCTGACAGCTGGATAAAGGCACGGCTTCACCACAATGCCTAAGAAAACACACAGTATTCAATCCAAGTCTGATAGCACTACGCAATAGCAAATGAAAGATATAGGGCTTCCCACTATTGAAGACGTTAACCAAACATCTCCTAAACACTAGCTAAAACCCTAGATGGAAAGACCCTATAGAGTACAGTGAGAGAAGAATCGAGAGGGTTCAAATCCAACTAGGTAAGAACGTTGAAATGCTAAGGGAAATACAATCCAAAAACATAGTCAACCAACTCATTGAAGACAAGACGACACATTGTGAGAAGAATATGTGCTAAACTGAGCTGAGGTCGCTAAAACAAACCAGAATACATTGCTAACTAGCTGATTGATAGAAACACCAAAGACCGTCACACGGACAGAAACGTAACAAGCATGCATAGATCGACAGAGTGAAGAATAGCATCAACAGGCTGAGTAGTCACAGTGGCAGGCACATAGGCAGAGCCACAACATAAAGTAATTACAGAACTTTTCTAGAGCCTACAGGGGTATAATACCGTGACCCGGTTAACCGGTAAGAAGTGACTGACATGCATGTTAATACAATAACATAAAATCCAAACAACCATATTTATTACATCAGATACATCTCCACCAATTTTTGGTATCAGAGTAGGTTGCTCTTCTTAACAGAGATGGAGGTAGGCAGGAGAGGTTGAGGTAGAGGTAACATAAGAGCAGCAGATGATGGATTAAGAGAAGAGATTAGAGTTTTGAATTCACGATTAGAACCATTAGAAGTAGGAAGACGTATGGATCCTGATGGTGGAGATGATAGTGAAGAGGAAGAAAGTGTAGCTACAATAGAAGGGAAAAATGAGGAGGCACTAGAACTTAGATTTTTAAGATTAGTTTTATTGGCCAGTGGTAAGACAATACTAGAATTGACTATTTACGATGGCAGCCTATCCACAGAGGCACTATTGAACTGGATTAGTGAACTAGATAAGTATTTTGAATACAAAGAAATTAGTGAAGAGAAGAAGATCAGGTTTGTTGTTACAAAGTTGAGAGGACATGCAGTGTTGTGGTGGGATGTTGTACAGGAAGAACGAAGAAGACTAAATAAACCAGTGATTAGAAGTTCAAAAAGAATGGTAGCGAAGATGAAGAGTAAATTTCTGCGTAAAGATTATCAAATTGACCTTTACTGACAGGTACAAAACCTGAGTCAGAGAGTGATGATTGTAAAGGAGTACACTGAAGCATTTTATAAAGTAAATTTGAGAGCAGGATATGTGGAAGATACCCCTAAAAAGACAACAAGGTTTATGAATGGTCTACGGATGGAGATCCTAGATGAGACTAGCATTCTTTCTCCTAAAACTATGGAGGAGGCATACCAATGTGCCTTTAAGGTAGAGGAGAAGCTTACTAGGAAGCAGAATGCGAGAATAGGACAAGGTTCCGACAAAGGAACAGGACAATCTTATGGCAAAGGTAAGACTGCCAACAGCCGTGAAGAGGACAGTAGTTCCAAAACTTCGGGATAGACCAAGAGAGAAGGTAACACGAGGGGAGGAAGGCCATACCAAAGAGGAAGAGGTAATGGCAGAGGCAAAGGGAATGCCTTTCAGTGTTACAAGTGTCATAAGTGGGGACACAGGTTGTTTGAATGTCCTAAAAATGAACTTGCTGGATAGAGAGGAGCGTATGTTGCTCAGCCTGAAGCAGCAAAGGAACCATAGTAGGAGGTGGAGAATGTACCAAAATAGGGGAATCCTTGGTATTGAACAAGCTTTTGTTGAAATCGGTGAAAGAAGCAAATATGACATAGAGAAAAGAATTGTTCTGTGTTGTATGTAAGTCACACAGAAAATGTTTTAAATTGATTATTGACAGTGGGAGCACTGATAATTTGGTAGCTACGGAGATGGTGGAGAAACTAGGTTTGAAAAGAGAAAAACACCCAACTCCATACAGGGTGTCGTGGTTGCAGAAGGGACACCAATTGTTAGTTGATGAATAATGTGAGGTAGATTTTCAAATAGGTAAGTACAAAGATAAGGTGACTTGTGACATAGTGCCGATGGACATGTGCCATATTCTACTAGGCAGACCATGGTAGTACGATAGAAAGGTATTCCATGATGGAGAGAAAAATTGTTACAGATCTGTCAAAGATGGGATAAAGCATATGTTGGTACCCATGAAAGAAGAGGAGACAGCAAAAACAAGTCGAATGAAAGCATTACTGCTAGGAGGAAAGGAGTTTTGCAACAAGTTGAGGAGCGTGAATTGGGTTATGTAGTTCTGAGAAGACCAAGGGCAGTGTTAGTACACAAAAAACTTACTAATTTGCCTATGGAGATACAGAATATGTTGCAGGAATTTAATGATATTATGGTAGATGATTGGCCCAATCAGTTACCACCAAAACAGAGTATTAGTCACCATATTGAATTCATCCTAGGAGCCAGTTTGCCAAACAAGGCTCCTTATCGGATGAGCCCAAAACAAAATGAGGAGATAAGAAAACTGGTGTAGGAATTATTAGATAAAGGACTGATTAGAGAGAGTCTGAGTCCTTATGATGTTTCGACTGTTCTAGCTCCCAAGAAAGGAGGGGAATGACGGATGTGCACTGATTCCCAAGTGATCAATAAGATTACCATTAGGTACATGTTTCCTTTACCTAGGATGGACGATATGATGGAATTTCTCAGTGGGGCAGTATAATTTTCAAAGATTGATTTGAAGAGTGGCTACTATCAGATTCGAATTCGAGAAGGTAACGAGTGGAAGACAACTTTCAAGACCAATGAAGGCTTGTATGAGTGGTTGGTTATGTCATTCGAGTTGAGCAATGCCCCCAGCACGTTCATGCGATTGATGAACGAGATGCTCAAAGAATTCATTGGTAAGTTTGTGATTGTGTATTTGGATGATATTCTCATATTTAGTAGGACGAAGGAAAATCATTTTCGACATGTTAGGTGTGTATTGGAAAAATTACAGAAAAACAAGTTGCTGATAAATTTGAAGAAATGTTCTTTTTTCAAGAAGGAACTGATTTATTTGGGTTTTGTAATATCTGAGAATGAATTAAAGATGGATCCAGAGAAGGTTGCAGCCATAGTTAGCTGGCCATCTCCCAAGAGTTTATTTGATGTAAGAAGTTTCCATGGGTTGGAAAGTTTTTATAGAAAGTTTATTAAACATTTCAGTGAGATTTGTGCATCAATGTTGGACACAATCAAGAAGTCCAACCAGCCTTTCCGATGGATAGAATCGGCTGAGAGAAGTTTTCAATTGATGAAGAAAAAAATCACTGAAAAACCCATTCTCAGATTACCAGATTTCAATAAATTATTTTTGGTTCATTGCGATGCCAGTGGGAAAATTATTGGAACAGTACTCAGCTAGGAAGATAAGCCAATGGCTTATTTCAATGAGAAATTGAATAAAAGACAACAGAAATACATGTCTTACGACAAGGAGTTTTATGCCGTCATCAAAGCATTGGAGCATTGGAGACATTATTTGCTGGCTAAGGAGATTGTCTTATTTTCAGACAATTTTGTGTTACAATATATCATGCAGCAACATAAGATGAACCACAAACATGCAAAGTGGGTAGATTACTTGCAGAGTTTCACTTTTGTTTTGAAACATATGGCCAAGCTAATAAAGTGGTAGATGCTTTAAGCATGAGAAGTTTGATCCTACATGAGAGTATGATATAGGTGTTGGGATTTGAGCACCTTAAGGATTTGTATGAGGCTGATGCACATTTTAAAGAATCTTACGAAGCTTGCCAAAATCCACTGTTAAGGGATAACAATTTATGGCTAGATTATAATATTTAGGAAGGGCTTCTATTAAAGGAGGACAATTGTGTATTCCAGACTCTTCTATGAGAGAGAACTTGGTCCAAGAGAAACACAGTGGAGGATTAGTCGAGCATTTTGGCATCGGCAAAACATTGGATCAGTTAAGCCACTTCTATTATTGGACGAAGATGCATAAAGACATGAAAATATTTGTGAATAGGTGTAAAGTGTGTCAGTATGCGAAAGGATGGAGTCAGAATGCAGGGTTGTACACACCCTTATCTATTCCAAACATACCTTGGGACTCAGTTAGTTTAGACTTTTTCTTAGGACTGCCAAATACGCAGAGGGGATTCGACTCTATCATGGCGGTGGTGGATTGTTTCACCAAGATGGCACATTTTATTCCATGTAGGAAGAACAGTGATGCCACACATGTAGCACACTTGTTCTTCAACAAGATCGTCAGATTACATGGCTTGCCAATGTCCATTATTTCAGATAGGGACGTGAAGTTCACAGGCCATTTATGGCAAACGTTATGGAAGAAGTTAGACACCAAACTGAACTTCAACTCAGCTTATCATCCACAGACTGATGGGAAAACTAAGGTGGTAAACTGCGGTCTACGAAATCTACTGAGGAGTCTAGTTGGTGAAAATTCTAGGCAGTGGGATCACGTACTTGCACAAGCAGAATTTTCCTACAATGACTCGCCCAATAGAAGTTTGGGTAAGAATCCTTTCAAGATTTTGTATGGAATGCATCCATGACGAGTATCTGAATTATGGGATTGGGATAGTTAGAATGCAGGAGTGTTGATGGTGAATTTTTCGCGACAGCAGTCAGCGACCTACATGAGCAAGTGAAACTGAAGTTATAGGACAACAGTCAGAAATATAAATAGAAAGAAGATCTGAAAGGACAAGAGGTATAGTTTGAAGTTGGAGACCTGGTACTTTCACATTTGTGCAAGGAAAGGTTCCCCAGAGGAAAATACAAGTTGAATATGAAAAAGATTAGGCCTTGCAAAATCCTTTGGAAGTTTTCTGCAAATGCTTACAAATTGCAGTTATCCCCAGGTATAGGAATCTCACCCATTTTTAATGTTGCATATGTGTATCCTTAGATTGTTGTTCAGGAAGCAAACAGATCAGAGAGATGAACACGGGACACGTAGGAAGAGGAAGCACCTTGGATCAAACAAATGCCTCCAGTAAAGCCTTTGGAGATCAAGTAGGTTTTAGATACACATGTGTCCAGACAGACTCAAAAGAAGGAGTATTTACAATATTTGATTAAATGGAGGAACGATCCTATAGAGGACAGTTCCTAGTTAGACATTGGTCAGATTCAATGTGCTGGGTACTCCATTGATGACCTCATGGACAGGAGCCATGAATTTAATTTACTCTCAGAGCCTAATGGAGGAGAATCTCATCAATAGGCAATGGCTAGAAGAAACACTTTCGTTTCCTACCAAGGTGGCAGAGACAAAAACTTTTTCTTGGAATTGTTTGAGTTTTTAATTGTTATGTAACTCTGCAAAACATTGTTAAGGTTAGTTAAGTTCAATTAGTTAAATGTTTCTTTTAATTGGAAACTGTTTTGTGTTTGGCTAACTAGGGAAATAGTTTCCCAACTGTAATGAAAGAGGGAAAGGCTTAAAATCCAATCCCAATTCCCATAGAGGGGCAACTACCAAGAGAAAGGGGAAAGAAATTAACAAAATTTGTTGAGTCTATTGAGTTTTATGAACTGTGCATTGTGTCAACAGGAATTTATTTCTAGAAATAACAGTTATTAAAAGATTATTTCTCAAAAGAATTCTTGTGTAAGGTTTTTCAGTGAGATGTAAATTTTTTTGTGTGTAAGAAGACAGAAAGGAAATTACAGGTGCTAAAAAATAACCAACAAAGAATCACTCTAGAGTGATAGGGCGAATATTGTCCAGAGAAGAAAGCATTAGATGCCATTGGAAGGATAAACCACTGCATAGAAACCAGAGACAAAAGCCCTAAGGCGAATGAACAGGTAAGCCTTTTACTTTCCAAGCCATTACATTTTCATTTATAGAGAAGCATAAATATTGGATTCAAGATTAAATAGTTCATTTACACATTCCTAGATATAAAAAACAAAAGATCTTGAACTGAATACAGATGTCATACCATAAGAGCACACATTCTCGTGCCCAAAATATTAAGCTAAATACAAACATTCAGAGTCAAGATTTTATTCTACTGTAAATCGAAAGGGTGCCAGACTTTGACAGAGTCCTATTTATACAAGTATAAGTTAAGATTCGAAGAATCATGACTTTCAGTTAAAGGCATAACTTCACCAAAAAAACACAAATGAAAGTATATAGCACAACATGACAGTTGGATAAAGGCACGACTTCACTACAATGCCTAAGAAAACACACAGTATTCAATCCAAGTCTGATAGCATTACGAACTAGCAACTAAAAGGTATAGGGCTCCCCACTATTGAAGACATCAACCAAACATCCGCTAAACCATAGCTAAAACCCTAGATCAAAAGACTCTACATAGTAGAGTGAGAGAAGAACCAAGAGGGTTCAAATCCGACTAGGCAAGAATGTTGAAGCCCTAAGGGAAATACAACCCAAAAACACAATCAACCAACTCATTGAAGACAAGAAGACGCATTGTGATCAGAATACCTGTTAAACCGAGCTGAGGTTGCTAAAACAAACCAGATTATAGTGCTAACCAACTGATGGACAAAAACACCAAAGACCCTCACATGGACAAAACCGTAACAAGCATGCACAGACCGACAGAGTGAAGAACAACATCAATAGGCTGAGTAGTCATAGCGGCGGGCACACAAGCAGAGCCACAACATAAAGCAATTGCAGAACTTTCCCTAGAAGCTACGAGGGTATAACACTATGACCAGGTTAACCGGTAAGAAGTGACCAACATGCATATTAATACAATAACATAAAATCCCAACAACCATATTTATTACATTGGATACATCTCCACCAAATGGTGGGGTTGTGGATGACAAAGTGGAATTTTCAAAAAAAGGTATATACCCTCTAGTGCATCACATTGCTAATTTGTTTAACAATGTTTGTGTAGGTTTCAGAGAAATAAAAGGAACCAAAATACACATATATAAACCTGTCTTTCTGTGCTTATATTGAGTGTTAAAATATCTCTCTCCCCTCATTGTAGATGGTTAATTGGAGTGAGTAGAACACAATGGCTGATGTGGATCTATCTAGTATATTAAACCACCGAAGAAAGAGGTATTTTTCTATTTTTTGTATGTTTGCATTTACACCTTTTAATTGTTGGAAATTTGTTACAGAAACTTCATGTTATCATTCTAATGTGAAGGTTTAGTAGTGAAAACACCATTCATTTAGGAATAAAGCAGTGTGAGAAAAGTGTCGCTCTTTATTCATTTTCTATTATATTTTTGCTGCGCATCATTCGTCTATCTATGAATCAAAGTGAGAGAGAAAAAAGTCACTTAATAATAGGCTTACTTAGAGTACAACTAAGCATTCTATGTGAGAATTCTTACAGTAGGAGTAATTATATATCCAATATAAGCTGAGGAACTACGGGAGCTAATGCCATAGAAAACAAAGAATGGAAGTCATGCACAAAAAAAGAATATTCAACAAGCCCTATCCATGAGCTCTTGAAATATGATATTGTCTCATACTTCAAGTCCATAAAGGCAAGCAAATAATGACCCTATCCATGAGCTCTTCAGATATGATATTGTCTCATCTTTCATGTCCACAAAGGGAAGCAAATAATGACGACAACTATTTTTCTTATTTATATTGGAATCACCTTCTAGTTCCATGTTGCTTGAGGCCATGGTTGATTATTCTTATGGAAGCAATTTGAGGAAGTCATGGAAAGTCATGTACAACAATTTATATTTAATCCTAAACATAAAAATTACCATTAACTCTATGCACTATCACAACAAATTTAGAGGGCTGCAAATTGATAAACATAGGGTTGTTTCTTTTTGGCATTGGTGGTTAAATTTGGTATTTGCTTGAAAGGAAAGGAGAAGACATCCTCTGCACTGGTTGCTGCATTATATGATTAGTTTAGCCTGAAATATTGTTTTTTATACTACATACTATTCCTGATAAGATGATGAGTGGTGTTCCAAGCTAAGGACCAGATACAAATCCATCAATAGGTAGCCTATCTTAATTTTACTGGCTCTAACTGGGATCTTCAAGCCATAAATTTTGTCTCCTTACATCCTGTGCACATATAATTTTTTTGGCATGATGATCCCATCGAGGGGCCTTGGTATGTGTTTATGAATAGGTGGCCACTTGTAAATCATAGAAAACACTTGATTACTGTTCCCCATTTCCTTAATAGGTGAAGTGAAAATACGGGGGAGAACATTCCCATCACAGAGACAGAAATGAGCAGTTAAGCATGCCCTCATCTTCTCCATTGACTGGTTTACCTTTCTATCGATGCAGTCAAAATTCTTCTTGTAACACATAACTTCTCCCTTTAGAGGAGAACTCCTCTAAACCTTCACCATGACAGACTATATAATCATAAGAATGATATTTTATTTTGGTATCCACTATTGTGAAATAAAGACCGTAAAGGGAAAAAAATATAGAGCAAGGAAGACAAAATATTGGAAAAAGAAAGTGGTTTGTCATAGGTATATAATAGATTTACGATATTTTGGGTTGAACATGATTCCAAGTTTACTAGATAGCTAGTTATTTTTCCAAAAGATATTGCTCAATCGAATCATAAAGATGCGATTATCGATGAAGATAATGACACATTAATAAAAGAAGAACTATTGAGAGATAGGGGGTATGTTAAAAAATCACTTGTGTCTTGAAATTTGTAGTTAATTTTTTCTATATCACAAAGGATTGTAAAACAAATTTCATTCTTTGGTTGGGATTGAGGTTGTGGTGTTAACAATACCAAATGGAAAACTTCCATTGGTTAAGGCCATTCTTTTAAAAGTGTCAGGGGTCCAGAAATCAAAGGTTTCCTGCCAATCGCCACTACAAAATAAAATAAAGACATTCTCACTATCTCAGGATTCTAGTCCTAAAAAGAAAAGTAGGAAAGAAATGGTTACTCAAAAATCTTCTTGTGGGCATATTTAATTGGAATAGCTACATATATGAATATTCCTGTCTATGTGCATTTTTTCATTATTCCATACTAATTAATGTGACATGGACTTATGTGGGGAATACTTTTACCTTATTCGGGCTTCACAGGTGTATAAGAGTTGAATTGATCGTGTGTAGAACCAATACGTCCCAAACTTATAGAACTTTAAATAGTCGTTTGTAAAAAAGATACCCTTACACACTTTTTAATCTTTGCTACTTCTAAGGCTTTTGGGCTTGCACACACAATACCAACAACTATTGGCAAGGGTGGATCCTTTTGAGAAACTATTTGTGCTATATCCACTCCCCATTCATCCATACAAAAGTTAATGGAACATATTGAATACACACCATCCATGAGAATCAAAGAAGGATGCATGCAATCATACGCAACCGCCCATTCCAAATATCATTATTTACAAGTGAACTTATTAATTAAAAGAAAACATTTTTCTTATGATTATCGGTATGAGAGTAACTTGATTTTAGATTATAAAAATATGATTGACAGCAATGAAGTCAAATAGTTTACTTCATTCTTGTCCATCTAATTTATGGAATTTACAATCGAGATAAGGATGGCATGTTTATAGCTAGTTTCTCTTGTGTGTCATATTTCTGGAATATTCCAAAATCTATAATCAAGATAAAGATGGTCTCATTATAGCCTATTTTATAACCCTCAACTAATTATTCTTCTACATAGAGAATAGATTTATTAAGTGGCATTGTAAAATGCTAAATAAACACTTTGAATTAATAGAAACAAATCAACACTGGTGGTCATACTCACCAAGCACCTTGCTTATATTTGCCAAATTATTTTTGACCCTAGTTGTAGTCTCATTGTGAACACTACAAATAACCTTTAGTATGTTCCTTATATGCTTCGATGTTTTCCCTTAGTATCCCAATATCCACCCTTATCCCCCATTCACACTTTACAACAACAATATCAAATTTGAGGTCCTTCATTTGGTTAATTCAAACAATACTGAATTTGCCCATCTCAAAAGAAATGATTTGATCTCGCAGTGATAGTGTTATTGTAAGAGCACTTTCCCAAGCACCAGTACCTGGATAATTTCAAAAACATATGTTATATGATTGATACACCATGCACATGGATTAAGCTAACACCAAAATTTAAGTTAAACTTCCAAAATATAATATTACCACATTTGGTTAAATTGAAATTACCAAATAGTGCCCATAATGAATAAGTTCACAAATTAGTAGTTATTTGACTCATTATAACCATATGAGGGAAGCCACAAAATGGAAAATTTACGAAACTAAAGGCAAACGCACAACTTACTTTACTAAAAACAAAGCACAATTTGTGAGATTGGGTTTAAATTTTTAATTTAACAAGCCAAGAGAATCTAATATAACAAGAAAGTTTAAACCATGTAGGAAAATCTACACACCAGAAATCTTGTAGTGCTAGTAAAAAAAGTATAAATCGAAAACCTAACTTATGGATTCTATCATAATTTACTATGTTTCTCCTTGAGCTCTCATAAATGAGGAGTTTGAAAATTTTGGATTTTTTATGGTGTACAATCCATAATTATGAGCTAGCATTAAAAGCCTTTTTTACCACTCACACAAATTAACAAGGGAAATTTTAAATAGCATGCTAAGATTGAGAATCATATAAGTACACTGAGAGAACCATACCCTTAAAAAAACCTTGATTAGTGTAGAGCTGAGAGGCATTAAAACCCTTGAAGTTGCACAATCCAAGGTCTAGTCCTTACTAGGGATTGTGTATCTTGAGGGTTTGAATACCTCTAAGTGCTAACTTTATCAGATACTAATACCTATGTACAAACACTCAAGAGGGAAGACATTGACTTTTGAAAAGAGAGGAGTGGTATTTATACTAAAAAATATGAGATATTTACCCTGAATTATTACATCTGGTTGATGGCATTTCGAACTGGGAAGTAGTCGAGTACAAATAATAGAATGATATTATACATACATAGAAAGTCTTAAACGATGGGGAATCTAGTGCGGTTATGATAAGGTGTATTTTTTTCCCAGGTAGACATTACAATGGGTTCACATGACCTGTATCCATGAATCCTTAAGCTCGTAGATGAAACCCCAGAATGTAGGGTTTTGAGAACCAAATGCTTGATATTATTGTCTCTGAATATCATGCAACTGCAGCTAAGATTGTGGGTGTTATGTGGATGCAACAACTGCAAATAATGCTAGAAATTGAACTGGGCCTCTGGTCCTGTGTGTCGTGGTTGCATTTGTTTTACAGTCAAGAAGATAGAAGGATATGAAGTGCCCAACTGCTTATGCGACACAGTGGTACCAATGTCCAAAATTGCCCAAAAAAAGCACCCTTTATCCATAATAACAATGATCCAGGTGGATGTTGGTGGCCACCCACCTATCCCATTTGGGCCCCCATAACTATCTCTTTCAGTTTTTCACTTTCCTTAATTATAGTGCAGTTTACTATTTTTAGCAGATTTTCGGGTCCTAAACTTCCGGAGCCGTTTTGAGGCCCCAAACGACGTTTTTTGGGAAATCCACCGCCAGTAATTTTTTGGTTAAAAATCGTCTTTTCCGTCGTAGTCCTCGGACAGATCTTTCCAACGGGCTATCATGCACGTCAAACGGAGATAAAACGACCAATTCGCGACCCTGGGAAGTTGGCTGTCCAACTCACCCCAAAATGGGGCCCACAATTTGGCGTTTCATCTTCTAGGGTTAGGTTTTGGAATGTGAAGGGTTTTCCATTGTTTCTCAATAATAAATAGGCCTTCGAGCCTCATTGTAAAGACAGTTTGAAACAGTTCAGAGGCATGTAGCCGACACATCTCTTCTCGGAGATAAGCTACCATCGCCCTAGCTGGGTTATTTCTATTTGTAAGCATATTTCAGTATTCTCCGTTAATGAAATGAAGTATTATTTCCGCTGCATCTCTATTTTTATGGTTATCGCATCTCTGTATTTATGGTTATCTCTGTAATCTATTGCATTCCTGCTTAAATCCGGATCAGTGGTATCTGAGCGGTCTGCTTTTTCTTTGTTTTTCTTTGCATGTCCCCAACGAGGTCGGGATATAAGGAGTTAGGGCTTGAATTGGTCGAACCTTTGCAAGACCAGCCTCGCAAATCTCGACGACCTCCCATGGCGGATGAGAAGAAAGACGAGGGGGCAGGAGATCCTATTAGAATCTTGCTCGAAGAAGCCCTCGAGCGGCAAAGGAACGCGATGATGGATAGCTTTGCGCAAATCCTTCAGCGGCTACCCAGAGGCAACGCATCGGCTTCCAACAGCTACTCTGGAAACGCCACACCGTTTAAGGTACAAGTTAATTTTGAAATCTCCATCTTCGAGGGTCAAATAGACGCAGATGCCGTAGATAAATGGTTAAATCTGCTAGATGGGTATTTTTCTGTTCATGAATTTTCAAGTCGGAAAAAGATTATTTTCGCTCTTCTCAAAGCAACCCCCCACGTCAAGGACTGGTGGGAAACATACTGCGAGCAGAAGGATGAAAGTACAGGCTCACTGTTTTCAGCTGCCCCCACTTGGCATGACTTCCGGGATGCCATCAAGGAGCAGTACTACCCTGTCAAAAGCTATGAGGATAAATACATCAAATGGACCACACTGCGGCAGGGACGAGACCAAGATGTGCCAGAGTTCACAAATATTTTTCATACCCTTCGCACACAGTTGGGTATCAAAGATTCTGAGCTGCATCTGGTACTCAAATACCGCGGCTGCCTACACAGATACATCCAGGAAGAGATGGAGCTCTTGAACATCTCCTCACTCGGCACAGCATACCGATACACTTTCAACATCGAGCAAAAGTTCAAACAGAAGAAGCGAGACTTTGGATCTACAAATACGAAGCCTAAAGGACAAAGCCAAGGCGGGGTGACCCAAGACAACCCCTCGAAGCCACAAGAAAAGAACACCACCACGAAGCCGAAGAAGGACACAGGAAAGAGGTGAGAGTTCCACAAGAGTCCCACTCATAACACGAGTGTCGGACCAAGCAGTCGCTGGTGGCCGAGTTGAAGGCTTCTGAATCAGATGCATGTTCCGACTCTGAGCCAGAACCCGACAAGGGGAATGGAAAAGGGAAGCAGATCATTGATGCGGATCCTAGTGCCACTGTTGCCACTGCCAAGATCCAGAAGAATGAGCCCGAAGAGCCAGAGGAGGGGGAACGTCTTTTCCACTCACAAATGTGGGTGAAGGGTTCGCCACTGCAATTCATTGTCGACAGTGGCAGCCAAAAGAACCTCATTTCAGCAGAGGTCGTGAAGCGGTTGGGCCTACCGACTACACCACACCCACAGCCGTACAGTATCGGGTGGCTTCACGAAGGACGAGATCTCAAAGTTCGCCAGCAGTGCCGCCTTCCCTACAGCATCAAGCCCTTCACAGATGAGGTATTATGTGATGTTACACCTCTGGATGTTTGTGATGTACTATTAGGCCAGCCATACTTGTGGAGGCGACATGCTGTGTATGAGTCAAGGCCTCGCGCTGTCATTATTTCTTTGGATAATTCATTATACAGGATACCGGAGGTAGCCCCACCTACTGCCACCTCTTTGATCACTGCTAAGAAAGGCAGCAAGCTCATCTCACAGACTAGGAAATTTATTTTCTGTCTGGTTTGCTCCCAAAGTAAGGGGAAGATCGTTGCTACATCCATGACCCCCACGAAGGGTTCCTCCATGCAGCAACAGCAACAGAGGGATACAGTCAGAAGAGAACACAGGAACAACTTCTTCTCACCCACGGGGGTACCACACAAGTTTCAGGTGGGGAACAAAGTTTGGTTGCATCGACATAAAGAACGCCTTACCAGAACCCATCAGAAGCTCAGGCCACTCTGACATGGTCCTTTCACCAGTACCAAGGCTACGGGCAACAATGCTTTGAAGCAAAGCATTCCTCCATTCCTACGCTTGCATCGAGTGTTCAATGTGGACCATCGGCGACCATGCTTCCCACCATTTTTGGACACATTAGAGATTGCAGAACAGCTCACCAGAGACCCAACTCAGCAGAAGCTTCCTCATCTCAGGGAGGAACTCAACGAAATGGGGGCCATTGCTTCCTAAGGGGGGAGGAATGATCCAGGTGGATGTTGGTGGCCACCCACCTATCCCATTTGGGCCCCCACAACTGTCTCTTTCAGTTTTTCACTTTCCTTAATTATAGTGCAGTTTACTATTTTTAGCAGTTTTTCGGGTCCTAAACTTCCGGAGCCGTTTTGAGGCCCTAAACGACATTTTTTTGGGAAATCTACCGCCAATAAATTTTTGGATAAAAATCGTCTTTTCCGTCGTAGTCCTCGGAGAGATCTTTCCAACGGGCTATCATGCGCGTCAAATGGAGATAAGATGACCAATTCGCGACCCTGGGAAGTTGGCTGTCCAACTCACCCCAAAACGGGGCCCACAATTTGGCGTTTCATCTTCTAGGGTTAGGTTTTGGAATGTGAAGGGTTTTCCATTGTTTCTCAATAATAAATAGGCCTTCGAGCCTCATTGTAAAGACAGTTTGAAACAGTTCAGAGGCATGTAGCCGACACATCTCTTCTCAGAGATAAGCTACCATCGCCCTAGCTGGGTTGTTTCTATTTGTAAGCATATTTCAGTATTCTCCGTTAATGAAATGAAGTATTATTTCCGCTGCATCTCTGTTTTTATGGTTATCACATCTCTGTATTTATGGTTACCTCTGTAATCTATTGCGTTCCTGCATAAATCCAGATCAGTGGTATCAGAGCGGTCTGGTTTTTCTTTGCATGTCCCCAACGAGGTCGGGATATAAGGAGTTAGGGCTTGAATTGGTCGAACCTTTGCAAGACCAGCCTCGCAAATCTCGACGACCTCCCATGGCGGATGAGAAGAAAGACGAGGGGGCAGGAGATCCTATCAGAATCTTGCTCGAAGAAGCCCTCGAGCGGCAAAGGAACGCGATGATGGATAGCTTTGCGCAGATCCTTCAGCGGCTACCCAGAGGCGACGCATCGGCTTCCAACAGCTACTCTGGAAACGCCACACCGTTTAAGGTACAAGTTAATTTTGAAATCCCCATCTTCGAGGGTCAAATAGACGCAGATGTCGTAGATAAATGGTTAAATCGGCTAGATGGGTATTTTTCTGTTCATGAATTTTCAAGTCGGGAAAAGATTATTTTCGCTCTTCTGAAAGCAGCCCCCCACGTCAAGGACTGGTGGGAAACATACTGTGAGTAGAAGGATGAAAGTACAGGCTCACTGTTTTCAGCCGCCCCCACTTGGAATGACTTCCGGGATGCCATCAAGGAGCAGTACTACCCTGTCAAAAGCTATGAGGACAAATACATCAAATGGACCACACTGCGGCAGGGACGAGACCAAGATGTGCTAGAGTTCACAAATATTTTTCATACAGTTCGCACACAGTTGGGTATCAAAGATTCTGAGCTGCATCTGGTACTTGAATACCGTGGCTGCCTACACAGATACATCCAGGAAGAGATGGAGCTCTTGAACATCTCCTCACTCGGCACAGCGTATCGATACACTTTCAAAATCGAGCAAAAGTTCAAACAGAAGAAGCGAGACTTTGGATCTATAAATCCGAAGCCTAAAGGACAAAGCCAAGGCGGGGTGACCCAAGACAACCCCTTGAAGCCGCAAGAAAAGAACACCACCACGAAGCTGAAGAAGGACACGAGAAAGTGCTGTGAGTTGCACAAGAGTCCCACTCATAACACAAGTGAGTGTCGGACCAAGCAGTCGCTGGTGGCCGAGTTGAAGGCTTCTGAATAAGATGCATGTTCTGACTCTGAGCCAGAACCCGACAAGGGGAATGGCAAAGGGAAGCAGATCATTGATGCGGATCCTAGTGCCACTGTTGCCACTGCCAAGATCCAGAAGAATGAGCCCGAAGAGCCAGAGGAGGGGGAACGTCTTTTCCACTCACAAATGTGGGTGAAGGGTTCGCCACTGCAATTCATTGTCGACAGTGGCAGCCAAAAGAACCTCATTTCAGCAGAGGTCGTAAAGCGGTTGGGCCTACCGACTACACCACACCCGCAGCCGTACAGTATCGGGTGGCTTCACGAAGGACGAGATCTCAAAGTTCGCCAGCAGTGCCGCCTTCCCTACAGCATCAAGCCCTTCACAGACGAGGTATTATGTGATGTTACACCTCTGGATGTTTGTGATGTACTATTAGGCCAGCCATACTTGTGGAGGCGACATGCTGTGTATGAGTCAAGGCCTCGCGCTGTCATTATTTCTTTGGATAATTCATTATACAGGATACCGGAGGTAGCCCCACCTACTGCCACCACTTTGATCACTGCTAAGAAAGGCAGCAAGCTCATCTCACAGACTAGGAAATTTATTTTCTGTCTGGTTCGCTCCCAAAGTAAGGGGAAGATCGTTGCTACATCCATGACCCCCACGAAGGGTTCCTCCATGCAGCAGTAGCAACAGAGGGATACAGTCAGAACAGAACACAGGAACAACTTCTTCTCACCCACGGGGGTACCACACAAGTTTCAGGTGGGGAACAAAGTTTGGTTGCACCAACATAAAGAACGCCTTACCAGAACCCATCAGAAGCTCAGGCCACTCTGACATGGTCCTTACACCAGTACCAAGGCTACGGGCAACAATGCTTTGAAGCAAAGCATTCCTCCATTCCTACGCTTGCACCGAGTGTTCAATGTGGACCATCGGCGACCATGCTTCCCACCATTTCTGGACACATTAGAGATTGCAGAACAGCTCACCAGAGACCCAACTCATCAGAAGCTTCCTCATCTCAGGGAGGAACTCAACGCAATGGGGGCCATTGCTTCCTAAGGGGGGAGGAATGATCCAGGTGGATGTTGGTGGCCACCCACCTATCCAATTTGGGCCCCCACAACTGTCTCTTTCAGTTTTTCACTTTCCTTAATTATAGTGCAGTTTACTATTTTTAGCAGTTTTTCGGGTCCTAAACTTCCGGAGCCGTTTTGAGGCCCTAAACGACGTTTTTTGGGAAATCCACCGCTAGTAAATTTTTTGTTAAAAATCGTCTTTTCCGTCGTAGTCCTCGGAGAGATCTTTCCAACGGGCTATCATGCGCGTCAAACGGAGATAATACGACCAATTCGCGACCCCGGGAAGTTGGCTGTCCAACTCACCCCAAAATGGGGCCCACAATTTGGCGTTTCATCTTCTAGGGTTAGGTTTTGGAATGTGAAGGGTTTTCCATTGTTTCTCAATAATAAATAGGCCTTCGAGCCTCATTGTAAAGACAGTTTGAAACAGTTCAGAGGCATGTAGCCGACACATCTCTTCTCAGAGATAAGCTACCATCGCCCTAGCTGGGTTATTTCTATTTGTAAGCATATTTCAGTATTCTCCATTAATGAAATGAAGTATTATTTCCGCTGCATCTCTATTTTTATGGTTATCGCATCTCTGTATTTATGGTTATCTCTGTAATCTATTGCGTTCCTGCTTAAATCCGGATCAGTGGTATCAGAGCGGTCTGCTTTTTCTTTGTTTTTCTTTGCATGTCCCCAACGAGGTCGGGATATAAGGAGTTAGGGCTTGAATTGGTCGAACCTTTGCAAGACCAGCCTCACAAATCTCGACGACCTCCCATGGCGGATGAGAAGAAAGACGAGGGGGCAGGAGATCCTATCAGAATCTTGCTCGAAGAAGCCCTCGAGCGGCAAAGGAACGCGATGATGGATAGCTTTGCGCAGATCCTTCAGCGGCTACCCAGAGGCGACGCATCGGCTTCCAACAGCTACTCTGGAAACGCCACACCGTTTAAGGTACAAGTTAATTTTGAAATCCCCATCTTCGAGGGTCAAATAGACGCAGATGCCGTAGATAAATGGTTAAATCTGCTAGATGGGTATTTTTCTGTTCATGAATTTTCAAGTCGGGAAAAGATTATTTTCGCTCTTCTCAAAGCAGCCCCCCACGTCAAGGACTGGTGGGAAACATACTGCGAGCAGAAGGATGAAAGTACAGGCTCACTGTTTTCAGCCGCCCCCACTTGGAATGACTTCCGGGATGCCATCAAGGAGCAGTACTACCCTGTCAAAAGCTATGAGGACAAATACATCAAATGGACCACACTGCGGCAGGGACGAGACCAAGATGTGCCAGAGTTCACAAATATTTTTCATACCCTTCGCACACAGTTGGGTATCAAAGATTCTGAGCTGCATCTGGTACTCAAATACCGCGGCTGCCTACACAGATACATCCAGGAAGAGATGGAGTTCTTGAACATCTCCTCACTCGGCACAGCATACCGATACGCTGTCAAAATCGAGCAAAAGTTCAAACAGAAGAAGCGAGACTTTGGATCTACAAATCTGAAGCCTAAAGGACAAAGCCAAGGCGGGGTGACCCAAGACAACCCCTCGAAGCCGCAAGAAAAGAACACCACCACGAAGCCGAAGAAGGACACAGGAAAGTGGTGTGAGTTCCACAAGAGTCCCACTCATAACACAAGTGAGTGTCGGACCAAGCAGTCGCTGGTGGCCGAGTTGAAGGCTTCTGAATCAGATGCATGTTCCGACTCTGAGCCAGAACCCGACAAGGGGAATGGCAAAGGGAAGCAGATCATTGATGCGGATCCTAGTGCCACTGTTGCCACTGCCAAGATCCAGAAGAATGAGCCCGAAGAGCCAGAGGAGGGGGAACGTCTTTTCCACTCACAAATGTGGGTGAAGGGTTCGCCACTGCAATTCATTGTCGACAGTGGCAGCCAAAAGAACCTCATTTCAGCAGAGGTCGTGAAGCGGTTGGGCCTACCGACTACACCACACCCGCAGCCGTACAGTATCGGGTGGCTTCACGAAGGACGAGATCTCAAAGTTTGCCAGCAGTGCCGCCTTCCCTACAGCATCAAGCCCTTCACAGACGAGGTATTATGTGATGTTACACCTCTGGATGTTTGTGATGTACTATTAGGCCAGCCATACTTGTGGAGGCGACATGCTGTGTATGAGTCAAGGCCTCGCGCTGTCATTATTTCTTTGGATAATTCATTATACAGGATACCGGAGGTAGCCCCACCTACTGCCACCTCTTTGATCACTGCTAAGAAAGGCAGCAAGCTCATCTCACAGACTAGGAAATTTATTTTCTGTCTGGTTCGCTCCCAAAGTAAGGGGAAGATCGTTGCTACATCCATGACCCCCACGAAGGGTTCCTCCATGCAGCAGCAACAACAGAGGGATACAGTCAGAACAGAACACAGGAACAACTTCTTCTCACCCACGGGGGTACCACACAAGTTTCAGGTGGGGAACAAAGTTTGGTTGCATCGACAGAAAGAACGCCTTACCAGAACCCATCAGAAGCTCAGGCCACTCCGACATGGTCCTTACACCAGTACCAAGGCTACGGGCAACAATGCTTTGAAGCAAAGCATTCCTCCATTCCTTCGCTTGCACCGAGTGTTCAATGTGGACCATCGCCGACCATGCTTCCCACCATTTCTGGACACATTAGAGATTGCAGAACAGCTCACCAGAGACCCAACTCAGCAGAAGCTTCCTCATCTCAGGGAGGAACTCAACGCAATGGGGACCATTGCTTCCTAAGGGGGGAGGAATGATCCAGGTGGATGTTGGTGGCCACCCACCTATCCCATTTGGACCCCCACAACTGTCTCTTTCAGTTTTTCACTTTCCTTAATTATAGTGCAGTTTACTATTTTTAGCAGTTTTTCGGGTCCTAAACTTCCGGAGCCGTTTTGAGGCCTTAAACGACATTTTTTTTGGGAAATCCACCGCCAATAATTTTTCGGAGAGATCTTTCCAACGGGCTATCATGCGCGTCAAACGGAGATAAGATGACCAATTCGCGACCCCGGGAAGTTGGCTGTCCAACTCACCCCAAAACGGGGCCCACAATTTGGCGTTTCATCTTCTAGGGTTAGGTTTTGGAATGTGAAGGGTTTTCCATTGTTTCTCAATAATAAATAGGCCTTCGAGCCTCATTGTAAAGACAGTTCGAAACAGTTCAGAGGCATGTAGCCGACACATCTCTTCTCAGAGATAAGCTACCATCGCCCTAGCTGGGTTATTTCTATTTGTAAGCATATTTCAGTATTCTCCATTAATGAAATGAAGTATTATTTCCGCTGCATCTCTGTTTTTATGGTTATCGCATCTCTGTATTTATGGTTATCTCTGTAATCTATTGCGTTCCTGCTTAAATCCGGATCAGTGGTATCAGAGCGGTCTGCTTTTTCTTTGTTTTTCTTTGCATGTCCCCAACGAGGTCGGGATATAAGGAGTTAGGGCTTGAATTGGTCGAACCTTTGCAAGACCAGCCTCGCAAATCTCGACGACCTCCCATGGCGGATGAGAAGAAAGACGAGGGGGCAGGAGATCCTATCAGAATCTTGCTCGAAGAAGCCCTCGAGCGGCAAAGGAACGCGATGATGGATAGCTTTGCGCAGATCCTTCAGCGGCTACCCAGAGGCGACGCATCGGCTTCCAACAGCTACTCTGGAAACGCCACACCGTTTAAGGTACAAGTTAATTTTGAAATCCCCATCTTCGAGGGTCAAATAGACGCAGATGCCGTAGATAAATGGTTAAATCTGCTAGATGGGTATTTTTCTGTTCATGAATTTTCAAGTCGGGAAAAGATTATTTTCGCTCTTCTCAAAGCAGCCCCCCACGTCAAGGACTGGTGGGAAACATACTGCGAGCAGAAGGATGAAAGTACAGGCTCACTGTTTTCAGCCGCCCCCACTTGGAATGACTTCCGGGATGCCATCAAGGAGCAGTACTACCCTGTCAAAAGCTATGAGGACAAATACATCAAATGGACCACACTGCGGCAGGGACGAGACCAAGATGTGCCAGAGTTCACAAATATTTTTCATACCCTTCGCACACAGTTGGGTATCAAAGATTCTGAGCTGCATCTGGTACTCAAATACCGTGGCTGCCTACACAGATACATCCAGGAAGAGATGGAGTTCTTGAACATCTCCTCACTCGGCACAGCATACCGATACGCTGTCAAAATCGAGCAAAAGTTCAAACAGAAGAAGCGAGACTTTGGATCTACAAATCCGAAGCCTAAAGGACAAAGCCAAGGCGGGGTGACCCAAGACAACCCCTCGAAGCCGCAAGAAAAGAACACCACCACGAAGCCGAAGAAGGACACAGGAAAGTGGTGTGAGTTCCACAAGAGTCCCACTCATAACACAAGTGAGTGTCGGACCAAGCAGTCGCTGGTGGCCGAGTTGAAGGCTTCTGAATCAGATGCATGTTCTGACTCTGAGCCAGAACCCGACAAGGGGAATGGCAAAGGGAAGCAGATCATTGATGCGGATCCTAGTGCCACTGTTGCCACTGCCAAGATCCAGAAGAATGAGCCCGAAGAGCCAGAGGAGGGGGAACGTCTTTTCCACTCACAAATGTGGGTGAAGGGTTCGCCACTGCAATTCATTGTCGACAGTGGCAGCCAAAAGAACCTCATTTCAGCAGAGGTCGTGAAGCGGTTGGGCCTACCGACTACACCACACCCGCAGCCGTACAGTATCGGGTGGCTTCACGAAGGACGAGATCTCAAAGTTCGCCAGCAGTGCCGCCTTCCCTACAGCATCAAGCCCTTCACAGACGAGGTATTATGTGATGTTACACCTCTGGATGTTTGTGATGTACTATTAGGCCAGCCATACTTGTGGAGGCGACATGCTGTGTATGAGTCAAGGCCTCGCGCTGTCATTATTTCTTTGGATAATTCATTATACAGGATACCGGAGGTAGCCCCACCTACTGCCACCTCTTTGATCACTGCTAAGAAAGGCAGCAAGCTCATCTCACAGACTAGGAAATTTATTTTCTGTCTGGTTCGCTCCCAAAGTAAGGGGAAGATCGTTGCTACATCCATGACCCCCACGAAGGGTTCCTCCATGCAGCAGCAGCAACAGAGGGATACAGTCAGAACAGAACACAGGAACAACTTCTTCTCACCCACAGGGGTACCACACAAGTTTCAGGTGGGGAAAAAAGTTTGGTTGCATCGACAGAAAGAACGCCTTACCAGAACCCATCAGAAGCTCAGGCCACTCCGACATGGTCCTTACACCAGTACCAAGGCTACGGGCAACAATGCTTTGAAGCACAGCATTCCTCCATTCCTTCGCTTGCACCGAGTGTTCAATGTGGACCATCGCCGACCATGCTTCCCACCATTTCTGGACACATTAGAGATTGCAGAACAGCTCACCAGAGACCCAGCTCAGCAGAAGCTTCCTCATCTCAGGGAGGAACTCAACGCAATGGGGACCATTGCTTCCTAAGGGGGGAGGAATGATCCAGGTGGATGTTGGTGGCCACCCACCTATCCCATTTGGGCCCCCACAACTGTCTCTTTCAGTTTTTCACTTTCCTTAATTATAGTGCAGTTTACTATTTTTAGCAGTTTTTCGGGTCCTAAACTTCCGGAGCCGTTTTGAGGCCCTAAACGACGTTTTTTGGGAAATCCAGCGACATTAATTTTCGGATAAAAATCGTCTTTTCCGTCGTAGTCCTCGGAGAGATCTTTCCAACGGGCTATCATGCGCGTCAAACGGAGATAAGACGACCAATTCGCGACCCCGGGAAGTTGGCTGTCCAACTCACCCCAAAACGGGGCCCACAATTTGGCGTTTCATCTTCTAGGGTTAGGTTTTGGAATGTGAAGGGTTTTCCATTGTTTCTCAATAATAAATAGGCCTTCGAGCCTCATTGTAAAGACAGTTCAAAACAGTTCAGAGGCATGTAGCCGACACATCTCTTCTCAGAGATAAGCTACCATCGCCCTAGCTGGGTTATTTCTATTTGTAAGCATATTTCAGTATTCTCCATTAATGAAATGAAGTATTATTTCCGCTGCATCTCTGTTTTTATGGTTATCGCATCTTTGTATTTATGGTTATCTCTGTAATCTATTGCGTTCCTGCTTAAATCCGGATCAGTGGTATCAGAGCGGTCTGCTTTTTCTTTGTTTTTCTTTGCATGTCCCCAACGAGGTCGGGATATAAGGAGTTAGGGCTTGAATTGGTCGAACCTTTGCAAGACCAGCCTCGCAAATCTCGACGACCTCCCATGGCGGATGAGAAGAAAGACGAGGGGGCAGGAGATCCTATCAGAATCTTGCTCGAAGAAGCCCTCGAGCGGCAAAGGAACGCGATGATGGATAGCTTTGCGCAGATCCTTCAGCGGCTACCCAGAGGCGACGCATCGGCTTCCAACAGCTACTCTGGAAACGCCACAACGTTTAAGGTACAAGTTAATTTTGAAATCCCCATCTTCGAGGGTCAAATAGACGCAGATGCCGTAGATAAATGGTTAAATCTGCTAGATGGGTATTTTTCTGTTCATGAATTTTCAAGTCGGGAAAAGATTATTTTCGCTCTTCTCAAAGCAGCCCCCCACGTCAAGGACTGGTGGGAAACATACTGCGAGCAGAAGGATGAAAGTACAGGCTCACTGTTTTCAGCCGCCCCCACTTGGAATGACTTCCGGGATGCCATCAAGGAGCAGTACTACCCTGTCAAAAGCTATGAGGACAAATACATCAAATGGACCACACTGCGGCAGGGACGAGACCAAGATGTGCCAGAGTTCACAAATATTTTTCATACCCTTCGCACACAGTTGGGTATCAAAGATTCTGAGCTGCATCTGGTACTCAAATACCGCGGCTGCCTACACAGATACATCCAGGAAGAGATGGAGTTCTTGAACATCTCCTCACTCGGCACAGCATACCGATACGCTGTCAAAATCGAGCAAAAGTTCAAACAGAAGAAGCGAGACTTTGGATCTACAAATCCGAAGCCTAAAGGACAAAGCCAAGGCGGGGTGACCCAAGACAACCCTCGAAGCCGCAAGAAAAGAACACCACCACGAAGCCGAAGAAGGACACAGGAAAGTGGTGTGAGTTCCACAAGAGTCCCACTCATAACACAAGTGAGTGTCGGACCAAGCAGTCGCTGGTGGCCGAGTTGAAGGCTTCTGAATCAGATGCATGTTCCGACTCTGAGCCAGAACCCGACAAGGGGAATGGCAAAGGGAAGCAGATCATTGATGCGGATCCTAGTGCCACTGTTGCCACTGCCAAGATCCAGAAGAATGAGCCCGAAGAGCCAGAGGAGGGGGAACGTCTTTTCCACTCACAAATGTGGGTGAAGGGTTCGCCACTGCAATTCATTGTCGACAGTGGCAGCCAAAAGAACCTCATTTCAGCAGAGGTCGTGAAGCGGTTGGGCCTACCGACTACACCACCCCGCAGCCGTACAGTATCGGGTGGCTTCACGAAGGACGAGATCTCAAAGTTCGCCAGCAGTGCCGCCTTCCCTACAGCATCAAGCCCTTCACAGACGAGGTATTATGTGATGTTACACCTCTGGATGTTTGTGATGTACTATTAGGCCAGCCATACTTGTGGAGGCGACATGCTGTGTATGAGTCAAGGCCTCGCGCTGTCATTATTTCTTTGGATAATTCATTATACAGGATACCGGAGGTAGCCCCACCTACTGCCACCTCTTTGATCACTGCTAAGAAAGGCAGCAAGCTCATCTCACAGACTAGGAAATTTATTTTCTGTCTGGTTCGCTCCCAAAGTAAGGGGAAGATCGTTGCTACATCCATGACCCCCACGAAGGGTTCCTCCACGCAGCAGCAGCAACAGAGGGATACAGTCAGAACAGAACACAGGAACAACTTCTTCTCACCCACGGGGGTACCACACAAGTTTCAGGTGGGGAACAAAGTTTGGTTGCATCGACATAAAGAACGCCTTACCAGAACCCATCAGAAGCTCAGGCCACTCCGACATGGTCCTTACACCAGTACCAAGGCTACGGGCAACAATGCTTTGAAGCAAAGCATTCCTCCATTCCTTCGCTTGCACCGAGTGTTCAATGTGGACCATCGGCGACCATGCTTCCCACCATTTCTGGACACATTAGAGATTGCAGAACAGCTCACCAGAGACCCAACTCAGCAGAAGCTTCCTCATCTCAGGGAGGAAATGAACGCAATGGGGGCCATTGCTTCCTAAGGGGGGATGAATGATCCAGGTGGATGCCCCCACAACTGTCTCTTTCAGTTTTTCACTTTCCTTAATTATAGTGCAGTTTACTATTTTTAGCAGTTTTTCGGGTCCTAAACGACGTTTTTCGGGCCCTAAACGACGTTTTTTGGGAAATCCACCGCCAGTAATTTTTCGGATAAAAATCGTCTTTTCCGTCGTAGTCCTCGGAGAGATCTTTCCAACGGGCTATCATGCGCGTCAAACGGAGATAAGATGACCAATTCGCGACCCCGGGAAGTTGGCTGTCCAACTCACCCCAAAACGGGGCCCACAATTTGGCGTTTCATCTTCTAGGGTTAGGTTTTGGAATGTGAAGGGTTTTCCATTGTTTCTCAATAATAAATAGGCCTTCGAGCCTCATTGTAAAGACAATTCGAAACAGTTCAGAGGCATGTAGCCGACACATCTCTTCTCAGAGATAAGCTACCATCGCCCTAGCTGGGTTATTTCTATTTGTAAGCATATTTCAATATTCTCCATTAATGAAATGAAGTATTATTTCCGCTGCATCTCTGTTTTTATGGTTATTGCATCTCTGTATTTATGGTTATCTCTGTAATCTATTGCGTTCCTGCTTAAATCCGGATCAGTGGTATCAGAGCGGTCTGCTTTTTCTTTGTTTTTCTTTGCATGTCCCCAACGAGGTCGGGATATAAGGAGTTAGGGCTTGAATTGGTCGAACCTTTGCAAGACCAGCCTCGCAAATCTCGACGACCTCCCATGGCGGATGAGAAGAAAGACGAGGGGGCAGGAGATCCTATCAGAATCTTGCTCGAAGAAGCCCTCGAGCGGCAAAGGAACGCGATGATGGATAGCTTTGCGCAGATCCTTCAGCGGCTACCCAGAGGCGACGCATCGGCTTCCAACAGCTACTCTGGAAACGCCACAACGTTTAAGGTACAAGTTAATTTTGAAATCCCCATCTTCGAGGGTCAAATAGACGCAGATGCCGTAGATAAATGGTTAAATCTGCTAGATGGGTATTTTTCTGTTCATGAATTTTCAAGTCGGGAAAAGATTATTTTCGCTCTTCTCAAAGCAGCCCCCCACGTCAAGGACTGGTGGGAAACCTACTGCGAGCAGAAGGATGAAAGTACAGGCTCACTTCGGGATGCCATCAAGGAGCAGTACTACCCTGTCAAAAGCTATGAGGACAAATACATCAAATGGACCACACTGCGGCAGGGACGAGACCAAGATGTGCCAGAGTTCACAAATATTTTTCATACCCTTCGCACACAGTTGGGTATCAAAGATTCTGAGCTGCATCTGGTACTCAAATACCGCGGCTGCCTACACAGATACATCCAGGAAGAGATGGAGTTCTTGAACATCTCCTCACTCGGCACAGCATACCGATACGCTGTCAAAATCGAGCAAAAGTTCAAACAGAAGAAGCGAGACTTTGGATCTACAAATCCGAAGCCTAAAGGACAAAGCCAAGGCGGGGTGACCCAAGACAACCCCTCGAAGCCGCAAGAAAAGAACACCACCACGAAGCCGAAGAAGGACACAGGAAAGTGGTGTGAGTTCCACAAGAGTCCCACTCATAACACAAGTGAGTGTCGGACCAAGCAGTCGCTGGTGGCCGAGTTGAAGGCTTCTGAATCAGATGCATGTTCTGACTCTGAGCCAGAACCCGACAAGGGGAATGGCAAAGGGAAGCAGATCATTGATGCGGATCCTAGTGCCACTGTTGCCACTGCCAAGATCCAGAAGAATGAGCCCGAAGAGCCAGAGGAGGGGGAACGTCTTTTCCACTCACAAATGTGGGTGAAGGGTTCGCCACTGCAATTCATTGTCGACAGTGGCAGCCAAAAGAACCTCATTTCAGCAGAGGTCGTGAAGCGGTTGGGCCTACCGACTACACCACACCCGCAGCCGTACAGTATCGGGTGGCTTCACGAAGGACGAGATCTCAAAGTTCGCCAGCAGTGCCGCCTTCCCTACAGCATCAAGCCCTTCACAGACGAGGTATTATGTGATGTTACACCTCTGGATGTTTGTGATGTACTATTAGGCCAGCCATACTTGTGGAGGCGACATGCTGTGTATGAGTCAAGGCCTCGCGCTGTCATTATTTCTTTGGATAATTCATTATACAGGATACCGGAGGTAGCCCCACCTACTGCCACCTCTTTGATCACTGCTAAGAAAGGCAGCAAGCTCATCTCACAGACTAGGAAATTTATTTTCTGTCTGGTTCGCTCCCAAAGTAAGGGGAAGATCGTTGCTACATCCATGACCCCCACGAAGGGTTCCTCCATGCAGCAGCAGCAACAGAGGGATACAGTCAGAACAGAACACAGGAACAACTTCTTCTCACCCACGGGGGTACCACACAAGTTTCAGGTGGGGAACAAAGTTTGGTTGCATCGACAGAAAGAACGCCTTACCAGAACCCATCAGAAGCTCAGGCCACTCCGACATGGTCCTTACACCAGTACCAAGGCTACGGGCAACAATGCTTTGAAGCAAAGCATTCCTCCATTCCTTCGCTTGCACCGAGTGTTCAATGTGGACCATCGTCGACCATGCTTCCCACCATTTCTGGACACATTAGAGATTGCAGAACAGCTCACCAGAGACCCAACTCAGCAGAAGCTTCCTCATCTCAGGGAGGAACTCAACGCAATGGGGACCATTGCTTCCTAAGGGGGAGGAATGATCCAGGTGGATGTTGGTGGCCACCCACCTATCCCATTTGGCCCCCACAACTGTCTCTTTCAGTTTTTCACTTTCCTTAATTATAGTGCAGTTTACTATTTTTAGCAATTTTTCGGGTCCTAAACTTCCGGAGCCGTTTTGAGGCCCTAAACGACGTTTTTTGGGAAATCCACCGCCAGTAATTTTTCTGATAAAAATCGTCTTTTTGTCGTAGTCCTCGGAGAGATCTTTCCAACGGGCTATCATGCGCATCAAACGGAGATAATACGACCAATTCGCGACCCCGGGAAGTTGGCTGTCCAACTCACCCCAAAACGGGGCCCACAATTTGGCGTTTCATCTTCTAGGGTTAGGTTTTGGAATGTGAAGGGTTTTCCATTGTTTCTCAATAATAAATAGGCCTTCGAGCCTCATTGTAAAGACAGTTCGAAACAGTTCAGAGGCATGTAGCCGACACATCTCTTCTCAGAGATAAGCTACCATCGCCCTAGCTGGGTTATTTCTATTTGTAAGCATATTTCAGTATTCTCCATTAATGAAATGAAGTATTATTTCCGCTGCATCTCTGTTTTTATGGTTATCGCATCTCTGTATTTATGGTTATCTCTATAATCTATTGCGTTCCTACTTAAATCCGGATCAGTGGTATCAGAGCGGTCTGCTTTTTCTTTGTTTTTCTTTGCATGTTCCCAACGAGGTCGGGATATAAGGAGTTAGGGCTTGAATTGGTCGAACCTTTGCAAGACCAGCCTCGCAAATCTCGACGACCTCCCATGGCGGATGAGAAGAAAGATGAGGGGGCAGGAGATCCTATCAGAATCTTGCTCGAAGAAGCCCTCGAGCGGCAAAGGAACGCGATGATGGATAGCTTTCCGCAGATCCTTCAGCGGCTACCCAGAGGCGACGCATCGGCTTCCAACAGCTACTCTGGAAACGCCACACCGTTTAAGGTACAAGTTAATTTTGAAATCCCCATCTTCGAGGGTCAAATAGACGCAGATGCCGTAGATAAATGGTTAAATCTGCTAGATGGGTATTTTTCTGTTCATGAATTTTCAAGTCGGGAAAAGATTATTTTCGCTCTTCTCAAAGCAGCCCCCCACGTCAAGGACTGGTGGGAAACATACTGCGAGCAGAAGGATGAAAGTACAGGCTCACTGTTTTCAGCCGCCCCACTTGGAATGACTTCCGGGATGCCATCAAGGAGCAGTACTACCCTGTCAAAAGCTATGAGGACAAATACATCAAATGGACCACACTGCGGCAGGGAGGAGATTAAGATGTGCCAGAGTCACAAATATTCTTCATACCCTTCGCACACAGTTGGGTATCAAAGATTCTGAGCTGCATCTGGTACTCAAATACCGCGGCTGCCTACACAGATACATCCAGGAAGAGATGGACCTCTTGAACATCTCCTCACTCGGCACAGCATACCGATACACTTTCAAAATCGAGCAAAAGTTCAAACAGAAGAAGCGAGACTTTGGATCTACAAATCCGAAGCCTAAAGGACAAAGCCAAGGCGGGGTGACCCAAGACAACCCCTCGAAGCCGCAAGAAAAGAACACCACCACGAAGCCGAAGAAGGACACAGGAAAGTGGCGTGAGTTCCACAAGAGTCCCACTCATAACACAAGTGAGTGTCGGACCAACCAGTTGCTGGTGGCCGAGTTGAAGGCTTCTGAATCAGATGCATGTTCTGACTCTGAGCCAGAACCCGACAAGGGGAATGGCAAAGGGAAGCAGATCATTGATGCGGATCCTAGTGCCACTGTTGCCACTGCCAAGATCCAGAAGAATGAGCCCGAAGAGCCAGAGGAGGGGGAACGTCTTTTCCACTCACAAATGTGGGTGAAGGGTTCGCCACTGCAATTCATTGTCGACAGTGGCAGCCAAAAGAACCTCATTTCAGCAGAGGTCATGAAGCGGTTGGGCCTACCGACTACACCACACCCGCAGCCGTACAATATCGTGTGGCTTCACGAAGGATGAGATCTCAATGTTCGCCAGTAGTGCCGCCTTCCCTACAGCATCAAGCCCTTCACAGACGAGGTATTATGTGATGTTACACCTCTGGATGTTTGTGATGTACTATTAGGCCAGCCATACTTGTGGAGGCGACATGCTGTGTATGAGTCAAGGCCTCGCGCTGTCATTATTTCATTGGATAATTCATTATACAGGATACTGGAGGTAGCCCCACCTACTGCCACCTCTTTGATCACTACTAAGAAAGGCAGCAAGCTCATCTCACAGACTAGGAAATTTATTTTCTGTCTGGTTCGCTCCCAAAGTAAGGGGAAGATTGTTGCTACATCCATGACCCCCACGAAGGGTTCCTCCATGCAGTAGCAGCAACAGAGGGATACAGTCAGAACAGAACACAGGAACAACTTCTTCTCACCCACGGGGGTACCACACAAGTTTCAGGTGGGGAACAATGTTTGGTTGCACCGACATAAAGAACACCTTACCAGAACCCATCAGAAGCTCAGGCCACCCCGACATGGTCCTTACACCAGTACCAAGGCTACGGGCAACAATGCTTTGAAGCAAAGCATTCCTCCATTCCTACGCTTGCACAGAGTGTTCAATGTGGACCATCGGCGACCATGCTTCCCACCATTTCTGGACACATTAGAGATTGCAGAACAGCTCACCAGAGACCCAACTCAGCAGAAGCTTCCTCATCTCAGGGAGGAACTCAACACAATGGGGGCCATTGCTTCCTAAGGGGGAAGGAATGATCCAGGTGGATGTTGGTGGCCACCCACCTATCCCATTTGGGCCCCCACAACTGTCTCTTTCAGTTTTTCACTTTCCTTAATTATAGTGCAGTTTACTATTTTTAGCAATTTTTCGGGTCCTAAACTTCCGGAGCCGTTTTGAGGCCCTAAACGACGTTTTTTGGGAAATCCACCGCCAGTAATTTTTCGGATAAAAATCGTCTTTTTTGTCGTAGTCCTCGGAGAGATCTTTCCAACGGGCTATCATGTGCATCAAACGGAGATTATACGACCAATTCGCGACCCCGGGAAGTTGGCTGTCCAACTCACCCCAAAATGGGTCCCACAATTTGGCGTTTCATCTTCTATGGTTAGGTTTTGGAATGTGAAGGGTTTTCCATTGTTTCTCAATAATAAATAGGCCTTCGAGCCTCATTGTAAAGGTAGCAAGCTCATCTCACAGACTAGGAAATTTATTTTCTGTCTGGTTCGCTCCCAAAGTAAGGGGAAGATCGTTGCTACATCCATGACCCCCACGAAGGGTTCCTCCATGCAGCAGCAGCAACAGAGGGATACAGTCAGAACAGAACACAGGAACAACTTCTTCTCACCCACGGGGGTACCACACAAGTTTCAGGTGGGGAACAAAGTTTGGTTGCACCGACATAAAGAACGCCTTACCAGAACCCATCAGAAGCTCAGGCCACTCCGACATGGTCCTTACACCAGTACCAAGGCTACGGGCAACAATGCTTTGAAGCAAAGAATTCCTCCATTCCTACGCTTGCACCGAGTATTCAATGTGGACCATCGGCGACCATGCTTCCCACCATTTCTGGACACATTAGAGATTGCAAAACAGCTCACCAGAGACCCAACTCAGCAGAAGCTTCCTCATCTCAGGGAGGAACTCAACGCAATGGGGGCCATTGCTTCCTAAGGGGGGAGGAATGATCCAGGTGGATGTTGGTGGCCACCCACCTATCCCATTTGGGCCCCCACAACTGTCTCTTTCAGTTTTTCACTTTCCTTAATTATAGTGCAGTTTACTATTTTTAGCAGTTTTTTGGGTCCTAAACTTCCGGAGCCATTTTGAGGCCCTAAACGGCGTTTTTTGGGAAATCCACCGCCAGTAAATTTTCGGATAAAAATTGTCATTTTTGTCGTAGTCCTCGGAGAGATCTTTCCAACGGGCTATCATGCGCGTCAAACGGAGATAAGACGACCAATTCGCGACCCCGGGAAGTTGGCTGTCCAACTCACCCCAAAACGGGGCCCACAATTTAGCGTTTCATCTTCTAGGGTTAGGTTTTGGAATGTGAAGGGTTTTCCATTGTTTCTCAATAACAAATAGGCCTTCGAGCCTCATTGTAAAGACAGTTCGAAACAGTTCAGAGGCATGTAGCCGACAAATCTCTTCTTAGAGATAAGCTACCATCGCCCTAGCTGGGTTATTTCTATTTGTAAGCATATTTCAGTATTCTCCGTTAATGAAATGAAGTATTATTTCCACTGCATCTCTGTTTTTATGGTTATCGCATCTCTGTATTTATGGTTATCTCTATAATCTATTGCGTTCCTGCTTAAATCCGGATCAGTGGTATTAGAGCGGTCTGCTTTTTCTTTGTTTTTCTTTGCATGTCCCCAACGAGGTCGGGATATAAGGAGTTAGGGCTTGAATTGGTCGAACCTTTGCAAGACCAGCCTCGCAAATCTCGACGACCTCCCATGGCAGATGAGAAGAAAGACGAGGGGGCAGGAGATCCTTCAGCGGCTACCCAGAGGCGACGCATCGGCTTCCAACAGCTATTCTGGAAACGCCACACCGTTTAAGGTACAAGTTAATTTTGAAATTCCCATCTTTGAGGGTCAAATAGACGCAGATGTCGTAGATAAATGGTTAAATCTGCTAGATGGGTATTTTTCTATTCATGAATTTCAAGTCGGGAAAAGATTATTTTCGCTCTTCTCAAAGCAGCCCCCCACGTCAAGGACTGGTGGGAAACATACTGCGAGCAGAAGGATGAAAGTACAGGCTCACTGTTTTCAGCCGCCCCCACTTGGAATGACTTCCGGGATGCCATCAAGGAGCAGTACTACCCTGTCAAAAGCTATGAGGACAAATACATCAAATGGACCACACTGTGGCAGGGACGAGACCAAGATGTGCCAGAGTTCACAAATATTTTTCATACCCTTCACAGACAGTTGGGTATCAAAGATTCTGAGCTGCATCTGGTACTCAAATACCGCGGCTGGCTACAGAGATACATCCAGGAAGAGATGGAGCTGTTGAACATCTCCTCACTCGGCACAGCATACCGATACACTTTCAAAATTGAGCAAAAGTTCAAATAGAAGAAGCGAGACTCTGGATCTACAAATCCGAAGCCTAAAGGACAAAGCCAAGGCGGGGTGACCCAAGACAACCCCTCGAAGCCGCAAGAAAAGAACACCACCACGAAGTCGAAGAAGGACACAGGAAAGTGGTGTGAGTTCCACAAGAGTCCCACTCATAACACAAGTGAGTGTCGGACCAAGCAGTCGCTGGTGGCCGAGTTGAAGGCTTCTGAATCAGATGCATGTTCCAACTCTGAGCCAGAACCTGACAAGGGGAATGGCAAAGGGAAGCAGATCATTGATGCGGATCCTAGTGCCACTGTTGCCACTGCCAAGATCCAGAAGAATGAGCCCGAAGAGCCAGAGGAGGGGAGAACGTCTTTTCCACTCACAAATGTGGGTGAAGGGTTCGCCACTGCAATTCATTGTCGACAGTGGCAGCCAAAAGAACCTCATTTCAGCAGAGGTCGTGAAGCGGTTGTGCCTACCGACTACACCACACCTGAAGCCGTATAGTATCGGGTGGCTTCACGAAGGATGAGATCTCAAAGTTCGCCAGCAGTGCCGCCTTCCCTACAGTATCAAGCCCTTTACAGATGAGGTATTATGTGATGTTACACCTCTGGATGTTTGTGATGTACTATTAGGCCAGCCATACTTGTGGAGGCGACATGCTGTGTATGAGTCAAGGCCTCGCGCTGTCATTATTTCTTTGGATAATTCATTATACAGGATACCGAAGGTAGCCCCACCTACTGCCACCTCTTTGATCACTGCTAAGAAAGGCAGCAAGCTCATCTCACAGACTACTAAATTTATTTTCTGTCTGGTTCGCTCCCAAAGTAAGGGGAAGATCGTTGCTACATCCATGACCCCCACGAAGGGTTCCTCCATGCAGCAGCAACAACATAGGGATACAGTCAGAACAAAACACAGGAACAGCTTCTTCTCACCCACGGGGGTACCACACAAGTTTCAGGTGGGGAACAAAGTTTGGTTGCACCGACATAAAGAACGCCTTACCAGAACCCATCAGAAGCTCAGGCCACTCCGAGATGGTCCTTACACCAGTACCAAGGCTATGGGCAACAACGCTTTGAAGCAAAGCATTCCTCCATTCCTACACTTGCACCGAGTGTTCAATGTGGACCATCGCCGACCATGCTTCCCACCATTTCTGGACACATTAGAGATTGCAGAACAGCTCACCAGTGACCCAACTCAGCAGAAGCTTCCTCATCTCAGGGAGGAACTCAACGCAATGGGGGCCATTGCTTCCTAAGAGGGGAGGAATGATCTAGGTGGATGTTGGTGGCCACCCACCTATCCCATTTGGGCCCCCACAACTGTCTCTTTCAGTTTTTCACTTTCCTTAATTATAGTGCAGTTTACTATTTTTAGCAGTTTTTCGGGTCCTAGACTTCCGGAGCCGTTTTGAGGTCCTAAACGATGTTTTTTGGGAAATCCACCGCCACCAATTTTTTGGATAAAAATCATCTTTTCCGTCGTAGTCCTCGAAGAGATCTTTCCAATGGGCTATCATGCGCGTCAAACGGAGATAAGACGACCAATTCGCGACCCCGGGAAGTTGGCTGTCCAACTCACC
Organism: Pinus tabuliformis; assembly: GCA_031772625.1. Classification (NCBI taxonomy): domain Eukaryota; kingdom Viridiplantae; phylum Streptophyta; class Pinopsida; order Pinales; family Pinaceae; genus Pinus; species Pinus tabuliformis. Next base: position 566,137,636 of record CM062814.1, on the reverse strand, counting down.
CCAAAACGGGGTCCACAATTTGGCGTTTCATCTTCTAGGGTTAGGTTTTGGAATGTGAAGGGTTTTCCATTGTTTCTCAATAATAAATAGGCCTTCGAGCCTCATTGTAAAGAGAGTTCGAAACAGTTCAGAGGCATGTAGCCGACACATCTCTTCTCAGAGATAAGCTACCATCGCCCTAGCTGGGTTATTTCTATTTGTAAGCATATTTCAGTATTCTCCGTTAATGAAATGAAGTATTATTTCCGCTGGATCTCTGTTTTTATGGTTATCGCATCTCTATATTTATGGTTATCTCTGTAATCTATTGTGTTCCTGCTTAAATCCGGATCAGTGGTATCAGAGCGGTCTGCTTTTTCTTTGTTTTTCTTTGCATGTCCCCAACGAGGTCGGGATATAAGGAGTTAGGGCTTGAATTGGTCGAACCTTTGCAAAACCAGCCTCACAAATCTCGACGACCTCCCATGGCGGATGAGAAGAAAGACGAGGGGGCAGGAGATCCTATCAGAATCTTGCTCGAAGAAGCCCACGAGCGGCAAAGGAACGCGATGATGGATAGCTTTGCGCAGATCCTTCAGCGGCTACCCAAAGGCGACGCATCGGCTTCCAACAGCTACTCTGGAAACGCCACACCGTTTAAGGTACAAGTTAATTTTGAAATCCCCATCTTCGAGGGTCAAATAGAGGCAGATGCCGTAGATAAATGGTTAAATCTGCTAGATGGGTATTTTTCTGTTCATGAATTTTCAAGTCGGGAAAAGATTATTTTCGCTCTTCTCAAAGCAGCCCCCACGTCAAGGACTGGTGGGAAACATACTGCGAGCCGAAGGATGAAAGTACAGGCTCACTGTTTTCAGCCGCCCCCACTTGGAATGACTTCCGGGATGCCATCAAGGAGCAGTACTACCCTGTCAAAAGCTATGAGGACAAATACATCAAATTGACCACACTGCGGCAGGGAAGAGACCAAGATGTGCCAGAGTTCACAAATATTTTTCATACCCTTCGCACATAGTTGGGTATCAAAGATTCTGAGCTGCATCTGGTACTCAATTACCGCGGCTGCCTACACAGATACATCCAGGAAGAGATGGAGCTCTTGAACATCTCCTCACTCGGCACAGCATACCGATACACTTTCAAAATCGAGCAAAAGTTCAAACAGAAGAAGCGAGACTTTGGATCTACAAATCCGAAGCCTAAAGGACAAAGCCAAGGCGGGGTGACCCAAGACAACTCCTCGAAGCCACAAGAAAAGAACTCCACCACGAAGCCGAAGAAGGACACAGGAAAGTGGTGTGAGTTACACAAGAGTCCCACTCATAACACAAGTGAGTGTCGGACCAAGCAGTCATTGGTGGCCGAGTTGAAGGCTTCTGAATCAGATGCATGTTCTGACTCTGAGTCAGAACCCGACAAGGGGAATGGCAAAGGGAAGAAGATCATTGATGCGGATCCTAGTGCCACTGTTGCCAGTGCCAAGATCCAGAAGAATGAGCCCGAAGAGCCAGAGGAGGGGGAACATCTTTTCCACTCACAAATGTGGGTGAAGGGTTCGCCACTGCAATTCATTTTCGACAGTGGCAGCCAAAAGAACCTCATTTCAGCAGAGGTCGTGAAGCGGTTGGGCCTACCGACTACACCACACCTGTAGCCGTACAGCATCGGGTGGCTTCACGAAGGACGAGATCTCAAAGTTCGCCAGCAGTGCCGCCTTCCCTATAGCATCAAGCCCTTCACAGACGAGGTATTATGTGATGTTACACCTCTGGATGTTTGTGATGTACTATTAGGCCAGCCATACTTGTGGAGGCGACATGCTGTGTATGAGTCAAGGCCTCGCGCTGTCATTATTTCTTTGGATAATTCATTATACAGGATACCGGAGGTAGCCCCACCTACTGCCACCTCTTTGATCACTGCTAAGAAAGGCACCAAGCTCATCTCACAGACTAGGAAATTTATTTTCTATCTGGTTCGCTCCCAAAGTAAGGGGAAGATCGTTGCTACATCCATGACCCCCACGAAGGGTTCCTCCATGCAGCAGTAGCAACAGAGGGATACAGTCAGAATGGAACACAGGAACAACTTCTTCTCACCCACGTGGGTACCATACAAGTTTCAGGTGGGGAACAAAGTTTGGTTGCACCGACATAAAGAACGCCTTACCAGAACCCATCAGAAGCTCAGGCCACTCCGACATGGTCCTTACACCAGTACCAAGGCTACGGGCAACAATGCTTTGAAGCAAAGCATTCCTCCATTCCTACGCTTGCACCGAGTGTTCAATGTGGACCATCGGCGACCATGCTTCCCACCATTTCTGGACACATTAGAGATTGCAGAACAGCTCACCAGAGACCCAACTCATCAGAAGCTTCCTCATCTCAGGGAGGAACTCAATGCAATGGGGGCCATTGCTTCCTATGGGGGGAGGAATGATCCAGGTGGATGTTGGTGGCCACCCACCTATCCCATTTGCTCCCCCACAACTGTCTCTTTCAGTTTTTCACTTTCCTTAATTATAGTGCAGTTTACTATTTTTAGCAGTTTTTCGGGTCCTAAACTTCCGGAGCCGTTTTGAGGCCCTAAACGACGTTTTTTGGGAAATGCACCAGCTCCAATTTTCTGGATAAAAATCGTCTTTTCCGTCGTAGTCCTCGGAGAGATCTTTCCAACGGGCTATCATGCGCGTCAAACGGAGATAAGACGACCAATTCGCGACCCCGTGAAGTTGGCTGTCCAACTCACCCCAAAACGGGGCCCACAATTTGGCGTTTCATCTTCTAGGGTTAGGTTTTGGAATGTGAAGGGTTTTCCATTGTTTCTCAATAATAAATAGGCCTTCGAGCCTCATTGTAAAGACAGTTTGAAACAGTTCAGAGGCATGTAGCTGACACATCTCTTCTCAGAGATAAGCTACCATCGCCCTAGCTGGGTTATTTCTATTTGTAAGCATATTTCAGTATTCTCCGTTAATGAAATGAAGTATTATTTCCGCTGCATCTCTGTTTTTATGGTTATCGCATCTCTGTATTTATGGTTATCTCTGTAATCTATTGCGTTCCTGCTTAAATCCGGATTAGTGTTATCAGAGCGGTCTGCTTTTTCTTTGTTTTTCTTTGCATGTCCCCAACGAGGTCGGGATATAAGGAGTTAGGGCTTGAATTGGTCGAACCTTTGCAAGACCAGCCTCGCAAATCTCGACGACCTCCCATGGCGGATGAGAAGAAAGACGAGGGGGCAGTAAATCTTATCAGAATCTTGCTCGAAGAAGCCCTCGAGCGGCAAAGGAACGCGATGATGGATAGCTTTGCGCAGATCCTTCAGCGGCTACCCAGAGGCGACGCATCGGCTTCCAACAGCTACTCTAGAAACGCCACACCATTTAAGGTACAAGTTAATTTTGAAATCCCCATTTTCGAGGGTCAAATAGATGCAGATGCCGTAGATAAATGGTTAAATCTGCTAGATGGGTATTTTTCTGTTCATGAATTTTCAAGTCGGGAAAAGATTATTTTCGCTCTTCTCAAAGCAGGCCCCCACGTCAAGGACTGGCGGGAAACATACTGCGAGCAGAAGGATGAAAGTACAGGCTCACTGTTTTTAGCCGCCCCCACTTGGAATGACTTCCGGGATGCCATCAAGGAGCAGTACTACCCTATCAAAAGCTATGAGGACAAATACATCAAATGGACCACACTGCGGTAGGGACGAGACCAAGATGTGCCAGAGTTCACAAATATTTTTCATACCCTTCACACACAGTTGGGTATTAAAGATTCTGAGCTGCATCTGGTACTCAAATACCGCGGCTGCCTACACAGATACATCCAGGAAGAGATGGAGCTCTTGAACATCTCCTCACTCGGCACAGCGTACCGATACACTTTCAAAATCGAGCAAAAGTTCAAATAGAAGAAGCGAGACTTTGGATCTACAAATCCAAAGCCTAAAGGACAAAGCCAAGGCGTGGTGACCCAAGACAACCCCTCGAAGCCGCAAGAAAAGAACACCACCATGAAGCCGAAGAAGGACACAGGAAAGTGGTGTGAGTTCCACAAGAGTCCCACTCATAACACAAGTGAGTGTCGGACCAAGCAGTCGCTGGTGGCCGAGTTGAAGGCTTCTGAATCAGATGCATGTTCCGACTCTGAGCCAAAACCAGACAAGGGGAATGGAAAAGGGAAGCAGATCATTGATGCGGATCCTAGTGCCACTGTTGCCACTGCCAAGACCCAGAAGAATGAGCCCAAAGAGCCAGAGGAGGGGGAACGTCTTTTCCACTCACAAGTGTGGGTGAAGGGTTCGCCACTGCAATTCATTGTCGATAGTGGCAGCCAAAAGAACCTCATTTCAGCAGAGGTCATGAAGCGGTTGGGCCTACCGACTACACCACACCCGCAGCCGTACAGTATCGGGTGGCTTCACGAAGGACGAGATCTCAAAGTTCGCCAGCAGTGCCACCTTCCCTACAGCATCAAGCCCTTCACAGACGAGGTATTATGTGATGTTACACCTCTGGATGTTTGTGATGTACTATTAGGCCAGCCATACTTGTGGAGGTGACATGCTGTGTATGAGTCAAGGCCTCGCGCTGTCATTATTTCTTTGGATAATTCATTATACAGGATACCGGAGGTAGCCCCACCTACTGCCACCTCTTTGATCACTGTTAAGAAAGGCAGCAAGCTCATCTCACAGACTAGGAAATTTATTTTCTATCTGGTTCGCTCCCAAAGTAAGGGGAAGATCGTTGCTACATCCATGACCCCCACGAAGGGTTCCTCCATGCAGCAGCAGCAACAGAGGGATACAGTCATAACAGAACACAGGAACAACTTCTTCTCACCCACGGGGGTACCACACAAGTTTCATGTGGGGAACAAAGTTTGGTTGCACCGACATAAAGAATGCCTTACCAGAACCCATCAGAAGCTCAGGCCACTCCGACATGGTCCTTACACCAGTACCAAGGCTACGGGCAACAATGCTTTGAAGCAAAGCATTCCTCCATTCCTACGCTTGCACCGAGTGTTCAATGTGGACCATCGGCGACCATGCTTCCCACCATTTCTGGACACATTAGAGATTGCAGAACAGCTCACCAGAGACCCAACTCAGCAGAAGCTTCCTCATCTTAGGGAGGAACTCAACGCAATGGGGGCCATTGCTTCCTAAGGGGGGAGGAATGATCCAGGTGGATGTTGGTGGCCACCCACCTATCCCATTTGGGCCCCCACAACTTTCTCTTTCAGTTTCTCACTTTCCTTAATTATAGTGCAGTTTACTATTTTTAGCAGTTTTTCGGGTCCTAAACTTCCGGAGCCGTTTTGAGCCCCTAAACGATGTTTTTTGGGAAATCCACCGCCAGTAATTTTTCGGATAAAAATTGTCTTTTCCGTCGTAGTCCTCGGAGAGATCTTTCCAACGGGCTATCATGCGCGTCAAACGGAGATAAGACGACCAATTCGCGACCCTGGGAAGTTGGCTGTCCAACTCACCCCAAAACGGGGCCCACAATTTAGCGTTTCATCTTCTAGGGTTAGGTTTTGGAATGTGAAGGGTTTTCCATTATTTCTCAATAATACATAGGCCTTCGAGCCTCATTGTAAAGACAGTTCGAAACAGTTCAGAGGCATGTAGCCGACACATCTCTTCTCAGAGGGAAGCTACCATCGCCCTAGCTGGGTTATTTCTATTTGTAAGCATATTTCAGTATTGTCCGTTAATGAAATGAAGTATTATATCCGCTGCATCTCTGTTTTTATGGTTATCGCATCTTTGTATTTATGGTTATCTCTGTAATCTATTGCGATCCTGCTTAAATCCGGATCAGTGGTATCAGAGCGGTCTGCTTTTTCTTTGTTTTTCTTTGCATGTCCCCAACGAGGTCGGGATATAAGGAGTTAGGGCTTGAATTGGTCAAACCTTTGCAAGACCAGCCTCGCAAATCTCGACGACCTCCCATGGCGGATGAGAAGAAAGACGAGGGGGCAGGAGATCCTATCAGAATCTTGCTCGAAGAAGCCCTCGAGCGGCAAAGGAACGCGATGATGGATAGCTTTGCGCAGATCCTTCAGCGGCTACCCAGAGGCGACGCATCGGCTTCCAACAGCTACTCTGGAAACGCCACACCGTTTAAGGTACAAGTTAATTTTGAAATCCCCATCTTCGAGGGTCAAATAGAGGCAGATGCCGTAGATAAATGGTTAAATCTGCTAGATGGGTATTTTTCTGTTCATGAATTTTCAAGTCGGGAAAAGATTATTTTCGCTCTTCTCAAAGCAGCCCCCCACGTCAAGGACTGGTGGGAAACATACTGCGAGCCGAAGGATGAAAGTAAAGGCTCACTGTTTTCAGCCGCCCCCACTTGGAATGACTTCCGGGATGCCATCAAGGAGCAGTACTACCCTGTCAAAAGCTATGAGGACAAATACATCAAATGGACCACACTGCGGCAGGGACGAGACCAAGATGTGCCAGAGTTCACAAATATTTTTCATACCCTTCGCACACAGTTGGGTATCAAAGATTCTGAGCTGCATCTGGTACTCAAATACCGCGGCTGCCTACACAGATACATCCAGGAAGAGATGGACCTCTTGAATATCTCCTCACTCGGCACAGCATACCGATACACTTTCAAAATCGAGCAAAAGTTCAAACAGAAGAAGCGAGACTTTGGATCTACAAATCCGAAGCCTAAAGGACAAAGCCAAGGTGGGGTGACCCAAGACAACCCCTCGAAGCCGCAAGAAAAGAACACCACCACAAAGCCGAAGAAGGACACAGGAAAGTGGTGTGAGTGCCACAAGAGTCCCACTCATAACACAAGTGAGTGTCGGACCAAGCAGTCGCTGGTGGCCGAGTTGAAGGCTTCTGAATCAGATGCATGTTCCGACTCTGAGCTAGAACCTGACAAGGGGAATGGCAAAGGTAAGCAGATCATTGATGCGGATCCTAGTGCCACTGTTGCCACTGCCAAGATCCAGAAGAATGAGCCCGAAGAGCCAGAGGAGAGGGAACGTCTTTTCCACTCACAAATGTGGGCGAAGGGTTCGCCACTGCAATTCATTGTCGATAGTGGCAGCCAAAAGAACCTCATTTCAGTAGAGGTCGTGAAGCGGTTGGGCCTACCGACTACACCACACCTGAAGCCGTACAGTATCGGGTGGCTTCACGAAGGACGAGATCTCAAAGTTCGCCAGCAGTGCCGCCTTCCCTATAGCATCAAGCCCTTCACAGATGAGGTATTATGTGATGTTACACCTCTGGATGTTTGTTATGTACTATTAGGCCAGCCATACTTGTGGAGGCGACATGCTGTGTATGAGTCAAGGCCTCGCGCTGTCATTATTTCTTTGGATAATTCATTATACAGGATACCGGAGGTAGCCCCACCTACTGCCACCTCTTTGATCACTACTAAGAAAGGCAGCAAGCTCATCTCACAGACTAGGAAATTTATTTTCTGTCTGGTTCGCTCCCAAAGTAAGGGGAAGATCGTTGCTACATCCATGACCCCCACAAAGGGTTCCTCAATGCAGCAGCATCAACAGAGGGATACTGTCAGAACAGAACATAGGAACAACTTCTTCTCACCCACGGGGGTACCACACAAGTTTCAGGTGGGGAACAAAGTTTGTTTGCACCGACATAAAGAACGCCTTACCAGAACCCATCAGAAGCTCAGGCCACTCCGACATGGTCCTTACACCAGTACCAAGGCTACGGGAAACAATGCTTTGAAGCAAAGCATTCCTCCATTCCTACGCTTGCACCGAGTTTTCAATGTGGACCATCGGCGACCATGCTTCCCACCATTTCTGGACACATTAGAGATTGCAGAACAGCTCACAAGAGACCCAACTCAGCAGAAGCTTCCTCATCTCAGGGAGGAACTCAACGCAATGGGGGCCATTGCTTCCTAAGGGGGTAGGAATGATCCAGGTGGATGTTGGTGGCCACCCACCTATCCCATTTGGGCCCCCACAACTGTCTCTTTCAGTTTTTCACTTTCCTTAATTATAGTGCAGTTTACTATTTTTAGCAGTTTTTCGGGTCCTAAACTTCCGGAGCCGTTTTGAGGCCCTAAACGATTTTTTTTGGGAAATCCACCACAAGTAATTTTTCGGATAAAAATTTTCTTTTCTGTCGTATTCCTCGGAGAGATCTTTCCAACGGGCTATCATGCGCGTCAAACGGAGATAAGACGATCAATTCGCTACCCCGGGAAGTTGGCTGTCCAACTCACCCCAAAACGGGGCCCACAATTTGGCGTTTCATCTTCTAGGGTTAGGTTTTGGAATGTGAAGGGTTTTCCATTGTTTCTCAATAATAAATAGGCCTTCAAGCCTCATTGTAAAGAGAGTTTGAAACAGTTCAGAGGCATGTAGCCGACACATCTCTTCTCAGAGATAAGCTACCATCGCCCTAGCTGGGTTATTTCTATTTGTAAGCATATTTCAGTATTCTCCGTTAATGAAATGAAGTATTATTTCCGCTGCATCTCTGTTTTTATGGTTATCGCATCTCTGTATTTATGGTTATCTCTGTAATCTATTGCGTTCCTGCTTAAATCCGGATCAAACAATGAATTCATTGTAAATTGAGAACAAATCATGAGGAAGTTGGCTCCCTTCGATAACATGGGGCTTGGATAGCTTGGAGGGTAGGATGGGTTTTTCCCTATGTGCCTCCTTGCCTTTGTTGTGGGTTTCCTTCTATGACTGATGCTTTCCTTCTACGAGTCCTAACATTAACTTTTGTAGCCATAGGTCCTACATATACCTACCACTGGAAAATGACTATGGTTGAATGTGAGACTCATGATTGATTCGACTAACATAAAAAGTGGACTAATTTCTCTTTCTTAATGGAGACCCAGGTAATGGTAGCATAGCTACATTACAAATTATGGGAAAGCATTAAACAAAACCATAATATAGAATACAAGTATTAGTGATGATACTGGCATAGTTGGAACTCGTGAACTATAAACCTATAGTTCGCCTTTGGCTTTATCAAGGTTAAGCCCTACCTTTGGGTTATTCTATGCTTCCTGTAGATTTATGGATCAATGTTAATTGCTTCCTCGGTTTTACAGAGACTTGGTAAGACTTGGGCCTTCGTTGCCTTGAGAAGGTTCACTTTTTTCAGGTTGGGGCTTGCTTTCATTGAGTTTGGGTTGTATTTTCACCTCTTTGATGTAGTGGGAACATCAAATACAAAATTTTATTAGACGAGTCTTGTTGCATATTGACTTTTTTGAGGAGAACATTGTCTACACTCGCTCATTTTTTTATTATCATGCTCATTCAAGCTGAGACTAAATGGGAAAGTGGATACGAAATGTCTCAAACTAATTTCTTAAAGCTGAGAAGGAATGAGAAAGTGGATATCAAATAACACTTCCTCATTTATACAAAGGGTAGGTTGAGCCAAAATAGTCAAGTTGAGACAAAATTGTCTTTTTGTCTCAAATTAATGTCTTAAAACACCCCATCATGTAGTAGTGATGCCATTCCATGCCTTAAAAACAAAGTAATAGGGAAAGACTGTATACTATGCATAGAAAAACACAAGAGTAAAAAAAATTGCAGTCAGGAAACAAAGTATTGCATAGTAAAAATAAAAATTGAATTTCCAAAATGTAGAGTTCAAGGAAAAACACTTTGCATTATGATTTTATGAAAGAAAAATACATTTACATGAATAGTAGGAGGCTTAAGATATTTCCACCCATATTAAACCGTAATTTTATATAGGTTTACAAACTCATAGTTTTTACAGAGTGAAAATAGTTCTATGCACCCACCACTATTTTAGTCTCTGACATTTTACCTTAAAGGCAACAAAACTAAAACTATATGTCATGATACCAACATAATAAAATATTAAAATATCTAATATGTAATATTCAACACATTAAATTACATATTAAAAACTTGACCATTCCACATATTTACTTTGTAATGTCCTTACAGTGCACAATACAATCAAGCGTTTACAGTTATACCAACTCCATGTAGGTATTACTAGAGATTTAATTGATGGACGTAATGTAGGGATGTGGGAGCTTGTATGTTGATTAGAAATACATTTACTTAACATTCCTTCAGCCATAAACTAAAATATGCAAATTTATTTGGCTTTTACTTCTAGGTGTGCTGCATGATTAGTTCATTTAATTTTAGTAGTTGATTAATTTACAACACTCCCTCTTAGTCACAACCACTGACATTGACAATTCCAAAATAGTCTCTTATATGGACAAAACTTTCTCTTGCCAATGGTTTGGTGAAAATGTTTATAAACTTCTCTTTCCACCTACAATGCTCTGAAATAATTTCTCCATTGGTGTTCACCCCCCTGTTAAAATGATACTTTGTGTTATTGTGTTTACTTCCTTTGTGAAAAACTAAATTTTTGGACAACACATTTATAGAATTGTTGTCACGATAAATTATTGTTGTTACTTTTGTTTCATGCCATAAATATTTCAACATTCTTCTCAACCAAATTGCTTGACATGTTGCCACTCTTGCTGCAACATATTTAGCTTTAGTTATGAACAATAAAACTATTGGCTATTTCTTTCAAACACATATGAAATACATAGCTTGATGTTCTATTTCTATCATATGCACTTCCTTCCCAATCACAGCTAGTGCATCCAACTAACCTAAAATCACTTGTTGTAGTATACAAAATTCTTAATCCTTTAATTTCGTTAACATATCTTAAAATTCTTTTAGCTACTTTCCAATGTGTATTCTTTGGTGTCTACATAAATATAGAAACCAAACTCACGACATACATTAAATTAGTTCTAGTTGCAGTCAAATACATCAAACTCTCAACCATACTTTTGTATAATGTTGGATTTACATTGTTGCTACAATCTTCTTTGCACAATTTCAAACCCATGGCTATCGGAGTTTGCACAGGCTTGTTTTTCCACATTTTAATATTTTTTAAGACGTTTGACACATACTTTGTTTGAGCAATAAAAATACTATCTTCCCTTTGTTTCACTTCTATGCCTAGTAGATATCTTGACAATCCCAAATATGTCATTTTAAATTTATTTTTCATGACTTATTTGAAATCAACAATGAAGAGATCATCACTCATTGTGAAGATTGAATAACCTAAATATAAAACCACAATTAAAAACTTACATCGTTATCTTTGATGTAGAGAGTATGATCACCATCACATTTACTAAATCCATTGTCTAGAAAATATGAGTCTATCCTACTATACCATGTGTGTGGTGCTTAATTCATCCCATCAAGAGATTTCTTCAATTTATAGACTTTGTATTCTTGTCGTTGAACCTCATAACCAAGTGGTTGCTCCAGATACACTTCCTCTCTTGATAATCCATTCAAGAAATTTGATTTCACCTCCATTTGATATACCTTCCACTTATGTTGCATTGTAATTGCTAAAATTGTCATCATTGTTACCATTTTTGTGACTCATGTGAATGTTTCAACATAGTATTATGTTTTGTTCTTTTCATCCCTTAATAACTAGCCTTGCTTTATGCATTTCTATCCTTCATTTTACATTACTTTTGGTTTTATAGAAATTCACACCTATGACTTATTTTCCTCGTGGAAAATTCACTAACTTTCACGTATCATTATTTTCTATTAACTTTGTTTCTTCATCATTTGCTTCTACCAATTTTTCTTTCTTGATTGCATGTTCAAAATTAATTACATCATCTACATTAGAAAACATAGAAAAAGGTGAATTCAAACCTGCACTATTTTCTTCATTATGTTGCTCATAAATCTCACTCAAATTTTTGAAGTTTTGTCTTCTCATGCTTGCCAAAGATGAATTTGATGTGTCACTTGGTGTTCAACTTGGAGAATGTGGAGTTTCTAATATTTCATACACACTTGGCAGGGTATTTTCTTGAATGCATGATATTTTCATATTCATTGTTGACGATGTCACTTGAGGACTACTTTATTCAGCTTGAACAGGTGTAGGAGGAGTCACCATTTAAGAATTACTTACTTATTCTAATTCTTCTTTCACTTCTTGTGGTAGAAATTCTTTTGCACTAATTTCCTCATACAAACTTCCATCCCATGCTTCCTCTTCTATGAATTGTACACCTCTATTAATTATGACCTATTTTTCTTATTGGATTGTGTATATTGTATGCCTTGGATTCATCACTATAAAAAAGATGGATTTCTCCCCCTTGTTGTCCAACTTCTTTGTTAATTTATCTGCGACATGTGCATATGCCACACATACAAACACTATCATTTGAGTGAAACTACATTTTATTCCACTCCATGCTTCTTCCATAATCAGGCTCTTTACACTTTTGGTTGTACATAAATTTATGATACCTGGTGCACAAGCCACAAGAGTCAATCCAATAATAATTTGGAAAATTCTTTTTCTTCAACATACTCCTTGTCATTTTCATAATTGTTCTATTCTTCCTTTTTGAGGCACCATTTTGTTGAGGTGTGTACCTTGTTGTGAATTTTTTTGAATTGCATGCCCCTTTCAAAAACGTAGGAAGTCATTTGAGATTTATTCACCACCTCTATTAGTTCTCAAAATTTTGATGTAGTGTCAAATTTGTTATTCAATAAGAGCCTTGAATTAACAAAAGTGCTCAAAGACTTCACTTTTCTATATTAGAAAGTAAACCCATGTTTTTATTGTGTAGTCATCTATAAATGTCAATAAATAAAGGCTTCCTCTAATTGATGGTGTATGCATTGGTCCACATAAATTTGAATGGATGATTTCCAAGCATTCCTTTTCCCTTATTGACTTTCTTGTTGAAAATGATTCTCTACATTGTTCACTCTGTACGAATTTACAAGGTAAGTTCCTTAGATATAACACCGAAGGAAAACACTTACAAATAGATCATAGATCAACACACCAATATCCTTGACGTAAACCCTCAAAGAGAGAAACAATCCACGGCATGAGCCAACGTGTCCACTTCAGGCAGTTTATTAATAAAAGAAATAGAATTTGCATAAGCTTCTCTCATGAACGGTCACCTTACAAATGACCCTCCATGCTCTTTAAATAGAGATCATGGACCAATTGGTTGTTAAGCCATGGATCAAGTGTCGGTAATACTAAGGAGAGAATGAACTGTTAGATCACTTCATGTCTAGAACATATCATGACTATTGGATTTGTAAGTTACAAAATTGCATAGTAAATAAACACAATTTACCTAACTTTGCATTAGACCAAGTTATACTTAACTATTTTCTATGTGTCAGAATATCCTAACATCCTCCCTTAAGAACAACTTGGGATAGGATTGAAGGATGTACAAATATGACACAATAGGAGAAGGAAGGAGGCATTAGAGCGTATGCGCGCTTAGTGAAAAATTCCTTAACACTAACCATAAATTTAAGTTTAGTAAACTCCACCTCTGTTAGAGCCTTTGCAAAGATGTCTATAACTTGATCATTTGTTGAACAATATTGCACTTCAAGAAGATGGTCATGGATGAGATTTCTAATGAAGTGCATGTGTTGTTCAATGTGTTTGTTGCGCTGATGTTGGACTAGACCTTTGCATAGTTGAATGGAACTTTGATTATCACACCAAAGTGTAGTAGGATGCTTCCGCTGAAAGCCAAACTCTGACAGGATCTGACGAAGCCACATGGCTTCCTTACTAGCTTCTACTATGCCACGATACTCTACTTCTACTAATGAAAGATAAATGGCACTTTGTTTCTTACAAGCCCATGTAATAGGTCTAGAACTAAGAGTGAAGTCATAACTTGCAGTAGACTTCCGATAATCAGGGTCACCAGCCTAATCGGAATAGTGAAACCAGCTAATAGAGGAGATGCTTCTTCAATGCAATGAATCCCAAACTAAATTGTACCTTGAACATAATGAAGTATTCTTTTAGCTGCTTTGCAATGACTTTCATCTGGATATTGCATAAACTAAGAAATAAGGCAAACAACCAAGGAAAGGTCAGGATGGGTATGGGTCAGATACAAAATTTTTCCGACAAGCTGATGGTATAAGGTAGCATCTTCAGGGGAAGTAAAAGTGACTAAAATTTTGGCTCCAGATTGAAAGGGAGAAGGGGTTGGATTACAATCTTCGATGTGAAGGTGGCGTAGAAGATTATAGGCATACTTGGTCTGGGAAAGGTAAATACCTTCCTTGGATTGCAAGACTTGAAGACCAAGAAAATAATGCAAGTTTCCTAATTCTTTCATTTCAAACTGCTTTTTAAGGCTGGACTTCACATGGTTTTTAAGGTTTGGATCACTACTAGTAAGGATAAGGTCATCAACATAAATAAAAAGAATGATAAGAGACTTACCCACTTTCTTGGTTTAGACAGTATTGACACCTAGAAAAGTAAGCTATCTATTTTGGCATACCAAGCCCAAGGGGCTTGGTTGATACCATAAAGGGATTTCTTAAGCTGATATACAAGGATGGAGTCTATTTGTATAAAGCCAGGAGGTTTTTCCATATAGATTTATTCATGCAAGTCCCCGTACAAGAAGGTAGATTTAACATCCATCTGATGGACTTCCCATTTGAAAGAGGCAGCAAGGGAAAGAACAAGGCGAATAGAGTTCATTTTGGAAACAGGGGAGAAGGTTTCAGTATTGTCAATGCCTTCAACCTGTGAAAATCCTTTAGAAACAAGATGAGCTTTATGTTTATCAACTTTTCCATCGGGTCCAAACTTGGTTCTGTAAACCCATTTACATCTAACAAGTTTTCTTCCCTTTGGAAGAGGAACAAGATCCCATGTATCATTTGTGAATAATGAATGATATTCTTCATTGGTAGCTGCATCCCAATCTGGATGTCCTGAAGCTTCTGCAAAGGTGTCAAGATCATAATTCACTAAATCTTGAGCCAATAAAGAAGAGACTCTATTGAACTGAGAATGTGTACATCATTGATCTATAGGATCACATGTAAGAGAACCTGCTGCGTCCTGAGTAGCACAGAGCCATTTTGGAAGCTAAGGAGCTGAAGAAGGATCCTTTGAAGGCGGGGGAGGATTTTCATCCTCGCTGTCATCATCTGAAGAAGAAATATTTTTAGAAGCAGAAGGGATAGAGAGATGTGGCACATCCACCGAACTAGGCTCATAGGCTGATATATTTTCAACAAACTTTACATCTCTTCTAATGATAACATTTTCGGATTTAGGTGAAAGAAGCCTATATCCTTTGACATCTTCAGAATATCCAACAAAAATACATTTTTCAATCTTAGGTTCTAAGGCTTTATGTTTCTCATCGGGAATATGGGTCCATACTTCATTTCCAAAAACACGAAAGTGACTTACATCTGCTTTAATTAAGCTCCATGCTTCTTCTAGATTAACATTCTTTAAAATCTTAGTAGGAGTGCGATATACTATGTAATTTGCAAAATTATTTTCTTATGCCCAAAAATTAAGATTAAGTCCTTTATATTGCAGCATACAATTAACCATTTCCTTTAAGGTGTGATTCTTCCTTTTAGGTACACCATTTTGTTATGGAGTATATGGAGCAGTATGTTGCATTTGAATCCCATGCTCAGTGCAAAAGTTAATGAATTTGTTGTTATCATATTCTCCGCCGTTATCAATTCTTAGCTTAAGAATTTGATGTCCAGATTGTTTCTCAACAAAGGCCTTAAGGGCCAAGAACATGTTAAATAATTCACTTTTATGTTTTAAGAAGTATACCCAAGTGCAGTTGGAGAAATCATCAATGAAAGTTAAGACATACTTGTAGTCAGAGAATGAAACAACTGGAAGTGGACCACATAAATCACTATGAACAATCTGTAAACGGTCTGAGGCATGCCAAGAGGCACGTTTTTTTAAAACTATCCTGATGATGTTTTATGAGTACACATCCAGAACAAATTCCATCTTTGCAAGATACCATAGGAAGATCTGTCACCATATTTTCTTTACATGGATTTTGAACGGAGCGATAGTTTAAGTGATGAAATCACTCATGCCAAAGTTTGTTGACTTCATCATTATGAGCAAAAAATACCAAGGGAAGATTTGATGACCCAAAGTTGTTAAACTTATACAACCTTGTAGAATCATCAGCGATGCAAGTAGCTAAAATTATTCTAGGATCTCTCAGGTCCTTAATTACAACATCATGAGGTGAAAATTCAACGATTTTACCTTCACCTGAATGAGTTATCTAATATACAGATAGAAGTTTGCAACATAAGGTTGGAACACATAATACAACATTAAATTGACCATTGTCTAGATGAATAGTTCCAGTCCTCACAACTCTAAGAGATCTATCATCTCCAAGATATATATTTTTGGTGTTATAATCAATTAAAGAAGGAAACATGGTTTTGTTTTTTTCCATGTGATAAGAAGCTCCACAATCAATGAGCCACTCATGAGAATGAGAAGAAGAATATACATTTAGTGCATAACCAAACTAAGATGCTTTACAACTACATGCAAAAAGTGATACTCTTGAAGATGAAGTTGAAGAGTGCTCCAAATGGATGTTATAATTCTTCATTGCTACTTCCAAGGCTTCCATCTTTTTAAAGAATTTGGATTCTAAGTGGCCATATTGATTACAAAAGTTGCAATGTCTATTAGTCTTCTTCCCTTTGTTTTTATTTTCCTTATCATTTTGTTGAATCGATTTCTCATTTTGATACTGAAAGTGCTTAGGACCCTTGGTTGGTTTAGGACCATTCTTTTTAGGATGCTGCTTCTTAGGATTCTTTGAACTTGGTTTCCGTTCAGCAGCTAAGGCTTTCTTAGAAGAGTTTCCAAGATTAAGAAGACCAAGATGTAAGAGTTTTAATTGTTATCTTATTAAAGAATAAAAAAATGCATCAAAAGACGGGGACTTGTAGGCTTGTCCTTGAGAAATAAAGGCTTCTCTAGTAGAATGGTGGTGGAAACAAACACAGAGTAGGCTAGTCCTAACTTAGTAAGGATGGAATAGATAAGTATAACATTTTCTTTCTTAACTTTAACACCTTCCAAAAGAAGTCTAAGGGTCTTGAACTTGGACAAAAAATCTTCAATGGAAGAAAAATGATTGGGGTCCAACATAGGCAACTCATTTTCAAGTTGATGGGCTTTTATTTCATTTTTAATTCCAAAAGCTTTATTGAGTTGTTTCATTGCTTCATTAGGGGTATCAGTTTTGCGATATGGAATCTAAGGTCTGTAGAAATAGACATCCCTATCAACCCATGTGCTTGATATTTCTTATTTTCCCATTTGAATGCCTTATCTCCATCTTTAGGTTTAGACTCTTGCCCTGAGACTATTTTATAAAGACATTTACTTCTAAGTAAATCCTCCATGTAGGACACCCAATAGAAGTAATTGGTGTTGTCAAGAATAACTTGGCATGGAATTTCCATTTTACACAAAAAATGAAGCTGTATATGCTTAAACTAAGTGATCCAATGGAAATATCTCGAAAAATTAATCCGATTAAAAAAAACAGCTCTGAAAACGGCTTCCAGATGAAAAATTTATGGCTTTTCGAAGAAAAGTTGTTGAAGATACCGATGAAGTAAGTGAGTGTACAGAAGTGAATGATAATGTTATATTTAAAAGAAAAAATCCCACCTCTTTCCAAACTTAACATAATTAGCTCACTTTAAAAAAAAATTTATGTGACCCACTTTTATAAATAATTGAAATTCACTTTTACAATGATACTTTATGAGCTACCCACTAAATTGTAACTTAAATAAAAGATAAAGAGACTTTAGAATTATAAGTGACTCACTTTTTATAATGGGTGAGAACAATTTTACATAAAGTAGCTTTAAAACATAAGTTACATGTGATTTTTGAAAAAGTAACTCAAGAAAAAGAAAAACTTGAACCCAAGATCTCTATTCTCATAAAGTAACTTTGGACCAAGTGAGCGAGTTTAAAAGGTTAGTAATTTTTGGAAAAGAGGAATGGATTTTGATTTTGTCACTAAAGCATTGGAGTGCGTGCTTACTTGAAAAATCCCTTTTTGCCTACAAAACAATAAAATCACGCAACCCAACAGGGACATGCAAAAAAAACCAAACCTTATGGCTTGAAGTTAGCTTTCACCGAAAACTAAATATTTTACTCAATGTTTTTTATTTTCTGAGCTCACATTAAGGCGCAACAGAAAAGAGCATATACATGGGGAAAATCCTTCCCTTTTGTTTCTGATTTGCCTAGATCGCGCAAATTCGCAGGTAAAATAACATACATAGAAATGAAATGTATATATCCAGGAATAAAAAACTGAGAGCTAAATAAACCGAAATAAATTGACAAATGAATAACTAAAAATGAAAATAAATACTATATACGTATAGATCATAAAAATTACGTGGTTAGGGCTACCAGAAACCTTTTTGCATGAAACCAAAGGGGTTCTTCAATGGAACAAATGATTATAACAAAATAGAGCAGTCCTCTCGTCCTGAAAGTTATCAGAAACAGTAGATCTAGGAAATGACAGTTGGATGCAATTGTACCAGCTTTGGATTTGGATCACCAATAGATGTAGCCTTGAGATAAATCTGATACCATGTAGGAATTTACAGGGTAAGTTCATTCGATAGAAAACTAAAGGACATCTCTCAAAAATAGATCACAGGTCAATACACCAGTATTCTTCATGTGGTTAAAACCCTCAAAGAGGGGAACAGTCCATGGCCTAAGCCAACGTGGCCACTTCAGACAATTTATTAATAAAAAAAATAAAATTTACATAAGCTTCTCTGAAGAATGGTCACCTTACAAATGACCCTCCATGCTCTTTAAATAGGTATCATGATCCAATTGGGTGTTAAGCCATAGATCAAGTGTTGGTAATACCGAGGAGAGAATAAACTGTCGGATCACTTCATATCTAGAACATATCATGACCGCTAGATTTGTAAGTTAAAAAAGTACATAGTAAAGAAACACACTTCACCTAACTCTACACTAGACCAAGTTATACTTAACTATTTCTTATGTGTCGGAATATCCTAACATGCTCAAGAGGCATCCTTCACATAATATCTCTAGTTTTTCTATTAGTGGAAATCCCTCTACTATGCATTCCTTCTGTAGCAAGTTTATACTTCCAAATTTGAAATGGAAAAATCTTAAATTCCATAGCCAATTTTCATCAATGATTACATCTTGAAAGTTTGTTTGTGTGATTGTTGCAACCTTTCTTTTATCTTCTCATGTATTCATTGACAATTGTGCTTGAGCACCTTCTACCTTCAAATTTGGTTTTATCTTTAGGGGAAACATTCTATTACTTTTCATTTTGAATTTTGCAATCAACTACTTACTTGGAAATTTATCCAATATTTAGGGATTTCTTAAAGGATTCAAATATTATGCCTATGTATAGTGTTATAGTAGATTAGTCTAGTTTCAAAAGTTATACATATAGAATATAGAATTTTTTTTAATAAAAAACATGTAATTTACTATTAAAATTGGTAATTTTTTTTTGTGAATATCATCCATTTAATCACTTATATGTAAAAACTAGGTGAAACTTTCACCACTTGACTAATTTTTTTTTTCTTTAGAAAATTTAAAAAAAATAGCCAATTAATGAAAATTTCGCCACTAAAAATTTTCCTACCAAGATTCAACATTCTCCGTTTTTGAAAAATACTTTATACCCCTTTTGCATAAGTTTTCTGATACTTATAAGATTATTTTTGAAACCTGGAACAAAATGCACATTTGAAATATACTTCTTCTCCCCCTTCATGGTTTGAATATTAATTTTTCCTTTACCCTTCACTAACACTTTATTGTTAATCGCTAATATGACTTTAGACTTTACACTTTCGTCCAAGTTAGAAAACATTTATAAGTTCCCTATCACTTGATTTTGACAACCAGAGTCTAAAAAAATACATTATTTTGCTTCTCTTATGCTATATTAGAAGTTAAAAACACACTATCTTGGTTTTGATTTTCTTTTGTGAAATTTGAAATTGGTTTACTAAGGTCTTCATGTTTATTTCTACATTCACTTGCATAATGGCCATAGTTACTGAAATAATGATATTGAAATTTATATTTGTCATACCTCTTACCTTGTGCTTGATTTTGGCTTGAATTTAGCTTGGATTTTGAGCACTTCCTCTTCCACTTGAGCTTGAAGGGTTAATTCTTTCACCCATGTGGACTCCTTCCTCTACCTATGGTATTTGATATTTGTTTGTCTCTAGCTTGAGCAACCGATAATTGTGCGTTGAAGGCATGTTTAAATGAACTATTTTTGTTCTCTTGAGTCTATGTTCACAAGAAATAAGTGAGGCATGAATCTCATCCAGTGAAAACCATGAGAGATCCTTTATCTCATCTATGGCCACAATAATAGGACCAAACCTTGCTAGTAAAATTATTAGAATCTCATCAACTATTCTCCTTTCTTTAGTGTCTCACCATGAGATCTAATTTGAGTTACCACTCCAATAACTTCTGTAAAAAATGATTCTCTTGTCTCAGACTCCTTCATATGTATTATTTTAAAATCCCTTCTCAACATTTACAATTTTTTTGTCTTCACCTTTGCCATGCCTTGATATCTTTTTTGTATAATGTTCCATGCTTTCTTTGACTTTGTTACTCCTGCAATCCTTGGAAAAATTCTCTAATAGACTGCTTGAAATATGTAGAATAGGGCTTTGGAGCCCTTCTTCCTATTATCTCTAAACAATTCTCTTTCTCGTTGCGCCAATGCATTATATGTTGTTGCATTAGCTAGTTCTTGGAACACATTCTCTACTAAATCCCATATATATTGAGAATATAACAATGTATTCATTGTGATTGCCCAATAAGCATATTTATTACCATTAAATTTAGGAATCTATGGATTTGTCAAGCTTGTGCTTGAAGCTACCATATTTTACTGATAAAAACCTTCTCCTTGTCTAGTTGCTAATAAATGTTTACTCTTCCTCTATTTGTAACAACCTACTATGATAAATCTATTGTGATGAAAAATAACCTACTCTGATACAACATGATAGCAAAGACATAGAATAAAAATGTATATAACACAACAAGAAAACATAGAGAAAAAAATTCATAATGACGCATAGTAAAAAAATAGAGCATTGCATAGTAAAAATAAAAATTGAATTTATAGAATTGAGTGCATAATGAAAAATATGTTGGATTATGATTTCATGAAAGAAAATTACATTCAAATGAATAATTAGATGTTGAATCTCCTTTTGTCCAGAATAAAACAATTTTTTTACATAGATTTACAAACTCTTTGTTTTTACACAATGAAAACAATTCTATGTGCCCACAACTATTTTAGACTCGAGACACTCAACCTATAAGCAACAGAACTAAAACTATATGTCATCACACCAACATAATAAACTATTAAAATACATAATATGTCTTATGACTTGCACATAGCCATCACATTAAATTACATACTAAAAACTTGACCATTTCATATATTTATTGGACAATGTCGTCCTTATAGTGTGTAGTACAATCAAGCATTGACAGTTACACTAGCTTTGTGAAAGTATTATCAGATATTTGATTGATGAATGTAATGCAGGGATGGGGGAGCTTGTATGCTAATTATAAATTCATTTAGTTCACATTCCTTCAGGCATAAACCAAAATATGCAATTTGATTTGTCTTTCACTTCTAGGTATGGTGCATGATTAGTTCATTTAATTTCGGTAGTTGTGCTTAATTTCCAATAGGCCTACATACAATCATCAGACGTATTTCTTACTAGAAAGCATTTCTTGTTGATATTTTAGCCCATTCTTCCTTCCTGCCAATAAGGAAGGAAATCCTTATCCTTTGTAACAGTGAAAACTCAAAATGAAGTCAAGCATGTAATCAACTACATCAAGAGAGACAAACAAACCATTGGTCTCAATGATCACATGGAAGGAACACCCTTACCTTTCATTCATACATTGTACACACTAGGAAGGACATCAAAGTCACAACCATTGAAGGTAGAGACAAAAGAACATAAAATAAAATCCTGACATCTAATTTTGGCTAGTCACAATGTCTAAATTCATAAATAGGAAAACATAGATATAAAGACAAAAGAAAATCTATGATTTATAATTTTAGCTAGTCACCATGTCTAAGTTTTAATGTCTATAGTGCCTAAACTTGTTCCTACAAATTGAATGTAAGATCATCATATTTTATCTCTAATTGTTTCATCTTATAAAATTTAAATCTCAATCAAATCTAAGTACTCATAGGTGCAGTTGGGCATCTCCATACAAATTGTTTGAAGTTGTTGGGCATCAAATATGTACTAAGTTTTCACAATGAAAATTTTGTATGATTTTTAGAGAAGGAATTGACATAGATTAAACCTATGAGCTAGTCAAGCCAAGAAGTTGTGCGATCTTTGAATAAGAAATTGACATATATTGAACCCAAATACTGGAGTCTACTATTGTCAAGATGGAGAATAATCCATGGTTGATTATGTCTATGATGTTAAAATTATGAAGGCATCATCATGGTTAGTAACACTATGTTCTTGCTCCACCACTGGTTCAACTTCCTATTCTAGTTAATGTTAAAGAAACTAGCAGATACTATTTTTTGTAACCATGTCTTGTTGAGTGCTCAATGCACACTATGGTCACAAGTCATTACAATGCATTCCTATTCTCTGGTATTATTTCTTCAAATAGAAATTGTTAGTGGGATAACCAATCACCCTGCAATATTCTATTTCTATGCAATCTCACACACAACCTCGCAGGTGATTCCTCCTATTTCCATTTTGATGGATGCATTTTTTATTTTCATATACACTAGTTAATATAAACATATATAAATGATTATTTTAATATATAATTTATATGTGTATTCATGATGAGGAATCAACACATCAATATCTGCATGGTTTCCATGTATCTTATGCACTAACATCTTTTTTAAGTGAATATCTTTAGCTAAAAGAGAAATGTAGAGATTTAACAATATTTTATGTCAATAAGCATGGATAGATGAATGCATGTTTTGTATTTATATTTCAATCTTGATAGATGTAGTGGTTATTTTGATACTTACTTATTAATATATAATTTTTTTATTGCATGTTATTTTTAAACTAAAACTAATGTTATCGTAACTTCATTTTTATAATTTAAATTAAATTTTCTAGACAGTTGGCATTGTCTAGATCGCTTGTGGCATTTGGTATGTTTGCATTGATGTCAACTGGACTAACTTTGATGTAGAGAGTTTGCAGCCATTTCTCATGTAGCATATGGGCTCAAAGCCTATATTAGACCCTCTTTGCTAGAAGGTGCTCTGAAAGAACTTTCCAATAGTGTCTTGAAGTATGCAAATGGCCTCCTGGATCAAAATTTATGGACTATCGAAGTCAAGGTATTGGAGTCCTATGCAAGTCAAAATATCAGAGGCAGCTAGAATATCGGGACCCAAAATGTTTGAGGTCAGCAGAGTGAAAGGATGAATATCAGAGGAAGTCGGTTTTCAGAACGAGATATCGGAAGGGATGAATATGAGAGGTATGGGCTTTAAACATTAACAGTTTATTTAAAAGGGACTCAAAAAGGCATGAAGACCCGATATCCCGGAGGGATGGTCATATCATAGGCAAGCTGGAACATTAGCAAGACAGGACATGTGGTAGCATATTGGGACCTCGTAACTTCTTAACAAAGTAATTCTTTAAAAAACGTCAAAGTTGCGAGGAGAAGGATTAACAAAGGAAATTGTTGAAAAACCAAGAACTGATGGACCCTTTTCTCTTTCCTCTAATATGCACATGGAAACAACTAATTAGCCCCTGAGGAGCTGAAGAGGTAGATGACATCAACATGATGTGACTGTACCATGGACACCTTGCAGTTAGATTTAACATGTTTGGGTGCCTAATGTGACAAACCAGGGTGATGTGTCACCACTAAGGTGGTGCCACATGGAGTGATAATGACATTATGATGTCATCTAGAATGTGAACATATCATAGGTTGGAGTTTTTGTAACTCCTATCTAATTGGTTTATAGAATAGTTTTGATCTGATAAAGGGTCTCCGATGTGGTTTGGCACGTGGTCGAGGTAGCTCCAAAGGACCAAGGGTGAAAATAAGGCCTAAGCACATAAGTGTTATGTGATGCTACATGGAAAATATTTTGGAGGTTGGAATTTTGGGGACCCCTCTAATTGAATTATGAGAAATCTCTAATATGCAGGAGCTCTGAAGTGTTGGCACGTGGTAAAGGAAACCCAAAATAGTGAAGTGGAATAGAGAAAATACAAAGGGAGATAGGCTGTTGGTAGGATCTAAAGATCTTAACATCTAAAATATAAGTAGTCAGTCACAGTGCCCTATCTCATGGAGGAAAAATAGGAAAGGGCCAAGTGAAAAGAGCTCGGAACCTCACAAACTCATAAAATCACTTGAATATAAACTACGAGATTTGAGGGCTCTGATATTGAAACACATAATGACTAAGATGGATGTCTCAGGAAGTAGTCATATGAGAAAGAAAATGATAAGGGGGCTAAGAAATAAGGGGCTAAAGGCATCTAAATTATGTGATTTGATAACGTTATTATAATATAAGTTACGATTAGTTAAGGCTCTAATACAATTGTACAAAGTGTTAAAGGATGAATGGGTCAAAAAATGCTAAGTAAATGTGTGCAAAGAAGTTGGTTGATGAAGTTAAAGGAAACTGTAGAAATCGCTTGGTCAAGACAACAAGGACCACGATTCTCAGGGAAGGAACTATTGGGTTGTTCCGATGTTGTAATAAATCCATCTCTGATCTCCCATGCACATATTAGAATATTAAATAAGAAACAAAGAAGCCATGTTGTGGTACAGTCAAGATCTGTGAGCCTTTAACAAGCATGCAGAGTGTCCTCCGAATGTGCATGTAGACTGAGATTAAATTATCAGTATGGAGAATCACATAGAGTGTTGGTGAAGCACTTAGGAACCCATCATCATATTTAATGCAACGATAGAACTTAAGCAGTAGACTCAATAAGAGTATGGAGGTCTCATACAGAAGTACACTCAAGTAGTGTGGAAACAGGTAGTAGAGGCAATATTATGTAGAGTGCAGTAGAGGAACAAAACCAATGTTTTTCATTGAGAAACTGGGGAAAGAGAGTATTATTGTATGTGTTGAAAAGTGTAGGGTAGAGCGTGTGAGAGGTGTGCAACTGACCCAAGTGTTGAACTGGAGCAGAGTGTTGCAGTGAGCCTATGGAATAGAAGGTAGAGTGGATATGATAGGGGAATTGTGTGTGAAGCCAAGAGAGCCCGTGGAATAGTAGAGGACCAATAGTTGAAGTTCATTCTGCAGTAAACCCGACTAGTATATTTCTATATTTGTATGTGACTATGTTTTCTAGATTGAAAATTCTATGAAAAGAAGAACAATGGCTAGAGTACGTGGTGGTTTGAATTCATAAGAGGTTGTTGCCTGTTAAAAAGTAGATGTTTACTATCCTAAGGGGGTCAGTGCCTCCAGTGAGTGGGTTCTCACAAAAATGCTAATGTAATTAAGTAGGTGTTTAATTTACATCATAAAAACAAACAAATTGGTGGTTTTTTCCCTTTAGGTTTCCACATGAAATATCAGTGTGAATATGTGTATGTTTCTCATGTGATGGATTTTATGTACATATGAATGGCTCATATTGCTTCTCATTTTTATTATATGTGAACTCTATCATTAGTACCATACAATAAAGGAAAGAACTAAAGGCATATTCATAGAAATTTTTAAGAATCTCACTATTAAAGATTCGCACCCCCTCAGTAATTCCTTATTTGAACAATTAGTATTGGATTCATGTTCCTTCAAGAACACTCTAACCACTGAAAAGTAGATCCATAAGGAATTATTTCTAGGCAAGATTGTCGAAATGCTTACTCAATAAAGATACCAATATTTGATGGGACAAACTACGACTTCTAGAAAGTCATGATGGAAGCCTCTGTTATGTCTCTAGGAGTAGATGTTTGGAGTTATGTACTATTAGATTATGATGTCCCTAATGCCCCTCCCATTGATGCAGATGGTAAAAAATTGTATCGAATTAATTCTAAAGCCAAGAATTCCATTCTCTTTGGCCATATTCACTATGAACTCATAAAGGTTATGCACTACATGTCTTCCAAGGAAGTGTGGCTGAAGCACAATCAGAGTCATGAAGGAGATGACAAAGTCAAGAGGACAAACTTCAAACCTTCAAAAGGAGGATTGAAAGTTTCAAAATGAGTGAAGAAGAAAGCATAATAGAATAATTCCTTAGAGTTCAACTAACCAATATGATTAGAGGAATTGGTGAATAAGTCAAGGAAGATTGTTGGCATTATGATTCTGGTATGGCTCTATGTTACAGATGTTGTACTTGATGGCAACACCCTCAAGTGGCAATGCTCTGATTAGGCTCTCAAAATGTTGGAAATTAAGAGGTACGCAGGTGAATGGTTCAAAAGGTGCGTACCCGTAGGTACGCCGGCCAGGAAGTGCGTTCATACACGCAAGTCACCCGTTCATGAGGTGCATACCCCCGGTTCACTCACTTCAAGGCAGAGAAGCCCGCCATTCTTGATTCTATGGTTTTGGCCCGTGGTATAGGATCTATTTTTGCCCCAGTTTAGATCCCTTGTATTGGTTATTGATGGTTTTGTCCCATGGTGTGAATAAGGGCTTGACTATAAATAGGGAAGGAGATCACTTGGCTAATGCATCTTTTTGCAAATTGAATATCCTAAGATCTGAAATATTGGGTTATCGGTTTTCAAAGCTTGATTTATATAAAAGTAAGGTTGAAAGTGAATCTATGAAGTGTGATCTCTCGGGCGCATGATCAGATCTGGGCATCTGGCTATCTGTGGGACGCTGTGGGATTGCCAATTCGGCCCTAATCAGAGGTACGCAGGTGATTAATGGTGCAAGTGCGTGGGTACGTAGAGCAGAAGAAGGAGCAGTGCGTGGGTACGCAGAGCAGAAGAAGGCGCAGTGCGTGGGTACGCAGCGCGACAGAGGTTCAGGTGCTTAGGCACAATGAAAGTATGCGGCGTTTCAGAAGCCGTAGGTGCGTAGGTACGCAGCGTGATAGCATCTGTGGGTGCGTGGCTACAGTAGCAGTATGCGGCGCGATAGCATATGTGGGTGCGTGCCTACAGTAACAGTATGCCGCGTGATTGAAGAAACAGTGCGTGGGTACGCGATGCAGCAGAAGACCCTCTGCTGGTATACGCAGGGGAGCAGAAGGTGAAGTGCGGAGCCACGCAGGCCAGATAAAGAAAAACTGCGGATCTGTCTTAAGACCTTTTGTTGGCTGAATTTTTCTGTTGATAAGGTGTTCTAGGTTTTGTTTACTGTTATTGTTGATCTGGTTACTGTAGTTGACTGGGTGATTTACTTGTACTTGATGATCTCTTGATGTTTATGGATCCAGTTTGAAAATTTATGAAAAGTGGTCCTTGAAAGAAAAGAAGTAGGGGGTTGTAGCTCCTTTCCAGGAGAGACTGGAAAACGAGAGAGAGTTGTAGCTCTCTGCAGTTTGCAGCCTGCGTACTGGTAAAGGAGTGCACCAGTACAAAACCATTGTAAAGGAGTTTCTAATTTGAAAGAAGATAGGGACATATTGCAGCAGGTGGTTTTCACCCACATTGGGCTTCCACCCTACATCTGGTGTTCTTTGGTGTGACTATCTGTTTTCTTTGTTCATGCTCATTATTTTATGGTACTGACATGCAAAAATAATTCAAAGTATAAATAAGGAAGATTTATTAAAAGAACTTGATAATACTGATTCACCCCCCCTCTCAGTATTATTTCCAACAATTG
This sequence comes from Pinus tabuliformis, assembly GCA_031772625.1. Classification (NCBI taxonomy): domain Eukaryota; kingdom Viridiplantae; phylum Streptophyta; class Pinopsida; order Pinales; family Pinaceae; genus Pinus; species Pinus tabuliformis. The sequence continues at coordinate 566,109,741 of CM062814.1, read as the reverse complement.
GTATCAGAGCAGGTCCTTCAGAGAAGCTTGATCGCTTGAAGGAAGATCATTCATCATGAGCAACTACGAGAGGGAAGCATCAATCAGGCCACCAATCTTTGATGGGACAAACTTCAATTATTGGAAGGTAAGAGTTACTGCCTATCTTCAATCTCTTGGTACAGAAGTTTGGGATATCATAGATACAGGCTACACTTTTCCTTCAGCTACTCCTACAGATTCGGCCAAGAAGAAGAAATATGAAACAAATGCTAAAGCAGTCAATACTCTGCTAGGATGCTTATCTCAAACAAAATTCGTAAAGGTTATGCAATATAAATCCGCAAAGGAAATATGGGACAAGATTGTCTTGAGCTACGAAGGAGATGAACAGGTAAAGCGTGCTAAACTTCAAACCCTCAGGATTCAGTATGAGAATCTCAGAATGTATAATGATGAAAGTGTGGCTAACTATTTTCTTCGGGTAGACGAGATTGTTAATTGCATGAAAAACTTGGGTGAAGAAATAAAAGAGGCTATTGTGGTTGAAAAAGTTTTAAGATCATTGTCCCCCAAGTTTGAATCTAAAGTGTCTGCAATAGAAGAAAAGGAAAATCTACGAATTCTTACTATGTCTCAGCTACACGGAATTCTAACTGCTTATGAAATGAGAAAGGGAGGTCCATCAGATAGGAGAGAAGCTGCTTTCAAGGCTTTAGGCAAAGGAGACTACTATGAAGCAAGTCATGTGCCAGAAGGAGAAGAAGAATCAAATTTTGTCAGAAATCTTCAACGGGGTACTGGAAGGTTCAGAGGTAAGTTACCTTTTAAATGTTTTTCTTGTGGAAGAGTAGGTCATTATGTTGCGAAATGTCCTCATAAGGATAAGATTGACAAAGGAAAGGAACCTGTTAGATGGAGCAAGAAACAGAATGCGAATATGAAAAGCTACTACACTCATGAAGATAGTGATGGTCTATCAAATAGTGATGAAGATGAACGAGGTAACGACTATAAAATTTTAATGGCATTTGAAGATGATGATTACATGGATGCTATAGATGTGGATAGTTTTCATGAAGAAATTTCTAGACTCAAGACATGTATAGAAGAAAAGAATATGATAATTGATACTCTACAATTTCAGATTGATGAAAAAGAAAAATATCTTGAAAAGTTAGAAGGTGAAATTGTTGGTCTTAGAAAAGAGATTGAGAAAACAAAGGCTATTAATCTTAAGTTTGTCAAAGGATCTGAAACTCTGGATGAGATCATCAATGTACAGCGTTCTCCACTAAACAAGACAGGTCTGGGGTATAATGGAGAAACTTCTCAAGCATCCACCTCAAAGAGTTATCTTGATGCAGCAAGAAGGAATGAGCAAAAGCACAATGGAGATCACCAGGTAAAGTAGGGACCAATTACAAACAAAGACTATCAGGTAAACCAGGGGCAATCCGTCTTAAGGATGAACAAAAGCTACAACCAGCCACAGGTAAAATCCTCTCAATTTGCTTCAAGAATGAATGACAATAGAAATTACAATCGTTTGGCCGGAAGATTTGATAACCGCAGAAGTTTCTTCAATTGACAATGCTTCTTTTTCCATAACTTTGGTCACAAAGTAGCTCAATGTGTTGCATATAAAACGATCATGACTAGAGAAGCTCAAAAACAAAGAAGTATGACCGGGATTACAAAAAGGACCTATAACAACTTTTCGGTTCTTGAAAATGAAGTTGAATGTTCTATTTGCAATAACTTTGGTCATGGAGATTAGGAATGCAGGAGCAGGTTTCAGCAGACAAAGGAACAAGCCTCAAGCACCAAAACATGGAGAATAAAGGAACCACAAACAGAAAGATGTGGGATAGCATTTTATGCAGAGGGATAGGAAAATCTATGGTACATTGACAGTGGATGTTCGAAGCATATGACAGGTGATAAAGAAAAACTTGAATCATATTCTACTTTAGAAAAGGGAAAGAAAGCTTCTTTTGGAAATGATACTCCTGCAGCTATAAAAGGAAAAGGCACTGCTCAGTTAAAAGAAAAGGTCAAAGCTGGAAATGTTTTGTATGTTGATGGACTGAAGCATAATCTTCTGAGTGTCAGCCAGATGTGTGATCAAGGAACCGAAGTGATATTTAGATCAAATGGATGTCTTGTTCGTGATCTCGATATAGGTAAAATGGTGATCAAAGGTAAAAGAACTCCAAATAATCTATACATATTTGAAGAAGGACAACAACAATGCTATCTAAGCAAGGATGATGAACACTGGTTATGGCACCGGAGGTTGGGGCATCTAAGCTTTTCACAAATAAGGAAAGCATGCAAATATCAGGCAGTTCGCGGTCTTCCAGATATCAAAATTCCAGACAACACCATATGCAAATCATGTCAGTTTGGAAAGCAAACCAGAACTAACTTTCCAGAGAAGGAAGGATCAGCTAGCATGCCTCTTGAGCTTGTACATATAGATGTATGTGGACCATTCAAGAAAAGGACACCTCAAGGAGAAGAATACTTGATATTATTCATTGACGATTTCTTCAGGTTTGTCTGGTTAGGACTTATGAAGCACAAAGATGAAGCATTCGAAAAATTCAAATCTTTTAAAGCCTTGGTTGAAAATGAATCAAGATACAAAATTAAGTGCCTCAGATCCGACAGAGGTGGGGAGTTCACCTCAAATGAATTTTTCGATTTCTGTGAAGAACATGGGATAAGAAGAGAACTCTCTACAGCTAAAACTCCTCAGCAAAATGGAGTGGTGGAAAGAATGAACAGAACAGTCCAACAAATGGCTCGCGCTATGCTTGATGAGTTTGGAACTCCCACAACTTTCTGGGGTGAAGCTGCATATGCTGCGGTTGTTATTCTCAACAAAACAAATGTCCGGGTGAACAGCACTCAAACTCCTCATGAGCTCTGGTATGGTGAGACTCCTTCGGTAAAGCACTTCAAAATCTTTTGGAGCAAATGCCATATTAAGAATACTGATGAGCAACTTGGCAAACTTGAACCTAGAGCAGATGAAGGCATTCTTCTTGGTTATTCTCCACACAGCAAAGCATACAAGTGCTACAATAAAAGACTTGGAAGAATTGTTGACAGCATTGATGTAGTGGTTGATGAGAAGGGATACATTCCTAGGCAAGTAAATCATGAAGATATCGAAGAAGATGAAGACTACCCTCAAAGACAGAATGATGAAGAAGAAGAACCTCAAGAAGAACCAGAGGAGCAGATAAGGATAGAAGAGAAGACTCTATCCAGATATGTTCAGAAGAATCATCCAGAATCTCAGATTTTGGGGCAGAAAGAAGCAGGTGTACAAACAAGAAGAACAGTTGCAGAAGCTTCAAGCTATTTGGCATTACTCTCTTCCACTGAACCACAAAATGTGAAAGAGGCATGCAAAGATGAATGTTGGGTCAAAGCAATGGATGAAGAAATTGAGCAGATCGAAAAGAACAACACTTGGGAGATGGTTCCTAGACCAAAGGATAAGAATGTTATAGGGACAAAATGGGTCTTCAAAAATAAATTGAATGAAAATGGAGAAGTAATTAGAGACAAGGCCAGACTTGTTTGTAAAGGGTATGCGCAGCAAGAAGGAATAAATTTTGAAGAAACCTTTGCTCCTGTTGCAAGACTTGAGGCCATCCGAATGTTCCTTGCTCTCTCAAGCTTTCAAAACTTCAAAGTATTTCAAATGGATGTGAAATCAGCCTTTCTGAATGGAGACTTGGAAGAAGAAGTATACATTGAGCAGCCATATGGTTTCATTCTTGGAAATGATCCAAATCTTGTATGGAGATTGAAAAAGGCTCTTTATGGTCTCAAACAAGCTCCAAGGGCTTGGTACTATTGCTTGGACAAATATCTTCGTCAACAAGGTTTTTCAAAAGGATCAGCAGATAGCAATCTTTATATAAAAGTGAAAACGACAAATTGCTAATACTTGTTGTGTATGTAGATGACATTATCTTTGGGAGCAATGAAGAAGCTATGAGTCAAAGCTTTCCCTTGGTAATGCAGAAAGAATTCGAAATGTCCTTGCTGGGAGAGCTGACATATTTTCTTTGTTTGCAAATCCAACAAAAAGAAGGAGGAATCTTTTTGTCTCAAACCAAGTATCTCAAGCAGATTTTGAAGAAATATGGCATGGAAGATGAAAAACCAGTATGTACACCCATGGTCACAGGATGTAGCCTCAGTGCAAATGATGAATCAGCAGCAGTGCATCAACCAACCTACAGATCTATGATTGGAAGTCTACTTTATTTGACAGGTACCCGACCAGACATCATGCATGTAGTGGGAATAGTTGGAAGATTTCAAGCAAATCCAAAGGAAACTCATCTTCAGGTAGTGAAGAGAATCTTTAAATGTCTTCAAGGGACTCAAAATTATGGCTTATGGTATCCTAGAGATACAGATCTCACACTTCATGCTTATACAGATGCATATTGGGCAGGAAGCGTGGATGACAGGAAGAGCACAAGTGGTGGTGCGTTCTTTATGGGTTCTAGATTAGTATCTTGGTTCAGCAAGAAACAGAGTTCGATTGCCTTGTCTACAGCTGAAGCAGAATATGTTGCTGCTGCATCTTGCTGCACTCAACTCCTTTGGATGATGCAGAACTTGCAGGATTTTCAAATTGCTTGTACACCACCTATCTCCATCTTATGTGATAACACAAGTGCAATCAACATTTCAAAGAACCCAGTCATGCATTCAAAGACCAAGCACATACCGATCAAGTATCATTTTCTCCGGGAACAAGTACTTGAACAAAAGGTCAAGTTGGAGTATGTTCCTTCTAAGGAACAAGTTGCTGATATACTCACCAAACCATTGCCCAGGGAGACCTTTGAATACCTCAGGCAAATGCTGGGGGTTGTTGATGCATCATCATGTTGTTGACTCTCTTTTGATTGATGGTTGTACGCAAGGTTCATTTGGGGTATATGCGTACATTTGCTGGGTTGCGGATTGGTTGAAGATCGAATGGCACAGGTTCAGGGGGAGCATATAATGCATTGTTGGCATTATGGAGGAAGTACATCATGGATGCTGGTCTGAATATTGCTGCAATATGTCTCTATCTCTTTCATGGTCATTTATGGTGTTTTATGGTTCTTCTTTGCAGATCTGGTTTATAGTCAGGGGGAGCATGTTCTTAGGGGGAGCATAACCCTTTGCCCTTGATGTCAAAGGGGGAGAATGACGTTGAGGATCTTGAGGTTGCCATCAAGTCCAAAGGGGGAGATTGTTGGCATTATGATTCTGGTATGGCTCTATGTTACAGATGTTGTACTTGATGGCAACACCCTCAAGTGGCAATGCTCTGATCAGGCTCTCAAAATGTTGGAAATTAAGAGGTACGCAGGTGAATGGTTCAAAAGGTGCGTACCCGTAGGTACGCCGGCCAGGAAGTGCGTTCATACATGCAGGTCACCCGTTCATGAGGTGCGTACCCCCAGTTCACTCACTTCAAGGCAGAGAAGCCTGCCATTCTTGATTCTATGTTTTTGGCCCGTGGTATGGGATCTATTTTTGCCCCAGTTTGGATCCCTTGTATTGGTTATTGATGGTTTTGTCCCATGGTGAATGAGGGCTTGACTATAAATAGGGAAGGAGATCACTTGGCTAATGCATCTTTTTGCAAATTGAATATCCTAAGATCTGAAATATTGGGTTATCGGTTTTAAAAGCTTGATCTATATAAAAGTAAGGTTGAAAGTGAATCTATGAAGTGTGATCTCTCGGGCGCATGATCAGATCTGGGCATCTGACTATCTGTGGCACGCTGGGGGACTGCCAATTCAGCCCTAATCAAAGGTACGCAGGTGATTAACAGTGCAAGTGTGTGGATACGCAGAGCAGAAGAAGGAGCAGTGCGTGGGTACGCAGAGCAAAAGAAGGCGCAGTGCGTGGGTACGCAGTGCGACAGAGGTTCAGGTGCGTAGGCACAGTGAAAGTACGCTTCGCTTCAGAAGCCGCAGGTGCGTAGGTACGCAGCGTGATAGCATCTGTGGGTGCGTGGCTACAGTAGCAGTATGTGGCGCGATAGCATATGTGGGTGCGTGCCTACAGTAACAGTACGCCGCGTGATTGAAGAAACAGTGCGTGGGTACGCGGTGCAGCAGAAGACCCTCTGCGGGTATACGCAGGGGAGCAGAAGGTGAAGTGCGGAGCCACGCAGGCCAGATAAAGAAAAACTGTGGATCTGTCTTAAGACCTTTTGTTGGCTGAATTTTTCTGTTGATAAGGTGTTCTGGGTTTTGTTTACTGTTATTGTTGATCTGGTTACTGCAGTTGACTGGGTGATTTACTTGTACTTGATGATCTCTTGATGTTTATGGATCCAGTTTGAAAATTTATGAAAAGTGGTCCTTGAAAGAAAAGAAGTAGGGGGTTGTAGCTCCCTTCCAGGAGAGACTGGAAAACGAGAGAGAGTTGTAGCTCTCTGTAGGTTGCAGCCTGCATACTGGTAAAGGAGTGCACCAGTACAAAACCATTGTAAAAGGAGTTTCTAATTTGAAAGAAGATAGAGACATATTGCAGTAGGTGGTTTTCACCCACATTGGGTTTCCACCTTACATCTGGTGTTCTTTGGTGTGACTATCTATTTTCTTTGTTCATGATCATTATTTTATGGTACTGACATGCAAAAATAATTCAAAGTATAAATAAGGAAGATTTATTAAAAGAACTTGATAATACTGATTCACCCCCCCTCTCAGTATTATTTCCAACAAAGATATGATTGTTCATAAATTATTAAGATCCCTACCCATGAGATTTAAGTCCAAAGTCTTAGCTATTGAAGAAATGGTTAATTTAAGGGATCTCAAGATGGACTTGTTGCTTGGTACTTTCGTAGCCTATGATATGGGAGTAGGAAGAGAAAAGTTAGAATCCAAGGAGGAAAATTTCAAAGTGTCCAAGAAGGCCAAGGATCACAAATATCATCAAGACTTCTCCAGCCATGAATCTAATCAACAACTGGGAAAATTTGCGAGGAAACTAAATTGTGGCTCAAGAAAATATAAAGGCAAGTTTCCCTTTAAATCCTTGGATTGTGGGAGAGTTAGAAGTATATCGTCCAAGTTCCCTTACAAAGAAAGGACTTAAAAGGAAGATGATCATAAATTTAGAAACAAATCTCAAAAAAACCATAAGAAGAATTTATATAAGAAAAAGGGGCTTTAATCCAAAGAGAATAGTTTAGCACTAGAGTCAGACAGTGAAAACTCTTTAGGAGATGATTCAAAAAATTACTTATGGAATTTAGAACAAACTCCAAGAAATGAAATATTATTGATTCTGAAGAGGAGGAAGAATATGAAGGAGTAGTGGACTTTCAAGGGGAACTTGTCAGTTCTCTTGATGAGTTAAAGAATGCCAAGAAAAAGAACATGCAGCTAAAATAACAACTGAAGCATGCTCAATAAGGTATGTCTAACTCATACAATGAATAATTTGTATATCAAGAAGAAAAACTTGAAGAATCCATTAAAAGAAAAGATAGTTTATCCCTTCCACTAGAGTAAAAGCAAGGAACAAGTGAGAGATTAGAAGAAGAGAACAAGAATTTAAAACAAAAGTTGTTGAAGGCACAAAAGGAAATAATCTCAAAACATGCAAGCATGAAATTTTTTCCTTGAAAATCAAATTCAAACAAGCTAAGTGAAAGGAAGAATTATTTGTAATTTGATCCATGAACGGGAAGAAAAATGTCAGAGACTCCACGCAGAGGTTGTCTCCCTGAGAACAAATCTTGAGACAATGGAGGCTGAGAAATTTTAAAATGAAAAATTTGCAGAGGGAACAAGAAAGCTATATTAGATTATAAAGAGTTAACGGTGTTTAGGAAACAAAACAGGTCTGGGATACTCAAGAACACAAGAATATTTTATGGGAAAGTTAAACTCCAGGTCTATAGGATTTGAGGAACTACAAAGCTATGCAAAGAATCTTCAAGAAAGAATCAATGAAGACAAAAGCGCAATAATGCAAAGAGGAGATCATCACTGGAATAATAATTCCATCCACCCCAACGAGCAACACCAACTAAGAATGAATTAATCAACCATACAACAGAGGTACCTAAATGGACAAACTCATAAACCTTGCAACAATAGGTACACTTATTTAATCTATGGTTACTTTTATAAGTGTCACATCTTTGGGCATAAGGCTATTGATTATAGAAGGATCAAAGTTGAAAGAGATAAAAATTATAGATATAACAAGTATCATAATTTTAGATCTCAAAACTCTCCTCTTAGAGATTGAAATATTTCTCTCCCCTATCAAATGATGTTGAGTGTTTTAAATGTAATAATTTTTGGCAAAACTAAAATGAATGCAAAAGCAAGTTTGAGTACCTATATAAGCCCCATAATGTTTGGTAGGCAACTTCTCAGAAGCATAAGGAGAATTTGAAATGAAAAAATGAAAAGCGCATGAAATGTGGAATTTTTCTATCCGCACATAATCAAGAGAACAAATGTTATGTGAATAGTGGTTGTTCTATGTGTATGATTGGGGATAAGAGCACATTTCTATCACTAATATAAAAAAACAGAGGAAACAATGTCACTTTCGGTAGCAATGCCCCAGTAAAAGTTAATGTTAAAGGCATAATCAGTCTGGATCAAAAGATGAAAGCTCAAAATGTTCTATATGTGGAAGGTCTCAAGCACAACTTGCATAGTGTAAGATAGATGTGTGATAATTGATTTAGTGTGACTTTTCAATCTAAGGGCTATGACATCCCAAATGAAGAAAATGGAAAGATGGTGGGAAAAGAAGGAAGAACTCAAAATAATGCATATGTGTTCGATGACTAAAGAGTAAGTTGTTATTTGTGCAAGTCGAATGAATCCGGGTTATGGCACAAGAGACTTGGTCATATGAATTTTAACAGTCTAATAAGAGTCAACAAGCTAGGAGCTGTAAGAAGTTTTCCAAGACTGTCACTGCTTGATAATTCAATCTACAAGTCATGTCAATTTGATAAGAATACTAGGACTCATTTCAAGTCAAAGGAATTCTCTTCATCTAAGTCACTGGAGATAATTCACACAAATGATTCTCGCCCAACTAGAGAAAAAACACAAAAATGATAAAGGTATTTAATGTTGCTCATTGATTATTTTACAAGAGCCATTTGGATTGTACTCTTAAAAGAAAAACCGGAAGGATTTAAGAGTTTTAAAAAATTTGAAGCTCAAGAAGAAAACGAGGAAAATTGTTGGCAGTTCAATTTGTGCAAATCTTGCTTTGTTGTCTCAGTTTGAGCCTAAAAATCTTAGCCAAGAAAATGAGGAAAAATTCTGGGTGAGATCTATAAATGAAGAACTTGACCAAATTGAAAATAATGACACTTTGGAGCTTGTTCAAAGACCCAAAGAGAAAATTATCATTGGAACCAAATGGGTTTTCAAAAATAAGCAAAATGAGTAGGGCCATGTAATTAGGAATAAGTAGTCTACAAACGATGTGTCCATATAGAAGGTGTAGATTTCGAGGAAGCCTTTGTACCAATAGCAAGACTAGAAGCTATCAAAATATTTCTTGCCTTTTCTAATCATACAAATATAAAGGTATATAATATGGATGTGAAGTCCACATTTATAAATGGACATATGGAAGAAGAGGTTTATATTGAGCCGCGAGAAGGATTAGTAAAGAGTTTGTGTGTAAACAAAAAAAGGCCCTATATGGACTCAAACAGGCTCTGAGAGCTTGGTATGAAAGAATGGATCGATACCTTTAGAAATATGACTTTAAGAAAGGTTTGCTAGACAATAATTTATACTTGAAGTGTGAAGGTGATCATGTACTAATTTTAGCAGTATACATGGACGACATAATATTAGGCAGTGACATGGAACAATTTGGACATTATTTCACAAACAGTATGCGGACAGAGTTCAAAATGTCCATGATTAAAGAGTTCTCTTTCTTCTTGGGATTGCAAGTTTCTTAGTCTCAAAATGAAGTGTTTATCTCCCAATCCAAGTACCTCCGAGAAACTCTAAAGAAGTTTGGACTTGAAGATTCCAAGCCAGTTATCACACCTATGGTTACAAGCTACAAATTTTGCAAAGAAGATAGGAAACTGCATCATTGGTAAATTAGACTGAATACAAATCCATGATAGGAAGCTTGTTGTATGTTATATACCTAGGGGGGATAATATGGGGTACCAAGGGAGGTACCCAAGGTAATAATGTAATAATGGGATGGGCCATAGTAATAAATAAGGTGGTTAACCCATATCATGCAAGGGACCACAAGTAGTTAATAATAATGTAATGGGCCCATGGTATTAGTTGATGGTATGAGGGAACCATGGTAATGACCCATGGTATTGTATGTATGAGGCTTATATAGAAGCTAGAGACTCCACATGGAGATAGTGAAGGATTATTGTATGAACAGGCATATGGCTTGTGGAGTGTTCTCCTTCCTTAAGGAGTGAATGTATGGTGTTGCCCTACCTTAAGGGTTTTGATATCAATAAAGAATCATTTCATATTATTTCTGGGTTTATTTGCATTGTCTTATATTTTCATATCAGATCTATAATATTTCCGGGTCAGATCTACAACAAGTGGTATCAGAGCTACAACAAGTTGTATCAGAGTTATAACAAGTGGTATCAGATCTACAACAAGTGGTATCAAAGCACTTTCTTGGGCAAACCGTGGAGAATTTTTTTTATTTTTTGCAAGGTTTCGGGGGCAGCGGGTTTGCAGATCAGATCTGTATGTTTTAGTGCAATATCTGCTAAATATAATTGCAGATCTGGATTATTTGTGAAAAAATAGTCGATTTCAAAAAAAAAATTCTGTTGAATCGGAGTCCGGATGAAGGAGATATCGTTGATCTAAAAATCAATGGGGTTGCTGATAATTTTCAGGGCAGCGATTTTGCGGCACAAATCTAGACGTCCTGGTACAAGATCTGAAAAATATAATTGCAGATCTGGATTCTATGTGAAAAAATACCCGATTTCAAAAAAAAATCAGTCGAATCGGAGTTCGGATGAGGGAGATATCGCTGATTTAAAATCAGCTATTTTTGCAGAAATTTTGGTGACGGTGGAAGAGTTGCAGCGCAGATCTGAAATTTTAGTGCCGGGATCAAGATTTCTATCACATGGGTAGATGCAGAATGATTGTTCCATTTCTAAAAACAGGTCATAATAGGGATTCTGAGCAATATTGACGAAACTGTGACCATTTCAAATTTTCGCCAAGTAAGTGAATTTTTCTCAAACCCTCTTCATGGAGATGATATATTTTATAAGGAAAGATGATGGTCCTACTATTGAAGAATTCATATAGAGATACAAGTACATACATGGGACACATTGGAAGATTATAATGAAGCTTAATATGAGAGATGAGGCTGAAAATGGTGGTTATCACTTGACCACAAGCAGTTGACCAAACTTTTAGATGCAGAATTTGAAAAACTCTTTTTGGACAAATGGTCTCGGGCTAGAAAAAAGGAGAATGAGACACATAAGGGGTTATTTTCTATAGGTGTCTCCTTATTGCAGGTTCATGGATTGATTCAGAAAAAGAATATCATTGTTTCTATAAATCCTAGTTGCAAGCATAATTTCATCAATGTTAATTTGGCAAAAAAATTGCAAGTTCCAGCAAAACAAATTGAAAATACACAGGTTGATGATGAGGCTGTTCAAATTTATAAGGAATTGAAGCTTTCTATGTATAAGTATGTGTTGCATGGTGATTTTTATACTTCAGAGATGGATGATAGGGATGTTGTTTTGGGATACCCTTGGATGGAATCAGTGGGTACTATCAATATTAATGTACAAAAGAAATTCCTGAAGCTCTGGTATAAAAAGAAGACAATTACATTACAGGATATTTCCATTAATAAATAGGTAGAGTGCAAGGAGGCTGAAGCAGAAGATGTTCTAGGGTCTGACATATTAGATGATGAGCCAGTGATGATAGACAATCAAACACAAACAGAGGCGGAAGCAGAAAAGGTTACAGGTGTTGATACATCAGAGGAGGGCTCAGGGGTTGAAGTCATATTGGAAAAGAAGACACCACAACAGGCACCACAGCAGGGTGAATTAAAGAAAAAGACACCGTGGGTTAAAACTTCAACATATCATCACCCACATCACCCCGCAACAAAACAACCAACAAGATGGCAACCAATTAGCCACAAGGACAACAACCCCCGTATGACGGATAGTGAGGAGCAAAGATCCACCTACTACACATCAACACAGAAGAGCTGCCATGGTCAACTTCCATCTCAAGTGAGCGAGGTACCAACGAGATCGAGGGTTCACCTTTCTCTTGGATGGCTAGATGCACATGCATGGTACCAGTGGACTACTCTTTTGAGTAGATCTTCTTATTTGTGTTCTTCCCATGTTTCGGGGACGAAACATGCTAAGGGGGGTGGAGTGTTATATACCTAGGGGGGATAATATGGGGTACCAAGGGAGGTACCCAAGGTAATAATGTAATAATGGGATGGGCCATAGTAATAAATAAGGTGGTTAACCCATATCATGTAAGGGACCACAAGTAGTTAATAATAATGTAATGGGCCCATGGTATTAGTTGATTGTATGAGGGAACCATGGTAATGACCCATGGTATTGTATGTATGAGGCCTATATAGAGGCTAGAGACTCCACATGGAGATAGTGAAGGATTATTGTATGAACAGGCATATAGCTTGTGGAGTGTTCTCCTTCCTTAAGGAGTGAATGTATGGTGTTGCTCTACCTTAAGGGTTTGATCAATAAAGAAGAATTTCTATCTATTTCTTTCTTGTTATTCTTGGGTTATTTCTATTATCATAATATCTTTGGGTTAGATCTATAACAAGTGGTATCAGAGCTATAACATTGTATCTCAGAGCTTTGTGATCAGACATCATCTAAGTGGTGGATCTTGTGGCCAGATTTCAAGCTTTCCCTCATGAAATTCATGTCATTGTTGTCAAAAGGATCTTCAAATATCTTAAAGGGACAACGGATTATGGATTGTGGTATGCTAAAAGCAATGAGTTTAAGTTGAATGCCTAAAATGATGCTAAATGGGCATGCAATATTGATGATAGGAAAAGAACCTCAGGTGCAACATTTTTTGTGGGAAATTTCTTAGTGTCATGGGTAAGCAAGAAGCAAGCTTCCATTTCTTTATCAACTGCTGTTATGTAGAATTCTTCTTGAATGTGTACGAAAGAAACTACTTTGGGCTGTGGATGACAAACAACCCTAACAATGAATATGACTATTAAATAGTATGGATCTGCAACAAATGATAGAAACAAAACCTGTCAGATTGTTAATCTATGCAACAAAACTAGTTAAACAACAAAATGGAATAGTCAATTATGTGCAAGTAACTCCAATAATCCAATGGAAACTAGATATATAAAGAATATATTTATTAAACAACACTTGTGAAGGGAACAATTAATGTTACCATTCCCCCTCTGTGGGATGGGTTCTTGGCTATCCTCAACTGTATTCGTCTTTTGTAGAGTCTCTCTCCTCTACAATGTGTAAAACCAAACAAACAAAAATGTTTGAGCTCAACGAGAACTCAAACAAAAAAGAAGATGGTGTGCAACAATGATAATAATCAGAGCTAGAATAGTGAGTGTAACAACGAAAATGATCAAAAGTGAAGAATCAATGAAAAACCCTTTTGTTTATAAGAAAATATTAGGTTATCCTCAAATAATGAGCAATATTAAGATATTATTAACCTCATTCTAGAATTAACCATTTGGAATATTTTATTATATTTGGTTAGAGGGAAAAAGTATTTAAACTTTTATTTATAAATAATAAATAAATAAATGATTTATTTATCATCTCAATAAATATGGTTAAAGAATAATAAACAAATAATGATTTATTCAATTATTCCTAAGGGATTTGGTCAAACTTGACAAACAATAATAACTAATTAGTCGTTAATTAAGTATTCCTAGAGAAAAATAAGATAATTAATCATTTATCTATTTATTTCTCATAATTGGGTCAAATGTTACAAGGAATATCAATTAAGCAATGGTCTAATTAATTATTCCTAGAATATAATTAAAACAATCTGGATTTATTTAATTATTCTTCATGGGTTTAATTATAAATGACTTAACAATTGTGGTTTATTAAGTAATTTCTCACAGTGAAAGCAATTTTACTATGGTAAAATTGGCCCTACATGATGTTCTTCTATTCATCTAGTAAATTATGGGTAGATGACCAATTTTTTGTGATAACAACTATTGACGTAGAGCATATTGCTTCTACCACGCATTGCTAGCAAATTCTATCAATGAATCACACCTTGAAGGATATTATGGTAGAGTTGACTGATCCTATTCTAATCATGTGTGATAACACAAGTTCCATAAGTATGTCTAATAATCCCATCATGCATTCAAAGATCAAGAATATCCCTATCAAGTTCCATTTCTTATGGGAACAATTTTCGACCAATGTTGTTAGGCTTGAATATGTGGCTACTAAAGACCAACTTGTAGATATGTTTACTAAGACACTGAAAAGAGAACCCTTCAAATATCTTAGGCAATAGATAGGTATTGTGACTTCTCCACCCAAATGACTCAAGTTTTGTGTGTGTTGGTAGCTACTCAGCATATGGGATCAATGGAAGAGTAGCCTCTAGTGGTTTAGGGGGAGTATTCAAGGACATCCTTTATCATTGATGCCAAAGGGTGAGAATATTGTTGTGTCTACAACTAAGAAGAACAATAGTAAAGAAGACCATGCTTGGTTTTATGGGGAGCTTATATTGTTTCCATCAATGCCAAAGGAGGATATTGTTGGATAGTTGAAATTATATGGATGGCTTCTAGCATTTGGTATGATGGCATTGATGTCAACTAGACTCAATTTGAGGCAGAGAGTTTGCAACCATTTCTTTGGTAGAATATGGGCTCAAAATCTACATCAGACCCTCACCACTAGAAAGTTCTCTGAAATAGATTTCCAATAGTGGGTTAAAGTCTGCTAATGGTCTTCTAGAGTAAAATTTATGAGCCACTGAGGTCAGGGTATTTAAGTCTTATGCAGGCCAAAATATCAAGACTTGAAATTTTAGAGGTCAACACAGTGGAAGGATGAATATCGGAGGTCAAAGGATTGGGAACTTGATGGTATATTTAAGAGGGACCTCAGAGCCTAGATATTTTAGAGATCGAGACCTTATAAATTCTTAACAAAGTAATTGTTTAAAAAGCGTCAAAGTTGTGAGGGGAGGAATTAACAGAGGAAATCGTTGAAAAACCAACAACCGATAAACCGTTTTTTCTCTCCTCTAATAGACACATGGAAGTAGTTGATTGGACCCTCAGGAAATGATAGGATAGATGTCACCAGCATGATGTGACTATATGGTGGACACATGGTAGTTAGATTCGACATTTTAGGTGGCCTAACGGGAAAAATATGGGTGGCATGTGTGACCGCAAAGGATGTGCCATGTGGAGTGATGATAACAACATGACATCATCTCGAAGGTTGGCATATCATATGTTGGAATTTTTTGTAACTCTCCTCTAATTGATTTATATAAAATTTATGATCTGATAAAAGGTGTTATCACCAAAAAATTGATCATCTAGCCTAATTACTAGATGGATCAAAGCACACCATGTAAAGCCAATTTTACCATAGTAAAATCGCTTTAACTGTGAGAAATTACTTAATAAGCCACCTTTGTTAAGTAATTTATAGTTAAACCCTTGAAGAAAAATTAAATAAATCACTATTTATTTGATTTTCTTCTACGAATAATTAATTAAAGCATTGTTCAATTATTATTCCTTGTCATATCTGACCTAATCATGAACAATAAATAGATAAATCATTAATTATCTTATTTTTATCTAAGAATAATTAATTAATCACTAATTAATTATTATTCTTTGTCAAATTTGACTAAATCCCTTATGAATAATTAAATAAATCATTATTTTTTTATTATTCCTTAACTAATTCATTGAGATGATAAATAAATCATTTATTTATTTATTATTTCTAAATAAAAGTTTAAATACTTTTTCCCTCCTAAACAAATATAATAAAATATTCTAGGTGGTTATTCTAAGAATGGGATCAATAATATTTTATTATAGCTCATTATTCAAGGATAACTCAATATTTTGTTATAAATAGAAGGGTTTTCCATTCATTATTCACTTTTGATTATTTTCATTGTTGCACTCACTATTGTAACACTGATTATTTTCGTTGTCGCACACCATGGTTTTGTTGGGTTTGCACATTATATAGGAGAGAGACTCTACACAAGCTATAGACATTTAAGGATAGCCAAGAACCCATCCCATAGAGGAGGACTGGTAACATTTATTTGTTCCCTTCATAGGTGTTATAATAAAACTATACTTTGTATATCTCGTTTCCATTGGATGATTGCAGTTATTACTCTTTCTTTTTGTTGTTTAACTATGATTGTCGCATAGATCAGAATTTTGGTTGGTTTTTTTATATCAGTTTTTATAGATCTACAATGTTTAGCAGCCATTTATATTTTTGAGATTGTTTGTCATCCACAATCTTAAGTAGGTTCTTTTCGTACATCTTTGAGAAGAAAGCACTACAACAAAATTGGTGACTCCACTAGGTTTTATACTTTAGATTTAGTAACCTGGGTGACCTTTAGTTTTCAGCTTAGGGTTTCTCCTTTCTTCAATTTTGTTCATCTTTTCTAGTTTTCTACCCCTAGATCTGTTAAATTTTTTACTTTTGCAAGACTTTTGGTTGTTTCTGAAGGTCATAGGAACCAACCGCAACAAAGGGGAAATTTTGTTTTTTCCAAGATTTGCAGACTGGGATCCATGGAGGCCAAAGAGCACTTATCAGCCCAAAAAGTGCAATCCCCTATAGGAAAACAAGTCAGTACTTGCGATTTCTGGGTTTTATGGTTTTTCTCATATCTATTTCTGGGTTTTGCAGAGAGCTATCTGTTGGTTTGTATGACCTCTATCTCATCCCGCTTAGGCCTTGATCCACTTTGATTTACTCGTCAAAGACGAGCTTAGTATCCCTTAGGGATTCTAGTATGCTTCCACCTTTCTAGGAGGAGTTTAATTCAGTGAGTAGTCTCAGTTTCTGCAACACTTTTAGCCACATTTTGCAGATTCATAACCTTCCTTCTCAGATCTATAAATATAGGTTGTCACCATCTATAGTTTCACATTTATTCTTTTTTAGTCATTGGCCTTAGGGTCCCATTGGTTGCCCTAGGTGTTTCAACCATCTCCCTATCTTTTTGCAGCAATCTTCCCCTCTGGTTTTTTTTTGTGGTTGCACCACTTTCCAATAGCTTAGTGTCATCTGATCCCAGTCACACCAACATTTAGATCTATTGACCATTTAAGTGTATTTTCTGTTGATTTAGCCACCAATTAGCACATTGTTAGCAAACCCAGTTTGTGTGGTTTAGTCAATTGTTTTGTTGTTCATTTTCTGTTATTAATTTCAGTTCATTTTCAACAAGATTTTTTTTTCACAAACATAATTTGGGCTTCATCAATTAATACACTTGCACACACAAGCACGCCTTAAGCGAAGGGTGCTTGGTTTACACTGCCAAGCCAAGACTTAACATAATAATTTATTTCCCCTCATCGAGACAAAGACATATTGTTGATCTCCTTTTACCATTTCTATGTCACGTGTGTCCTACCACCATTGCGCCACCAAAGCATTTGTTGTAAAGACTATTAAGCCTTCACCCCTAGTTTCAACTTGGCCATATTACCCCCCCATCAGGTTCGAGTTCATAGCCCCCCGAGTCCCCACACTGACTCTTCTAAAGTTTCACTTGATTCCTCATATGAGTCTGAGCCTCCTTCATCGCATATCATCACCATGTCTGGACCCACAACTAGTGCAGGAACCCAACCTAGTGTTGGCTCCAGTTCTATCCCAGTGGTCACATCAAGCAGAACAGTCTCAAGAACCATTCCGACATCCCCCGTGCTCCCCTTTATGGGTGGGTTAAGTCTACCAGATTTTAACCAATTCGTAAATGATCGCATACACCATGATGCTGGCTGGCCTTCTATGCTGACTAAGCTTCCCTCAGACATCTCGAAGTTTGAGGGTAATGCTGGAGAGGATCCTACCAACCATGTTCAATCCTTCCACATGTGGTGTTCATCCAGCTCCATAACTGATGACTCCATTTGTCTTTGGCTATTCCAACACACGCTCACTGGAGATGCTACAAAATGGTATGTAGACTAGCCATTTGCATCTCATTCTGTTTTCATGATGCTTTCTAAAGCTTTCCTTTCATACTTCCAGTTATCTCTATTTTATGGCACTCGTACAGAGCTATTGACCTCATTCCATCAGTTCTCTACCACTCGCCTATCCGACCATGTTCAAGAGTGGCATCGAAGGAGGAGCACATGTCGTGCCCTACCTTTCGAAGCTCGTGTCTATCTAGATTGGTTTCTTAGGAGCCTTTTAGAACCCATTGGAAAATATTTCACTTCGCATTTTCCTTAGACCAAGGAAGAATATCTTGAAACCGCTCTAAGATATGACTTGATTTATCGGCAATCTAGTTATGTCTATACTGTCATTTGAGACCTCCTTCATCCTGGAAGTGCCAATACACAGGGGACATCTCATGTCATCAATGGTATATTTATAACCCTTACACACCCTTCACCATATACTCAGTAAAGTTATGTCTATCTACAAGGGGGCAACAGTTCCTCTAACAATCATGCCCCTCCTACTAGCAACATGTTCTTAGGACCCCAAATTGTCTACCAAACTATTTCCCCTCCTTATGCATAGCTAGTGCTCTAACCCCTCAATCATTAGCACTACATCATCCCATGCATGCTCAGCCACAACAACCACCACCGCCTCAGGGCTAGGTGTTTATGCAACAGAATGCAACCAAACCCCAAAATTTGAAGAAAAATAATAAGGGGAAGGGTAACAAGGGTAACCATGGTAATCGAGGTAACCAGCTTAGTGAACGCTAGGGGTACTAGCCTAACACTAACAACTAGCAAAAGGGTAGCCAACCTAATCATAAAAATGCTATTCACATGACCAAGACTTGTGCATGTTCTGGTGTACATGACCATTATACGCGAGTGTCTTCTCTTTTCCCAGATATGTGAAATATGGGAAGCTCAAGCAACTTCAAGGGGTCAACGATCACCTAAAAATCTTGCCCCATCTCAACTAGCGGTGCTCACAAATCCTTTACCTCAGAAAGGATTTTTTGCTACTCAACCTCATCTAGGTCAGACAGCCCATCCGCCCCAACCTTCTAGTCCTAGTGACTACTAGATCCTTATGATGGACTCTGACTAGGTTAATCTCTCCAATATCAACTTGCAAAATCGGTCGCGTTAATATGACAAGCCTCGAATTTGTCTGCCACTGAATCTGAAACCAAAGCATCTGCTGAGCCTCTTATGACATCAATTGGTCTGTGACAGATCCCTCAAGCTAAAGTTGAGGCCATTCCCAAGATCCCAAAGGGACCATTACGACATAATGCGGCTTCTAACTGAGTTTCCGTACATATAGTATAGTAGAAGTATTGGTGCAATCATGATCCAGGTGGATATTGTGGCCACACGCCTATTCCACTTGGACCCCCACCATTGTTTCTTTTAGATTTTTAGTTTCCTTACTTGTAGCACAATTCACTATTTTTTGGCAGTTTTTTGGGTCTTAAACTTCCGCAGCTGTTTTGAGGCCCTAAACGACATTTTTTTGGGAAAACTAGAACCAACATGGGTCATAGAATAATGTTGATGTTGGTCACTCAAAATTTGTAGTCCTCGTATAGATATTTCTAATGAGCTATTGTGCATTTCAAACGGAGATCGTATGCCAAAGTTATGACCCCGGGAAGTTGATGTACCAATTTACCCAAATGGGGCCCATAGTTTGGCGCTTCATCTCCTAGGGTTAGGTTTTTCGATGTTTAAGGTTTTCCATTATTTCTCAACAATAAATAGGCCTTCGAGCCTCATTGTAAGACAATTCAGAGGCATGTAGCTACCACATCTCTTCTTAGAGATAAGCTACAATCGCACTAGCTAGTTTATTTCGATTTTTGTTTGTAAGCATATTTCAGTATTTTACAGTAATGAAATAAAGTATTATTTCTGTTGCATCTCTATATGTATGGTTATATCTATAATTTGTTGTGTTCCTATTTAAATCCGGATCAGTGGTATTAGAGTGGTCTGCTCTTTCTTTGTCTTTCTTTGCATGTCCCCAATGAGGTCAGGATATAAGGAGTTAGGGCTTGAACTAGTCGAACCTTTGCAAGAACAGCCTTGTAAATCGCAATGGCCTCCCATGGCGAATTAAAAGAAATACGAGGGAGTAGGAGATCCTATCAAAATATTTCTCAAGGAATCCCTCGAGAAAAAAAGGAATGTGATGATGGAAAACTTTTCCCAGATCTTTTAGTGGCTACCCAGGTGTGACGCATCTACTTCCAGCAGCTACTCTAGAAGTGCCACACCTTTAAGGGGCAAGTTGACTTTGACATTCCCATATTTGAGGGTTAGATAGATGTGGATGCCATATATAAATGGTTAAATCTGCTAGAAGGGTATTTTTCTGTTCATGATATTTCCAGCCAGGAAAATATTACTTTCTCTCTTCTCAAAGCCGCCCCCCACGTCAATGACTGGTGGGAAATCTACTGCAAGAAAAATGATGAAAGTACAACCTCACTGTTTTCAGCCGCACCCACTTGGAATTCATTTTGGGATGTTGTCAAGGAGTAGTACTACCCCTGTCAGAAGATATGAGGACAACTACATAAAGTGGACTACGCTGTGGCAGGGAAGGGACCAAGACTTCCCAGAGTTTACCAATATTTTTCATACCCTTCACACAAAGTTTGGTATCAAGGATTCTGAGTGGCATTTGGTACTCAAATACCGTGGATTCCTGCATAGGTACATCTGGGATGAGATGGAGTTCCTAGGCATCTCCTCACTTGACACAGGGTACCGATACACTTTCAAGATCGGGAATAAGTTTAAAGAGAAGAAGAAATACTTTGGATCTGTGAATTGGAAGCAAGGGAAAGGCTTCCCCAAACTAAAGAACCAAGGACAAATCCAAGATGGTGTGACCCAAGGAAACCCATCAAAGCAGCAAGAAAATAACAACACCACGAAGTCAAAGAAGGACACAAGAAAGTGGTGTGAGTTCCGTAAGAGCCGCACTCACAACACAACTGAGTGTCAAACCAAGTAGTCACTGGTGGCTGAGTTGAAGGCTTCAAAATCAGATGCATGTTCCAACCCTGAGTTAGAACCCAACAAGAGGAATGACAAAGGGAAGCAAATCATTGATGTAGAGCCCAATGCCATTGTTTCCATCGGAAAGATCTAAAAGAATGAGATCGAAGATCCAGAGGAGGGGGAGCATCTTTTCCACTCAAAAATGTGGGTGAAGGGTTCACTGCTGGAATTCATTGTCGATAGTGGAAGCCAAAAGAATCTCATTTCAGTAGAGGTTGTGAAGTGGCTGGGCCTACTGACCATACCACACCCATACTCATACAAAATGGGGTGGCTTCACCAAGGATGAGATCTCTGAGTCTACTAGCAGTGCTACCTTCGCTATAGCATCAAACCCTTCATAGATGAGGTATTGTGTGATGTTGCACGTCTTGATGTTTGTCATGTATTAGGCCAAACATACTTGTGAAAGAGACATGATGTGTATGAGTGAAGGCCTCGTGCTGTTATTATTTCTTTGGGTAATTCATTGTATAGGATATCAAAGGTAGCCTGACCTACTTCCAACTCTTTGATCTCTGCTAAGAAATGTAGTAAGATCATCTCTGAGACTAGGAAATTTATTTTCTTTCTAGTTCACTCTCAAGATAAGGGGAAGATCATAGCCACACCCATGGATCTCGGGAAGGTCTCCTCCATGCAGCAGAAGCAGGTGAATACTGTCATGAAATAATACAAGGACATCTTCTCCTCACCCACAGGAGTACCGTTACTGTCAGGTCAAGCATTCGGTCGAAGCACCTCTACCCAACAGGTCAATATATTTTCTCTCCATTGTGGGAAATGCCAAGTACAAGTAGCAACATGATCAACATTAAGTACCACACAAGTTTCAAGAGGGTGACAAAGTCTGGTTGCGTCTGCAGAAAGAACACCTTACAAGAGCCCATCATAAGCTCAAGCCACTCCGATATGGTCCTTACACCATTACCAAGGGTGTGGGAAATAATGCTTTGGAGCATGAAATTCCCCCATTCCTTATCTTGCACCGAGTGTTCAATGTGGACCACCCTCGACCATGTTTCCCACCATTATTGGACACATCAGAGATTGCAGAACAACTCACGAGGGACCAAGTTCAGTAGAAGTTTCCTCATCTCCTAGAGGAACTCAACGCAATGGGGACCATTGCTTCCTAAGGGGTACGAATGATCCAAGTGGATATTGTGGCCACCCGCCTTTTCCACTTGGACCCCCACCTTTGCTTCTTTTAGTTTTTCAGTTTCCTTATTCGTAGCAAAATTTACTATTTTTGGCAGTTTTTTGGGTCCTGAACTTTCGGAGCTATTTTGAGGCCCTAAACGATGTTTTTTGGGAAAAATTGGGACCAACATGGCTCGTTGGTCAATTTTGGTGACTAAAGTGTTGTAGTCCTCAAATAGATCTTTCTAATGAGGTATTTTACGTTGCAAACAGAGATCATATGCCAAAGTTACATCCCCATGTACCAATTTATACAAACAGAGCCCACAGTTTGGAACTTCATCTCCTAGGGTTAGGTTTTCGGATGTTTAGGGTTTTCCATTGTTTCTCAACAATAAATAGGCCTTTGAGGGTCATTGTAACATAGTTCAGAGGCATGTAGCCGCCACATCTCTTTTAAGAGATAAGCTATGATCGCCCGAGCTGGTTTATTTCCATTTATATTTGTAAGCATATTTCAGTATTTGATATTAATGAAATGAAGCATTATTTTTGTTGCATGTCTGTATTTGTGGTTATATTTTTAAATTGTTGTGTTCCTGTTTAAATCCAGATCAAATCGCCTACTGCCATGTCAAAGTTGGATGTCCTCCAGTCATACCCATCTCAAAAGAAATATCTACTAACTTCGTTGGGTGTAGTAGATCCTTCTAATGATCATCTGATTATCTTCCCGATTGATACATCAGAACATTCCCCATTGACTTCATCCGTTTCTTTCCATATACCAGTCTGAGTCTGTAATTCCATCATCTCCTGATGCATTATTGATGAAGGTGCATCCACCTGTGTGATGTCCATTGTTATTTGCAAACAACTTAAGTCACTTGATTTGTCCCCCTTAACCATCACTTTGCGTGCCTGGAATGGACACTCCTCCTAGCTCCTTGGGATGTACAGCAACTCTCGAGTGACCCCCGCAAGCAAGACTGTTCACATCGGCACTGAAGTCATCGATGCCCCTTTCGATTAAAAATTCTCTTAGGTCATAGTTCCACATATGCCATGTCATCCGTCGCGTCTGCGGGTTACGCAAGATGTGCTTCCCCCATGAAGGGAAGATCCTTACCATTGATCAGTTGACTTACTACGAGCTGGCATCTGTGACCTCCCTTGAGTCCATTATCTCGTCAATGTCAGATAAACAGTCTTCCCCTCTGTTAGAGTCAGTCTGGTCAGTCCTCCGTCAGAGATCAAAACTCTTTATGCATTTCATGTTTAAGTGTCTTGCTCCATTCACTCAGCTACATTCCGCGAGGGGCATCCCATAACCTAACGAAGAAGGTCATACTAGTCATTTCCCCTCATGCCTGGCTCTTGATGGCTTATGCCTTTGTGTCAAACAATCAAAAAGTCCACAACAGTCAAGGTCTGGTCCTTTAATGGACAAAAGTCATTTTTGGTCATTAGGTCCAGGGATTGATCAATTTGGTCTTTAAATATGTCCAGTAAAGCCATGTAGGCCAGAGGGATGCTCTTGCAATATAATGATCCGCAGAATTTCACCATCATATTGATAGACTTTGACTATTCTTCAAAACTATATTTTGAAGAAAAGTCAAATAGTGTCATTTGTGACAAAATTTTCAAAAAGGGTCGACAATTGATTTCTTCAGGTGCAGTCATGGTTTCTGTGGCCACAATGCTCTGTCATGCCATCCCTATGAAAAGTGTCGAAAATTTCATCATTTGAGCCCAAAATTTAGAGAAAAGGTGAAAATCAGGGTTATATTAAAGTCAGTGAAAGGTGTTGAACAAGACATTAGAAAAGTGGGTTTTTTAAAAGGTTAATTTAAAAATATGACCTCCAAGCCTATATACACAAATATCATCATAAAACAAGTTCATTGTGCAAGGAAAGTGTTGGAGGAAGGTTGCAAGGTCATGAGTTGAGGTTGGAGCGATTTGGAGCAGCTTGGAGGCAGTTTCACAGAGTGCGGAGCATATACTTAGGGGCGCGGCGCACACAGAGCCCACCCACAGTTTAAAATCATCTCTGGCGCGGCGCACTCAGAGCGCGCGGCGCACAGGGAAAAACGCCTAGAACGTTGCCAAATCGCCTCAAATTTTTTGTGGAGCTCTTCTATTTGCAAGGTAGGCTACCTAAATTCAATTGTGCACCAATGTTTATGGGTGATATGATGATTTTATGCCTGTAATAAATTGCAAAAAATTTACATAAAGCAAACACAAGAAGACATCAAGAAAACCTTGATGCTAGGGTTTGTGCTGCAATGATATTACTACCAAGGTGTTTTTCCTACCCTACCCCTATTACTCATTCCCCTATGCCATTTTCCTCATAATCACTACCCTAAAACTACTAAAATCATACTCCCTTTCCCCCTCCTCCTATTGCTCAAAAAACCCAAACCCTACCTTGCCAACAACGCAAACACTACCCTATCAAAATACCCCAAAACCCCTTATATATCCCTAAATACAATTTTCCTATAAACCCCTATTCCCATCATATTATCCCCCATCCTAATACTCCCTTTTTGATTGTCCCCTTGGTGGTAGATTGTCAAAGCAGCCTCTAGCTTCACTATAATCAAAGGGTAGCCTAAAATTAGTTTACAAATAGCAGTCATGGCATCCGAGGTTTCATCAAAATATGAGGAGGAGACCCATAGTGATACAGCTTCAGGAGAACAGGCCCCTAGGAGACATCACCGGAGTGGAAAACATGTTAGAGATGAGCCAAACACCCTCATCGAGTTGCAGGCATGCCCTCTTGCTATGTCATGTTTGCAGCACTTAGCATGTATTGAATTTTGTCAGAGGGTGGCAAATGTCAGAGTTCATCATGAGTTGGCCCGTCTTTTTGCACTTCACCTACATGGAGGATAGTCTATTTTGGCTGGGGTCACTTTCACATTGACACCCGAAACCATATCAGTGGCAACAGGCATACCAAACATTGGAGAACAGTGGCATAAGAAGAAGAAGGTGGAGAGGCATCATTATGAGCCTTACATTAAGGCCAACTGTTTGAGCCACCTCACGAGAGCTTTTCCATTCAGATTTTCGAGAGATGAGTATGCTCTGCTCATGAAATTGATCATGAAATACTTCAGTTGTGAGGGGAGGTTTTCTCGCCTTTATACCTATCACATCAGGTTGCTCATGCACTTTACGAGGGTGCGGATGATGAACCTCCCATTTTTCATTTGCTGGAACATAGAGAGGATGAAAAATTTCATGCAGCACAAGACCCCTAGACAGTAGCTCAACAGTGTTTATCACTTTGCTCTTATCCAGATTTTGGTGGACCATCAATTGGAATTGCAGGGTATTTCTTGGGAGGACTTCATCTCCCGTGACTTCTTCAGTTCTCCACAGGCAGTATCAGAGGCAGAGCATGAGATAAGAGACCCATCTGATCAGTATGAGCGACATGAGACTGCTACTATGCCAGTATACATCACCTATCAGAGAGGCAGTAGACCCTTATTTGCAGCAGCAAAGCGAGTGTTATCTCCACCAGGGGTGGAAGGGGCCTCGCTTCTGACATCGGCATCACAGGAGCAGGGCAAGGGTAAGAAGCTAGTGCAGGAGGAAGGGCCATCAGGTGAACGAGAGACCGAATTCGGTCTCCTCCACGATGATGAGACAGATGCAGAACCAACAAATGTAGAGCTTATAGAGATCATCTAGGAGTAGCAATCAGTGATTGAGTCCTTATCCCTTGACTTGGAGAGGGCCAAGTGGAAGATGAAGTACCTGGAGTAGAGAAACAAGCAGCTTGAGGACCAGCGGGCGATCATGGAGCTGCAAAACATTCGTGAGCATTGCCAAGCTGCTCAAAGAAGAAAGGTTGAGCTCACATCTTTGGAGCAAGAAATTAATGAGGATCGGGAGGCCAACCTTGAGAGGGTCAACATGCATTTGGAGAGGCTACTGGACAAGGTCGACTAGGACCTTGCTCTACTGAGACACGTGGCTTTCTGTTATAGGGTGCTTAACATGAGTGCACAGGCCCGAATAAGGAGCTTGAAAGCGAAATTGAGGAAAGCAACAAGAAAGGCAAAATAGGCAAAAGAGCAAGATCGGCTTCAAATCTTGGCTGAGTCTTCCTTGGCCCATCATAACACCCCATAGGGAAACCCCAGCCCAAATTTCAAGAAATTTGGGGAATTTTTGGTCACTTCACAAATTTTTGGGTAAAAAACATGGTTTTTCTCCCTGTGTACCGCACCACTGGCGTGGCACTAACTAAGAAATTTTGGCAAGGTATGAGTCTCCAAAAGGTCAAAAAACACCCAAAAATGGCCTCTCTGCCACCTTTTTGACACACAGGAAGCAGTCTTGGGAGAATGAAGATTTGGAGGGGCAAATGAGCACCAAATTCAAAAATTCTAGTGGGGTTAGAAAGTAGACAGGACAGGCTTTCTAACAAGCCCACTTGCGAACATTTTGGGCACCTAAAAGTGCCCCAAAACAGGCCCCAAAGTAGCGCGGAGCACAGAGAAAATGGTGCAGGGCACAGAGGAAAAATTGCCCAATTTGCTTCCGTTTCACGAAATTTCGGTTCGCGACTTCTCCAAGTGGGCCCGCTCATCTACACTTTGGTTTTTGGAACCAAAGAAGGCATTTAAAGTGTTTTTTCTTCAAATTGGCTTCTATCCAAGTGGCGAAGGAAGGCAAACAGTTACCCAAGCCGAATGTCATGTTTGTAGCGCTGCACCTGTAGTTGATGGTTGGCTCTCCATCTCCATTTTGCAATGATTCGAGTAACTCCCCGACCCTTGGGCGTTCTATCTCTTCCTTAAACATTCTATATATTGTATGCAAGTTATTTGCAAAGGGTTGGTTGGCTTGTAACTTCTGGGAGACTGTGGGAAAGAAACTCTGTTTCTTCACTGTATATTTTTGACAGAGAATTAATGAAAGGCAGCGGCTTTGTTTCATGAGATTATTGTGGTTGTCAGTGTAGTAAATGTGTCCCTTATGTTTTCATATGTATTTTGTTATGTTTCATAATTCAATTCATGTTCATTTCCAGTTAAATTTTCTGAGTGAGATTAGGTAGAATTCAATTTTATTGCTCTGCCTATGGGAAAATTTCATGTTCAGTGTTTTTCTTCTGTTGAAAAGGATTCATGTCACTATGCCCTTTTCACTTTCTTGAACAATCTATTCATGCTGCAGTACCTCAAAATAAATTCTTACATTTTCCGCCTACCTTGCCTCATGGAATAATCTGTGCCTTTGTATTAAATTCTCTATTCTTTGCTGAGCATTGGTCCCATACCATCCCAGAAGCTTGGTCATTCATAAAATTTGTTTCTTGTACCCATTTTCACTTACTAGCCTAAGATCAATAATTTATTGTAAGTCATCTTAGACCCTTTTTTGCTTACCTATTCACTAAGCGTGACTCGGAGAGAGCCCTCTCCTGTTCTGGTAGGGCTAGCTACCAGACTGAGTGTGGTTTGTGGTTACCCTAATTTTTGCCTTCCTTCAGCCTAAGGCAGATTTAGGTGCTAACATAGTGGCGACCATACTGGGGAATCAACTGAAATCAAATCCCCTTGTTTCATAATAATTCTAAGCTTCCGGATGATGAGCTTAGGATTGGAAAGGCTGAGTAAGTTGGTTGTGTCTTGTGATTTTTCTCAATAGCACGCTGGCTTCGAGACGATATACCAGAGCCAATCTAGACCCAGATCCTCCTCATATTTACAAAAACCCCAATTTGATTCCAAGACTCCTTCATCAAGAAAGCACCATAACTCCTGTGTTCAAATCCCATTCATGTCCCGACATTTTTGAGTATCTTGAAGAGCTTGAGTTTGACAAACGGTTTGAGATATCATTGTTTGAGTCTAAATCCGAAAGGGCTGTTGATTATACTGTCCCCAATCCACAATTTCTTGTAGACTTGGAAACAGAAAGAGCTAACCGATCAATCGATAATTATATTGCAACACAGCCCCAAACTCCAATTGCTAGCCCCTTACAAACTGTTCACACTCCTCCAACACCTCCAAGGCCAAATCCACTGAGAATGATGGCTACCCATTTTTCACCCCTTGTTCTGCCCCAAGTTCTAGATGATATGCCAACGGATTATCAAAGTAAAATCCTGTTTTTTGATGGCACTCCTAATAGCATTACTGCTCAGCAACATGTAGACAAAATGGTAGATTTTTATGAACTCCATGAGATCGATGCGGAGAACGTGGCAATGAGACTCTTTGTACACACATTTGCAGGTGATGTAAGGAAATGGTTCAGAGGTTTGCTGGTAGCAAGTATCACTACCTTGGCTGAACTACAAAGACAATTTTTAAACCGGTGGGAAGTGAAAAAGAATCCCCTTCAAATTTTGGCTGAATATGAACAAATCAAACGAAACGCTGGTGAGTCGATCCAAGATTATTGTGTTAGATTTAATGCATTCTATAACGAAATTCCAGATCATCTAAAGCCACCTGTGGGACTAGCTATGATGAATTTTCTAGATGGTTTTGATGCTGATATGGCCTACCAATTAAGAGAGAGAGAGCCGGCCACAATGGAAGACATGCAGAAAATTGCGGTCAACGTTGAAGCAAATCTGCTGTCCAAAAGAGCTAGAGTGAAAGTAGAAAAGAAAATCGCTATGAAAGAACAGTCTTCTTCAATGGATCAACTGCTCAAAAAGGTAGAGAAGATGCTTGAAAGGGTGAAGCTCGACAAGCCTGAGCCACAAGTTAGAAATCCTAACTTCCATGGCCAACAGCAGCCACAATCTAGAATAAGACAGAGAGATCAACGAACCTAAGAGCAGACAACACAACAGCCGGTACAAACACCTTTGCAACAGAATTTTGTGCATGGACCGGAGTCAGATGAGGACGGGAATGTAATAGGCAAAGAAAACCACCTCTTTACTCTAGATGAGCTGCCTACTTACATTACCAAAGAAGAAGAGTGTGCGGTGAGTTCAGCTGCACACCAAGACACGGATTTCATTCTAGCTAGCGACACTGTTTTAGAAGAGGAACCAGAGGAGTATCAAAGGGGGTATATGAATGCTCTGTCTGCACAGTAGCAGCGATATTCACTTAGAAACAGAGATGTGCCGGCCAAACCAATTCATAAAAAGAAAGAGGTTGAAGCAGCAAAGAATGATTCGTCAGCTACACAAAGAAAAGGAAAAGAGGCGGTTGGCCTGGAGAGTAGCAAATCAAAATGAGCAAAACAATCACAGCAGTAAGCTACATCAAATGAAAAGGAAAAGAAAGAGATCCCAGTCAAAGAGGTAGAAAAGACTCCCGCTTTTAGCTTAGAGAATGAGATTTCTAAGTTAAAGGTATCCATCCCCTTGACTGAAATAATGAAGGACGACGGTTATAGAGGACAAATATCTAAGATGTTGAATTTGGACCCAATGTCCGACATGGTAAATGTAGAAGATGATCAGCCTGAAATGATTTTTGGACTATCATCGAATGGTGAGTCTCCTGATAGCGATGTGCCACCCTTCTATATCAGTTTAAGATTGCATGATTTTGTGCTACACAATGCCATGTTCGATTCTGGAGCTTCTCACAATCTCATGCCCAAGGCTATCATGGATAAGCTTGGTCTGGACATCACCCAGCAATATCATGATCTCTATTCATTCGATTCCAGCAGAGTAAGATGTATAGGACTCATGAAAGACTTGGTTGTGAGTTTGGATTAGCTTCCCATGAAAAATGTTTTGATGGATGTCGTGGTAGTAGATATTCCTCCAAGGTTTGGCATGCTTCTTTCGAGGTCTTGGGTAGCGAAATTGAAACGGACACTACAACTAGATTTCTCCTATGCAACAATCCCAGTGTTTGGACAAATGAGGAAATTATATCGAGAACAAAAAATGAAATATATGATCACAATCAAGGAGAAACCTATAAATCATCCTATTAACTATGTACATATAGATTTAGAGTCTTTTGTTTTATTTTCAGATAGTTTAAATGATATAGATAGTCAGATAGTAGAAGTAGATGATATTCCAGAAATAACAAAAAATTTCAGAGAAATTTTGAAGAAAGAAGGACAAGAAAAGTAGAAAAATGTTGGGAAATCAGCTGAAAGTAATGGACAGTAAGCAGACAAGGCACGACAAACAGATTTCCAGCACTTACAAGAGGAGGAAGAAGGCTTGTGGACCATGGATTTTGATGGAGCAGTAGGAAATGATGGCACTGGAATTGGAATTTGGGTATGCAGTCCTTTCTACACCCCAAACAAAGTGCCTAGCAGCGTGAGGGTTTGCTCTTACAAGCTGGCCTTTGAGTGTTCAAACAACAAAGTTGAGTATGAAGCTCTGATTGCTGGCTTGAAGATTCTTAGAAAGCTAAATGCAAAAAGGATTTCGGTATATGGTGACTCTGAATTGGTAATAAAGTAGGTCAGAGGTGAGTATCAAGCAAAACATCCTAGGATGCGGGCCTATCGTAATGCAGTTTTAGACATCTTAAAGTTATTTTCAGAATACACCTTGACATGTGTACCTCGTATACAAAATAGTATTGTTGATGCTCTTGCAAATGCAGCAAGTAGTTTGAAGATCCCCATGAACTCCAACAATAAATTTGAAATCCATGTCAAGCATCGTCCAACCATTCCAGACAATCAGCGATATTGGCAAGTGTTTCAAGATGATGAGGAGATTAAGGATTTTATGCTAAACAAAGGCAAGTTCAAAGAAACCTCAATTGATGTAGAAAGTGACGATGGCAAAGGAAATGGTACAGATGAAGTGCATATCAATGAAATGGACGTGTTGCAGCTGAAGAATAACATTATTCCTAAAGGCTTGATACCTCTAGAAGAAATTTTTTATCAGGATGATGTAGCCCGCAAGCCAACATTGCAGCCAACATAGAAGGGTGTAGAAGAGGTCAACATCGGAACAGTGCCAATCCTAAGTTGGTAAAATTTTCTAAAGCATTACTGCCAAAGATCAAGGACAAATATATCAGTTTGATGGCCTCATTTTTAGATGTGTTTGCTTGGGACTATTATGATTTAAATACCTATGATACCAATATTATTTAGCACACAATACCCATCAAGCCCAATAAAAAACCATTTAGACAGAAGCTGAGAAGGATAAATCCAAAATTGCTGCCATCTATTGAAAAGGAGGTAAACAGGTTGTACAAGTCAGGTATCATTGTGCCCATCAGGTTTTCAGATTGGATCTCTAACTTAGTTCCCATATGAAAGAAGACCGGTGAGATCCGCCTATGCATTGATTTCAGAAATCTAAATAAAGTCTCATTAAAGGACAACTATCCACTACCCAAGATGGACCATATACTTCAGCGAGTAGTCGGGGTGTCTCGTATGTCACTGCTTGATGGTTATTCCAGATATAACCAAATTTCTATCCATGATGATGACCGAGACAAGACAGCATTCACCACTCCATGGGGAACCTTTCATTATGCTAAAATGCCTTTCGGTTTAAAGAATGCAGGTGCCACATTTCAGCGTGCAATGGACTTGGCTTTTGCGAATGAGAAGGATGTGTTTTTGGTGGTGTACCTGGATGATTTGACGGTGTTTTCCAAATCTGATGAAGAGCACATGCATCACCTAAAAACTGTCTTTCAAAAGTGCAGAAAATATGGTTTATCGCTGAATCCTAAGAAGAGATTATTCACCATGGAGGAAGGCAAATTACTTGGGCACATCATTTCAAAGGATGGCATTCGTATTGACCCAGCACGTGTGCAAGAAATTCAGCAAATCGATCTGCCCCAGAATAAAAGGGAGATACAATCTTTTAATGGTAAGATGAATTTTCGCATCGCTTTGTGCCTAATCTTGCTGAACACTTAAGAGAGATGACCAACATGCTCAAGAAGGACAGCCAAGTGAAATGGACAGAGGAGGTTGTAAAATCTTTCAACTTGGTCAAATTGGCCCTTTCCTCAGCTCCAGTTCTAGTCAACCCGGGCTACACTCAGGATTTCATATTGTTTTCATTTGCTTCTGAGCACACTATGGCAGCAGTATTATTGCAAAAAAGAGATGATCATGAAGGACCCATTGCATTCTTCAGAAGGGCTATAGGAGATGCAGCTTTAAAGTAAAACATCATTGAGAAGCAAGCCTTGGCATTGGTGAAGGCATTGAAGGATTTCTGGGTATAAATTGTACATTCTCACATTTTGGCCTATGTTCCTAATGTTGTTATAAAAGATGTTTTAGTGCAGACCGATCCGGAAGGAAGAAGAGGCAAATGGATTGCAGCCTTGCTAGAATATGATGTGGAAATAAAGCCCACAAAGCTGGTCAAAGGACAGGGGTTGGTGAAGTTAATGGCCGAAAAATTTACATGCCTTGGACATAAATCTGATCGCTACTATGTCTGATGAGAATGAGGGAGGATTGTCAATTCAGTTATCTGAAATGTTTTCTCTATCCCCATGGTATTCAGATATAATATATGTGCCTAAAAATTTGTCCACACCGCCCGACATTACTAGAAACAAAGCGAGAACACTCAAGTTGAAGGCTGCCAAGTTTTGCATTCTAAATTCTGCGCTATATTGGAAAGAGCCCGGTGGCATTTTGTTAAATTGTTTGGTGGAAGAAGAGGAAAAGAAAGTCATGGAAGATTTCCACGGAGGAGAGTGTGGTGGTCACCTTTTTTGGAAGTCAACAGCGAACAAAATTTTGAGGGCAGGATATTATTGGCCTACATTGTTCGCTGATGTATACAAGATGGTCAAGCACTGTCATAAATGTCAGATTTTTGAAGGAAAACAGAAATTACAGCCTTTGCCACTTAAACCTATTGAGGTGAGCGCTCCTTTCTAGCAGTGGGGGTTGGATTTCATTGGGGAAATTCATCCTGCTTCTTCCGGACAGCATAGATGGATCCTTACAGCGACAGACTATTTCAAAAAATGGATTGAGGCAGCTCCCACCAGACAAGCTACAGATATGGTAATCATTTCATTTCTTAAAAATAACATCTTGTCTCGCTTTGGTTGTCCAAATAATTTAATCACCGATAATGCAGCGGCTTTCAAATCAAAAGGGATGGTATAATTTTGTCATAAATATCACATCATTTTTTGTCACTCAATTGCCTATCATCCATAAGGTAATGGATTGGCGGAATCTTCAAATAAATCATTGGTCAACTTCATCAAGAAGCTGCTGGAAATAAATAAAAAGAGCTGGAATAAGAGGTTGGTCCATGCGCTTTGGGCAGATCGGATCAGTCAGAAAAAATCCATTGGTATGTCACCGTTTGAGCTTGTTTATGGAGTTGACATAGTATTTCCCACCTCTCTCGCTACCCCGGTAGTAATACTTCCTCAGGAGGCCGGTAGTGAGGAAGATCCCATGCAGAGAAGGTTGAATCAAATGGTTCACTTGCAACAGACAAGAGAAGTTTTCAAGAACACATCCAAATTGTAGGAGAAAATAAAGAAAATCTATGACAGAAAAGCAAAGGCAGAAAAATTTTAGTTGGATGATGTGGTGCTGAATTGGGATGCAAGGAATGAAGAGAAAGGAAAGCACGAAAAGTTCAAGAATCTTTGGAAAGTTCCTTACAAAATTGCAGCATATAGGGGTCAGAATGCCATTCTTCTGAAGGAAATGAACAGAGAAGATTGTCCAGGAGGGCCGATCAATGGTCGGCTGCTCAAGCGGTACCACTGTTGATTTATTAAAGCTACTTCTACTGTCATTGTAAATACCATTTTTATTTCAGTTTGGTTTCAGTCTGTCAAGTAAGTTTTTTGAGTCATTTCAATGTCAAGTTTGAGTTAATTTCTTGGTCATTTCAGTTTCATAAATAAGTCAGAGCCCTGTGTTGTAGTTGAAATGATGACTCCATAGCCCAATGGACAAAGGCACTGTCTAGCTCCTCCAGAGATTTGCTGTTCTTGGCACCTCCAAGGAGCTACCATCCCCCATTGGAGCCAATGTTAGAATCGGTCTGGTCAATCCTCCGTCAGAGATCAAAACTCTTTATGCATTTCATGTTTAAGTGTCTCACTCCATTCACTCAGCTGCATTCTGCTAGGGGCATGCCATAATTTGACGGAGAAGGTCATACTAGTCATTTCTCCTCATGTCTGGCTCTTGCTGGCTTATGCCTTTGTGTCAAACAACCAAAAAGTCCACAACAGTCAAGGTCTGGTCCTTTAATGGAAAAAAGTCATTTTTGGTCATTAGGTCCAGGGATTGATCAATTTGGTCTTTAAATATGTCCAGTATAGCCATGCAGGCTAGAGGGATGCTCTTGCAATGTAATGATCCGCAAAGTTTCACCATCATATTGACAGAATTCGACTATTCTTCAAAACTCTGTTTTGAAGAAAAGTCAAATAATGTCATTTGTGACAAAATTTTCAAAATGGGTTGACAATTGATTTCTTCAAGTGCATTCATGGTTTCCGTGGCCACAGTGCTCTGTCATGCAATCCCTGCGACAAGTGTTGAAAATTTCATCATTTGAGCCCAAAATTTAGAGAAAAGGTGAAAATCAGGGTTATATTAAAGTCAGTGAAAGGTTTTGAACAAGACATTAGAAAAGTGGGTTTTTTAAAAGGTTAATTTAAAAATATGACCTCCAAGACTATATACACAAATATCATCATAAAACAAGTTCATTGTGCAAGCAAAGCGTTGGAGGAAGGTTGCAAGGTCGTGAGTTGAGGTTGGAGCGATTTGGAGCAGCTTGGAGGTAGTTTCACAGAGCGCAGCACATATACTCAGGGGCGTGGTGCACTCATCGGGCACAGCGCATACAGAGCCCGCCCATAGTTTAAAATCACCATTGGCATGATGCACTCAGAGCACGTGGCACACAGTGTTTTGCGCACGGCGCACAGGGCAAAACGCCAAGAACATTGCCAAATCGCCTCAAATTTTTTGTGGAGCTCTTCTATTTGCAAGGTA
Organism: Pinus tabuliformis; assembly: GCA_031772625.1. NCBI lineage: Eukaryota > Viridiplantae > Streptophyta > Pinopsida > Pinales > Pinaceae > Pinus > Pinus tabuliformis. The sequence continues at coordinate 566,074,245 of CM062814.1, read as the reverse complement.
GGCCACCTAAATTCAATTGTGCACCAATTTTTATGGGTGATATGATGATTTTATGCCTGTAATAAATTGCAAAAAAATTTCATAAAGCAAGCACAAGAAGACATCAAGAAAACCATGATGCTAGGGTTTGTGCTACAGTGATATTGCTGCCAAGGTGTTTTTCCTACCCTACCCCTATTACTCATTCCCCTATGCCATTTTCCCCATAATCACTACCCTAACACTACTAAAATCATACTCCCTTTCCCCCTCCTCCTATTGCTCAAAAAACCCAAACCCTACCTTGCCAACAACACAAACACTACCCTATCAAAATACCCCAAAACCCCTTGTATATCCCTAAATACAATTTTTCTATAAACCCCTATTCCCATTATATTATCCCCCATCCTAATACTCCCTTTTTGATTGTCCCCTTGGTGGTAGATTTTCAAAGCAACCTCCAGCTTCACTATAATCAAAGGGAAGCCTAAATTTAGTTTACAAACAGCAGTCATGGCATCCGAGGTTTCATCAGAATAAGAGGAGGAGACCCACAGTGATACAACTTCAGGAGAACAAGCCCCCAGGAGACATCACCAGAGTGGAAAACATGTTAGAGATGAGCCAAACACCCTCACCGAGTTGCAGGCATGCCCTCTTGCTATGTCATGTTTGCAGCACTTAGCATGTTTTGAATTTTTTCAAAGGGTGGCAAATGTTAGAGTTCATCATGAGTTGGCCCGTCTTTTTGCACTTCACCTACATGGAGGACAGTCTATCTTGGCTGGGGTCACTTTCACATTGACACCCGAAACCATATGAGTGGCAACAGGCATACCAAACATTGGAGAACAGTGGCATAAGAAGAAGAAGGTGGAGAGGCATCATTATGAGCCTTACATTAAGGCCAGCTGTTTGAGCCAGCTCACGAGAGTTTTTCCATTCAGATTTTCGAGAGATGAGTATGCTCAGCTCATGAAATTGATCATGAAATACTTCAGCTGTGAGGGGATGTTTTCTCTCCTTCATGCCTATCACATCAAGTTGCTCATGCACTTTACCAGGGTGCGGATGATGAACCTCCCATTTTTCATTTGCGGGAACATAGAGAGGATGAAAAATTTCATGTAGCACAAGACCCCTCAACAGTAGCTCAACAGTGTTTATCACTTTTCTCTTATCCGGATTTTGGTGGACCATCAGTTGGAATTGCAAGGTATTGCTTGGGAGGACTTCATCTCCCGTGACTTCTTTAGCACTCCATAGGTAGTATCAGAGGCAGAGCATGAGATAGGAGGCCCATCTCATCAGTATGAGCGACATGAGACTGCTACTATGCTAGTATACATCACCTATCAAAGAGGCAGTAGACCCTTATTTGCAGCAGCAAAGCGAGTGTTATCTCCACCAGGGGTGGAAGGGGCATCACTTCCGACATTAGCATCACAGGAGCAGGGCAAGTACAAGAAGCCAGTGCAGGAGGAAGGGCCATCAGGTGAACGAGAGATCGAATTCGTTCTCCTCCACGATGATGAGACAAATGTAGAACCAACAAATGTAGAGCTTATAGAGATCATCTAGGAGCAGCAGTCAGTGATTGAGTCCTTATCCCTTGACTTGGATAGGGCCAAGTGGAACATGAAGTACTTGGAGCAGAGAAACAAGCAGCTTGAGGACCAACGAGCGACCATGGACCTGCAAAACATTCGTGAGCATCGCCAAGCTGCTCAAAGAAGAAAGGTTGAGCTCACATATTTGGAGAAAGAAATCAATGAGGATCGGGAGGCCAACCTTGAGAAGGTCAACATGCATTTGGAGAGGCTGCTGGACAAGGCTGACCAGGACCTTGCTCTACTAATACACATGGCTTTCCGTTACAGGGTGCAAAACATGAGTGCACAGGCCCGAATAAGGAGTTTGAAAGCGAAATTGAGGAAAGCAACAAGAAAGGAAAAAGAGCAAGATCGGCTTTGAATCTTGGCAGAGGCTTCCTTGGCCCATCATAACACCCCATAGGGAAACTCCAGCCCAAATTTCAAGAAATTTGGGGAATTTTTGGTCACTTCACAAATTTTTGGGCAAAAAATAGGGTTTTTCTCCCTATGCATCGCACCACTAGCGCGACGGTACAATTATGGAGCTCCAAATGAGGAATGGTTTCCATTTTTGGATTCAACATGGAAAATCATGACTACTGGTGTCCGGACAAGAAATTTTGGCAAGGTATGAGTCTCCAAAAGTTCAAAAAACACCCAAAAATGGCCTCTCTGCCACCTTTTTGACACACAGGAAGCAGTCTTGGGAGAATGAAGATTTGGAGGGGCAAATGAACACAAAATTCAAAAATTCTAGTGGGGTTAGAAAGTAGACAGGATAGGCTTTCCAACAAGCCCATGTGGGAACATTTTGGACACATGAAAGTGCCCCAAAACAGGCCCCAAAGTAGCACGACGCACAGAGGAAAAATTGCCCAATTTGCTTCTGTTTCGTGGAATTTTGGTTCACGACTTCTCCAAGTGGGCCCGCTCATCTAAACTTTGGTTTTTTGGCACCAGAGATGGAATTTAAAGTGTTTTTTCTCTAGATTGGATTCTATCCAGGTGGTGAAGGAAGGCAAACGGTCACCCAAGCCAAATGTCATGTTTGTAGCGCTGCACCTGTAGCTGATGTTTGGCTCTCCATCTCCATTTTGCAATGATTCGAGTAACTCCCCAACCCTTGGGCGTTCTATCTCTTCCTTACACATTCTATATATTGTATGCAAGTTATTTGCAAAGGGTTGGTTGGCTTGTAACTTCTGGGAGACTGTGGGAAAGAAACTCTGTTTCTTCACTGTATATTTTTTACAAAGAATTAATGAAAGGCAGCGACTCTATTTCTTGAGATTCTTGTGGTTGTGAGTGTAGCAAATGTGTCCCTTATGTTTTCATATGTATTTTTTTATGTTTCATAATTCAATTCATGCTCATTTCCAGTGAAATTTTCTGAGTGAGATTAGGTAGAATTAAATTTTATTGCTTTGCCTGTGGGAAAATTTCATGTTCAATGTTTTTCTTCTATTGAAAAGGATTCATGTCACTATGCCCTTTTCACTTTCTTCAACAATCTATTCATGCCGCGGTACCTCAAACTAAATTGTTACATTTTCCGCTTACCTTGCCTCATGGAATAATCTGTGCCTTTGTATTAAATTCTTTGTTCTTTGCTGAGCATTGGTCCCATACCATCCCAGAAGCTCGGTCATTCATAAAATTTGTTTCTTGTACCCATTTTCACTTACTAGCCTAATATCAATATTTCATTGTAAGTCATCTCAGATCATTTTTTTCTTACCTATTCACTGAGCGTGACTCAGAGGGAGCCCTCTCTTGTTCTGGTAGGGCTAGCTACCAGACTGAGCGTGGTTTGTGGTTACGCTAAATTTTTCTTTCCTTCAGCCTAAGGGAGATTTAGGTGCTAACACCCTCCTCTCACCAATGCTTCACCCGGAGTCTATAAAGGCTCCTCTTTGTTGGGTGCTTTCCTTGATCCATCCCCTCCCATCTTAGAGCCTAACTCTATGGGTGTTTGCATGTTACAAGCGTCACAGGCTGTCCTTAAGCTATCTCATACATCTGATCAACAACTAGCACTTTCTGTTGCCATTACAGCTGAGCCCTCTGGATCCACCCCCTAGGACCTCCTCCGTTTGTGGGTGCCTCTCCTATGTTTCCACTAGGAATTGTTCCTCCAGGTCTCCACCATCTAGGAGTTATTCCACTAGGGCATTACCATGCAGGCTAGATACCTTTCTTATTCCCCCCTCTGGGAATCTTTTTTGTCCCTGTCATGGCTTCACTTGTCCTTCCTAAAATGACCTTGGGGATCCTAGTATGGTAAATCGATCCCCCTACAAGAATTCAGCCTGGTCAGCCAAGACCTTGTGATGCTTTAACCATGGATCAACTAGTCCCTACAGCCCCTATCGCTACTTCAGTTCCATCACAACCTCAAAAAGAACCCATTCCTATTGTGAAAGCATCTGGTTAGGGGGGAATAGCTAAAAGGAAAGAATTGAAAGACAAGGCTCCCAAATCTCCTCCATCCCCTAAGGCCCCAAAGCCATCACCTCCGTACGCTTTGTGTCAAGTTGTTGGGCACGCCACCAATAATTTTCCCAAGCTTCTTGAACTCAAACCTTTGGTTCATGAAATGTTCCCTAAGTCAAATATCCCTGAAGCCCATGTTAACTTACCGGGACCACCTAAGAAACTCAAAATGTTGTGCTGAAATCACCCTTGTGCGCTGTGTGATAATCATGTTTACTATTCCCATTGTTGCTCTCATCTAGATGAATTTTATAACTACCTTGAAGCACTTCATGAATACGAGGCCACTCATAGTGGATCATCTAGTCCTCTACCTATGGATTCCAGTACCACTAGTCAACCAGGAAAGTGGGACTCTGGTCCTACCATTGTGATCCCTCCCACTAATATCGCGATGATGGACACCATAGGCCATATCCTTTACATGTCATCATCCTTGAGTTCCTCGTGAACACACCTTTCTGAGTTTTCTACACGCACTTCTATTGAACCTCCTTCGACAAAATTTCAGGTCTCAACATCCGTAGATCCTCAATATACTAGCTCGTTTTCTACCATTAAAGATGATGCATATGTAAACCTTATTTCTCAGGTTGATATACCAGGTAACGCCACTGCATCATGTAGTCAATCTTCCTCACATCTGCCCATCTCCTAGCCTGATGAGGACATTATGGAAGTTATGTCTACCCCTGATTAACCTTGCACTTAGGTAGGGGGGTATTTTTTCGGGGATTTTGAAGGCCATTTCCTTCCTAATTCTCTTGACACACTCTACCTTAATAAATTTTGCTCATAGCACATCCTGTTGATCTACATGTCTTTGTTTCTCCCATGAAGTTAGGTAGATTGCATCATCTCATCTATTCTCTTTTGCACCTTTCGGATGGATGCATCATCCACACTGTATATCAGTCATGTCAACGGTGTGAGTTGCTTCTCCTTGAATCTAGCCTCAGCATCCTGGGCCATTTTTAACCCCTTTCATAATTTATTCCTTTTGAACTATGTGTGCATTGGATCTACCACCAATAATCAAGCTGAATATGATGTAGTGATAGGTTAGTTAGTCGATGCCCTCGCTCATCACATCCTTCATCTTCATGTTCGTTTAGATTCCTTGATACTTTCCATGTAATTAAATGGTGTATATCATATCCATAACCAAGTCCTATTTAGAAAATATCTATGAGTTAAGGTGTTGGTACATGAATTTGAAACCATTACATTCAGTCATGTTCCTAGAGCCCAATATAACTATGTAGATTCCATTGCACACAAAATTCTAGATTGGCATTTATCACATGTATACCACAGAAGATAACCATAAATAAAACAAATGGAAAACCATCATCATCATATAAAAATGCATAATAATATTGTTTATCATAAAACTATTTGGAGCCATAGCTCTAAATACATCCGACATGTCCATAGCATGTTACAAAAAATGAATATCAAAGCATCCCATATGTCCATACACCTAGTAATTGTCTAGCGGGTATCGCACCAAAGGCTCTACTCCACCTACACGTATATCATGTACTGCCTGACCAGATATCGCCACACGTCCAACGATACCTCACCACTCTGAGGGAAGACCGGTGCACTCATATGTGTATCAATACTCTAAGTCATGCCACTCACGCTCCAAAACTCTGGTAAAGAGTACATCAAACCTATGATGAAGATCAACGAGCAGCACAATATCGTCTGGACCATGATGTGATGATCATGTCCCTTGATCTGCAACCCCCTGCACTATGGCTTGGCCTAGATATCCTACACGATTTACTGGTGCTACATCTGCATCCAACATGTTCTACACTCAGTACCATATACATGTGATAAAAATATGAAAAGCACCATGAAAACTAGCAACTTAATAGTTATGATCTGGTCCCCATGCTCACTGAGGCAAAAGTGGAAAATCAGGATCTGCCTGATAGTTCATCCCACTATAAGGGTATTTGTTAATGTAAAGGGGCATCTGATCCCAATGTGTGAGAAACTCAGGTCAGGAAACCTATCCGACTCCCCCCTCCTCCTCCTCTCTACAGTAGTTGCCCCCAGCAGCTCATCCTGGGCTCCTGTGGGCCCCCATCTCATACTTGTGCATGAGGATGGATAGTGGTATCTTCTCAAAGAAGAATGCATACAGTACTATATGAAAAGCACAGTCACCATTCACCTGCCTCTTGCAAAGAATCAACTGTCGTTTCATTGACAACGACATCATCTAGGCCTACCCATAGTAGATGCCATCCAAAACACACTCAACCAACATCATTTGCCCACTAGTGATGTGGTGGAATGCCTGGTTTTCCTAGGACTCGTAGCATAGCTATGACAACAACCATTGTCTCTAGCCTCTCTAGATCAACAAGCAGGATATTCATGCCATTGACACGAACACCCCATCGAAAATGGCGCTCCACAAACTCAATACTATTCCTCCCACAAGATAACACTGGATGAATATCCCCCACCACTCCGAGAGGAGGAAATCCAGTCAAGAAGTAAATATCCTATAATCTGAGCTTAATCTTGTGCCCCTTCATGACAAAGACCTCCTTATCTGGATCTCAATAACTCACAATTCTCAATAGCAAGGGCTCAACTACCCTCATTAGTGGGTTCTCTACCAACTTAACAACCCCATAATGAGCCAATGCCTCTCGAACCACCTTATCCCCCTGGATCTCAAATTGAAGAGAATCCAAGTCTCATTCATGCCAGTTGATTTGCAGCTCTGCCATGCCTGCAAAACACCACATGTCTTGTCAGTTCAGAGAAGAAAACCATAGTCTACGCTGATCAGCGTACCAACCCCAGTAGGCCAATAGACCAACCCTCTCTCTAGCCCCAAATCATAGTTTTCAGCCTGTGAAAGTGCGAGCTCATAGGTTTCTAACTATTTCTTACAAGACAAATCGCACTTCTGGGCCTAAAAAGTGTGATGTGGCTGTGAGAAAGAGTAGGGGTATCTTAGGGAGATGTCAGGTGCCAAAAATCAAGAAATAAACCACTGAAATTGAAGAGATGAGTAAGGCCACCTGCCTAAAAGTCACAGATATTGATTCTCGTAGTCTGCACTTTATGCTCTAACAATTGGTAGTCATCTATTTGTCACTCAAGCCCAACTTCTCCCCATTTTCCCTGGTGTTAGTTCATCAATCACATTACTATTTCCACTTATGATTTAGTTGAGGATCCTCATTACCTCATCTATCGTAGGTCCTATTCTGTTGACATCACCTCATTTATTCCAAAAGAACGACCTAGAGGGTAGTGTATCTTGGTTCCATCTCCCATTCTTGTTTGGAATCTTCGATCAACTAGAGGGACTTCTTGTTGCCCTTTGACTTGGTTGTTTCATATTTATGATTCATACACTTGATGTTCCATTGATGCAACAGATTGTACGAGTGATTCCTGAGTGTGTGTGAGATGTTTCAGACCTCATGAGGGGGTGGCCGTTTACGTAGCCCCCCACATGCCTGGATTCATACCTACTATGCTACAGCCTTAGATGTAGTTATGCAGAGTTGATGGGTCCGTTTCCAACCTATTGCATTGTTCATAGCATGCACGTCTCCTTCAGATGATCAATTTAGTTTTGCAGAGCCCTTACTTGTTCAACAAGGCTTCTCCAATTGTTCTACCCTCCCTCCAACCCTTTTTTTGAGGGAAGGGCCTTTGTATCTCATGTACTCAGATATTAGTGTATTTAGTCCTGGCTTATGTTTTTCTATGTGCATTATATATATGGGACACATTGTATTATTTTTTGGCTCGGTTATCCTAGCATGTCATGTACCATTTGGCATGTACTTCATTGCTCAGTTTTATATTTCTGGGGCAACCATTATTTTTTTCCTCAGTTATCTTGGAGGGTATGGGTATGCCTCCCCTAACTCACTAAGGTTTGGTACCACAACATAAAGGGAGACTTGCATTAGTTTCACCCCTTGTGTCCCTATCCTCTTTCAATTCAAGTTTATCAATCTCTCTCTCTAACTCCCCTATGTTGTCTAGTGATTGTGTCTTTACAACATACTTTGGTCATACGTTTTTCTCCTAAGACTTGTACGTTGGGCAGAAATCTGTTATCACCAAAAAATTGATCATCTAGCCTAGTTTACTAGATGGATCGAAGAACACCATGTAAAGCCAATTTTACCATAGTAAAATCGCTTTCACTGTGAGAAATTACTTAATAAACCACCTTTGTTAAGTAATTTATAATTAAACCCATGAAGAATAATTAAATAAATCACTATTTCTTTGATTTTCTTCTAGGAATAATTAATGAAACCATTGTTCAATTATTATTCCTTGTCATATTTGACCCAGTCATGAAAAAGAAACAGATAAATCCTCAATTATCTTATTTTTCTCTAAGAATAATTAACTAATCACTAATTAATTATTATTGTTTGTCAAATTTGACTAAATCCCTTAGGAATAATTAAATAAATCATTATTTTTTTATTATTCCTTAACTAATTCCTTGAGATGATAAATAAATCATTTATTTATTTGTTATTTCTAAATAAAAGTTTAAATACCTTTTCCCTCCTAAGAAAATATAATAAAATATTCTAGGTTATTTTTCCAAGAATGGGATCAATAATATTTTATTATTTCTCATTATTTGAGGATAACTCAATATTTTGTTATAAATACAAGGGTTTTCCATTCATTATTAACTTTTGATTATTTTCATTACTGCACTCACTATTGTAACTCAGATTATTTTCATTGTTGAACACCATATTTTTGCTAGGTTTACACATTATGGAGGAGGGAGACTCTACACAAGATGAAGACGTTTGAGGATAGCCAAGAACCCATCCCATAGAGGGGGACTGGTAACATTTATTTGTTCCCTTCATAGGTGTTATAATAGAACTATTCTTTGTATATCGGGTTTACATTGGATAATTGGAGTTATTACTCTTTCTTTTTTTTGTTTAACTATGATTGTGGCATAGATCAGAATTTTCGCCGGTTTTGTTTCTATTAGTTATTGTAGATCTACAATGTTTAGCAACCATTTATATTGTTGAGATTGTTTACCATCCAAAATATTAAGTGGGTTGTTTTCATACATTTTTGTGAAGAAAACACTACAACAAAGGGTCTCTGATGTGGTTTGGCACATGGTTGTAGGAGATCCAAAGGATGTAGGGTGCAAAGAAGGCATAAGTACCTGAGTGCTATGTGATTCCACATGGAGAGTAATTCAAAGGTTGGAATTTTGGGCACCCCTCTAATTGAGTTATGAGAAATCTCTGATATGTATTAGCTTCGAAGTGTTGGCGCTTGGTCAAGGAAACCTAAAAGAACCAAGGTTGGAAGAGAAAAGACAAAGGGAGATGGTCCCCCAATAGGATGTGAAGGCCTTAACACCTAAAATATAAGCCACTTATCGCAGCACCTAGTATCATAGAGGAAAAATAGGAATGGGCCAAGAGAAAAGAGCTCAGAACCTCACAGCCTCATAATAGAACCTGAATATAAATTATGAGATTTGAGGGCTCTGATATTGCAGCACCTAAGGGCTAATATGAGGGTCTCAAGCATCAATCGTATGAGAAATAAAATGATAAGGGGGCTAAGCACTAAGGGGCTAAATGTATTGAGATTTTGTGATTTCATAACATTATATTAATATAAGTTACGATGAGTTAAGGATTCGATGCAACTATACAGAGTGTTAAAGGATGAATGGATCGACAACTGCTGAGTAAATGTGTGTAGAGAAGTTGGTTGATGAAGTTAATGGAAAGTACATAAATCGCTTCATCAAAACAACGAGGACCATTATTCTCAGGGAAATAACTATTGGGTTGTTCCGATGTTGTAAGAAATCTATCTTTGAGCTCTTGTGCACACATTAGAATCTTAAATAAAAAATAAAGAATCCATGTTGTGGTGTAGTCAAGCTCTGCAAGACTTTAACAAGCATGGGGAGTACCATTGGAATGTGCAGGTGGACTGAGATTAAATTCTCAGCATGGAGGATCACACAGATGGTTGGTGAAGCACTCAAGAAGTAATCCGCATGTTTAATGTAGTGGCAAAACTCAAGAAGAAAATGCAACACCAGTATGGAGGTATCATACAGAAGTACACTTGGGAAGTGTGGAAATAGGGAGAAGAGGCAACATTGTGTAGAGTGCAAAAAAGGAACAAAAATAGTGTTTTCCATTAAGCAACTAGGGGAACAGAGTATTTTTTTATGTGATGAAGAGTGTAGAGCAAAGCATGTGAGAGGTGTGCAACTGACGTAAGTGTTGAACTGGAGCAGAGTGTTGCAGAGAGCTTGTTGAATACAAGGTAGAGTGCAAAGGATAGGGTGCTGCTGTGTGAGGTCGAGAGAACCTATAGAACAATAGACGACAAAGATAAAAATTTGGTTCTGAAGTAAAATATATTTGTGTTTTTTTGTATTTGTATGTGCTTCTGTTTTGTAGTTTAAAAATTGTATGAAAAGTATAACAATGGCTAGAGCAGGTGGTGGCCTAGATTCACAAGTAGTTGGTGCCTCTTGGAAAGTATGTTCTTACTATCCTAAGGGGTTTGGTTCCTCCTGTGAGTGAGTGCTCACAAACAAACTTATGTAATTAAGTAGGTGCTTAATTTACATCATAGCAATAAACAGATTGGTGATTTTTTACCTTTGGGTTTCCGTGTAAAAATACCAGTGTCAATATGTGTATGTTGTTCATGTGATGGATTGTATGTACATATGAATGTATCATCTTGCTACTCATTTTTATTATGTATGAATTCTTTTGTAAGTAACAAACAATAGAAGAAAAAACTAATGACATAGTCATCAATTTTTTTAAGAATCTCACTATCACTAATTCACCCCCCCTCTCTCAGTAATTCCTTATTCCAACAAAGTTTTGTTATTAGATCAAAGCATCTATTAAATCATCTTTCTAAGATTCTTATCATGATTCGGTTGTCATAATCCCATTTTATGTAAAAAAAAAAATTGTTTACCTATTACATATTCAATGCTAAATTCAAAATATTTTTGATCAATATTTTTTCGCTTGTGACGCTTCAATTTATAAACCCCTAGGTATGTTGAGAAAGGATAAATTTCATGTACTGCTTTAAGCAAACAAGAAAAATGAAAGTGCATGTAATCATTTTCAATTACTTGTTGTATTTCATTGTTGGTTTTATAGGCATTCTGACATTAAATAAAAAGTTGTACACTTCTCATTTAGAAATACCCCTTTGTCGAGATAGCATCAATGTAATCAATTTAAGAAATATTATATGACAATATTGGGATTATCAAGTATATGATTTTTATGTCAGAAAAATGAGGATAAATATAAGAAGGTTGTATTTTATGTTTTACTATAATTTTTTTATGTTTTGGAAGTTCAAATAGATTTCAAATGATAAAAAAATACACTTAGACTAAAAATTATTTTGTGAAATACAATGGAAAACTCTAAAACAATTAGACAAATTATATTATGACTTATTGGTTGTTGTAGTACAATTTGAACTACACCTATGCCTCTTTGAAATAGTTTATGACCCATTGTCAATGCACATGCACGTTAGTTAGCTTTAGTTATCTTTATGCTTGTATGTGATGTACATGAACATGAACATAACATAAAACACACTTATCCTTAGTTAGTTTTAGTTCTTGCATGTCGCTAAGCTTAACTTAGCTACTTTATGTATTGATTCTTTCATCACTAGTGAATATATAAATTTCACTTTCTCTTCCAATTTTGTCAATTATTGCAAATTTATGCAATTATTCTTCAACAAGGTCCTTACATGTGCAGGATCTAATAATTTAACATGGTATCAGAGCTGTGAGGGGTCTTGAGAAGGTGCATGGAAAATATTTTGTAGGTTTGAAGATCAAATCATTAGAAACTCATGGGAGATTTGGTTTGCAGATCCAGATATTGAAGAACTGCCACAAAATCTGAAAGGTGAAAGAATGGAGTTTCCATCTTTAACTATTCTGACTCCATATAACTACTTCCAATGGAAGCTAGATATTTTTATTGACCTTAGAGGTGAAGGATTGTATCAGATAGTTATGGATACAGAAACTAAAGCCAAATTTTCCATTGAAAAATCCAAATACTTCAATGGGTTGAATGAGGCCTTTTTTTCGTCTATTTTTTATAATATCTGCAACATTGTGTTTCCATGTGGACACATGCACAACTCCAAATCAAGAATAGACAACTTTGGAAAATATATCTGGAAAGAGGGATGGGGTGCAAACTCATCTTCTTCAAAATGGATAAATTCCTTAGTTCTGGGCAACTTTGAGAACCTTCAGGATTTCTTTATGAAATTCAAATCGTTGCATTTTCAATTACAATAATACTAGATTGATATATCCAAATAGAAAAGTCAATTGATTCTTTCTATTTTTTCTAAATTAGGTCCTAGATATCAAGCCTCATTGTAAGGCAGTTCAAAGGCATGTAGCCACCACATCTCTTCTTAGAGATAAGCTATGATTGCCCTAGCTAGTTTATTTCCATTTCTATTTGTAAGCATATTTCAGTATTTTACAGTAATGGAATGAAGTATTATTTCTATTACATTTCTGTATGTATCGTTATATCTATAATTTGTTGTGTTCCTGTTTAAATCCATATCGGTATCAGAGTGGTCTGCTCCTTCTGTGTCTTTCTTTGCATGTCCCCAATGAGGTCGGGATATAAGGAGTTAGGGCTTGAACTGGTCAAACCTTTGCAAGACGTGCCTCACAAATCCTAATGGCCTCCCATGGTGGATGAAAATAAAGAAAAGGGGGTAGGAGATCTTATCAAAATCTTCCTCGAAGAGGCCCTTGAGTGACAAAGGAATGCAATGATGGACAAGTTTGCACAGATCCTTCAACGGCTACCCAGGGGTGACACATCTACTTCCTGCAACTACTCTAGAAGTGCCACACCCTTTAGGGTACAAGCTAACTTTGACATTCCAATATTTGAGGGTCAGATAGATGCAGACACTGTAGATAAATGGTTAAATCTACTAGAAGGGTATATTCTTGTTCATGATTTTTCTAGCTAGGAAAAATATTACTTTTCTCTTCTCAAAGCTGCCCCCCACATCAAGGACTGGTGGGAAACCTACTACGAGAAGAAGGATGAAAGTATGACATCACTATTTTTCGCTGCACCCACTTGGAATTCATTCCAGGCTGCCATCAAGGAGAAGTACTACCCTGTTGGAAGATATGACGATCAATACATAATGTGGGCCACATTGCGGTAGGGAAGGGACCAAGACGTTCCGTTGTTTACCAATATTTTCCATACCCTTCATACAAAGTTGGGTATCAAGGATTCAGAACAGAATTTGGCACTCAAATACTGCAGCTTCCTACACAGGTACATCCACGACGAAATATAATTCCTGAACATCTCCTTACTCAGCACGACATACCAATATCACGGGGGTTTCACTCAATGAACCTCTAACATATCACATGCATTTGTGGCATGCTAAACAATAACCCCAATTTGACTACATATTAGAAAAAAATCTCATTATTTAAACCCTACCAATACAACACCAATACATCTTGCAATTTAAAAAACCCCTAATTTCACTAGATATTGTAGGTATCCATTTTTTCATTAACATTTTGTATACCCCTTTATATTTTTTCATTAACTTTGAGCTCCATTTTTATACCTGCCAATATAAAAACCATTTACCCCCTATAGATACCCTAATATATTATCTCATTTTTTCCTAAATATATATCCCCCAAGATGAACCCACGTGGTATATTATTGCTCCCCCAGTGAAGCCCCCATGACCAACTTTTTGTCTAGGTCGAGAAAAATTTTAAACACAAGAAGTGAGTCTTTGGATTTGCAAATCCGAAGCATGGTAAAGGTGCCCCCAAACCATATAAAAAAGGAAAAAGACAAGGTGGGGTTGCCTAAGACAACTCGCTAAAGCTACAAGCAAAGAACAGCGCCGCAAAGCCGAAAAAGGACACGGGAAAGTGGTGTGAGTTCCATACATTCTCCACTCACAACACAAGTGAGTGTCGGGCCAAGCAGTCACTGGTGGTCAAGCTAAAGGTTTCAGAATCAGATGCATGTTCCCACTCTATGTCAGAACCCAACAAGGGGAATGACAAAGGGAAGCATATTATCGATGTAGAGCCCAATGCCACTGTTGCAAGCATGAAGATCTAGAAGGAGGAACTCGAAGATCCAGAGGAGGAGGAACGCCTCTTCCACTCACAAATGTGGGTAAAGGGCTCCCCGCTATAGTTCATTGTCAATAGTGGGAGCCAAAAGAACCTCATTTTGGCATAGGTCGTGAAGCGGTTGGGCTTATTGGCCACAACACATCCAAAACCATACACAATCAAGTGGCTTCAACAAGGATGGGATCTTTGCATGAGCCAGCAGTGTCGCCTTCCATAGAACATCAAGCCCTTCATGGATGAGGTATTGTGTGACGTTTCTCCCCTTGATGTTTGTGATGTATCATTATGCCAACCATACTTGTGGAAGCAACATGCTGTGTATGAATCAAGGCCTCATGCTGTTTTTGTTACTTTGGGAAATAATTTGTACATGATACCAGTGGTAGCACCGCCTACTGCCATCTCTTTCGTTACTTCAAAACAATGCAGTAAGCTCATTTCAAAAACCAAGAAATTTGTTTTCCTTATGATACGCCCTCAAGGAAAGAAGAAGATGATGGCCATGACCTCCAGACAGGGCCCCTTCGCACGACAACTATAGATGGACAAGGTCGTTGAGGTGTATAAGGACATCTTCAACTCTCCCACAGGGGTTCCTCTTCACTGTCAGGTCAAGCACTCCATTGATCTGACCCCAAGTGCACCACTGCCCAATGGACCAATCTGTCAGTGCTCCATTCTAGAGAACGATGAAATCAAGAGGTAGATTCAGGAGCTACTGTAGAAAGGTCACATCCGTCCGAGTTCAATTCCCTGTGGGAGCTCGATCATGTTGGTACAAAAGAATAATGGGACTTGAAGACTCTGTATTGGCTATCGGGCGCTGAACAAGATCACTATCCATAATGCGTACCTGATACCACTAATTGATGACCCCCTAGACAACCTGAAGGGGGGAAATATTTCGGCAAGATTGATTTGAAGTTAGGATATCACCAGTTACCAATCGGACCCTTCAATGTGTGGAGGACTGCCTTCAAAGCCAAGGAGGGCATTTTCGAATGGTTGGTTATGCCTTTCGGATTCACGAATGCTCCTGCAACCTTCATGAGACTAATGGATGACATCTTGCAACCATTCACCAACTCATTTATAGTGGTATACTTAGATGACATCTTTATATTTAGCCAAAGTTGGGAAGAGCACCTCCACCACATCTGACAGGTTCTCCAAACACTGCGGCAACAAAAGTTATGTGCCAATTTGGAGAAATGCATTTTTGGCATGACCTAGGTTCTGTATCTGGGATACATTATTGGTGAATAGGGGGTGCATGTGGATCCAACCAAGATCCAAGTCTTTCAATATTGGCCATCTCCAGCCAATTTGAAAGAGCTCAACATCTTTCTAGGTCTTGCCAACTTCTACCATAAATTTGTCTTGGGATTTTCTCATATCACTTGGCCCTTGAGTGAAGTTACCAAGGGAGGAGAGAAAGAAAAATTCTTTTGGTCTAAATCTCAGTAGAAGACATTCACAGAGTTGAAACATTGTCTCAAATCGACACCAGTGCTTGCATTACTAGGCTTGCAACAACCATTTGGAGTTGAGACAGATGCCTCTGACTCTGCTATTGGGGCAGTCCTTACTGAACACGAGCATCTAGTGGCATATCACAATGAGACACTTTCAGACACAGTCTGGAAGTATCCCAATTATGACAAAGAGATGTATTCGTATTGAAGGAAACGATCATCCACACAGACCACCAACCCCTGCAGTTCATACAGACCCAAGGGAAATTGCAGAATGATCACCATCAGAAGTAGTCCACATATGTGCAACAGATCCATTTGAATGTCAAGTATAAGAAGGGCAGCACCAATAATGTTGCAGATTGCCTTAGTTGACCACCGATCACGGCGTTAACCACTGTGCTCAACTCTTGTGGACACGAGACTTTTCGTTGGCCACTTCTCTACAAAAGTGACCCATAATTTGGCCACAAATACTAGACACTCTTGGAGGGTCAGTATGTCCTAGATTTTCACCTCCAAGATGCCCTATTATGCCACCCGGGTCACCTTTGTGTTCCTTCAAGAATGCTTGCCAAGATGATTTGGGAAGCACACTACAGTCAGCCTATTGGGCATTTCAAGGTTGAGAAAACAGTGGCAATACTGCAGAAGTATTTCTATTGGTGAAATCTTCGATAGGATGTCGGGAAGTACATCAAATCATGTCCTACCTGGGCCATTGCCAAACTGACCATCAAGAAGCAAGGCCTATATACCCTGCTGCCTATCCCTAGTCCACCTTGGGAATCCATCTCCATGGATTACATGTCGGGCCTTCCTTCTACTAAGCATGGAAACAACTGTATTTTTGTGGTCACCGACAGGCTCTCAAAGATGGCCATTATGGCAGCCTACAAGAAGAATATCACAGCAGAAGCCACTGCTAGAATATTCTTTGAATGAGTGTGGGTACACTTTGGGATCCCCTAGTCTATCATTTCAAATTGGGATAGCAAGTTCCTTAGTACATTTTGGTCTAGTCTCTGGTCGATGCTGGACACCAAAGTCACTAAGTCCACAAGTTTCCATCCCCAAAATGATGGCCATACAGAGGTTGACACATTCTGTGCATGTACAACTCAAATCATCCATGCACATGGGATGAGAGCTTCCCCTATGTTTAGCGCAGCTATAACTGGGCTCTCCATAGCTTGACTGGCCACAACCCTTTTCAGGTGGGCTTGGGATTCCAGCCACTATGTCCCATTGATGTGGCCATGCCATTTGTAGCTACTTAAGAAGATTTCGCTCATGTCCAGTCCGAAATATATAAGCAAAACAACTTCATTGAGCACATCCAACATATTTTCTTGTAGTTCCATGACATTATGGACAAATCAAATGCCAAGTACAAGCAGTGACATGATTAACATCGGGTGCCACACAAGTTTCAGGTGGGTGGCAAAGTCTGGTTGCATTTGCAAAAGGAAAAACTTACCAAAGCCTAACGGAAACTCAGACCACTCTGATATGGTCCTTACACCATTACCAAGGATGTGGGAGATAAGTCATTTGAGCTCAGCATTTCCCCATTCCTTTGCCTACACCCAGTGTTCAATGTAGACTGCCTTCGACCATATTTTCAACCATTAGTAGACGCATCTAACATTGTAGAACAACTCACACCCACAAAGTTAGATCCAGATTCCATGGAACAATCTACAACTAATCGGATCATGGACACATAGATCAAGCACACTTGTTAGCAGAAGATCCAACTAGCAAGTGGCTCACGAGGGATCATGTTCAGCAGAAGTTTCCTCATCTCATGGAGGAACTCAATGCAATGGGGATCATTTACTCCTAAGGGCAGAGGAATGATCCAGGTGGATATTGGCGGCCACCCACCAATTCCACTTCGACCCCCACTATTGTTTCTTTTAGCTTCTTAGTTTCATTAATTATAGCAGAATTTACTATTTTTAGCAATTTTTTGTGTCTTGAACTTCCAGAGCTATTTTGAGGCCCTAAACGATGTTTTTTGGGAAACATGGTAGCAACATGGGCACATGGATTGATGTTTCTCTTCCCAAAGTTGTATTCCTCGTATAGATCTTTTTAACGAGGTATTCTACATGTCAAACGAAGAACATATGCCAAAGTTACGACCCTGAGAAGTTGATGTACCAATTTACCCAAAATGGGGCCCATAGTTTGGCGCTTCATCTCCTAGGGTTAGGCTTTTGGATGTTTAGGGTTATCCATTGTTTCTCAATAATAAATAGGCATTCTAGCCTCATTGTAAGACAGTTCAGGGGCATGTAGCCGCCACATCTCTTCTCAGAGATAAGCTACCATCGCCCTAGCTAGTTTATTTCCATTTCTATTTGTAAGCATATTTCAGTATTTTAGAGTAATGAAATAATGTATTAATTATTCTGCATCTCTATATGTATGGTTATATATGTAATTTGCTGCATTCCTGTTTAAATCTAGATCAATTTCAATGGAGGTGCTCTTGGGGCATGAGAAGGGGCATGTACAGAGAGCCTTTTTATCTTCGAAGCTTATACAAAATGATCTCATGGGCCCATTTCCAAAAAATTTAATGAGAAAAGAAAGATATGTGCTTTCATTTATAGAAAATTACATGATATTCACTTCAGTTTACTTCCTAAAACTCAAGTCAAGAGTTTTTCAACATCTGAATATTTTCAAAGAATGTGGAAAATCAGTTTGGAAAACACGTCAAAATCCTCCATACAAATAATGGAATTGAATATGTCAACAAATATATCCAAAACCTTTGTAATGAAGCAAGCATATAATTAAAACACATGATTCCTTACACTTCACAGCAAAATGGGGTGCCCAAGAGGAAGAACATATTATTGAAAGAGATGGATAGTTGGATGTTGCATATAAGATATCTTCAATCATAATTGTGGGCTGACGCTATCAATTTTTCTTCATACATTGATAATATATATCCTCACAAACTTTTTACTAGAAAAACACCTTTTGAGGCATGGACTGGCGTGCTAGCTAAAAATCAATGTACACTGAAGTTTTGCAAGGATAAACCCGCACTACATCAAAGGATTGATTAATAATGGGATCATTGATCTGTAGTATTGTCCCAGTGTTGAGAAGAATGCTAACATATTCACCATATTTTCATGAAGTAGAAGTTTCAGCTTTTGTCAGATCGTAGTAGGGTGAAGGACACAACTACCTCACAATTGTTTTTTCCTCTATTTGAGGGCCTACAACCTAGAAACTTGTTCCCTAGGCTACACAACGAGTCCTCCTGTGAGATCCCACTAGTCTAGTGGACACTACTCTGGGAATGAGGCTAATGTTATTAGCACAAGAAAAGCACAATAATTGTTGGAATACGAAGAGGAAGCTTCTACTTTAGTGGTTTCTTACTTGCTGATGGAAATTTTCCATTGCAAAATTTGGTTATGGCGAGAGTAAGATGATTGATTGAAAATTACATAGGTAAATAGCTAAATGAAAACATGATTTATACAACTCCTTATTTAATTCTTTGAGTATTGAGAAAATTTATAGTTTATTATGTTGAGTAAGAAAAATATATGAAATGTACCTTTGTATTATGATAATTAAAATAAAGAAAACAATTTTTACTTGCCTATTTTACAGGGAAACCTTTTACTAAGTAAAAATCCAAATATAACAATAAAAGACAAAACATTTCATAGCATTTTATTTTTGTTAAATAGATTCTTAATAGAAAACCCTAAATACTTGTTGTCCTATCATTAATGGGTACCAACTACCTATTTTTCCTTATAAAGTGGACCCTTTTATGTTAAATAAATATCAACTATTCTTTAATGGACCTTACTCAAATTGGATGGCTGCATGCATCAATTGATTGACTCCTAGGTAGTTTAAAGTATGGCTCTTAGGTTAGGACATGAAAATATCCTCTCCCTTAAAAAGAAACATTTTTGTCAAAGCTAGAGATGAGGAAATTGCTGCATAATTGTTATTGATTACCATGTTGCATATCCAGGCTACATATATTTCACTGCATTAGTACTTGAATCATGTATTGGTTCACTTAGCATTGTTTAGTATTCAATACTACTACTAATAGTTACGAAATGGAGTCTTCTTCATATTTTTTTGATAATGTAGTGTACCCCTTTCACTTTGATACCATGAAATTGTTCATGTGAGACACACGAAAGACAAGAAAAAACTTGAGTGTGCTAGAAGAGACAATATATAGACAAATTTCAAACACATTGTATCATTTTATGGGATCCATGGAATTTTTGTGGTTATTGTTGGCGGTGATTTTCTTTGATGATGGTTTTTTATAAGGTTGTAGGTAAATAAACACCTAATCCCCTTTTAAAAAAGAATATTTGAAGAGATTCTAATCTACTTGTGGTTTAATTTTATTTTTATCCATAAGAAAATTTACTTTAAATGTATAGAGAACATATTCTTTGTTATAAAGTCCATTATCCGTTGTCTAAACCTTAAATATTCTTAGTAAATAGGAGGTTACTAACAAGTGTTTTGGGCCATACACAACTTCATATTTTGTTGTTTTGATAGCTCCATGATAAGTGGTATACCATTGTGCTAGGAGAAACCACTATGCCCATTGGTGTGGGTTTTCAAAATCAATCATCAAAAATAGCTTTCTAAGAAATTATTGATCACTTTGGTTGGAAAATCTATTTGGGGATGCTACACAATGCTTATGTTTAGCTGGTTTTGTATGTCCATGTTAGCAATTTTCAACACAAGGTTTTTTCTTTTGGTAATTTCATGGCACATGTTGTTTCAACCCATGGTGTTCTAATTTTGATTAAGGAATAATACTGTAATCTAATATGAGTCAATGTATTAGGGGTTTTTCAGGTCACATGACTCCCTTATATTATATTGTAAATAATGATATTTCTTGATGATAAAAATGAGAGCAACATTCTAGATTTACAAAAAATCCAAAGAAGAGAAACAAAATGAAACAATACATGGCTCTCAAACTTAGTCTACTAAAATATGAGTTTTAAAAAATGACCATGATCGACCTCTCGTTTACATCAACCACAACAGATTTCTCAAATATTTACCATCACAGTAGTCGGTGAGAGACTGGACCTTATGTAGGAAAACTATTCTATCATATACTCCTTTGAACACAAATATAAATCCCTTCCACACATCTTCAATGTCCCGATCTCCATTTTTTCTCGCCCATTCCACCAGCTCTTAGGAATACTCAAAATAAGAGAACAAGAGCTCTGTAATTGGCAAAAGAGGAAGCAACTGAATACCTAGTCTACATTCTCTACATTCAGGTCCTGCAAACCATAGTTTATTGTCTCGCTTACTCACCCAGAAAATCCCCACAATGTGGTTCTCTTTGAGGAACTTAGCTTCATAAAGTCTATTGTCTAATAAAACATGCCAGAGAAATTTTGTAGATATTATTTCTAACATGGAAAAGGTCGTCCTAGTGCTAATAAACAAGAGTATCCATAGAATTGGGCTAGTGAATTCTCAATAGAAAAGGTTCTTTTCATGATGAGGACTTGAATAATACATGTATAGTTGACATTGAAATATTTATTTTATTTATGGTTGATATTCTCCACATTAAAATGCTAACGCATTACCCTTTATATTCAGAAATATAAAACATGTGTTTATGTTGTTATTAATATTTTTTTAAATGTTACATGTCAATTCCATATTAAAGATTAAAGGAATTATTTCACAACATAGAAACAACCTCTTAATGGAATAATAATTCTCTCTCTATATTTTACTCAATATGTATATTGAAATATTTGATTTATAACCTATATTATGATTTTTTGTTATTTAAAAGTTATACATCAACTCCACATTAAAAATGTAATAAATATTGCACTATAATATTTTTTGTTTTAAACATTATATTTCAATTAAACATAAAATTAATTACACATTATTTAATATGAATAATATTATTTTTACCCATGTGGTGTAGTTCGATTGAGGATTGCCTTGTTATGAAGTAATTAGTAAACCATGAGGTTCGAAATCCAAATATTCTTGGGTTAGAACAATTAAAAAATATTAGTTTTACAATAAATTACACATCATCTTTATCTTAAAGGAAAAAGAAAATTACGTCTAATTATTTTATCTCTATGTAAATTTAATGAAAAATTAAAATGAAAATGAAAATATAATAACAAAATATTTAATGTACAAATTGTTAAAATGATAAAAAAACTGTAATAGATGTAACAAGGAGTCCATACATATTAAAGTCTGAAAGTCTATGTTCTATATGGTTTATCCTTTTATAATATATTTATCAATTTCATGTGATACTAAACAAAAAGAGAGATGGAGACATCCTCTCAATCTATTTTTTTATATTTTAACTTACATTTTTAAATTATTTTTAATTTCATCTATAAAATTATTGTTTATTTAGTTTCACATAATAAAAAATTCTTTGATTGTTAATTTAAACTAGTAATTGCACTTGATGTTGTAAAGGAAACGTTGTAAGGCATAAATTCGAGAAGAATTGTGACATATAAATAATCATTGGAGATAAAAATTAGTAAACAAAATGTCATTCAATGTTAGAAGATAAAGAGAAATTAATTACAAGGTTCTTCCTATTCCAAATGAATCAATTTCTAATTATTTTTTAGTTTTATAGGATTAGCCATAGTCACATGAATTTGTATCTGGAATTTTTAATTCTAAGGAATTCGTCACTAAGTATACAATTTACTATTGAGTATAACCAAACAATTTTAGCATGGATTGAATTTAGTAAAAACAACTCAAACTGGAATTTCACATGTAGGAGGTATCAATAAAGGCTCGTGTAATGTACAAGACAATTTTGACATAATGGATCCCTAATGTGAATACATTTCATGATCCTAGATGGGGATGAGGTCAAGAGACACCAGGAGAGGATCCTTTACTTGTTAGTCAATATGAAACCAACTATGTCAGGGGATTATAGTTAATAGATAGTTTAGATCCTAACATATTAAAGGTTGCTACATGTTGCAAACATTAGACTGCCTATGATTTGGATAACTTGAATGGTGTTGATGGCTTCCATTTTGATGCCCAGGTATATTGATTGATTACATAAACAATGTTAGGGTACGAATTAAAAATTCATATATCCATATGTTATATAATTTATGCTCCTGATGTTGATTTTGATCTCAAATATGCAATGAAAAATTCAAGTTACACAATAGGACCTATAGAACACTTATAACCCACCCTTTAGGAACTGTGTGATTGATGGTTAGGGTAGAAGTTGTATGTGTTCTTATAATAGATTTAATGGACTTCCATACTATGTAGACCCAAAGCTTCTTAATGGAGTTATCAGAGGAGAATGGGGATTTAAGAGGTAATTTATAGGCTTGCGAATGCTAGTTTGTACTCCATAATATTTGCTTAATGGTGTCGAATTTCTTCTAGAAAATAGTGTAGAATTTTGATCAACTGTTAAATTAGTTTATTTTCTATTAGAATTATTGTGTAGATACATAGTATTAGATTGTGATATAACAAAATTTATGTACACCACCAAATAGTAGACTTTGACTCCTAAGAGAGTAACAACATATATCATGGACTCTATTTAGTAGTATGTACAAATAGTAAAGTTTTTTTTTGTTATTTATTTTTAAAGAACAAGTGGTTGCACACTAATTAACTATTCCAATCTTGCTTGTGTCTGATTGATAGGAATGGATGTTAATTGTGGAAATCTCCTTGTGGATAATTGAGAAGCATCATTGAAGGTTGGGATGATGAAGGAAGCCTTTATAGACACAAATCTATTTAACTCTTTCACTATTCATATGTGCCTAGGATTATTTGATGGAAATCCAAAAATGCATCCCTATGGTAACCTTAGACCTGAGGATGTGTGTAGTGAACAATATCAACCACTGGCATTGGATGTTGCAAGATAGTGGATAGTTCAGTTAAACAGAAATAATGAAGGATTTCCATTATCTCTGGCCCAAATCAAATCATTGGTTGTCATTGGACCTATTGTAGATGTCACCAATATTATGATTGGAAACTATGCAGGTAGTCCCAACACTTAATTGAAACTTTCTCAGTACCCAAGATATTCCATCAAATAATATTTTGTGTTTCGGTTGGCTAAGCTTAGTGGTATAGCTTAATTAAGTTTATTGGTACCCACGTTCTCATTGTGGGTTGTCTTCGAAGGTATGGAACTTACTAATTTTCATCATGGAAAGTCACCCCATTATGATTTTTCTCATAATTTCTTGGTAACTTCGGCCCCTCTCCAAATTACCCCTTAAGAAGTACTTATTTCTTCATGGTTGCAACTCGCATGCCATTTTTCAACATTGTAGTCCAACTAATTTTCAACATTGTAGTTCATGAATAACCCAATTATAATTTTACTCATCCCAATCTTGGTAGCTCGAGGCACTCTCCAAATCACCTTCTCAAATGTTTATAGGTATACCGTGTAGATACACAATGCCTTTGCAAGGTTTAGGTAAATAACAAGAAGCTATACATAAGCTTGGTTGTCAAAATGTAGCCTTCTAGAGAAATTCTATACTAATAAGTGAGACTTCTGAGGTATCATCTCAAGTAGATCTCACAATGTTAATCATAGGAGAAGACAAAATAGTAGAAGCAGATGGGCTTAACAGAGTGAGCATGTTATTCCCTAAACAAAAAGAACAACTGGTATTAGACAAAACAGATGCAACAAGAGGAACAATGATATTAGTAGTAATGTTAGGGGGACCAATGGACATTTGATTTTCGAGAGATAATCTAAAGATATGAACATTCTGTGAGCGGGATATCCAAGCCAAGTTGGAGGAGATGCATGGGCTGACATACTTTTTTGGTCAGCAATACAAGAAGGTAGCTTGTCATTTTCTTTTTTTCCGAAATCCATTTTCCACTTCAAATACAGAAATCCTACTGCAAAATAGGAAATTTAGCCTTTACTCATCAGAAGTTTACACCATATGCCACAAATTTTATCCAATCAACCTCAAATTATTAACATTTCTTAAATAAGAATTAATTTTAGACAAAGTTAGCTCTCAACAAAATATCTAATGCCGTAATAAAATATACTTTGTTCCAATCATATAAATTTAGCATCATATACTAGAACTCAATGACTTCAGAAAATTTTGAAATCGTAGAAGAAGAGAGTATCAATTTAAGCTTCAAATAATTATTTTGGAGATCCAAAGGCTAAACTTTAGTTCCAGTTACATTAAGATAATACATTTATAATCCTATTTTCGTCCCATTGAGTAATAATAAGCATTGCATTTAAATAAAATTGAAAATGAACTTAAATTTAGCTCAAATTACAAAATTGAATAATTATTGACAATGACAAAATTTTAGACAGATTGCATTTATCTTCTTATCAGAGAAACAATAAACATCAACTCCAAAAAAATTGAATTTTAACTCAAATGAATAAGCTTAGCTATAATGACCTCATGTATCATCATCTTAGCTGACATGTGAACTTGAGTTTAAGAATTTTATCCTAATGCCTGTAAATATTTCGATTCTTTAAAGCCTTAAAGAAGCGATGATAATAGACATTAAACCTCTTGATTTGCAGTACTCTTCCTGTTAAAGGATTGTTGGGCTGAAAGCTTATTCAGACCGTTGAGGTAAGGTTGCCTGAGTCTTGAACTTCTAATATAGATTTTTCAAATCCAGTTGACATTATGGTGAATTCTGTGTGTTAAATTTTTTTTTTGGGTCCAACAAGAATGTCTTTTAGGTCAGACATGCAAAGTGTCCAACAAATGATTTATTTATTCGAAAGTAATTGATCAAGGCTTAAATTGCACACAAAATCAAGCATGATAAGCAATTTTCAATATTATTTGGATTTCTTAAGAGGCTTGCCAATGTAGTGCGCATGCATTTGAGCATGTTTCTAAAGGATTGACTTTATGCTTACACCAAAGTAATCATTAAATAAACAGAATGAAAAATTATTGGACGAATACAGGAAATATTGCTTCAAAGTAGTCGAGATTGAGATTGAGCCATCAAGAAAATAAATTGTGGGGAAAACATGAGGTCAATTGAAGGCCATACTCCAGATTACTTGAATATTAAGTTGAAACCTAAGAATAATGCTAATCCACTCGGTTTGGGTTTGAAACAGAGTCCAAAAGTGAAGTAATGAAGTTGTATTAGTAAGAGTGCTGTAAAGGATATGTGTAATAACTGAAACTAAATTTATCTATGGTGAATTATGTATGGTGAATAGACGTTACAACCAATTCTATGAAAAACTTATAATCACTGTCATAACTACTAGCATGATGAAATGGTCAAATTCCTTCTTGAATTTTACACATGTGGGAGATTTTTGGTAAGATGGTATCCTGAAGAATTTGCAATAAAGTACCCATGACAAACATGAACATGTGTCGTGATCCTGCAATTGGTTACTCAGGCCAAACTTACAAATTTTACATAGGGCAATCAGTGTACCCATTGTTCTATGGAGTAACACTAGTACAAAATGGCTAATTAATTACTAAAAAAACAACTTATATTTGCATATAAATGACCATTTTCAATCAATGAACAATAGTATCTAATTTACAATATCTTATAACGTGACCAACTTTTAGCCATTTTTAACTTAGTCATTAATTGGTTTCCTCAATTTTACCATCTTGTAGTATATTTAATCATAAATTTGGTCATTAATTTTTCATTGGTTTAGTCATTAATTGTGAAAATTAATGACCAAATATAAAACAAAATAAATTACTATATGAATCCTCGAGAAGACCAATTAATGACCAAAATGTTGGTTGTTTTATAAGATACTGTAAACTAGCTACTAATAGTCATATATATGCAAATTTTAGTCATCATTTCAATCCAATTAATGACCAAATAAGTATGCCTAAATTTTAGTCATGTTATAAGATACTGTAAATTACGTACTAATAGTTGTATATATGAAAAATTTGGTCGTGATTTTAATAAAAAATCTATCATTTGTAGTAGTCATTTATCTTTTTTTGGTATTTTCATATTCATTATATAAACGACTGATTTAGTAGTTTCTATTTATTTCATTTAATTTCATTCATAATCATTATAAACGACTAATTTAGTCATATATTCATTTTTTTTTGTGTTCATCATTAATTAATATAAATTACTATTTTAGTAGTTTTAAATTGATTTTAAACGTTCATTATTAATCAACATAAATTAATTAGTATGATTTTGCGACTAAATTTAAAAAAAAAATGCCATACAATGTGCATGTTTATCTAATATGATAATGCAAAGTTACATATGTTAATTACAAGACTAAATAATAACAAGTGTAAATAAAATTAATTTCAAGCATATAAATTTTATTATATAAAATATCAAGTATTACAATACGAGTTTCCAACTTAATATCGGTTGTACTACAATTTACACATGAAATATTGTTTCATCATTTCAAAACATTATCACTATGTTGCCAAAGCATTTCAAGTGAACTCACCAACTATGAAGGCTTGACCATTAGTCTCTATGAGTTTGTCTTATGCAAGATATTGGCTCTAAGGGTATCACTAGACAAATTCTCTTCTCTATCTCATTTTACATTTTTAGCTCCAGTGTTATTGTTCTCTTCTTTCTTCAACTGCTACTTCTTACCATCAATATTGAGTTCCTCTCCTGAAAATGAAAGAAGATACAATACATAGTATAAGGCATGAAAGACGACGAATACTTGAATATAAAATAAAGTAGACTATAAAATATCTATACGACATATACCTCAACATTCGATAGTGGCCACTGTGCAAGTAGATGACCTGTATAAACAAGGAAAATAAAAAATTACTGTAGAAAATAACACCTAAGGGATTTAGTATTCAACCTTCAAAAACACCTTAGGCACAATCATACCAAATAAGTTACATGTTAAAAATATCAAGCAATAGATAACTTGTGAAAATAAATAGAAAAAAAAGATCAATGTAAAAAGTATCCTTATTATTTGTTCTAAAATATTCATGTTCCTTAAATTTGGATATTCTTTTGCCCACGATAAAATTTCCTAGCTATTATGACTTATGTTTTTAGGATCATGAGATTGATCCAACATCATATTGGATTGTGGAGACAAAATGATTCAACTTTCCAAGATGAGTACCTCACTTGGTTGAGTGAAGGTGCTAGCTATGAGTATTGTCAATACCTTAGGGAAGTAAAACACTAAGGCCTAAGAAAATATATCACCATTGGTCCACTGAAAGAAAAAATTTCAATCCCACAATGGGCTATCGGAGTACATTTTGTTGGATGGATATCACACTGTAAGAGATGATTGTCTAATATAATGAGAAGTGTACATATATTGTCGCAATGCCCCTCATAGTCAGACCCTATATTTGTGTAATATAATATTAATCATATTATACTATTTAATTATAAATTATGACTATAAGATAATTATTAGTATGAATAATTAGTCTAAACTTTCATTTTTAGTATTTCGATATACATGAAAATATTCGCGGGGGGGGGGGGGGGGCAAGGGGGTGAGACACCAATTTCTTCCATTTCCTCTACTGCTTTTGGTGAATTCCTCTTTGATGATGTCTAATTCCAATGCAATGGACATTTATCCTCGATGTTTTTCTGAGCCAAAGGGAAGCTCCAAAAGTAACAACTAAGATGTAGCCTCAAATATATTATTGGGGGGGGGGGGGGCGGCGGGGGGGATGTAGTAATTAGTATATGAATAGCCATGAAACCCTGCACGTTAATCATCTTCCCTTTAATATTGATTAATAATTTCTTTGCATGATCATGTAATACTAAAGTGTAAAGTAGGGATATTTAAAGTTAGTCATCCATCAAACCTTTGAGAGTGCTTAGTATTTAATACTTCCTATTTTACACACACTAGATCACCAACTTCAAGGATAGCAATATAAATACATCAAAAATGAAATTAAAAGAAATGCTAAGAAGTTAAATGCAACTAATATTGAGTCAAGAAAATACCAAGCCCTTTACATTAGCAAGACATTCTTAGGCACTAAAACAGACAATCCTTCCATTGCATCATGTTCACCTTTTCTCTAATTTATTTAGTTGAGAACATAATTTTCAGAAGAAAAAAAAAATCATTGAAAAGGTCTCAAAATTCTAACAAATGCTCGAGTGATTGTCGTATCATCCCTTGCTCCTAACTTGCACAATATATTGAAGAATATGAATATTTCTCATCCCTTGCTCCTAATAAAATTATAATCCATGGGTTCCAATCAAGTAATCAATTTCCGTCTAAGATAGTTAAGATATCACTTTAGAGAAGGTCTTCTAGAAGCATTGGGATAATGGAAATAGAATTAACTTGGAGGAAAATGAAGCACTTTAGTGGGTGCTCCAAAATATTTGAACGCAACTGAAAATGATTCTATACTCCCTCCACAAATTTTAAAATAGAAACCATTATGTTGCATCTCATTTATTTTCCACCTGTCTGCAATATGTAATTCTTTGAGAAATAATACAACAATCATAAATATTGTCATGAACGACAACTCTTCATCATCCTAATAAGTTGGGCTCTTACAAATAAAAAATTTCATGTAGTAAATGTTAGAAATTATATATTACATAGCAATGGAACACATAAAATATTGCAGAAATATAAACATAGAAAACACATAAAACAAGAGAGACACCGATATACGTGGTTCACCCAATTTAGGCTACGTCCACAGAGTGGCAACCAGTCCTTCTTTTTATATTATCTAGCACACTGAAGAGATACAACCTACAACAGATCCGTTGTAACTCCCTCTTCGTTCTCAATCTCCTCTCTCTTCCTCACTCATAATATAGATCTACATAGATGTAATACAATTCCCACATATATAGTGAGGGGGTGCCTTCTAGGGCAAAAGACCCTAAATTAAACATAACTTCTACCATCAGATCTCCACCTAATGAACGGCCCAGATTGAATACAAAATTTCAAAATTTTACAAGGCAATTTTACATCTATTCTTAGCTTCAGTGGCGCTGCCCCCAATCCCCCCCCTAGGGGGGGCCTCCCAAAAGGTCGCAGTTTCCCCACCCTGGACCCCCCCTATAGTGAATATTTTATGGGTGGCGTTGCCACCCCATTACGAACTGGGGTCTAATGCGGTGATACCTTTGAATACAGAAGATAATTAGGCTCCACACCCAACAATAAATAAATCTTACATGGTATATTTGAGTGATTAAAATGACAACTTTGTTCTTAATCTCATTACAACAAAAGTAAATCCAACCCTAACTAGTTGAGATCTAACAAATCAAGAATTTCATGTAGTAAAGTAAACTTACACTGTAGATCCCAATAATTTGCAATGACAACTTTATTATTGATCTTATTACAACATAGATAAATTCAAGAGAACATACATATTCCTTATCTGAGACAAACTTTGAATACATTCTGAGATTTCATAGAAGTATAATGATATGATTTACCTATAGGACATGAGAAATCTATCTACATCTAGCACCCGTCACAGGACAATAGAGTTATTGAGACACCATCTCATGGAATTAGAATCATGTATATAGATAATGTTATAGAGATACCTTGCAATGCCTATTCAACACTACCTTCAACCTTCAAATTCATCAATTGATTTACTTTAGTAGCAAATTCTATGGGATTTCATTAAATAAAACCAGACAAAAGCCATTTATGATAGTTTTCATTGCCTTCTCTAGATCTATCTCCCTATAGAAATATAATAAATGATATTCCCTAATTTTTGAGGTACTTGCTTCATGTTCAACATGGGCTATTAGGTTCTTCACATGGAAAAGGTTGCAAATATTAGATGTATAATGGAAACACGCATGCAATTCAAGGCTGCTCCTAAAGTCTCTTGGGTGAATTATAAAACGCCATCTACTTAAAACATGATATATGGTAGTAACAAAAAGCTACCCAAGATCCCACTTAAGAATTCAGAATGTTGCCAATAGGAAATTTCTTAAACAATATCAACTATTTAATTGCATAATCACACTAATATAGACAAATCTTTAAAATGTTGAAAAGTGTGAAAAAAATGGAGTTGAAATATTATAGTTATGTCATGGTAGATATAGCTACGTAAAATGTAACTTCTACCTAAAACATGTAAATGTAACTTCTATAGCTAGATGAAATGTAACTTGTATATAAAAAATTGAGTTGGAATATCATAGTTACATCAGGGTAGATATAGCTACATGAAATGTAACTTCTATATAACATTCTCAATATCCCTTTGAAGTCATTTAAGTGACTAATTTTTTTTGTTTTTTAATCTTCGGTTAATAACTTAATACTCCACCAAGAATAGCATTGAATTGGTTCTTCACCAACCAAGGGGAAATTTTTAACCAGTATGAAAATGCTTACTCATTCCCCTACCATACTTCTGATATTTTATTTGTGTGCGGATTTAAGCTAGTATAATGTAACTTCTACATATTTGAGAATTTAAATGTAAAGAATTACCTAGATTGAAGTTATACAATTAGCCCATGGGGCTTTGGATTGATGGTGAATGGGTGCACTGTTAAGGCACTCCTTGTGATAGGTCACTGGTTCAAATCCCTCGTGGGTGCTTACCTACCCAAAAAAATAAGTTATACAATTAACATATTCACAATAAGATATAATATGCATGAGTTATAAGTAATATGAAGTTTACATGTTATATCAAGACAATTTTTTTCTCATCTCATCAACTCTTATCTTATAGTTGGTGATGGAAATAGCCTTTAAAATTATGAGCCATGATTGTCATATCTTATATTTAATGATGGATATATATTTTAAAAGCATCAACCTTGTTTCATATTTTATGTACGTCAGTCAATTTAAATGGAAGTGCTCATAATTTTATTCAATATTATCTTGTACAACTAGACATAAAATGATGTGGGGGTGGTGTTTCTAGTGATTTTAAAACTTGTTTCAATTACCTAAATTTAGCCTATTTAAAATAAATAGGGGTGGTTTTTCTAGTGATTTTCAAACTTGTTTTAGTTACCTAAATTTAGCCTATTTGAAGTAAATAGTTTCACTGGCCATATTATCTTCAAGTCAACAACTTTACTTGAGGGCATCTTCATGACATCCACAATCTCTAAAAATTATGAAATATTAGTAGTATCTTGCACTAAATAGACAATGTTGGCTATAATCTTTTATTGTTTTGTTTACTCTGTGTCACAAATTTATTAATATTTTATGATTCTCGGTCTCAATTTCCATGCTAAGACTAGATTCATCATGCTTGCTAGGATTTTTAGTTGTTTACACATTATATTTCTCATTTTTGATTGTATCAAAAACATAGAGTATGCACAATGACATGAAGTGACTTGTGGGTGTCTATTTTACTCAATGATTTGCTTGATTTCTTCACCCATTCCAATCCTACCACAATGAAATTAAGAGAGACAAGGACACAAGAAGAACTATCATTAAATGAAATTAGAGAATTTAGAATACAACTCAAATTGTACCTGAATGTAACAATAAGTATTTGCAACTTCTCTGTCACCGGTGAGCATCAAATCACACTCTAAAATATTCCTTGAATTATGAGAATTTGGTTGCACCTGCACTAATCCTCTGTAGTGGTTCCTTGACTTGCCTATAGATATAATTTTAGAAACAATCATAGTTCTGTAATTCTTCCCTATATGGATCATCTTTTTCCCCCCATATTGATAGTTATTTTCAAGGCAATAGAATAGAACTGTCCAATTGCATCATCTCCTTTAGAAACAATGCTTGATTATTTTTAGGTGATTGTCAACCCAATCTCTACTCAGGTTCACAAAATCCTTGATTTGTCTCCATCGCACAAACCTATTTTCATAATAAAACTATAAATCCCACGTCTGCATTCCTCATCCCCGACATACTAATTATTTAAAGTGGAATACTTTATCATTGCTCCCTCGGTGTAATAGAGATCCACTACTCTAGCATGGAGATGAATCCTCAATATATGTCACACAACTCCTCTAATCTACAACTATAACAGTCCTTTCAAACTGTCTGGTCTCCATCTCATTCATCCTGAAATAAATGGATATTTCCATGGGTGAAAAAGTGTTCTTGGGGATTTAATAGAATGAGCTATCACCAAAAAAAAAATACAATGCAACATAATAGTTATCAGCAGGAGGAACAGACCTGCCATGTTTCTTCCTAACTATATCAAGGTACTCTTGAATTACCTCTTATAATGAACAAAAGATAACCTCAATTGCCTATAGAGTCTACCTATGCATGGTAGCAATGAAAACACTATCAAAAACAACATCTACAGCAATGTTGGTCAATCTCTTCTTCTACTCAAGGGCATGCCCACCTTTTGAAAAGTATCAAGCAGGTTAGGGTCCACCTCATCTAGACTCCTCTTCTTCTTCTACTCTCTAAGTTTTAGGTTCAAAATAATATAAAAGGTCTTGGAAATCGATGGGTGGGTAAAAGTTATTAGACCATTTGGGTTCTTCCATTTTTAATCATTGTCTGTGTTGTGAAACCAACTCACAAAAATATAGAAAAGATAGATCAATGCCTTAGAAATAAGCCTCTTAGAGGGGGAAACCTCCTTTACATTACACAAAAGAACAATTCTTAGATGATTCAAATGACAAAAAATCCTTTCTATATATAGGAGTCTATGGGGTCACAATATAACCAAAGACGACCTAACAATAATAATATAAAGGCACAAAAATAATAATAGTGGGACTCTATGGGGCACAATAATAATAATATGGGGATGATAGTAATGGGGGAATCACTAGTATTATAGGGACCTAACATGCCCCTCTCCTTCAAAAAAGTGTTGTCCTCAATGCTTGAGTAGTTCTAGATGCTTCTGCATAACATTATCATCCTCCCATGTGGAATCTTCAATGGGTAAGTTCTTCCACTTGATGAGATACTCTGAAATTGATCGATTTTGTAGCTGTCGATTTCTTGTTTCTTTGACTGCTTGGGGTTCCAATATAATTTTTCCTTCCTCATAAAGTTCTAGCAATATTGTTTGAGCTAGAAGCTTGTCACCTATAACCCTGTTTAAGCATGAAACATGGAAAACTGGGTGCACTAGGGAAGCTAAAGGAAACTCCAAATTGTATGCCATGGTACCTATCTTTTGAAACACCTTGTACGGACCATAATACTTTGGTGATAATTTATTATCCTTCTTAGCTTGCTTGAGGGACATTTTTTTATATGTTTGTAGTTGTAGGAATACCCAATCACCTACATGAAAACTTCTTTCATTGTGATGTTGATCTGCCTATTGTTTCATTCTATTCTGCGCTAAGGTCAGGTTATCCTTTAAGAGTTGGAGAACTTGTTGATGATGCTCGATGTGATCTTCCACTACTTGAACCTTAGAATTTTCTCTTAAATATGATGTGATTGATGGTGGATGATATCCATAAAGTGCCATAAATGGGGTCATTTTTGTTGCAGTATGGAAGGAAGTGTTATACCACCATTCAGCCAAAGGCAACCATTTAACCCATTTTGTCTGTTTATCATATACAAACCAACGAATATATCCTTCTAAACATTTGTTTACTATCTTAGTTTTCCCTTTAGATTGAGGATGATAAGATGAGCTATGAGATAACTAAGTACCAAGACAGGAAAATAAATCTGTCCAAAAATCTCTAGTGAAAATGGGATCTCTATCGCTTACAATAATATTTGGGTTTCCATGTAGCTTTTGAATTGTTTCCATAAATGCAGTAGAAACTATACTCGCTTTAAATGGATGAGATAATGCACAAAAGTGTGCATACTTGGTAAGTCTATCAACTACGACCATGATAACACTCTTTCCTTTGGACTTGGGTAAACCTGCGATAAAATCCATTGGAACATCCTTCGAACGTTGGCTTGTAATAGATAAATGTTGTAATAGTCCTAGGGTCTTAATTGTTGCAACTTTATTTTGTTGGAAAACCAAACATTCCGCCACAAAATTTTAAATATCTTGTTTAAGGCCATCCAAAAAACATCCTTATTAACCTCGTGGTAGGTTTTTAGAAATCCTGAGTGCCCTCCTAAGGGAGAGGTGTGCAATTCCCTAAGAATATTTTGTTTTAGTTGGGAATTCTTACATAGGTATAACCGATCCTTGTACTATAATGAATAATTTTTCCAGCTAAATGTATCAAATGTACTGGGATTTTGCTGTATCTTTTGAGTGAATGCCCACACTTTCTTGTCATTCTTCCATTTATCCCTTGCTTCATTTATCCAATTTGGTTGAATAATATAAATGGCACAAAGAAATGCTTCCACATCATCATCCTTTCTTGAGAGTGCATCTTCCACAACATTTTTCTTCCCTTTTTTGTAGATGATTTCAAAGTCATAACCCAATATCTTTATAACCCATTTTTTCTACTCTTCTGAAGATAATATTTGTTCTAAAAAGTATTTAAGACTATCATGATCTATTTTTACCTTGAAGTGTCTTCCCAGTAGGTAGGGTCACCATTTCTTAAGTGTATGTAGTATTTCCAACATTTCCTTCTCATAAATAGATTTTTGTAAATACTTTCCTTTGATTGGATGAATTTCAAAAGAAATGGGTCTTTCTTCTTGCATTAAAACAACACCAATTCCATTTCCTGAGGCATCACATTCCACAATAAAGGTTTTTGTGAAGTCCAGTGTAGCTAAGACTAGTGCTTGACACATTTCCTCTTTAATATGTTCCAAGGCCTTCGTTTCTTCTAGAGTCCATGAAAATGCATCTTTCGTCAATAATGTTGTTAGAGGTGATGCTATTCTCCCATAATTCTTAAAAAACTTGCGATAATACCCTGTCAAACTGAGAAACCCTCATAGATGCTTTATGGATGTGGGGATTTTTCATTCCTTAATGGTTTTAATTTTGCTAGGGTCTACCTTAACACCTTCATGAGATACAAAATGACCTAGATATTCCACCTCTTGTACTCCAAAGAAACATTTGGTGACTTTTGCATATAATTGTTTCTCCTCCAATAGTTTGAGCACCATGTCAACATGTTGGACATGATTCCTCCAAGACTTGTTGTAGATTAGCAGATCATCAAAAAAATACTAACACAAATTCTCTAAGGAAGTGTTTGAAAATGGAATTCATCAAACCTTGAAATGTAGAAGGTGCATTAGTAAGGCCAAAATTCATGAACAAAATTCATAATGACCTTCATGATTTCTAAATGTTGTTTTTTTAATGTCTTCAGTCATCATTCTAATTTTATGATATCCTGAACAAACATCCAACTTGGTGAAGTAAATTGATCCATGCAATTCATCCAATAATTCATCAATGACAGGAGTGGGAAATTTATCTTTAGTAGTGAGCTTGTTGAGCTCCCTATAATCTTGACACATGTGCCATGATCCATCCTTATTGTGAACCAATACTACTGGAGCAGAGAAAGAACTTTGACTAGGTTGAATTATACCATCCTCTAGCATTTCTGCAACCATATGTTCAATTTAACGCTTTTGGACATAGGGATATTTGTAAGACCTGATGTTTGGAGGAACACTTCCTGGAATCAAATTAATAGCATGATCATGATCATGAATAGGTGGGAGGCCATTGGGAGTCTCAAATACCTTGGAATGATTGTCTAAGACTTTTTGGAGATATGGAGAAATGGATGATTTCGATGTGGGAACCTCTAGTGAACATAATTGTGCAATTATGCCTCATTGTTCTTTCTTTAGAAGCTTTGTCATTCCATTAGAACTGATTATCTTTCCTAGTTTCCCTACGATACCCCTTAATTCAACTTCCTTTCCTTCTGAAGAGAATTTCATGAAAATTTCTTGAAAATTAAAAGCTATTGTACCCAAGGATTGTAACCATTGGACTCCTAGTATAAGATCAGCACCACCCATTGG
The DNA here is from genome assembly GCA_031772625.1 of Pinus tabuliformis. Lineage (NCBI taxonomy): Eukaryota > Viridiplantae > Streptophyta > Pinopsida > Pinales > Pinaceae > Pinus > Pinus tabuliformis. Next base: position 566,037,411 of record CM062814.1, on the reverse strand, counting down.
AATGGAAATCATTGGGCTATTCAATACATATTCTCCCATGGATATCTTGATATTATGACACTTTCCTAAGTTATTTATGGTTCCTCCACTTGCAACCATCACTTGAAAATCTAGTGTTGGATATAGGAAGCAATTCAATTCCTTGGCTATGTTACAATGAATAAAATTATGGGTACTTCCCAAATCAATCAACAATATTACCTTTTTGTTATTGACATGCCCTTCTATCTTAATAGTTTGAGGAGTGGTAATTCTAGCCAATGCATTACAAGATATGGTCAGATTCATTTCTTCCTTTTCTAGGGTTTGTTCCTGGTGTATATCCTCTTCTTTTAAAGTTTCTTATTCCTTTTCTTCCTCCTCTCCACAATCTATGTAAAATAATTTCTTCTTGACACACTTATGACCTTTAGTGTATTTTCTATCACAACTATAACAAAGCCATTTTTTTCCTTTTTCTTCCAATTGTTGTGGTATCAACCTTATAGGTTGTGGATGGCTAGGGGCAAAAACACTTCCATTTTTATGATTGTGAGTGGTAGCCTTCCTTGTTGCCACAATTTTGCTTTCCATTTTTCTTGTTAACCTGAATCCCTTCTCCAATGAATCTAGTTCCCAAAGGTGAACCTCCTGTTGGATGTTATTTTTTAAAATCCCTATGAACACATCAATCCTATGCTCCTATGGAATATATTTTATCCTTATATTCAATTTTTGGAAGTCCTCAATGTGCCCCATCATTGAACCCTTTTGTTTGAGATTTATCAATTGGCTAAAAAAAGTGTTGTTGTTTGTATCCTCATACTGTGTTATCATTTCATCCATAAAAATAGCCCAAGTGACAATTTATTTATGAGAGAAAATCCATTGATGCCATACAAACTGATTTGGTTCCAAATATAAAGTTGCAGTACATACCTTTTGTGTGTTTTGCACATTATGGAGATCAAAAAATTACTCCATCTATGGTATCCGTGTTCGAGGATCCTTGCCATCAAAGTTCCTCATATTGATTTTTGGAACATGGTGGTTCTTTTATCCAATGTTAGAGTCTATGAAATCATGATTAACATTTATTTTTTTCTCATCATGAGTTTCCTTCACTAACATTTCGCCATTAGTAAGCGTTTCTTGTAGAAAATTTGTCAAATCTGTCTTCAAATATGTCTTCAAATCTTCCATGCCATTCTTTAAATCATCCATCTTAGCTTCGATGCCATCCATCTTAGCTTCCACGTCATTCAGGTTAGCTTCTACACCTTTCTTTAAACCATCCATCTTAGCTTCCACATCATACATATTAGCTTGTACATATTTGTTTAAACCATCCATCTTATCTTCTGTTACTTTTTGTGCGAGTGAAATTTGTTGCACTTGGTCTCGTAATTTTGATATATGATGTTTCATTTCTTCCTTTTATTCATGAGTCATGTTAGAGCTTTTAGGTTTCTTACTAGGTGTTTCCATTTTATTTCTTCAGTGCATCAATTACCAATAATAATGCTTCACTATGCCCTTTGAATTCCTTTAAAATAATTTTTCAAACCAAGCTTATGCAAAAATAAAAAATAAAAACTACACACCTTTTTTCACTTTGTAGGAGCTCGATATGGAATCCGATGTATCTCTGTAATTTTGGATCTCTAAGGTCTAAAATTTCTTCCTACAGTAAGCCTTTGAGTAATCTTTCTTACCCCATAATTATTATCAAGATTGGATTCTCCAATGAAGCGTTATGGAAAATCTCCCACGATGACCTGAGTATAGACTGGTTCAGTAGAGTGAATTTGTACAATGTGCGACGGGTCACTCGTTCAACCATAGATTCTGAAAATTATATCCAAAAAACTATGGTCGATCCTCTTTCTGTAACCTCTTATGAAAATTCAATCGAATGCTTAGAGAAAACATTATGAAGATTTTCTTAAGGTCACCTATTTGGAATGTAATTCAGGGGTCTACACAAACCCTAACTTCCTCACATTATATCTCTGAAAATATAGCTAAACAAAATCTGAAATTCAAGCCCAAGGTTTACACTGATTTTGTCTCAAATGGTTTTTTTCAGCTTCTAAAATGTTGTAGCGAAAATGTTATAGCGAAAATTCCACGTTGACCTGTTTGGAGCAGCAAAACCATAGAATCCAAAGCTCTGATACCAAATGCTATGAGACCAGCTCACAAAAAGATAGAAAGATAGATCAATGCCTTAGAAATAAGCCTCTTTGAGGGGGAAACCTACTTTACATTACAAAAATGAGCAATTCTTAGATGATTTAAATGACAAAACCTCCTTTCTATGTATAGGAGTCGAAGGGGTCACAATATAACCAAAACCGACCTAACAATAATAATATAAAGGCACAAAAATAACAATAGTGGGATTCTATGGGGAAAAATAATAACAATACGGGGACAATAGTAATGGGGGAATCACTAGTATTATATGGACCTAACAGTCTGTAAGCATTGAGTCTACATTACAAAATCCACTCAAATTCCTTTTTTGGGTCAAAATAACCTCAGCTTTGAAGAGTTGTAAGGTTGAATCGATCTAAGTATATTCTACTGAAAATATAGTAACATGGTTTAAAACATTAGGCATTTAGATCAAAATCTAAGGATGAAACAAAAAAATATTTCATGCTCATGATTACAAGAAATTTTAATTTCATTTAACAAAGTTTGAGGAAGGTTTAGTGTTTGCATCCTACCAAAATATGTGTTTCCATCACTCGAGCCATTTGAATTTGGGCATGGTAGAGTCCATTACACAAACAATCAACCACTAAAAAAAGGTGAAAAGAAAAAATAAAATTTCATGCATTCCGACCCTAGACATGCAAATTTCTTACCTGTCCATTGTCTTTGGTTAAATTGTTGGCTGCAATCAACATCTTCATTATCGTAATCATTCAACCTTTTGTATAGTAAGGATATGCAAAATTCCATTGTCTTTTGATGAATTGTTGCCTACAATCAAGATCTGCATTATCATAATCATTAAACCCTCAACTCTAGATGAAATCTATTATTTGATCATATAAAAGCTCAAAATTGTTTACCCATAAGAACAAAAATCATTTTTAGTAAAAAGGAAGAACTCTCCAGAGTTCAAATTCATACCCATGTACAAATGGCCAAAATCTCCACTTCCTCCATCTAATGCTCTCCTAAGGTGTTTCCCATGCAAACTCCATCTAGAGTTCGAATCCCATGAAATCCATATATCACGTTGATGGTCTTCGAATCCCATGAAATCCATAGTTCACGTTGATGGCCTTCCTTCTTCTGGCATTTCCACACAGATATCAACAAAGGAGTTAAAAGATTTTTCCCATGCAAACTCCATCTGGGGTTTGAATCCCGTGAAATCCATAGATCACGTTGATGGTCTTCGAATCCCATGAAATCCATAGTTCATGTCGATGGTCTTCCTTGTTCTGGCATTTCCATGCAGATATCAACAAGGCAGAGAAAAATGCAGTGCTACAATGTGATGTTGTAATCTATGAATATTTTATTTGAACCAAGTGCTAAACTCGAAATGAAAAGAAAATAAATATTTATAATGGAAAAAAAAGAAATATTTATAATATAAATTAGAATATATAAATTTTAACTGGGTTAAATGATTTATTTTTAATAAGAATTTGTTATTTTTGGGTAAGACGCTGAATTAAAAAGAAGAAGAAGTTAAAAATGATATTGGGATGAGCCCTTATCAATATTACAAGTCCAAAAACCAGATCTTATTTCACAACCAAATTATTTTATAACAATATGACAAGATTCTTAACTATTGATATTATTAACTTGTAAAATTTAGCCTTTGTTACATTACCATGGGTCAATACCATGGATTATCAATACCACATGCCACAAAATCATAAATTATTTCACGATCAAAATGTTTTCACCCCTCATTACGGTAGATATTATTAACTTGTAAAAAATAGCCTTTGTTACAATACCATGGGTCAATACCATGGATTATGAATACCACATGCCCCAAAATCATAAATTATTTCACAATAAAAATATATTCACCCCCACATTATGTTAGATATTATTAGTGTGGATATTCACCCCCACATTACGGTAGATATTATTAACTTGTAAAAAATAGCCTTTGTTACAATACCATGGGACAATTCCATGGATTATCAATACCACATGCCCCAAAATCATAAATTATTTCACAATCAAAATATTTTCAACCCCGCATTATGGTAGATATTATTAACTTGTAAAAAATTATGAATACCACATGCCCCAAAATCATAAATTATTTCACAATAAAAATATATTCACCCCCACATTACGTTAGATATTATTAGTGTGGATATTCACCCACACATTACAGTAGATATTATTAACTTGTAAAAAATAGCCTTTGTTACAATACCATGGGACAATTCCATGGATTATCAATACCACATGCCCCAAAATCATAAATTATTTCACAATCAAAATATTTTCAACCCCGCATTATGGTAGATATTATTAACTTGTAAAAAATAGCCTTTCTGACAATACGATGGGTCAATACCATGGATTATAAATATGACATGCCTAAAAAAACATAAATTATTTCACAATCAAAATATTTTATAACAATATGACAAGATTGTTAACCATGGATATTCACCCTCACTTTACCATGGATATTAAACTGTAAAACAACTATGTTACAATACCATGGGCCAATACCGCAGCTTATCAAATGCCAAAAAACCATCACTTATTTCATCGTAAAAATATTTTATTTTAATTTAATCTTACAACATTTTTTTAATTGAATCTAAAAGGGAGAATTTTATAATTTGAGATATATCTAAAGACTCTATCCTCAGGACTACTAAAAATATTCCTATAGAAATTAAATTAAAGTTTTAATAAAATTAAGCTAAGATGGATCTATGTCAGTTCTATATATATATATATATATAGATATAGATAGAGAGAGAGAGAGAGAGAGAGAGAGAGAGAGAGAGAAATGGCCTAGATATATCTTAGCTAATTAACTAATTATAATAGATTAAATATAGTGCATGATTTTAAAAAAAAATCATTATTTCATCTTCTTTGACATGATTGATCCAGAATATAGGTTTGATATTTTACAACCAATTAAGTTTTTTAAATTTAGATAATATCTTAAACATAATACAATGTGATCAATTTTAGGAGAGAGTCGGGGAGGGGGTGGAGAGAGGGAGGGAGATAGTGAAAAAGATGGAGGGTAGATAGAGAGAGAAAGAGAGAGTGATGGGAGTAGAGGGAGTGAGGTGGGAGAGAGGGAGCGAGAGGAAGGAAGAGAGAGGATATCTATATATATATATATATATATATATATATATATATATATATATATATATATATATATATAGAGAGAGAGAGAGAGAGAGAGAGAGAGAGAGAGAGAGAGAGAGCGAGAGAGAGAGAGAGAGAGGGAGAGTGATTTGGGGGGGAGAGATAGAGGGAGGTGGGATATAGCTGATAGAGTGGAAGGAAGATAGAGATGGGGAGAGAGAGATGGAATTGGAGGGGGCAGGAGAGGGAGGGAACAAGAAAAATATTGAGGGATAAAGGTGGAGAGAGAGAGAGGGTGACAGCAGAGTCATGGAGAGAGAGTGAGGGATAGAGGAGAGTGAGAAGGAATAGAGAGTGTTATCACTTAGAACTAAAAATTGATACATGTAATTTTCTATCCTAGCCCGATGAGAAAGGTCTGTGCTAGTTTAATTTCAAATTTTCATTTTTAATTTTCTTCCCGTAGGATTTGGAGTTTTTAAAAGAGTTTTTAACTCAAGTTGTTCTCAACTCCCATTGGTTCCCCTCTACCCATCATTGTTCTATAGCCACCTCTTGTCTTATGTGAGTCACCGTGCCTTTTCGTGATTTCGTAGCGCTATTCAAATTCGCCAATTTCGTAGCACAATCATAACTAGGCAATTTCGCAGCGCTTCATGATTAGGCAGTTTCGCAGCGCATCATTAAAATTCAAAACTAACAGTGCTGCGAAATCATGGATTCATACATTCCGCGGCGAATCTTTCCCGAAATGTCAAGTCTGTTAGGTGAGTCATCAGCCATGTCTTCTCATGTCAGCTCATATACCTTTCTTATCACATTTTAACGCTCATTGCCACTATCACCACCACTAGATCTATTGATATGCACAACTTATTATTCCCAAGAAATTTTACCGTGCATAAACCATAATGATGGCCATAAGTCCTGCATGAATGACAAATCTGAAAGATTGTATCTTGAAAGGTTTTAAACGGAAGAGTTTAAAATTCAAGCGAGGCTGAATCACAATTCCAATCGGAGCTGGTAGTCTTTGTGTGCGAAGATTCGAAAGAATCAATGGAGAGAAAAGAGCACAGATCTGGTAAACCTTTAAGGACTGAACCTGAAGGCCTGGATATAACGCTGAGAAATGAAGAAGTGAAGAAAGCGTTTAAAAAGGCCGGGTGCTGGAACTTTTGCAAAAAGTTACAAGGAGGACATGCACAGGTAACTAAGGAATTTGCACTTAACTTCACTGGTTTGAATTCAAAGGTAGCCATATTAGAAGTGCAGGTTTCTCCAGAAGTGATATCTGTTGTGACAGAGATCCCAAGAGGACAAGAGGAATGGTTCAAAAATTTCAAATTTGACATGAATCCTTGCAAGGAGTTTTTGAAGGATGATTATGTAAATGAAGATTTAAGTAAGGCAGTGCCCAGGAATTATGTCAAAGAACATTATGCTCTCTTACTCACCTGCATACAGAAATATTTGACTTGTGAAGGAAGGTATAACAAGGTTTATTCTTACCATTTCAAACTACTTTTGCATTTCACTGGGAAAGTCTCCATAGACTTACCTTTTTATCCGTTCCATAGTTTGAGTAAGATGTGTGATAAGGTACAGCTGAGGAAAGAGGACTGTGAAACCTCTTTGTTTCATCATGGTTTGATTAAACTACGGGTTTTAGATGGGCTCCAAAAGATAGACAGGGATTGGAATTCATTCATTTTTATGGCTGGCTTCAAAAGCCAGACTGGCCTCACTCCCCAACCTTCCAGGGATTTTACAATAGCTGAGCTCCAAACAGAAGCAAGAGCTAAAAGAGTTCCAAAGTCACAAGTAAGAAAATAGGTGAAGCCCCTTATCATCCAAGATCAACCTCAGCAATCAACTAAGGAAAAGGCTCATGGTAAAAAGACTGTACCTGAAACAAGCACATCTGAAGCAGTTTCAAGGGTAAGAACAAGAAGTCAGATAAATAAGGAAAAAGGTAAAGCTATAGCAGTTGAAGAAAGTCCAATGTCCAAGGCAAGTTTAAATGATTTATTGCAGGCTATTGAATTTGAGCAGTCTCTACCAGTTCAAATCGAATTGATGCAGTCAGAACAGGAAAGCACCAAGAAATCCAAGGCCTCAAAAAGGCTTAGATTTGATGTGCCAGCTGAAGAGTTCATTTTCAAACCTAGAAGACCTATGACAAGGAGATTCCAGCAAGTACAGGAGGCACTGCCAAGAACAGAGGAAACAGGGGAAGAGACACAAAAAGACACGGGCAAAATAGTCATTGCATCTCAAGAAGATAATATAGCAGCCATACAGAGACAATTGGAATCAGCTAAATATGAAATTGCCAAATTAAAGAAAGCCGCTAGAAAACATGCAGCTATCCATGCAAAGTATTATAAAACTTTATGGGAAGGAAATGCTGCTGCAGAAGCCCAGCTGAATTCAGTGGTTGATGGCCATTCACAATTTCACACATGGACAGTACCAGCAATCAAAGAAGCCAAATACATAAGAAGGATCAATATGCAATTGAGAGCTGGGAATAAGGCTATGAGGAAACAAATTGAAGATCTAAAGGCACAGTTAAATCAGCTATCTGCTAAATAAGTTTTCATTTCAAGTAAGATTTTGTTTTAAAGTTTTGACAAATTTGCTTGATTTTATCTTTCTGAGGAAATATAAATTCCTATTCAACATGTGGAAAGTATAAAGGAGTTTTTGGCAATCAAATACTCGGCTAATAAAGTTCTCGGGTTAAAAGCAAGATGTTTTGAATAATTCAGCAGTTTCGTAGCGCGCTACAAAACTGTTGTAGGTGATGATTTTAACGCAAATCAAGCAGTTTTGAATTATAAGCGGGAATTTTGAAAGGGAATTTTGAAAGGCATACAAGGCATCATCTGAAGCTATCCAACAGTCAATTAGGTCAAGACAGGTGGACGCTTAAAAAGGTTTAATCTTCAAATCCAATTTTTGTCGTAAAGTGAACACCTTTACCACAGTTCAGGATATATCAAACGGTTTGCCTGCATGAAACTTTTGCTTGCACACATGTTCATGGGAAAAGCTTACAACGCATCAAGGACATGGCAGTCTTCTACATTTTGGGTAATTAAAGGCTAAAGGTCATGCTTCTGTGCATTCGAATATTTTGGGGAAAACTGAAGCCGAGAAGCAAGGGTAATCTCCTAATATTTCTGAGCAGTTAAAAAGATTCAGCATCCAAGGTCAACATGGAGCATTAAACACCCATCTCAGCTAAACTAAAAGAGGGCTAGATGTCAAAGAACGAGGAGAAGCCATCACGCATGTAATATGGAGTTAGAGTCATAGTTGATTTAGATCTCTAAAAAAACTCCAGTCAGCACTTTGTTGTATTTATTAGTTAGTTAAATGGTTGATAGGTGTTATTAGAAGTAGTTTTCGAATTCCCCTCATGCTGGAGGAGAAATCTCGATCAGTTAGAATAAAAACTCTATATATAGCTGAAACAGCAATGTAATAAAGGTTGGAAAACTTTATAACAAAGTATAGTATTTGGCTTATGTAAAGACTCACTTTCAGTAATATAATTTTGATTTTACTTCTCAGGATTCATGAAGGATTTCTTCTATTCAGAATGTGTGATGTTGTCCTTTTCTTAGTTTTGTTTACAGTGGTATGGATGTATAATCACTCAGAATTCACTGAATGTGCTCTGATTTCCTGTATGCATCTATAAACTGTGTGGTTCCATATGAGTGTATGTTCTGAATATTCAAATGCTGAATGCCCTGACTTCCATGTAAGGTCAAGATCTTTGTTATATTGAAGTGTTGTTGACTCCATAGGCCCAATGGATACTTGTTTAATGTATTTCCAGCATTCATATTTGTCACAGTTGTTCTACAAGAGTTAGCCATCTTATTTTTAATCAAAATCATTATTACACCCAAAGAGAGCCCTCTCAGGTTAAGGAGGCTAAGCCTCAGCCTAAAGTAGGTTTGAAATAGTTACCTAGAATCAACCTGACAAGCAGCCTATCAGGGTCTGATTTTGAGACAACAGAGAGAAGGATATAGATAGAGAGGAAGAGAAGGGGAAGAGAGAGATACATAGAGAATAGGAAGAGATGGAGAGAGAGTGTATGTATGTGTGGGGGGTGAGATAGAGAGAGGGAATAAAAAAGAGACAAAAATACAAGTATAGATATTAGATAGTATTATATAACCAACCTAGATCCATATTAAACCTATAACAATCAAGTGCCGAGAGGGATCCAATCTCTCGAGGTGCAAACATTTCCTCAAGTTTTGCACTAGAAAAAAAAGTTTGCACCTCGAGATATTGGAGCCCTCTCGGCACTTGATAGATCTAGGGTTAACATGGATCTAGGTCAGTTAACGTGAAATTAACGTAGTTTTTATTTCATATTATAGTCTTAAAAATTAAAATTTATCTTCAAACTAATTTCAAATTGGAACTACATCTAATTAGATTCAATGAATACATTTTTTAAAAATACATAAAATAATTGTTTTTATTAAAAAATATATTTTTAAAATTGCAAATTATTAGAGATAAATAATGCAAAGTTGGTTCACATATACACCACGTCAGGATGAACATGTCTTTAAGGAAGGATAAACTTTCAATGAATATTTAACAACCTTTCAATCCCCTATCACTTGTAAGTTTAGATTGCTTGACACAATTAAGATGATTAACATAAAAAAATTGATTCATGTTATTGTAGTACTTGTTAGGTAGTTGTATTTTTGTTCTTAGACTAAATTAGTCATTCATGTTAGTCATTTTTAGTTATATTACTTATTATCTAGTCACATATTTTAACCCACAACTGAATTAGTTATTGACGTTAGACTTTTTTAGTTCGGTCACTTGAGATTTTTCATTTTTGGTAGTATTTCACTCTGAAAAGTTGTGGTGACTAACGTTTTTAGTCACCTAGTCACTAATTTCTCATTTTCTACTAGTGTAAGTTACAAAGCATTCTCTCATTCTCTAGTCTGCACACCAAAGTTTGTTTCATTTTCCCTTCTTGAAACCCTACTTATGCCATGCCATGGAATGAAAAATTCCGACACTTTGGTCAAAGTGGAAAACACCAAACACCAGTGACTTCTCTTTGACCTTCAATTGGATGTGCATCACAAAAGCACTAGAGATGGAGATCATGTTGTGCTCATGTTTTCCAGTCCTCTTGCTAGTTAGGGAAAACTCCACAGAAGCTCCTAATGGGATTTAGAAAAGTCCATGTGGGTGTAGGAAGCATGGGAAGAATGCATTTAAGCATTGATGTGAGCAAATATCTAGGTATTGTGGATGGAAGAAGTGTGAAGCAATTGATTTTGGGTTCTCAACTTCTTCATGTTGGTGATACCAAACATACGCTTCATGTTGAAACTGAATGAATGTATATTTCAAAAAGAGAAACATCCTAAGTGGATTATCGGAGATGAGAGATCAAATTGAAATTATTTAGTAATGACTCCTAAAAATTTTCTGTTAAATCCCTATTATTTAATTTTCAACCCGGGGGTTTCGTAAAACTTAGAAGAAAACCAAAATATATGGGACCTCGTATGCAACTATAATAAACCTTAGAAGATAAGTTATGGAAACTTAATGGAATGCAATTATAAACTAATTAGAAGTGCATATTACAAATATAATATTTAACTAAGTAATTTCTAATTCATTATGTAATAAGCATGAGAAGTGGCTCCTAACTTAGGAGAACCAGATTTGTCCTTCTTCTAGAATACTACTTCATGAAAAGAAATAAAAAAACCATTAATGGACAATAGCTTAAGATGCATAAACACATAATATAATAGACTCCTAACTAAGGAGGTCCTTTCTATTATTCATTACAAATTCATTCATCATTAATGCCATTGTTGGAAAACTAGAAATTCAGAACATCACTTGAAACTAGAAAAAGAGAATGAATTTCAATTATTACTCATATCAAATGGAAGAGAGCCTAACTTAGACCCTTGTTTTTCCATTCATATGATGATAAGATTGAAACTAAAATTCATTGATTAATAATGAAAAATCTTCTAACATCTAAGTAATTAAATGAAAGTAAAATCTATAATGAAATAAAATGTTTCTTTGATCATTTTAGAGTGGGCTCAATTCTCTTAAGAACAAAGTGACATACAATTCTACAAATTCATATACTACGTTAAGACAATTTATATCTAAAACTATTGAAAGAAAAATTTATTCTATTCCATCATAAATTAGGATACATAATCCAAGAGTCCTCCGCTTGGAATGCAGTAGGTACTCCTACTTATACAAAAAAATAAGCAACTAACTCATTAATGGAGATCCACTAATCCCTCCTAGTTCCACAAATCCTTCATATGGTTAATACCAATATGAGACACATATTCCTTTATCCATGATTTTTATCCATGAGATATGCTTGACCCCTATCCCAAATATCCTTCAAATCTTCAAGAGAATTCGAATTTGAGTTTTGGAGGCCGCATAAGAGTGTCTTGGAACCTTCCAAATGACCTACAAATGTCACCAAACTCATTTCACCTTTAGGTATAAGCAAATACATGTGATTTTTCTAACTGTTAATCATAAATTAACTTTAAATACATAGAATAAATAACTTTGGAAAATGAAAATATCAACCCATATGGTAATGGAAATATAATGATAATGTGATGAAATGAGGTGACAAAATGAGGATAAAGGTGAAAATGGAGTGAAAGTGTATGCTAATTTGGAGGCCCAACATACCCCCAACTTAAGTTATTGCATGTCCTCATGCAATATATTTCATTCAGTTACTCTAATCATGATTTGATATTTTGAATTGTCTTCCTATCATATGAACTTTGGCCGATGTTAATTCTTCTTTCATATGCTTAATCATTTGATAACTTTGTTCCTTCTACAAAGTTTCCTTTTTGAAAAATATTTGATTGCAACATATTACTTTGGTTGGTTCTTTAGTGGCAACCAACTTTTATTAGTTTTGGTTCTTGCATAACAATATTTTTTTTTATTTTTGTGTTGCATCAAAAGACATTGAAAACATTTAATCATCCATTCATTCTATGATCATCATTTTCAAAACATGTAACATTTTGAATCATAATGAAATAGTAGTGGTTTGGAAAAGTATGTTGGTTAGGATAGCATGTGTATAAAGGACATATATGACATATGAAAGGTGATAATGGAATATGAATGTGATATATATTGTGAAATGTGAATATGAGGTATGCACATGAATTCCCCCTCCCACTAGAGATATGATAATTTGAAAAAGGAAGTGAGGAACTTTAGAAAGTTACAATTTTAATAATTTTAAGGAATTGCATGACCAAAAATTACAAAGCCACATACCTTCACTTACCATCAATGTACATGAGTTGTGGATGTTGAAGAGTGTGACTATTGATGCTGTTGGATCATGGAGTATGTAAAAAACGGAATTTGGATATTCTTCTTTGTTCTTTTTGCTGATGAAAACGTTTGAATATTTATTGTTGTTATGACAAATTGATCTGCTGCAAACTTCTAAAATGATGTATTCTTCAATCGTTACAAAACCAACAGTACAATTCTAGTCATCCGAATAAATGTTTCGATGTCGAGCTTGAAGAGAAGTCATTGGATTACTGACCATTGATGCATGTTGTTAACCAATGCAAGGAAACTCGCCATTAATGTCAATGAGTGCCAATGTACCTAAGCACATGTTGTGAAGGGCGAATAGATGAGTTGATGTCGAACCACTTGTAAGATCCAACGATCAAGGGACATTGATGTATTACCATGATTGTTGGCAAGAGAGCCGGTTTTTAAGGTATACAAGCCTCAAAGTACTACTATGGACTCTAGCCTTGAAGCTAGATAATGTGCTCATGTCGATAGGCCAAGACTTGTTAGAAGGGAGGCCTTGAGGAATCCTCCATCATCTAACTTAAGCATGAAACAATAATTTTGAAGGATTATGGATGAGAAATTTTGCAGTGGGTCAAGGTTTATTTTGAAAAATGAAAAGGAAATGGAATGAATCATCTTTCTAGCGAGGTTGAATGTTTTTCAAGTTAGTGAAAGTGAGGCAAGAAAATGACTTTGAAGGAAAATTTATCGACTAAAAAATTGAGAATGCAATGAAAGTTTTATTTACTGGAAAAGTAGGAATACAATGATTAATGTAATGGGAAATGAGGTGAATGTTTTATTTATTAAAGAATCATGGATGCAATGGAGGCATTGGCATCTCAAATCATGTGCTCATGCATTGATGTTTCATCTTTGTTGTTGCTTTGATCATTTTCATGTGAAAGAAATGTGGTATTTGAGAGGGGTTTCAATGATTTTATAGATATGATGACATTATCCCCCTTGGATTACCCAAAAGCACGTCCTCATGCTTGAAATGGGGTCTTTAAAAGATAATATTTACTTGTGGTCATTTGTTTATCTTCCTGAAACCCACAAAAACTTAGTACATTTTTTGCAATGAAATGTTAGTTTATCATAAGAGAGAGGTTATCAATATCTCTATTTATGACATATACAAAAAAAATTGAGAATTGGTTAAGACAAATTCATGAGAGAAAAATTGAACGAATTTATGCCTGTGTCGAAACTAGTGCCTCATCTTACCTGCTATATCTTGTCAGCAATTTCTTCAGTCTTTAAATGTTTCAAACTCTGATGATATATTTCTGATTATATAGATCTCGTCAATATATTTCCAACAATGCTTGAATCGTCAAAATCCGATGTCGTAGAAAGTTGTGCTTCTTTGAAATTTGGGTGAAACAATCGAGATTCTCTTGAGGTTTCTCAGTTGTAGGATTGTGCCCTTCTTGCACCTAAAAACCTTGTCAATCTTCTTTGGCTAAGTCATGACATAAAATTTTCAAGTCTGTGATGTCGTTGGCTTTTGTACCTAAAATTATTGCTCTTCAATCTTCGCTTGTGCCCTTTGTTCACAACTATTTTTTTTATTGCAATTTTTTCCTGCCAATGGTTAGTAAATTGGTAGTTCTTACTGCACCACAAAATTGTAATTTTTTCCTATAAATTGCAAAAACTTGTTTTTTATTTGTTAGTCCCATTCTATTGAAAAATAAATGGAACATTCTCTTAAGTATAAGAGAATTTCCAATGCATCCATTTGCGCAACAAGATCATGAGTAGACTCATATCCAAGTTTGAAAAGTAAACCCTATTGAGTTCTTGGACACGTTCATGAAGAATGACTAGTTGAAACCAAATTTGAATGTCATCTTTAGTTTTTTAATTTTATTCAACTGTCATAGCACGAATCTCTTCAAATCTTGTTTTTGCAATTGCACTTTTTTTTCTTTTTCTTTTTTAATTAATGGGGTCCTTGATTTTAAAGTTCTATGTTTTCTATATGCAAATGCAAATAAACTTAAATGAAAAATGCCTAAATGCATCTAACCCCAAATGAAAATGACCTTAAAAGAAAAATGTTTCCTAAACAATGATCATAACCTAATTACATCTAATTTTTCTTTCCCAACAACAGTGCCGAAATGTTGGGTGATTTAACTATCTGTTAAATCCCTATTATTTAAATATCAGCCTGGGGGATTCATAAAACTTAGAAGAAAACCAGAATATATAGGACTTAAGATGAAACTATAATCAAATTTAGAGGATAAGTTATTGAAACATAAGGGAATGCAATTATAAACTAATTAGAAGTGCATATTACAAATATAAAATTTAGCTAAGTAATTTCTAATTCATTATGTCATAAGCAGGAGAAGTGGCTCCTAAATTAGGAGAACGAGATTTGTCCTTCTTCTAGAATACTACTTCATGAACAGAAATAAAAAACCGCTAATGGAAAATAGCTTAAGATGCATAAATAAATAATAGAAGAGGCTTTTAACTAAGGAGGTCCTTGTTGTTCATTACAAATTTATTCATCATTAATGCCATTGTTGGAAACTTGAAATTCATAAAATCACCTGAAACTAGAAAAAGAGAATGAATTTTAGTTATTAGTCATATAAAATGGAAGAGAGCATAGCTTAGACCTTTGTTTGTCCTTTCATATGCTGATAAGATTTAAACTAAAATTCATTTATTAATAATGAAAAATCTTCAAACATCTAAGTAATTAAATGAAAATAAAATCTATAATGAAATAAAATGTTTCTTTGATCCTTTTAGAGTGGGCTCAATTCTCTTAAAAACAAAGTGACAAACTATTCCATAAATTCATATACTATATTAAGACAGTTTATATCTAAAACTATAGAAAGAAAACTTTATTCTATTACAGCATAAGTTAGGATACATGCTCCAAGAGTCCTCCCTTTAGAATGGAGATACTCTTATTTATACAAAAACATAAGCAACCAACTCATTAATGGAGATCCACTAATCCCTCCTAGATCCACAAATTCTTCATATGGTTACAACCAATATGAAGACACATATTCGTTTAACTATGATTTTTCTAGATGAGATATGCTTGACCCCTATCCCAAATATCCTTCAAATCTTCAAGAGAATTCGAATTTAACTCTTGGAGACCACATAAGAGTGTCTTGGAACCTTCCAAACCACCTACACATGTCACCAAACTCATTCCACCTTTATGTATAATAAAATACATGTTATTTTTCTAACTTTTAATCATAAATTCACTTTAAATACATAAGATAAATAGCTTTGGAAAATGAAAATATGAACCCATATGGTAATGGAAATATAATGATAATGTGATGAAATGAGGTGACAAAATGAGGATAAAGGTGAAAATGGAGTGAAAGTGTATGCTAATTTGGCAGCCCAATACCAAACTTGGAAATGCATTTAATTAGATTCAATGAATAGGTTTTTTAAAAATACATAAAATAATTGTTTTTATTAAAAATATATATTTTTGAAATTACAAATTATTAGAGATAAATAATGCAAAGTTTGTTCACCTATACACTACGTCAAGATGAACATGTCTTTAATGAAGGATAAACTTTCGATCAATATTTAACAGCCTTTCAATCCCCTATCACTTGTAAGTTTAGATTGCTTGACAAAATTAAGATGATTAACATAAAAAAACTGATTCATATTATTGTAGTACTTGTTAAGTAGTTGTATTTTTGTTCTTAGACTAAATTAGTCATTCATGTTAGTCATTTTTAGTTGTATTACTTATTATCTAGTCACATATTTTAACCAATGACTGAATTAGTTATTTATGTTAGACATTTTTAGTTTGGTCACTTTAGATTGCTCATTTTTTGTAGTATTCCACTCTGAAAAGTTGTGGTGACTAACGTTTTTAGTCACCTAGTCACTAATTTCTCATTTTCTACTAGTGTAAGTTACAAAACATTCTTTCATTCTCTAGTCTGCGCACCAAAGTTTGTTTCATTTTCCCTTCTTGAAACCCTACTTACGCCATGCCATGGAATGAACAATTCTAACACATTGGTCAAAGTGGAAAACACCAAACACCAGTGACTTCTCTTTGACCTTCAATTGGATGTGCATAACGAAAGCACTAGAGATGGAGATCATGCTGTGCTCATGTTTTCCAATTCTCTTGCTATTTAGGGAAAACTCCACAGAAGCTCCTAATGGGACTTAGAAAATTCCATGTGGGTGCAAGAAGCATGGAATGAATGCATTTAAGCATTGATGTGAGCAAATATCTAGGTATTGTGGATGGAAGAAGTGTGAAGCAATTGATTTTGGGTTCTCAACTTCTTCATGTTGGTGATACCAAACATTCGCTTCATGTTGAAATTGAATGACTGTATATTTCAAAAAGAGTAATATCCTAAGTGGATTATCTGAGATGAGAGATCAAATTGAAATTATTTAGTAACGACTCCTAATTTTTTTTTGTTAAATCCCTATTATTTAATTTTCAACCTGGGGGTTTCGTAAAACTTAGAAGAAAACCAAAATATATGGGACCTCGTATGCAACTATAATAAACTTTAGAATATAAGTTATGGAAACTTAATGGAATGCAATTATAAACTAATTAGAAGTGCATATTAAAAATATAAAATTTAACTAAGTAATTTCTAAGAAGTGGCTCCTAACTTAGGAGAACCAAATTTGTCCTTCTTCTAGAATACTACTTCATGAAAAGAAATAAAAAACCACGAATGGACAATAGCTTAAGATACATAAACGAATAATAGAATAGACTCCTAACTAAGGAGGTCCTTTCTATTCTTCATTACAAATTCATCCATCATTAATGCCATTGTTGGAAAACTAGAAATTCAAAAAATCACTTGAAACTAGAAAAAGAGAATGAATTTCAATTATTACTCATATCAAATGGAAGAGAGCCTAACTTATACCCTTGTTTGTCCTTTCATATGCTGATAAGATTGAAACTAAAATTCATTCATTAATAATGAAAAGTTTTCAAACATCTAAGTAATGAAATGAAAGTAAAATCTATAGTGAAATAAAATGTTTCTTTGATCCTTTTAGAGTCGGCTCAATTCTCTTAAGAACAAAGTAACATACTATTCCATAAATTCATATAATACATTAAGATAATTTATATCTAAAACTATAGAAAGAAAAATTTATTCTATTCCATCATAAATTAGGGTACATGCTCCAAGAGTCCTCCGTTTGGAATGGAGTAGGTACTCCTATTTATACAAAAACATAAGCAACTAACTCATTAATGGATATCCACTAATCCCTCCTAGATTCACAAATCCTTCATATGGTTACAACCAATATGAGAAACATATTCCTTTATCCATGATTTTTATCCATGAGATATGCTTGACCCCTATCCCAAATATCCTTCAAATCTTCAAGAGAATCCGAATTTGAGTTTTGGAGGCCACATAAGAGTGTCTTGGAACCTTCCAAATGACCTACACATGTCACCAAACTCATTTCACCTCTAGGTATAAGCAAATACATGCTATTTTTCTAACTTTTAATCATAAATTAAGTTTAAATACATAAAATAAATAACTTTGGGAAATGAAAACATGAACCCATATGGTAATGGAAATATAATGATAATGTGATGAAATGTGGTGACAAAATGAGGATAAAAGGTGAAAATGGAGTGAAAGTGTATGCTAATTTGGAATTCCAACATACCCCCAACATAAGTTGTTGCATGTCCTCATGCAATCTATTTCAGTCAGTTACGCTAATCATGATTTGATATTTTGAATTGTCTTCCTTTTATATGAACTTTGGCTGATGTTAATTCTTCTTTCATCTTTGCATAATCATTTGATAACTTTGTTCCTTTTTCAAAGTGTCCTTTTGAAAAATATTTGATTGCAACATATTACTTTGGTTGGTTCTTGAGTGGCAACCAACTTTTATTAGTATTGGTTCTTGCATAACAATATTTTTTTATTTTTGTGTTGCATCGAAAGACATTGAAAACATTTAATCAACCATTCATTCTATGATCATCATTTTCAAAACATGTAACGTTTTGAATCATAATGAAATAGTAGTGGTTTGGAAAAGTACGTTGGTTAGGATAGCATGTGTATAAAGGACATATATGACATATGAAAGGTGATAATTGAATATGAATGTGATATATATCATGAAATGTGAATATGAGGTATGTACATGAATTCCCCCTCCAACTAGAGATATGACAATGTGAAAAAGGAAGTGAGGAACTTTCGAAAGTTACAATTTTAAGAATTTTAAGGAATTGAATGACTAAAAATTAAAAACCACGTACCTTCACTGACCCTCAATGTACATGAGTTGTGGCTATTGAAGAGTGTGACTATTGATGTTGTTGGATCATGGAGTATGTAAAAAAAGGAATTTGGATATTCTTCTTTGTTCTTTGTGCTGATGAAAAGGTTTGAATATTTATTGTTGTTATGACAAATTGATCTGCTGCAAACTTCTAAAATGATGTAGTCTTCAATTGTTAGAAAACCAATAGTACAATTCTAGTCATCCGAATAAATGTGTTGATGTCGAGCTTGAAGAGAAGTCATTGGATTACTGACCATTCATGCATGTTGTTAACCAATGCGAGGCAACTCATCATTAATGTCAATGAGAGCCAAGGTACCTAAGTACATGTTGCGAAGGGGGAATAGATGAGTTGATGTCGATCCACTTGCAAGATCCAACGATCAAGGGACATTGATGTATTCCCATGATTGTTGGCAAGAGATTCTGTCATTAAGGTATACAAGCCTGAAGGTACTAATAAGGACTCTTGCCTTGAAGCTAGATAATGTGCTCATGTTGATAGGCCAAGACTTGTTAGAAGGGAGGCCTTAAGGAATCCTCCATCATCTAACTTGAGCATGAAACAATAATTTTGAAGGATTATGGATGAGAAATTTTGTAGTGGATCAAGGTTTATTTTGAAAAATGAAAAGGAAATGGAATGAATGATCTTTCTAGAGGGGCTGAATGTTTTATTGATGGGTTACAAGTTAGTGAAAGTGAGGCAAGAAAGTGACTCTGAAGGAAAATTTATCAACTGAAAAATTTAGAATGCAATGAAAGTTTTATTTACTGAAAAATCAGGAATACAATGATGAATGTAAAGGGAAATGAGGTGAATGTTTTATTTACTAGAGAATCATGGATGCAATGGAGACACTCGCATCTCAAATCATGTGCTCATGCATTGATGTTTCATCTTTGTTGTTGCTCTGATCATTTTCATGTGAAAGAAATGTGGTATTTGAGAGGGTTTTCAATGATTTTATATATATGATGACATTATCCACCTTGGCTTACCCAAAAGCACGTCCTCATGTTTGAAATGGGGTATTTAAAAGACAATATTTGCTTGAGGTCATTTATTTATCTTCATGGAACCTACAAAAACTTAGTACATTTTCTGTGATGAAATGTTAGTTTATCATAAGAGACAGGTTATCAACATATCTATTTATGACATTTACAAAAAAAATTGAGAATTGGTTAAAACAAATTCATGAAATAAAAACTGAAGGAATTTATGCCTGTGTCGAAACTGGTGCCTCATTTTACCTGCTATATCTTGTCAGCAATTTCTTCATTCTTTAACTGTTTCAAACTCTGATTATATATTTCTGATTATATATATCTCTTCGATATGTTTCCAACAATGCTTGAATCGTCAAAATCCAATGTCGTATGAGAAATTTGTGCTTCTTTGAAATTTCTGTGAAACAATCAAGAATGTCATGAGGTTTCTCAGCTCTAGGATTGTGCCCTTCTTGCACCTAAAAACCCTGTCAATTTTCGTCGGCTAAGTCATGACATAAAATTTTCAAGTTTGTGATGTCGTTGGCTTCTGTACCTGAAATTATCACTCTTCAATCTTCACTTGTGCCCTTTGTTCACAACTGTTTTTTTTATTGCAATTTTTTTCCTGCCAAGGGTTATTAAATTGGTAGTTCTTACTACACCACAAAATTACAAATTTGTCCTAAAAATCGCAAAAGCTTGTTTTTTTATTTTCTAGTCCTATTCTATTGAAAAACAAATCAAACATTCTCTTAAGTATAAGAGAATTTCCAATGCATCCATTTGCATAACAAGATCATGAGTAGACTCATATCCAAGTTTGAAAAGTAAACCCTATTGAGTTCTTGGACATGTTCATGAAGAATGACTAGCTGAAACCAAATTTGAATGTCATCTTTAGTTTTTTAATTTTATTCAACTGTCATAGCACGAATCTCTTCAGATCTCGTTTTTGCTATTGAACTTTTTTTTCTTTTTCTTTTTTAATTAATAGGGTCCTTGATTTTAAAGTTCTATGTTTTCTATATGCAAATGCAAATAAACTTAAATGAAAAATGCCTAAATGCATATAACCCCAAATGAAAATGATCTTAAAAGAAAATGTTTCCTAAACAATCCTCCTAACCTAATTACATCTAAGTTTACTCCCCCGACAATGGTGCCAAAACATTGGGTGATTTAATTGTCTGTCAAATCCCTATTATTTAATTATCAACCTGGGGGATTCATAAAACTTAGAAGAAAACCAAAATATATGGGACCTAAGATGAAACTATAATCAAATTTAGAGGATAAGTTATGGAAACTTAAGGGAATGCAATTATAAACTAATTAGAAGTGCATATTACAAATATAAAATTTAACTAAGTAATTTCTAATTCATTATGTAATAAGTAGGAGAAGTGGCTCCTAAC
Organism: Pinus tabuliformis; assembly: GCA_031772625.1. Classification (NCBI taxonomy): domain Eukaryota; kingdom Viridiplantae; phylum Streptophyta; class Pinopsida; order Pinales; family Pinaceae; genus Pinus; species Pinus tabuliformis. Next base: position 566,015,923 of record CM062814.1, on the reverse strand, counting down.
TTAGGAGACCTAGATTTGTCCTTCTTCTAGAATACTACTTCATGAATAGAAATCAAAAACCACTAATGGACAATAGCTTAAGATGCATAAACAAATAATAGAAGAGGCTCTTAACTAAGGAGGTCCTTTTTGCTCTTCATTACAAATTCATTCATCATTAATGCCATTGTTGGAAAACTGGAAATTCATAAAATCACTTGAAACTAGAAAAAGAGAATGAATTTGAATTATCACTCATATCAAATGGAAGAGAGCCTAACCTAGAACTTTGTTTGTCCTTTCATATGCTGATAAGATTTAAACAAAAATTCATTCATTAATAATGAAAGATATTCAAACATATAAGTAATTAAATGAAAATAAAATCTATAATGAAATAAAATGTTTCTTTGATCCTTTTAGAGTGGGCTCAATTCTCTTAAAAACAAAGTGACAAACTATTCCATAAATTCATATACTACATTAAGACAATTTATATCTAAAACTATAGAAAGAAAACTTTATTCTATTCCATCATAAGTTAGGATACATGCTCCAAGAGTCCTCCTTTTAGAATGGAGATACTCCTATTTATACAAAAACATAAGCAACTAACTCATTAGTGGAGATTCACTAATCCCTCCTAGATCCATACAGTGTTCATATGGTTACAACCAATAGGAAGACACATATTCCTTTAACTATGATTTTTCTCCATGAGATATGCTTGACCCATATCGCAAATCTCCTTCAAATCTTCAAGAGAATTCGAATTTGAGTCTTGGAGACCACATAAGAGTGTCTTGGAACCTTCCAAATCACCTACACATGTCACCAAACTCATTCCACCTTTAGGTATAATAAAATACATGTTATTTTTCTAACTTTTAATCATAAATTCACTTTAAATATATAAAATAAATAGCTTTGGAAAATGAAAATATGAACCCATATGGTAATGGAAATATAATGATAATGTGATGAAATGAGGTGACAAAATGTGGATAAAGGTGAAAATGGAGTGAAAGTGTATGCTAATTTGGCAACGCAATACCGAACTTGGAACTACATCTAATTAGATTCAATGAATAGATTTTTTAAAAATACATAAAATAATTGTTTTTATTAAAAGATATATTTTTAAAATTACAAATTATTAGAGATAAATAATGCAAAGTTGGTTCACCTATACACCACATCAAGATGAACATGTCTTTAAGGAAGGATAAACTTTCGATGAATATTTAACAGCCTTTTCAATCCCCTATCACTTGTAAGTTTATATTGCTTGACACAATTAAGATGATTAACATAAAAAAACTGATTCATATTATTGTAGTACTTGTTAGGTAGTTGTATTTTTTTTCTTAGACTAAATTAGTCATTCATGCTAGTCATTTTTAGTTGTATTACTTATTATCTTGTCACATATTTTAACCCATGATTGAATTAGTTATTTATGTTAGAATTTTTTAGTTTGGTCACTTGAGATTGCTCATTTTTGGTAGTATTTCACTTTGAAAAGTTGTGGTGACTAACGTTTTTAGTCACCTAGTCACTAATTTCTCATTTTCTACTAGTGTATGTTACAAAACATTCTCTCATTCTCTAGTTTGTGCACCAAAGTTTGTTTCAATTTCCCTTCTTGAAACCCTACTTATGCCATGCCATGGAATGAACAATTCCGACACTTTGGTCAAAGTGGAAAACACCAAACACCAGTGACTTCTCTTTGACCTTCAATTGGATGTGCATAACAAAACCACTAGAGATGGAGATCATGTTGTGCTCATGTTTACCAATCCTCTTGCTATTTAGGGAAAACTCCACAAAAGCTCCTAATGGGATTTAGAAAAGTCCATGTGGGTGCAGGAAGCATGAAAAGAATGCATTTAATCATTGATGTGACCAAATATCTAGGTATTGTGGATGGAAGAAGTGTGAAGAAATTGATTTTGGGTTCTCAACTTCTTCATGTTGGTGATACCAAACATACGCTTCATGTTGAAATCGAATGAATGTATATTTGAAAAAGAGTAATATCCTAAGTGGATTATCTGAGATGAGAGATCAAATTGAAATTATTTAGTAATGAATCCTAAAATTTTTATGTTAAATCCCTATTATTTAATTTTCAACCTGGGGGTTTCGTAAAACTTATAAGAAAACCAAAATATATCGGACCTCGTATGCAACTATAATAAACTTTAGAATATAAGTTATGGAAACTTAATGGAATCCAATTATAAACTAATTATAAGTGCATATTACAAATATAAAATTTAACTAAGTAATTTCTAATTCATTATGTAATAAGCATGAGAAGTGGCTCCTAACTTAGGAGAACCAGATTTGTCCTCCTTCTAGAATACTACTTCATGAAAAGAAATAAAAAACCACTAATGAACAATAGCTTAAGATGCATAAACGAATAATAGAATAGACACCTAACTAAGGAGGTCCTTTCTATTCTTCATTAAAAATTCATTCATCATTAATGTCATTGTTGGAAAATTTGAAATTCAGAAAATCACTTGAAACTAGAAAAAGAGAATGAATTTCAATTATTACTCATATCAAATGGAAGAGAGCCTAACTTAGACCCTTGTTTGTCCTTTCATATACTGATAAGATTGAAACTAAAATTCATTCATTAATAATGAAAAATCTTCAAACATCTAAGTAATTAAATGAAAGTAAAATCTATAATGAAATAAAATGTTTCTTTGATCCTTTTACAGTGGGCTCAATTCTCTTAAGAACAAAGTGACAAACTATTCCATAAATTCATATACTACATTAAGGCGATTTATATCTAAAACTATAGAAAGAAAAATTTATTTTGTTCCATCATAAATTAGGATAAATGCTCCAAAAGTCATCCGTTTGGAATGGAGTAGGTACTCCTATTTATACAAAAACATAAGCAACTAACTCATTAATGCAGATCCACTAATCCCTCCTATATCCACAAATCCTTCATATGGTTACAACCAATATGAGACACATATTCCCTTATCCATGAATTTTATCCATGAGATATGCTTGACCCCTATCCCAAATATCCTTCAAATCTTCAAGAGAATTCGAATTTGAGTTTTGGAGGCCGCGTAAGAGTGTCTTGGAACATTCCAAATCACCTACACATGTCACCAAACTCATTTCACCTTTAGGTATAAGCAAATACAAGTTATTTTTCTAACCATTAATCATAAATTAACTTTAAATACGTAAAATAAATAACTTTGGAAAATGAAAATATGAACCCATATGGTAATGGAAATAGAATGATAATGTGATGAAATGAGGTGAAAAAATGAGGATAAAGGTGAAAATGGAGTGAAAGTGTATGCTAATTTGGAGGCCCAACATACCCCCAACTTAAGTTATTGCATGTCCTCATGCAATCTATTTCATTCAGTTACTTTAATCATGATTTGATATTTCGAATTGTCTTCCTTTTATATGAACTTTGGCTGATGTTAATTCTTCTTCCATCTTTTCATAATCATTTGATAACTTTGTTCCTTTTGCAAAGTGTCCTTTTGAAAAATATTTGATTGCGACATATTACTTTGGTTGGTTCTTGTGTGGCAACCAACTTTTATTAGTAAGTGTTCTTGTGTAACAATATGCTTTTTATTTTTGTGTTGCATCAAAAGTTATTGAAAACATTTCATCAACCATTCATTCTATGATCATCATTTTCAAAACATGTAACGTTTTGAATCATAATGAAATAGCAGTGGTTTGGAAAAGTATGTTGATTAGGATAGCATGTGTATAAAGGACATATATGACATATGAAAGGTGATAATTGAATATGAATGTGATATATATCGTGAAATGTGAATATGAGGTTTGCACATGAATTCCCCCTCCAACTAGAGATATGACAATGTGAAAAAGGAAGTGAGGAACTTTCGAAAGTTACAATGTTAAGCATTTTAAGGAATTGCATGACTAAAAATTAGAAAACCACATACCTTCACTTACTCTCAATGTACATCAGTTGTGTATGTTGAAGAGCATGACTATTGATGCTGTTGGATCATGGAGTATGTAAAAAAAGGAATTTGGATATTCTTCTTTGTTCTTTTTTCTGATGAAAAGGTTTGAATATTTATTGTTGTTATGACAAATTGATTTGTTGCAAACTTCTAAAATGATGTAGTCCTCAATCGTTACAAAACCAATAGTACAATTCTAGTCATCTGAATAAATGTGTCGATGTCAAGCTTGAAGAGAAGTCATTGGATTACTAACCATTGATGCATGATGTTAACCAATGTGAGGCAACTCATCATTAATGTCAATGAGTGCCAAGGTACCTAAGTACATGTTGTGAAGGGTGAATAGATGAGTTGATGTCGCGCCGCTTGCAAGATCCAACGATCAAGGGACATTGATGTATTCCCATGATTGTTGTCAAGAGAGTCTGTCATTAAGGTATACAAGCCTGAAGGTATTGATAAGGACTCTTGCCTTGAAGCTAGATAATGTGCCCATGTTGATAGGCCAAGACTTGTTAGAAGGGAGGCCTTAAGGAATCCTCCATTATCTAACTTGAGCATGAAACAATAATTTTGAAGGATTATGGATGAGAAATTTTGCTGTGGATCAAGGTTTATTTTGAAAAATGAAAAGGAAATGGAACGAATGATCTTTCTAGAGGGGTTGAATGTTTTTATTGATGGGTTACAAGTTAGTGAAAGTGAGGCAAGAAAGTGACTCTGAAGGAAAATTTATCAACTGAAAAATTGAGAATGCAATGAAAGTTTTATTTACTGAAAAATCAGGAATACAATGATGAATGTAAAGGGAAATGAGGTGAATTTTTTATTTACTAGAGAATCATGGATGCAATGGAGGCACTCGCATCTCAAATCATGTGCTCATGCATTGATGTTTCATATTTGTTGTTGCTCTGATCATTTTCATGTGAAAGAAATGTGGTATTTGAGAGGGTTTTCAATGATTTTATAGATATGTTGACATTATCCCACTTGGCTTACCCAAAATCACGTCCTCATGCTTGAAATGGGGTCTTTAAAAGACAATATTTTCTTGTGGTCATTTGTTTATCTTCCTGGAGCCTATAAAAACTTAGTCCATTTTCTGCAATGAAATGTTAGTTTATCATAAGAGAGAGGTTATCAATATCTCTATTTATGACATTTACAAAAAAAACTGAGAATTGGTTAAAGCAAATTCATGAAAGAAAAACTGAAAGAATTTATGCCTATGTCGAAAGTAGTGCCTCATTTTACCTTCTATATCTTGTCAGCAATTTTGTCATTCTTTAAATGTTTCAAACTTTGATGATATATTTCTGATTATATATATCTCGTCGATATCTTTCCAACAATGATTGAATCGTCAAAATCTGATGTTGTATGAGAAAGTTGTGCTTCTTTGAAATTTTGTTGAAACAATCGAGATTGTCATGAGGTTTCTCAGCTGTAGGATTATGCCCTTCTTGCACCTAAAAAACCTGTCAATCTTCTTCAGCTAAGTCATGACATAAAGTTTTCGATTTTGTTTTGTCGTTGGCTTCTGTACCTGAAATTGTCACTCTTCAATCTTCACTTGTGCCCTTTGTTCACAACTGTTTGTTTTACTGCAATTTTTTTCCTACCAAGGGTTAGTAAATTGGTGGTTCTTACTGCACCACAAAATTTCAAATTTGTCCTAAAAATCATAAAAACTTGTTTTTTTATTTGTTACTCCTATTCTATTGAGAAATAAATGGAACATTCTCTTAAGTATAAGAGAATTTCCAATGCATCCATTTGCGCAACAAGATCATGAGTAGACTCATATCCAAGTTTGAAAAGTAAACCATATTGAGTTCTTGGACACGTTCATGAAGAATGACTAGTTGAAACCAAATTTGAATGTCATATTTCGGTTTTTAATTTTATTCAACTATCATAGCACAAATCTCTCCAGATCTTGTTTTTGCAATTGGACTTTTTTTTCTTTTTCTTTTTTAATTAATGGGGTCCTCTATTTTAATGTTCTATGTTTTCTATATGCAAATGCAAATAAACTTAAATGAAAATGCCTAAATGCATCTAACCCCAAATGAAGATGACCTTAAAAGAAAATGTTTCCTAAACAATCCTCCTAACCTAATTACATCTAATTTTGCTTCCCTGACAACGGTGCCAAAATGTTGGGTGATTTAGTTGTCTGTTAAATCCCTATTATTTAATTATCAACCCAAGGGACTTGTAAAAATTAGAAGAAAACCAAAATATATGGGACCTAAGATGAAACTATAATCAAATTTAGAGGATAATTTATGGAAACTTAAGGGAATGCAATTATAAACTAATTAGAAGTGCATATACAAATATAAAATTTAACTAAGTAATTTCTAATCCAGTATGTAATAAGTAGGAGAAGTGGCTCCTAACTTAGGAGAACTAGATTTTTCCTTCTTCTAGAATAATACTTCATGAAGAGAAATCAAAAACCACTAATGGAAAATAGCTTATGATGCAAAACAAGTAATAGAAGAGGCTCTTAACTAAGGAGTTCCTTGTTGTTCTTCATTACAAATTCATTCATCATTAATGCCATTGTTGGAAAACTGGAAATTCATAAAATCACTTGAAACTAGAAAAAGAGAATGAATTTGAATTATTACTCATATCAAATGGAAGAGAGCCTAATTCAGACCTTTGTTTGTCCTTTCATATGCTGATAAGATTTAAACTAAAATTCATTCATTAATAATGAAAAATCTTCAAACATCTAAGTAATTAAATGAAAATAAAATCTATAATGAAATAAAATGTTTCTTTGATCCTTTTAGAGTGGGCTCAATTCTCTTAAAAACAAAGTGACAAACTATTCCATAAATTCATATACTACATTAAGACAATTTATATCTAAAACTATAGAAATAAAACTTTATTCTATTCCATCATAAGTTAGGATACATGCTCCAAGAGTCCTCCCTTTAGAATGGAGATACTCCTATTTATACAAAGACATAAGCAACTAACTCATTAATGGAGATTCACTAATCCCTCCTAGATCCACAAATTCTTCATATGGTTACAACCAACATGAAGACACATATTCCTTTAACTATGATTTTTCTCCATGAGATATGCTTGACCCGTATCCTAAATCTCTTTCAAATCTTCAAGAGAATTCGAATTTGAGTCTTGGAGACCACATAAGAGTGTCTTGGAACCTTCGAAATCACCTACACATGTCACCAAACTCATTCCATCTTTAGGTATAATAAAATACATGTTATTTTTCTAACTTTTAATCATAAATTCACTTTAAATACATAAAATAAATAGCTTTGCAAAATCAAAATATGAACCCATATGGTAATGGAAATATAATGATAATGTGATGAAATGAGGTGACAAATTGAGGATAAAGGTGAAAATGGAGTGAAAATGTATGCTAATTTGGCGGCCCAATACCGAAATTTTGCGTAGGGAAATCAGTGTACCCATTCTTCTATGGACTAAGTCACACAACATTCTCTCATTCTCTGGTCTGCGTGTTATAGATCCATTTGGGCACATCAACCCCAACTAACAGATCAGTACTATTAGGGACCATCAACCCCTAATACAATTGTTGTTGGCATTATGATTTTGGTTTGGCTCTCTGGTACAGGTGTTGTACTTGATGGCAACTCACTCAAGTGGCAAAATTCTGTTCAGGCTTTCAAAATGATGGAACATAAGAGGTTCGCAGGTTCATCGTTCAAAAGGTGCGGACCCGCAGGTTCGCCGTCCAGGAAGTGTGGACATACCCGCAGGTTATCCGTTCATAAGGTGCGGTTCCCCAGTTCACTCACTCCAATGCAGAGAAGCGCGCTCACGTGGGGTTTCTTATGTTTGGCCCTTGGTATTTAGCTCGTCGTTCATGATCCTATGGTTTTGGCCCGTGGTTTAGGATCTAAATTATTTGAACCCCTGTTTGGATCCCTTGTATTGGTTTTCGATGGTTTTGTCCCATGGTTTGAATAAGGACTTGCCTATAAAAAGGAAAAGAGATCTCTTGGCTAGACACTTGTGAATTTTGAATATCTTAAGATCTGAAAGTTTGGGTGATTGGTTTTAAAAGCTAGATCTAAATCAAGGAGAAAATTTAAGGCGAATCTATTGATAAGTCGTATTCTCTCGGGCGCATGATCAGATCTGTAGATCTGACTAACTATGGCATATTGGAGGACTGTTAATTTGGCCCTAATCAGAGGTTCGCAAGAGATCCACGGCGTGAGTGCGGGGATACGCAGCACAGGAGAAGGCGCAGTGCAGGGGTACGTAGCGCAGCAGAAGGCGTAGTGCGAGGTACGCAGCGCAGGAGAAGGCACAGTGTGGAGGTACGCAGGGAAACAGAAGAACAAGTCACAGAGGTACGCTGTCAGGCGGGCAGTGCAGATGCTGATCTGAGCAGAGGTACGCAGGGCAGCTGAACGAGTGGTGCGAAGATACGTAGAGCAGTAGACCGACCAGGTGCGGATCTGTGCAGTTTAGATACAAAAGAGCTGCAGGTATTCCAAGGTCACTATTGGTGAAGTTGTGGACCTATCTTGAAACATTTATTGGCTGTCTTTTATCTATTGCTGCAGAGTTCTGGGTTTAGATTTCTAGTACTACTTTTCTGTTTACAACATTCTGAGAAGTTGGGTGATTCATTGGTTGATTGTATAAGGAGATTGGGTGATTTGCATGTACTTGATGATTATTTGATCTTCTTGGATCCAGTTTGAAAATTAATGAAACGTGGTCCTTAAAGAAGTAAAAAAGCAAAGGGGGTTGTAGCTCCCTTCCAGGAGAGACTGGAAAACGAGAGAGAGTTGTAGCTCTCTGCAGGTTGCTACCTGCGTACTGGTAAAGGACTGCACCAGTACAAAATCCTTGTAAAAGAAGTTTCTAATTGAAAGAGGATAGAGACATATTGCAACAAGTGGTTTTCACCCACATTGGGTTTCCACCTTATATCTGGTGTTCTTTGGTGTGCCTATATATTTTTCTTGTTCTTGTTCATTATTATATGGCACTGACATACAAATTAATGATCAATATCTGAAGAATAAATTAAAGTGTAAATCTGGAAGGTATATTGAAAACAATTTGATAATACTGATTCACCCCCCCTCTTAGTATTATTTCCAACAATTGGTATCAGAGCAGGTTCTTTAGAAGAAGCTTGATCGCTTGAAGAAAGATATTTCATCATGAGAAACTACGAGAGGGAAGCATCAATCAGGCCACCAATTTTTGATGGGACAAACTTCGTTTATTGGAAGGTAAGAGCTACTGCCTATCTTCAATCTCTTGGTACAGAAGTCTGGGATATCATAGATACAGGGTATACTTTTCCATCAGCAACTCCTACAGTGCCTGCTGAGAAGAAGAAATATGAAACAAATGCAAAGGCAGTTAATACTCTATTAGGAGGCCTATCTCAATCAGAATTTGTTAAGGTAATGCAGTTTAAATCCGCAAAAGAGATATGGGACAAGATTGTTCTGAGCTATGAAGGAGATGATCAGGTAAAACGAGCAAAACTTCAAACCCTCAGAATTCAGTATGAAAATCTCAGGATGTATAATGATGAAAGTGTGGCTAACTATTTTCTTCATGTAGATGAGATTGTTAATTGTATGAAAAAATTGGGTGAAGAAATAAAAGAGGCTATTGTGGTTGAAAAAGTTCTAAGATCTTTGTCCCCTAGGTTTGAATCTAAAGTTTCTGCAATAGAAGAAAAAGAGAATCTACAAAGCCTTAAAATGTCACAGCTGCACGGAATTCTAACTGCTTATGTGTTGTTGGGAAAAGTATCCAATTCGGAATGCCCCTATCCCACTCTAATAGGTGATAGTGCTTTAGCAACAAACAAGACAAACTAATTGAGTATTCTTCTTTATGAAATGTAAATGAGGAGAAAGGATCTAACTAACCTGTGTCTTTCGCTAGTTTGTTGATCCCACTACTCCTCTCTTCAGTAGCTCCCAGCTCCCAGCTCCCTCACCGGCCCAGCTTCACCAAATTCCTGCAAGATCACAAGAGAGAGAAACTACAAGAAGATACCGATATACATTCATAAAAAGCTCAAGATCAGATTAAGCTAAACATGTAAGCATAACAAAACATCATTGATACACAGCATGTAGGAGAAACTCAAATAGTTTATTGATAAAGTAGTCCAAGAGTAGATACAACCAAGTGAGGCCCGATCCAGCATCTACCTCCCAGCAAAGGAATCCCTTCCTCTCCTCCAACAAAGCATAAATCACCCAATGTACTAATCTCAATCTCAAACCAACATCAATTCTCTGCAAAGTACAAAATTCCAGCCTCCTCAACCTCTAGGTGAGAGATCCATATATAGATGTAAGCAGAGAGGATGAGTCAGCTTATGTTTTGACTTGTGGCTTCTCTCTGTCAGTTCTTGCTTCCACTTGGAGGTTGAGAGCCTCTTACTCATCACTAGTCGAATTCATTAAGGCAAGTGTCATTGGAGAAGATTCTGGAAGCTTCCAGGGTCTTTCGACCTCGTTGAATGAGCTTGCCATTTGTCCCTTCCCGCTCAGCGCACCCTGGTAGTGCTTCCACCTGCGTTGCAGTGCACTTAGCCAGTGTAGACTCTGCATTTCAACGCAGGCAGCTAGAAGAGCTTCTGAATTGATCCTGAATTGACTGTTTTTGAGTGGTTTTTGGTGGAGAACTTCTGGGAGAAGCTGTCATTGGTTGACCTTGTTCCTTTAGGAGCTGTAACAACATCTTTAGGGACTTTGGATCCCTTGAATTATGGACATTTCATGCTTATAGCTGTAAGGCACGAAAATGTCTATAACAGTTGCCCCCTAAAGTGTGAGGCCGTTTATCGGGTGAAATGCTTTATTAGGAGGATCCGAAGTTCTTCCAATGCTGGGAGGAGACCTGTAATAAGATACAATACAATACATTATTTTTCATACTGTTTCCATGATCTAGCTGAGGTGGGCATTCCCATGCTCAGCTTTATAAATTCATTTTTCTGTACATCGAACAGACAATCGTCTGATGGTAGACTGATGATTTTGATGAAATCATCATTCTTTTGGTAGTATGATTATCTGCTGCAATGCTGTACATGTCAATGTATTTATTTTTCTTGAATATATATCGCAGCCCGGATGGATGAAACTAGATCCGGGGTCTTCAATCTCATTCGATATTCACTCTAAGTACAAGTTGATCCATGTGAGAAATGTTCTGAAGTCGAACATGGAAAGACATCGCTTGATTACCGGTCAATGATGTAAACCGTTAACAAGCACGAGAGGAATCACCGATAATGATAATGACCCTCAAGGTACTGCAGTACAATTCACGTGGTGTGAATAAAGGACTTGGCGTTGAAAACCACTCGAAATCTTTCGGTCGAAGGTCATTGATGTATACCTGTCGCCGGAAGTGAGAAACTTGCCATTGAGGCATGCAAGCTTCAAAGCACTGAGGAGGTTGTTCCTAGATCAACTTCTTGGATAATGAGCTGATGTCGACAAAAAGCGATCCGTCAAAGGAGGGCCTTGATGTATCCCACATCAATGACACGGAACGGAGCAAATGATTTTGATGGAGGTGAAAACGATCTGATGATATATGGTTCAGGGTGGCAGTCATGAAAGAATCAAGGATAATGTATGGTAGTGGATGGGACACGGTTGACTTCTCTGGATGACTTCTCTTGAACATATCGGTGACACTTATGTGATGGATTGGTAGCATTTACCCCAAAGATGGATGGTATGGTGAGACCATGGCAATGTGACTGGTGAATGAAACAACCCAACCCGACTCAGGCACAGAGTGGAAGTGTCATGTTCAAGAACGACTTGCTACCAATAAAGTTCTTTGAGTTTCTTCCCAATTTTTCCCCAGTCATTGCTGACCAGTACCTCTTTATTTTTGTCAAGCTTGAGGAGGATAACATATGCTTGTTCTATAATTTTCCCTTCGGGCAAACCCATCACTATGTTTTAACGAGCCTAGCGATAGTGAAACTCGTTCTCGTCTAAAGACAAGTTTGTCGCTATTTAATGTTTTTAACGAGTCTAACGACAAAGATAACTCGGTCCTTTTCATTTTTAGAGAGTCTGAAAAGGTACGTAAAGTTAACTCCGAAAGTCCTTTTTCGTCATCTAATCCCTTAAGTCCGAAAAAGTATAAAACAATACAGAAGGGATGAATTTTCAATAGTTTTTACGAGCCGAACAAAACAAGCGCTCGATCTTTTTGTGCAATAATCCCTCAGGTCCAAAAAGATTAAAATCTAGAGGAGGGATAGCACTTCCAGTCGCTTTAACGAGCTGGAAGGCCAAAACTCGGCAATCTTTTCATATTTTATGAGTCAGATGAAAAGAGCTTAAAGAAGACTCGTCTTTTGAGGAACGAGTGATAAAACGGGTTAGCAGCTGATTCCAGGTAAGGGTTGGAATTTTCCAATCACGGCAGTGTCACAAGGATGGCTAGTGAAATCACTCTTCGCAGCTGTTCCTCAAAATGGGTAAACAATCATATGGAGGTGAACGATCGGCCAATGGAAAAGTGGAGGTGACGGTGCAAACACGACCAAGGCTTTAATGGCTGATAATGTTACATTCACGGTGGTTATTTACCGGAGGGTAGTTCATTTTTTAACGAGCTTAAACGCGGAAAAACACTGCTCGGTCTTATGTTTATTTTTTAATGAGCATGAACTATGCACTAAAACTGCTCGATAAATCCAGTCATATGATAAGAATGTCTCATGTAAGATGCCATTTTTTATGGAGCTTGCGCCTTACCAAAGCTATGCCCCGCATCCTTTCTTTATGAAAGTTAGGAAATGACTAACCCAAAAAACAGATAAATAATCGCTCTTTGCTTGCACTCCAAAAGGTTTGCATGCCCCCAGGTATAAAGTACGATTTCAAGGTTACCTCTCAATTTGCAGATAAAACATTTGTTCTACCAGGAAAGGCCTACCTCTTTTAGGTTACCAAAGATTGTCTCATTTGCGCAGCAAACAAAACACTTCCTCGATGATGTCTACCGAGACAGACAAAGGTGAGTGACAACGAGCGCCAAACACGTAACTTTGACAAGAGAATCTTATTCTAGAATAACCCCTCTTCCAAGACGGACGAGGTACAGACTAGTCATATTCTCCCGCGGAAACCTACCCTATACCCAAAGTTTTCCTGCCGAAGCAGACCAAGACGCATGCCCCCTGGGTTCCAGTCATATCCTTCTAAATCACTCGCGCTCATTGGGAGGATGAACTGTGGGTTGAGACATTTCTTGCATGAAGAGACCATTTAGGGAAGGTATATGACTATTTGCGATGCGTGATCCGGGAAATGAAAGCTGGTCCACGAGCTTGAGCACTCTTCCTTCATGCGGAAAACACATTACTCTAAAGAGTGAGGAGACGATGGCTCCCATGCAATATATATAGTCTTGTCCAAGGAGTAGGTTATAATCCAAGGGTCCTTGAACGACCATCACGTTCATTTGAACGATCTTCCCTTTCAATGTTATGGGCACATTGGGGAGGATCCCTAAAGGTCGACTGGTTCCTTTATCAAAGCCTGTCAGATTTCTCATTTCAGGCAAAAGCGCTGGCGAACCAAGCGCTTTCCAAGCAATAGAGGAAAGGATACTCACAGATGCCCCCTCATCAATGATGGTGCTAGCCATGACCATTCTGTATATTTGGACGATAATTCTGAACGGTATGCTTGCTGGCAAACGGGGTCTGCCTAGTTGGTTCCAGTCGAAGGAGACAACTAGGTTGCTTGGTGGTGGGACCGAGTAGACGGCCGGGTATCGCTCTGACAAACTTCCTTCCTGCGATAAAGGAATGGGGGGATTGCCCCCGTGTTTGTCGGAGTCTGTGTTGATGAAGAGAATTTGGATGGTGTCATCTTTATCCTCTTCAGTGACTGTATCATTCGGAGATAAATCCTCTGAAGGCAAGACCGGGTCAATTTCCGCCTCGACCTTTTGACTTTCGTCGGGTATGGATTCAGCTGGTTCATCTTCAATGACCGGCGCTTCAGCTGACCGCTTGAGCAGGCCAGCTGGATTTTCAACTAACGAAGGACTCAGCAAGAGTTTTTTATATCCAGGAGGAAGTCGTAACGGTGAAACCGGACGATCATCCAAAACTATTTCCGCTTCGTCTAAGAAGGGACAATGGTGGATGGCGTGATCGCCTTCACACAGTCTACAGGGAGATCTAGCTCTCCCTTTTTGTCCAAGGACTTCACTTTCGCTAGTTGACGGTATGCATTCAACATGGCTATCAGAGGTTGATGCCACCGGATTGTGCAAACGGGGAGACCAGTCCCTTAGTATCTGAGGGATGCAGGGATAATCTCTGTGGAAGTGGTCTCCCTTGCATATGACACATGGCGATTTAGGCCTAGTCAGTGTTGTGTGTGGATTTTTGTCAGACGACACTTGTTTGCCCCTAGTCGCTTTTGGCTCCTTCTTCTTCTTCTCTTTCTTCTTCTTTTCCTTCTTCTCCTTAGGAACTTGGTTTTTTGTTTTACCAGTTCCGTCAAGCGAAGAGGAAGGAGGAGAGGAAGAATTAGAGGAAGTAGAAGGCTAGTGGGCAACTCTGGACTGGCCTAACTGTTGATTTGACTGTTCAGGAATAGTGGTGTTCTGAATGACATTGGTTGAGAAGAGCCAAATCGGCAAGCCAATTGTCAGTCCTGGAAGCAACAATGTGGCCATATGGGGCACACCAACATCTCCCCAAGAGGAGAAGGGACTAGGATTTCCACCAAGGGGAATTCCTTGGTTGGTGGGTTCCATTTTCTCAACCTAAAGATCAACGCAGGAAAAAGGGGTGATTGTTCCGTTTAAAATAAATTTTAACGATGCTTAGACACAACTTGCTTTTTCAATTTTAAAGAGTCGAGAAAAAGCTAAAGATGACTCTAGTCTCCTTCGATGTTTTAACGAGCTCGAAGTGACAAATGCTCGGATGGACTTTTTCCGTTATAGAGTCTGAAAAAGGCCAAAAGGAATTGCTCTGGAGTTCTAGGTAGAGGGTGTGCCAAACTTTTCGCAAAACCGCAGAATACTTTTTAAGGTACGGGCGGTCAATCTTCTCGAATGCTGTGTTCAGTGCATTGCGATCAGTAGGGCGGCCGACACGGCTTCCTAAGGATAAAGGTTTTATGCCTATAGGGGTCTCCCAATATATACACGACGGTACGTGGGAGCACAATCCATACTGGCGCTATCGTCCCTCAGGAGGAATCACCCAACCATCAGCAAGATCGACAGTCACCAGGTTTTACGACGCCGGAACACGTCTCTAGCCTAGACCTCTATGTTGTGCGTTAAGTTACAAAGCGTTGTTAAGTTCATTCAATTTATTTTAGGTTGATCTTTCTTAGAAGTTTGCCTTTTTGGATCACCACGATATGTATGATACAATTCCTAAATGCAGTCTAAAGATGATAAGCAAGCTTTTATATCTTTTCAACAATGAAAATCCTAGCTACAAGGGGAAAAGAAAGACACAATCTTTTCTCAAAGAGCATAGAGCACACTGTAATACACTTTTCCTAAATCAAATCATGCAAACTATCAATATGCAAATGCACAAATGCATGTATTTGTTTTCGCTTTCTTAATATTGATGCCTAAAAAGAAAGCTGTTGTACAAATTTGAATTCGATTTCAAGTGAAAACACAAACAAGTTCCTTTTTCGAAATCAAAAAGACAATTACGACACTTTATGATTTACTTGTTTCGACACTAGAAATGCACAAATTCAAACCAAATGACAAAAGTAAAAGCTCAATCAACTGTGAACAGCAAACAAACTCACTCCTAAGATCAAAACGACACTTATGACAGGTCTAGATCTAAGGGCGACAGTATGACTAGTTTACTTTTGTAATGGGAAACTGCAAATGATGTAACAAATACACAAAGAAAAAATACAGTTTCTTTATACAACCGAGGCGGAATTGAGGCAAAGAAAAGGGGTTTCAGATCGGTACACTGACTGATAACAGGCTGCAAAAAACAGAGATAAAACTGAGCAAAAGGAAGCAGGGAACCACAGCTGCACAAGGCAAGGGCTGATCAGCGCACCCTCAGCACAAAGAAATTGAACTTCAACGTAGGTATCCTTCACGGGACCTGCGTTGAAATGCAGAACCTCTTCACAGAGTTTGCGCTGAAGCAGAAACGAGAGTTGTTTCTGGGTTCTGGGTCACGGTTTGCAGTTAAATCTACAGTTTTTTGGTCGGATCAAAGCTATCAATTAGGTACAATTAGGAGGATGATTTAAAGGAGGACTAAGATCTATCACAAAGGGCTGTTAGAGAACTTGTGGATCAGTTTGTTCAGATCATAAAAACAGGCCCAGTGAGTGGACTAGAGTGGCAGATCTCTACTTTGCATTTGAAAATGGCAAATGCATTTCGATTCGGCACTCCTGATTTTATGAGAAGAACAACAATAGAAACACAAATAAACTAACAAGATACTCTCCCCAGTGGAGTCGCCAATTTGTTGTTGGGAAAAGTATCCAATTCGGAATGCCCCTATCCCACTCTAAGAGGTGATAGTGCCTTAGCAACAAACAAGACAAACTAATTGAGTATTCTTCTTTATGAAATGTAAATGAGGAGAAAGGATCTAACTAACCTGTGTCTTTCGCTAGTTTGTTGATCCAACTGCTCCTCTCTTCAGTAGCTCCCAGCTCCCAGCTCCCTCACCGGCCCAGCTTCACCGAATTCCTGCAAGATCACAAGAGAGAGAAACTACAAGAAGATACAGATATACATTCATAAAAAGCTCAAGATCAGATTAAGCTAAACATGTAAGCATAACAAAACATCATTGATACACAGCATGTAGGAGAAACTCAAATAGTTTATTGATAGAGTAATAAAGTCCAAGAGGAGATACAACCAAGTGAGGCCCGATCCAGCATCTACCTCCCAGCAAAGGAATCCCTTCCTCTCCTCCAACAAAGCATAAATCACCCAATGTACTAATCTCAATCTCAAACCAACAGCAATTCTCTGCAAAGTACAAAATTGCAGCCTCCTGAACCTCTGGGTGAGAGATCCATATATAGATGTAAGCAGAGAGGATGAGTCAGCTTATGTTTTGACTTGTGGCTTCTCTCTGTCAGTTCTTGCTTCCACTTGGAGGTTGAGAGCCTCTTACTCATCACTAGTCGAATTCATTGAGGCAAGTGTCATTGGAGAAGATTCTGGAAGCTTCCAGGGTCTTTCCACCTCGTTGAATGAGCTTTCCATTTGTCACTTCCCGCTCAGCGCACCCTGGTAGTGCTTCCACCTACGTTGCAGTGCACTTAGCCAGTGTAGACTCTGCATTTCAACGCAGGCAGCTAGAAGAGCTTCTGAATTGATCCTAAATTGACTGTTTTTGAGTGGTTTTTGGTGGAGAACTTCTGGGAGAAGCTGTCATTGGTTGACCTTGTTCCTTTAGGAGCTGTAACAACATCTTTAGGGACTTTGGATCCCTTGAATTATGGACATTTCATGCTTATAACTGTAAGGCACAAAAATGTCTATAACATTATGAAATGAGGAAAGGAGGTCCATCAGACAGGAGAGAAGCTACCTTCAAGGCTTCAGGCAAAGGAGAGTACTATGAGTAAGGACACATGTCAGAAGAAGAAGAAGAATCAAATTTTGTCAGAAATCTCCAACGGGGTACTGGTCGTTTCTGAGGTAAGTTACCTTTCAAATGCTTTGCTTGTGGAAGAGTCGGTCACTATGCTGCCAAATGTCCTCACAGGGATAAGACTGACAAAGGGAAGGAACCCGTTAGATGGAACAAGAAACAGAATGCAACTAAGAAAAGTTACTACACTCATGAAGAGAGTGATGGCCTATTAAATAGTGACGAAGATGAACGAGGTAATGATTATAAACTTTTAATGGCCTTTGAAGATGATGATTACATGGACGCTATAGATGTAGATGGTTGTTATGAAGAGATTTCTTGACACAAAATATGTTTAGAAGAAAAAGATATGATCATTGATACTTTACAATTCCAACTTGATGAAAAAGAAAAATCCCTTGAGAAGTTAGAATGTGAAATTGTTGGCCTTAGAAAAGAAATTGGGAAAACAAAGGCTCTTAATCTTAAATTTGTTAAAGGATCTGAAACTCTGGATGAGATTATCAATGTACAGCATTCTCCACTAATCAAGACAGGTCTGGGTTATAATGGAGAAACATATCAAGCATCCACCTCAAAGAGTTATCTTGATACAGCAAGGAGGAATGAGCAAAAGCCTAATGGAGATCACCAGGTAAGGCAGGGATGAATTAAATCAAGAACAAACAAAGACTACCAGGTAAACTAGGGGCAATCCATCTTAAGGGTGAACAAAAGCTACAGCTAGCCACAAGTAAAAGCTTCTCAATTTGCTTCAAGAATGGATGACAATAGAAATTACAATCATTTGGCTAGTAGATTTGATAATCGTAGAAGTTTCTTCAATGGCCAATGTTTCTCTTGACATAACTTTGGTCACAAAGCAGCTCAATGTGTTGCTTATAAGAGAATCATGACTAGAGAAGCTCAAAAACAAAGATGTATGATTGGGATTACGAAAAGGACCTATAACAACTATTCTGCCCTTGAAAATGAAATTGAATGTTCTATTTGTAATAACTTCGGTCATGAAGATTCTGAATGCAGGAGCAGGTTTCGGCAGACAAAGGAACAAGCCTCAAGCACTAGAACATGGAGAATAAAGGAACCACAAACAGAAAGATGTGGGATAGCATTTTATGCAGAAGGACAAGAAAATCTATGGTACATCGACAACGGATGTTTGAAGCATATGACAGGTGATAAAGAAAAACTTGAATCATATACTGCTTTGGAAAAGGGAAAGAAAGTTTCTTTTGGAAATGATACCCCTGCAGCCATAAAAGGAAAAGGCACTGCTCAGTTGAAAGAAAAGGTCAAAGCTAGAAATGTTTTGTATGTTGATGGCGTGAAGCATAATCTACTAAGTGTCAGTCAGATGGGCGATCAAGGAACAGAGGTAATATTTTGATTAAATGGATGTAGTGTTCATGATCTTGATACAGGAAAAACGGTGATCAAAGGCAGAAGAACTCCAAATAATCTATACATATTTGAAGAAGGACAACAACAATGGTATTTGAGAAAATATGATGAACATTGGTTATGGCACCGGAGGTTGGGGCATCTAAGCTTTTCACAAATAAGGAAAGCATGCAAATACCAAGCAGTTCGTGGTCTTCCAAATATCAAAATTCCAGACAACACCATATGCAAATCATGTCAGTTTGGTAAGAAAACCAGAACTAACTTCCCTGAGAAGGAAGGATCAACCAGCAGGCCTCTTGAACTAGTCCATACTGATGTATGTGGTCCATTTAGGGCAAGGTCACCTCGAGGAGAAGAATACTTTATATTATTCATTGACGACTTCTCCAGGATGGTTTGGTTGGGACTTATGAAACACAAGGACGAAGCATTCGAAAAATTCAAATCTTTCAAAGCCTTGGCTGAAAATGAATCAGATCAAAAAATTAAGTGCCTCAGGTCCGATAGAGGTGGGGAGTTTACCTCAAATGAATTTTTCGATTTCTGTGAAGAACATGGAATAAGAAGGGAATTCTCTATAGCTAGGACTCCTCAGCAAAATGGAGTGGTGGAAAGGATGAATAGAACGGTCCAACAAATGGCTTGTGCTATGCTTGATGAGTCTGGGACTCCCGCAACCTTCTGGGGTGAAGCTGCTTTTTCTGTGGTTGTTATTCTCAACAAAACAAATGTCCGAGTGAACAACACTCAAACTCCTCATGAGCTCTGGTATGGTGAGTCTCCTTTGGTAAAGAATTTCAAAATTTTTGGAAGCAAATGCTATATTAAGAATAATGATGAACAGCTTGGCAAACTTGAACCTAGAGCAGATGAAGGAATTCTCCTTGGTTATTCTCCCCACAGCAAAGCATATAAGTGTTACAATAAAAAACTTGGAAGAATTGTTGACAGCATTGATGTAGTGGTTGATGAAAAAGGATACATTCCTAGGCAAGTGAATTATGAAAATATCGAAGAGGATGAAGACTACTCTCCAAATTAGATTGATGATGA
This sequence comes from Pinus tabuliformis, assembly GCA_031772625.1. Taxonomy (NCBI): domain Eukaryota; kingdom Viridiplantae; phylum Streptophyta; class Pinopsida; order Pinales; family Pinaceae; genus Pinus; species Pinus tabuliformis. The sequence continues at coordinate 565,995,775 of CM062814.1, read as the reverse complement.
AGAAGAACCTCAAGAGGCACCAGAGGAACAGATAAGGATAGAAGAGAAGACTCCATCCAGGTACGTTCAAAAGAATCATCCAGAATCTCAGATTTTGGGGTAGAAAGAGGCAGGTGTACAAACAAGAGGAACAATTGCAGAAGCCTCAAGCTATTTGGCATTACTCTCCTCCACTGAACCGCAAAATGTAAGAGAGGCATGCAAAGATGAATGTTGGGTCAAGGCAATGGATGAAGAACTTGAGCAGATCGAAAAGAACAACACTTGGGAGTTGATTCCTAGACCAAAAGATAAGAATGTCATAGGGACAAAATGGATTTTCAAAAATAAGTTGAATGAAAATGGGGAAGTAATTAGAAACAAGGCCAGATTTGTTTGTAAAGGGTATGCTCAACAAGAAGGAATAGACTTTGAAGAAACTTTTGCTCCCATTACTAGACTTGAGGCCATCCGAATGTTCCTTGCTCTCTCAAGCTTTCAGAAGTTCAAAGTATTTCAAATGGACGTAAAATCAGCCTTTCTGAATGGAGACTTAGAAGAAGAAGTGTACACTGAGCAACCAGATGGGTTCATCCTTGGGAATGATCCAAATCTTGTATGCAGACTAAAAAAGGCTCTCTATGTCTTAAACAGGCTCTAAGGGCTTGGTACTACCGCTTGGACAAATATCTTCATCAATAAGGTTTTTCAAAGGGATCAGCAGATAGCAATCTTTATATAAAAATTGAAAATGACAAATTACTAATACTTGTTTTGTATGTAGATGATATTATCTTTGGTAGTAATGAAGAAGCTATGAGTCAAAGCTTTGCCTTGGTGATGCAGAAAGAATTCGAAATGTCATTGCTTGGAGAACTGACATATTTTCTTGGACTGCAAATCCAACAAAATGAAGGCGGGATCTTCTTGTCTCAAACCAAGTATCTCAAGCAGATTTTGAAGAAATATGGCATGGAAGATGCAAAACCAGTATGTACCCCCATGGTCACAGGATGTAGACTCAGTGCAAATGATGAATCAGTGGCAGTGCATCAACCAACCTACAGATCTATGATTGGAAGTCTTCTTTATTTGACAGGTACCCGACCAGACATCATGCATGCAGTGGGAATAGTTGGAAGATTTCAGGCAAATCCAAAGGAAACTCATCTTCAGGCAGTGAAGAGAATTTTCAAGTACTTTCAAGGAACTCAAAACTATGGTTTATGGTATCCTAGAGATACAGATCTCACACTTCATGCTTATACAGATGCAGATTGGGCCGGAAGCATGGATGACAGGAAGAGCACAAGTGGTGGTGCATTCTTTATGGGTTCTAGATTAGTATCTTGGTTCAGCAAGAAATAGAGTTCGATTGCTTTATCTACAGCTTAAGTGGAATATGTGGTTGCTGCATCTTGCTGCACTCAACTCCTTTGGATGGTGCAGACCTTGCAGGATTTTCAGATCACTTATACTCCACCTATCTCCATCTTATGTGATAATACAAGTGCAATCAACATTTCAAAGAACCCAGTCATGCATTCAAAGACCAAGCACATACCGATCAAGTATCACTTTCTCAGGGAACAAGTGCTTGAACAAAAGGTCAAGTTGGAGTATGTTATTTCTAAGGAACAAGTTGCTAATATACTCACCAAACCATTGCCCAGGGAGACCTTTGAATACCTCAAGAAAAAGCTGGGGGTTGTTGATGCATCATCTTGTTGTTGAATCTCATCTGTTTCAGAGATTGTTGGTTATACGCAAGTTTCATATGGGGTATACACGTACATTTGCTGGGTTGCGGATTGGTCGAAGATCGAATGGCACAGGTTCAGGGGGAGCATATAATGCATTGTTGGCATTATGGTAGAAGATCTTGCAGGAAGTACAGAAGGAGATCATGGATGTTGATCTAAATAGTGCTGCAATAAGTCTCTATCTCTTTCATGGTCATTTATGGTGTATGGTGGATTATGGTTCTTCTTGAAGAAATTTCTCTTTTGCAGATCTGATCTTTAGTCAGGGGGAACATGATCAGCAAATCAAAGGCCTAAGCATGTTCTTAGGGGGAGCATAACCCTTTGCCCTTGATGTCAAAGGGGGAGAATGACGTTGAGGATCTTGAGATTGCCATCAAGTCCAAAGGGGGAGATTGTTGGCATTATGATTCTGGTTTGGCTCTCTGGTACAGGTGTTGTACTTGATGGCAACTCACTCAAGTAGTAAAATTCTATTCAGGCTTTCATAATGATGGAAAATAAAAGGTTCGCAGGTGCATCGTTCAGAAGGTGTGGACCCGCAGGTTCGCCATCCAGGAAATGCAGACATACCCGCAAGTTATCCGTTCATAAGGTGCGGTCCCCCAATTCACTCACTCCAATGCAGAGAAGCATGCTCACGTGGGGTTTCTTATGTTTGGCCCTTGGTATTTAGCCCATCGTTCATGATCCTATGGTTTTCGCCCATGGTTTAGGATCTAAATTATTTGAACCCCTGTTTGGATCCCTTGTATTGGTTTTCGATGGTTTTGTCCCATGGTTTGAATAAGGAGTTGCCTATAAAAAGGAAAAGAGATCTCTTGGCTAGACACTTGTGAATTTTGAATATCTTAAGATCTGAAAGTTTGGGTGATTGGTTTTAAAATCTAGATCTAAGTCAAGGAGAAAATTTAAGGTGAATCTATTGATAAATTGTAATCTCTCGGGCGCATGATCAGATCTGTGGATCTGACTGAATGTGGCACATTGGAGGACTGTTAATTTGGCCCTAATCAGAGGTTCGCAGGCGATCCACGGCATGAGTGCGGGGGTACGCAGCGCAGGAGAAGGCGCAGTGCGGGGGTACGCAGTGCAGCAGAAGGCGCAGTGCGAGGTACACAGTGCAGGAGAAGGCGCAGTGCGGAGGTATGCAGGGAAACTGAAGAACAAGTCGCGGAGGTACGCTATCAGGCGGGTAGTGCAGATGCGGATCTGAGCAGAGGTACACAGGGCAGCTAAACGAGTGGTGCAGAGATACGTAGAGCAGTAGACCGACCAAGTGCGGATCTGTGCAGTTTAGATACAGAAGAGCTGCGGGTATTCGCAGGTCACTATTGGTGAAGTTGCAGACCTATCTTGAAACATTTGTTGGCTATATTTTATCTATTGCTACAGAGTTCTGGGTTTAGATTTCTGGTATTACTTTTCTGTTTACAGCATTCTGAGAAGTTGGGTGATTCATTGGTTGATTGTAAAAGGAGATTGGGTGATTTGCATGTACTTGATGATTATTTGATCTTCTTGGATCCAGTTTGAAAATTAATGAAATGTGGTCCTTAAAGAAGTAAAAGAGAAAAGGGGGTTGTAGCTCCCTTCCAGGAGAGACTGGAAAACGAGAGAGAGTTGTAGCTCTCTGCAGGTTGCTGCCTGCGTACTAGTAAAGGACTGCACCAGTACAAAATCCTTGTAAAAGAAGTTTCTAATTGAAAGAAGATAGAGACATATTGCAGCAGGTGGTTTTCACCCACATTGGGTTTCCACCTTATATCTGGTGTTCTTTGGTGTGCCTATCTATTTTTCTTGTTCTTCTTTATTATTATATGGCACTGACATACAAATTAATGATCAATATCTGAAGAATAAATTAAAGTATAAATCTGGAAGTTATATTGAAAAGAGTTTGATAATATTGATTCACCCACCCTCTTAGTATTATTTCCAACAATTGTTACATGCCCTAAAGAAGTCAACCATCAGAATGCCTAGCTTCGCAAGAAGTTCCATCACTGAAATCATCCAAAAACTACCTCTAAGAAGATCAGCGTAGGTGGGCCTTCATTAGAGAGCGCTACAGTGCAGCCAATACACTGTGAGTGTGCATTGCAGCACACTTGGTCGCTCTTTGGCCTACACTTGGTGAATTTGAGCGAATTTTGGTGAGGGTTTGAAAGATTCCTTATCCACTGGGTGCCTCTAGAAGTTTCTCAAGGCTATCCACTCCTTTGAGTTAATATTTGGATGAGGAAGAGAGTTAAGGAACATCAATCCCTTTATCCCTTCCTCCATGGAACTAAATTTTAAATTGCGGAGGGCATTCATTATCACCATTTATGGCATAACTTCCTTCACTCAACTATAAGAAGACCACTCGTCTAAGTGATTAGGGGCTGGAAATTATTGAATTATGGGGAGATGCTGTTAGTATGAGACTTTAGTTGATTTCAAGTATTGTAATGATGTCAAAGTCTCTTGCTTGTTATTAGGAGAGGATGGCATTGAACTGGAGGAGTGATGTTGAATTAGGCAAATTGGGTTGTAACTCTTCCTTTTACAAATAAAGTGTTCAAAGCTTTTTCCATATGCTTGTATTTTCCATTGTTTCTTTCATATGTTTATCATGTACTTGATTCCATGCTATGTTTAATCAATAGATCATTATCATATGCTTCGATGGGTTCTATCTTTTGTCTGTGTGTAGGTACTTCTTAAGTGGCTTAAGTATGGAAAGGAGTGATAGAATAGATTAAGGGAGATAAGGAGCAAGCAAAAGCTACAAGTATGTTTCGTTGTTCTCTTATTGATTATAGAAAAGGTAGAGAATACTTTGAATTGTTGTTCTAAACTTATCTACGAGTCTAGGGGTTTAAGTGTTTATCCGTAGACACTAAAACTTCCCAAAACAAATTGGCAATTCTTCTATGGAGCAATCATACATCTTAGTAGCTTATCAGCCTCTTAATACATTTCTACATACTGTACTTGTGGTCGTTGATTGAATTTCAGTCTTATTTCATTGAAATTTGAGCCAAAACTGTGTCAAATTTGCCTTTAGAATGGATTAATATCACCAGTGCACTCCAATGAAGGACACAGTGCACTGCAGTGCACTTCCCGCATCGATCCAATGCACTTCAACACACTGTCTCTCACTATTGCCTGCGCTAATCCCTTGAGGGTCAATTTCCAACCTAGGAACTGAAAGTTTTTGCCAATTTTCTCTTGGCTGAATGATTTGCTGAATGTCAATGATGTTTTGTCTCTGAAAATAGTTTTTCATCTCCCTAATTTGGCACTACTTAGAATAGTATTGATAAATGTTTCTTATGTATTTACTTTATCATTTTCAATCTGTAGTCAAAAGTAGCAAAAGAAAGTGTCATAAAATCATCTTTTCCTTCGAAAGTTGAATTGTCGTAAAATCTTCATTCATGGAAAATCTATTGATTGATATGTGCATATGATTAGTCTTTTCATTGAAAGTGTTGTAATTCATCATTTCTTTGAAAATGAAAACATCATAGAGTCTTCCTTTACTTGAAAAGAAATTATCGCAAAATCGTCATTTTTATGAAAAGAGTTTATTGATCGATTGTGCATTAGTTTTCCTTTTTGATCATTCACATTAAGGGAAATTGAAAATAAATACATTCTCATTGCATTGAAAAGATTTTGTGTGTGCTAAAAGGAATAGTGTAGAGAATTTTCATTTAGATTGTGCTCTTTTCTCTTTGATCAAAAGAAATTTGATTGCTCTATCCCTAAGTAGCTAGGATTTTCATTGTTAAAATGAATGGAAATAATGCTTATCATGATAGTTGCATTCCTAGAAATTTTAGAATACATCACGTGGTGAACTTTAAAGGAAAATTCCTAAGCAAGATAAACTTAAAATAAACATCAATTTACCTAATGGAGCATTGTCATTAACGAGAACATTTAGTGGTTCTAGGCTAGAGATGTGTTCCGACGTCGTTAAGCAAAGAAGTTGTCGCTAACTTGTCTACAATATATCCCGAGTGCAATACGTCATTCCACATACATGAGTATATCCTAGCTCATCCATGTACCTTCAGGTATATAGGGTGGTGTTAGAGTATGTAAAGTATATGGGAATTCTCTCACTGTGCGGTTTTTCATTAGACAACGCTTATGCAGACTAGGCCTTCATGTACCTTCGGGTATATATGGGAGGACAATTTTAGGTTGCTATCCATCCTTAAGTAACCGAGTTGGCTACCTTATAAATGTGATACACCAAACACAGCATTCGAGGAGATTTCTTGCTCGTACTTCTTAGTTTGCTAGGAGGTATTCTGCAGTTCACAGTTGCCTAGTAAACCTTTTGCCTAGTATACCTCTTTTTGTTTATTTCTTTTTTGATAATAAAATTAATCAGCAATCATGGAGGAACATCAACCCATACCCTGCTGTTCGCAGAGAACAACAAGCAAACCACCTTTGCCTCTCGAAGCAACACCAATTCAGACAAAGCAGTCTTTCTTAACTGAGTCTAGTACATCAAGAACTCCTAGTTCTTCATCTAAGTTACCTGAATAATCTATTTCGGTAAGTACAGAGACTCCAGTTACTCCAACTATTTCTGGTATCCGTTCTTGAAGAAGAAGTTTCACAATTACCTGAGGACATTAGTATTGATCCTAGTGAAACAGTAACCAAGGTTGTCCAACAACAAGTTGATCCTCAACTTGAAGCTGCTCAACAAGAAATTACTTCTGAACTTGAATCAGTTCAACCAGAAGTTAATCTAGAATCTATCCCATTTCAAATAGAAGTTACATCTGAACCTGAAGTTGTTCAGGAACCTCTCTCTAACATTGTTGTTCATTTAACTGAACATCTGGACTTTGAGTTTGAACATTCAGAAGTTGTTACTTTACTGGGAGACGATCAATCGATCACCCCTCACACATCAGTAACTACTGAAACTACACCTTCATCAACACCAGAAATCTTTTACAAACCTGACAATGAAGTTCTTCCACCAGGTCTGATTGCCATAGAGGATGAAGTTGTTAGGGAACCTCTCTCTAACACTATTGTTCATTTACCTGAACATATGGACTTCGAATTTGAACATTCAGAAGTTGTTACTTTGCTGGGAGACGATCAACCGGTCACCCCTCACACATCAGTAACTATTGAAACGACACCTTTATCAACATCAGAAATATTTTACGAACCTAACAATGAAGTTCTTCCACCAGGTCTAATTTCAATAGAGGAGGAATTAGTAGAAGATTCCACGCCGGGAACCCCATTTCACTTTGGAACTGGGCTTTCTCTTTATCCTAATACTCCTAATTCCTTTGCTTCATTTGATCTTGCTTCATTTCAAGTACTTGTCGAATCTTTAGGACAACTTTTGGGTCAATTAACTATGGCTGAACAACCGTTAACATCCCAGACTATATCATCTGATGCAGCTACATTAGAATCTTCTGTTGTGAGTTCTTCAATATTTTCTACCACACCTGAGTCGCACCTGTATGGTGAATCGTCTGTCCTGATTGGTTACCAATCATTGTCTGGAACCCACTCAAGGGTTGCTTCTACACCATGGTCATCACCCATGTCCTCAACCAGAATTTTACCTGGTTCTTCTCTAATGGGAACTCAACAGTTTGATCTTGCATATCAATATCAGGCTGGGAAATCTGGTCAACAAAGACCTATTTATCCGTTAAATACTAGATTGCCACCATATGGAGAGCAATTTTCTTATTCACCGTATCCTCCTTATTCCAGAGAACAACCATATGGTAATATCCCACAATATTCAAGTCAACATGGAATTAGAGTTTTTCAATGGCAACGAATAATGCCAGTTCAACCAAGGCTTGTGTATCCAACACAACCAATGCAAACTGTTTCAACTATTCCTACTACACCTGTTCTTACTACTGTACCACAGTCACAAGTTCAAATTGTTGTATCTCAAACGGTACAAACTAATCCTTCTACCTTGCAATCACAAGTTTCAAGTCAAGAAGTTCAAGTTTCTCAAGTTGTTGTACAGCAACCACATGTTTCTGGAGTTCGGCAACAACCTCAGGTTATTATACCTTTATTTGGACTAACCCGAGCTTACACTGGTATAGTTTATTCACAACCTGGTCAACCTTTCATTGTTGGGAAACAAACATTAAGTCCACAACAGTTGTACCAACAACAACAACAATAGTTGATTCAACAACCATGGCAGCCGCAATTTCAACAACCCGAATTCCAGCAGGTCCAACCCCAGTTTGGACTTGGTTCACAAGCTCAACCTGGTTTTGGTCAATCCCAAGCTTACCAAGGTTTTGGTCAACAAGGCTTTACAGGTTATGGACAACCACAAATTCAACCTGGTTATCAACAACCACCTTATACTGGTGTTTTTCAACAACCATACCAAGGTTACTAAATGTAGAAGCCCTATGTCGGTATGCAAAGACCTATCGCATTGGCAATTCTATCATATCCTAGGTATGCTCAACCTGACTTGAATCAACGGTTTCCATTTGTAGCAACTTTAGAATTACCAGATTTGAACCAGCACACTAATGATCCAATCTTATATGCACCTTGGTGGCCAGTAATTCCGCATAAGTTACCATCTGTCATTCCGAAATTTAACAAAAATCTTGGAGAAGACCCATCAAATCATGTTATGACCTTTCATTTATGGTGCTTATCAAACACTTTGAATGATGATTTGGTCAGACTTCGTCTTTTCCAAAGAACACTTATTGGTCTAGCTGCTAAATGGTACATTCAATTACCAAGAGCTTCTTTCGATAACTTCACCACTTTAGCCACTACCTTTTTGACCCACTTCCAGTTACCTATCAGATATGAGACTGGAATGGAACTCCTAACCAACTTTAAACAGATTACTGCTACCCATATATCAGATCATATTCATGAGTGGCCGCGTCGTTGTCAAATGGTTAAGACATATGTTCCCGATTAGCTTTTAGCTGAGTGGTTCATAAAATCCTTGTTTCATCAATCACTGAGGATGTGGCAAAAGGTGGGGTTGTCACAGAAGAGCAAGTAATTGCTTATGCCCAATACTTGGATTTTATCTACGCATAATCTGGCACGCTTTATGATAAAATTCCCAATGCACCTAGACCAGCTTTCACTCTTCCACCACCTCCACAATCGAGTAAGGACTCTCATGTTGATGATGGTGTGATTGGTTCTTCAACCAGACAAGAAGTAGAAACACCATCTGGTCAAACTCTTGATGTTTCCAATCAAACTACCAATGCATTAGAAAACACTCTTGCCTCTGAGATTAATGTTGTCTCATCTGACAAAGGCAAAAATCCAAAGCAACCAGGAAGTAAGAAAAAGGGGAAAAACAAAAAGCAACAAGAAAATTCCCCTCCAGAGAAATCATCTGATTCCTCTACCACAGCTAGGAAACTTCGTTATCCATGTCTTACATGTAATGATGAGCATTATACAGGATATTATCCACATCACTCTGAGGTCTCTAAACTTTTAAAGACTTCAAACACATCAGCATTGTTGACAGATCTGTTTCCAACCCTGGAGACACATTTGGTTGCAACAAACCATGCTTCCACATCCCAAGTACTCATGTTATCCATCACAAAGCAATAAAACAATGTTTTGTTGTCAACAAGAAACAAAGATTATGGAAATCCATCGTCGTCTAATAATCAGGCCACTGATCAACCTAATTCTTCAACCTCGAGTTCATCTAAGGTTATTCCATCATTTGTACCTAAATTGACAATAAAACCACTAAAGGAAGTTGTGCACAAATTGACATTCAACCCTCGGACTCAAGCAAGCTCAAAAATATAACATAGTGGAAGATCTTGCTCAATGAGCTTTCCTAATCCAAGTAAAATCTCTCAATAAGAATGTTCACCAAACTATTATTGATGAGGGTGCATCTACTTTCATTATGTCCATGAGCTGTAGGAAAACACTTGGTTCACCACCATTGTCACAATCACCAACTACGTTAAAATCCTTTGATGGAAGAACATATACTCCATGTGGGATTTTAAGTAACCTACAAATTGAACTAGGGGGAAAAACAGTTACTGTTGAAGTTGAGGTCGTTTACGAAACCCTTGATTACAACATTTTTCTTGGAAGGCCTTAGGTATATGCTATGGCTGTTGTGGTTTCCACATACTTTTGTGATATTACAATCCCTTTTAAGGGTGGAATCATAGTCATTGATCATCTAGCCTTCTTTTCCAATAGTTCACAGGATACAGGAATAATTCCATTGGTACACGGACCCCCACTATCACTTCAAAGTGTTGGAGTAGGTCTCTTTAAAGATCCTTCTCTAATGGCCACTTTTACTGTCCCATCACCATCTAATTTGGCAAAAGTGGCAAGAATACAGACTTGCAACATGATTTCCTCTACCTCATCTGATTTCACAAGGATTTCCAACCAATTTGATGTTGATGGTAATAGTTAGCGGTTGTCGTTAAGCCCCATTGAATCGTCATAGAAACTAATCTTTTGGGCTTGTGTGGAAAACCCAAATCCACACTCAACAATTGTATGGGTAGATAGATCGTTAGAATATGGTACCTCTTCGAATCCTTTTTCACGTATAGATTCTATGGATGAAGGAATCATCCAATCAATGATGATAGGAGAGGAACCATGGGAAGATTATCATCATCATTCCCACCTTCCAGATGGCATTGAAGATTATTCAAATGAAATAAACCACCCATCGATTGTTGATCTCTTGTTGAATTCTATTAGAGTAAATGTTGTAGATTCTGAACATAATTTGTCAAACATAGAAGAAACAATTCCTGTAAACATTTAGTCCAAGCCTAACATTATAGAGAACATTCATGTCGGCAAATATTGTTCTCCATTCGAACTTGATAATTACCATGCTTTGTTTCATGAATTTAGAGATATCTTTGCATGGTCTTATGAGGAGATGTCGAGAACTGACTCAAGAATTGTTGAACATGAGAATAAAATGTACCCTAATGTCAAACCAGTACGACAACGGCTTCAACCTGTTCATCCTAAAAAAGCCTTTGCCATTAAAGCAGAGGTTGAAAAAATTTTGCGTGCCGGCTTCATTTTCCCCGTACCTCTTACTGATTGGGTATCTAACATTGTTCCAGTGATGAAAAAACAAGGGACAATTTGAGTGTGCGTCACTTATAGGGATGTAAATCAAGCATGTCCAAAAGAAAATTATCCTACACCTTTTATCGACCAGATTATTGATGAATGTGTCGCTTGTGAAATATTCTCATGCATGGATGGATTTTCTGGCTAGAATCAAATCAATATCCGCCCACAAGACCAATAGAAAACCGATTTTATTTGTCCTTGGGGCATATTCGCCTATCAAAAGTTACCTTTTGGTTTGAAGAATGCAGGATCTACATTTCGGAGGGCAATGATGTTGGCATTATGATGCAGATTTGGCACTATGACACATGTATTGTCCTTGATGGAAACTCACTCAGATGGAAGATCACAGTTCAAATTCACAGAATGAAGAAAGAGAGGTATACGCAGGTTCCTCATTGACCAAGCCGCGTGTACATGCAGGTTCACAGACCAAAAGGCGCGTATGGTGTACACACATGCTTTCACAAAAGGAAAGGTGCGTACATGTTGGAAAACTTAGTTTTGGTCCCTGGTATTTGGTCCATGATATTTTGATCCATGGTATTGGTCCAAGGTATCTTGTCCGAAGTGTTAACAACAGGTATTTGGTCCAAGGTATTGGTTCTAAGTGGTTTTGGTCCATGGTATTCAGTAAGGCCTAAGACTATAAAAGGAGGACAAGATCATTAAGCAGAGGCACTTATGCATTGAATATCTAATGAAGAGCAAGATCTAAAATATAGGTTATTGGGTTATGGTGGACAACTGTATCTGAATCAAGGATGAACCTTAGCACATGATGGGTCAAGATCTTAAGGCTTAAAGTGAAGTATCTTTGTGTGTTTTGATCTTTTATCTGAATAATTGGCGCATGTTGTAAACTATAAATATGATGATCTGGGTATAACTGAATTTTGGAATTGTTGTAAAGATTAAATCATCATTTATAGATCTGTATGTAGGTTCACCTTACAAAAGGCGCATATTCTCGTTGGTTTTTCATATCAAAGTAGCATATACATCTTAAATTTGATTTGCAGATCTGTACGCAGGTTCACCTTAAGAAAAGTGCATATGCACGTAGGTTCAACACATTGAAGTAGCGTATACCTCATAAAATATGCTTTAGTTACTTCTAGTTGTTGTTACAGTGTTCTAGGTTCTAGTTATTGTTTCTGGTTACTATATTCTGGTTACAACATTATGAAAAGTGATTGATTGATTTAGTTGTGGTTGGTGCAAAGGAGATTGGTTGATGTAGATGTATTTGATGTTTGAATGATGTTATTGATGGATCCTACCTGAAAATTTATGAGACGTGGTCCCTGGAAGAAAAGAGAAGGTTGTAGCCTTCTATAGGCCAACACTACATACTAGTAAACATATGAGATAGTATAAGAGTTAGGGGGTTGTAGCTTCCTTCCAAGAGAAGTTGGAGAACGAGAGAAGGTTGTAGCCTTCTGCAGGTAGAGGCCTGCATACTAGTATAAGTTTGCACTAGTACAAAAATTGTAAAAAGAAGTTTCTTATTAAAAAGAAGATAGAGACGCTTGCAGCAGGTGGTTTTCACCCACATTGGGTTTCCACCTTATATCTTGTGTTCATGTGTGTGTAATTGTATGTTCTATTTTACTGCACCTGTTTACTGTTTATATTGTTCTTATGCACTGATTAAAGATCAACATATGAAAAATTAATTGAATCATAAGTTTTCAAGATATACACTAGTTGCTTTAAATACAGTTGTGTATACATGCAAGTTCCATTAACTGAAGTAGTGTATATGAATCTAAGTATGGAAATGAAACCCCCCCCTCTCAGTATTATTTCCAACATTTGGTATCAGAGCATGTCCTTCAGAAGAAGCTTGATCGCTTGAAGGAAGATCTATCATCATGAGTAACTATGAGAGAGAGGGATCCATTAGACCACCAATATTTGATGGGAACAACTTCGTTTATTGGAAGGTAAGAACTACAGCCTATCTTCAATCTCTTTGAACAGATGTCTGGGAAATCGTGGAAGGAGGATATACATTTCAATCAACAATTCCTATAGATACGACAAGTAAAAAGCAATATGAAACCAATGCCAAGGCTGTCAATAAATTATTGGAGAGTCCGTCACCTTCATAATTTGTAAAGTTATGTAGCTCAAAACCACCAATGAAATATGGGACAAGATCGTTCTAAGCTCTGAAGGTTACAATCAAGTAAAATGCGCAAAACTGCAATCTCTCAGAATTCAATATGAAACTCTCAAAATGCACAATGATGAAAGTATTGCTAGTTACTTCTTATGTATAGATGAGACTGTTAATTGTAGGAAGAACTTGGGTGAAGAGATAAAAGAAGTTACTTTAGTTGAAAAGGTTTTAAGATCCTTGTCTACTAAGCTTGAATCAAAAGTATCTGCAATAGAAGAAAAGCAGGATCTTCAGACTATTACTATGACACAGTTGCACGGAATCTTAACTGCTTTTGAAATGAGAAAAGGAGGTCCATCAGATATGAGAGAAGCCACATTCAAAGCTTCAGGAAGAGAAGAAATCAATGAATTAGGACATATGTCAGACGGAGAGGAAGAAGCAAAGTTTGTCAAGAACCTTCAACGGGGTTCCGAGAGATTCCGAGGTGAACTACCTTTCAAATGTTTTGGTTGTGGAAGAATCGGTCATTATGCTACCAAATGTCCTCATACAGATAAGCTTGATAAAGGTAAGGAATCAGCAGAATGGAATAGAAAACAAAGTGTAAGTAAGAATAGCTACTATACCCATGAAGATAGCGATGGTTTATCAAATAGTGATGAAGATGAAAATAGTAATGACTATAGACTTCTAATGGCTTTTGAAGATGATGATTTCTAGGATGCTTTAGATGAAGATGACCTTTATGAAGAAATCTCTAAACTCAAAATATGTTCAAAAAAAAATAATATGAATATAGATATTCTGACATTCCAACTTGCTGAAAGAGAAAAACACAATGAAAAACTAGAATGTGAAATTGTGGGTCTAAGAAAGGATATTGAGAAAACAAAAGCTCTCAATCTTAGATTTACTAAAGGATCAGAAACCTTAAATGAAATTATCAAATTGCAACATTCTCCTCTGATAAATATAGGTCTTGGATATACTGAAGAAGCATCCCAAGCATAGAAGCCGTCAACCTCCACTAAAAGCTACCTTGATGCAGCAAAGAGTAGTGAACAGTTTGACAATCAACAACAAAGGCATAAAGCATATCACCAGGTAACTCAGGCTCAATTTACTTCAAGGATGAGCAGAAGCTACAAATCTCAGGTAAATCATACTCAGTCTGCTTCAAGAATGAATATCAATAGCAACTACAATCACCAGGTCAGTAGATTTGATAATTGCAGGAACTTCTTTAATGGCCAATGTTTTTCATGTCATAATTTTGGAGAGAAAACTGCTCAATGTGTTTCTTATAAGACCAACATGACTAGAGAATCACGAAATCAAAGGAATGTGATGGGGATCATGAAACGAACCTACAATAACTTTTCTCTTCTTGAAAATGAAATAGAATGCCCTATCTGCAACAACTTTGGTCACGAAGAATTTGAATGTAGGAGTAACTTTTGGAAAACATTTCAAAAGGAGCAAACTTCATTAAATCCCAAAATATGGAGAAATAAAGAACCACAAACAGAAATATGTGGTATAGACCTGTATGCAAAAGGACAAGAAAATCAGTGGTACATCAACAGTGGATGCTTGAAACACATGACAGGTGATAAAGAAAAACTTCAGTCATATAATGCCTTATTAAAGGAAAAGAAGGTCTCATTTGGAAATGACACTCCTACTGTCATAAAAGGTAAAGGTTTTGTTCTTTTAAAAGAAAAAGTTAAATCTAGGATTGGTCTAAAGGATAACCTGTTGAGTGTCAGTCAAATGTGTGATCAAGGAAATGAGGTAGTATTTCGATCCAATGGATGTGTTGTTCGTGAGCTTGATATAGGAGAAACTGTGATCAAAGGTATAAGAACTCCAAACAACTTATATATACTCAAGGGAGGACAACAACAGTGCTATCTAAGCAAAAATGATGAACATTGTCTATGGCACAGTAGATTGGGGCATCTAAGCTTCTCTCAAATAATAAAAGCAATCAAAATTGAGGTTGTTCGTGATCTTCCTGATATTAGCATTCCAGAGAATACAATATGCAAATCATGTCAATTTGGTGAGCAAACCAGGTCGCAATTCCCTGAAAAGGAAGGATCAACTAGTAATCCTCTTGAACTTGTTCATACTGATTTATGTGGTCCATCAAGGAAAAAGTCACCTCGTGGAGAGGAATATTTTATATTTTTCATTGATGATTTTTCTAGAATTTGTTCAATAGGGCTTATAAAGCATAAAGATGAAGCATTTGAAAACTTCAAAGCCTTCAAAGCCCTGGTTGAAAATGAATCAGATTGCAAAATCAAATGTCTCAGATCAGATGAATTCTTTAACTTTTGTGAAGAACATGGAATAAAAAGGCAATTCTCCACTGCAAGGACTCATCAACAAAATGGAGTGGTAGAAACGATGAACAGAATTGTTCAACAAATGGCTCGTGTTATGCTAAATGGCTCTGGAAATCTTTCAACCTTCTAAGGTGAAGTTGCATTCGCTGCCATCACTATTCTCAACAAAGAAAATGTTCGGGTAAACAACACTCAAACTCCACATGAACTTTGGTATGGTAGGAATCCTACCATAAAATACTTCAAGGTTTTTGGAAGCAAATGATACATCAAAAGGGCTGATGAAAAACTTGGCAAGTTTGAACCCAAAGAAGATGAAGGCATTCTCCTTGGTTACTCTTCTCGAAGTAAAGGATATAAGTGTTATAATAAAATACTTGGGAAAATTATTGAAAGTATTGATGTTGTGGTTGATGAAGCATGCAAAAATCCAAAGTAGGTAAAAACCAAAGATTGTGGAGAAGATGAGGATTATCCTTCCACATCAAATCAGACTAATTCTCAAGAAGAAACCAATGAAGCACCAGAAGAATAGATAACAACAGAAGAAAAGACTCCATCCAAGTATGTTCAGAAAAATCATCCACAAACTCAAATTTTGGGAGAGAAAGAGGCAGGTGTTCAGACAAGAAGAACTATTACAGAAGCTTCAAGCTATCTAGCATTGCTTTCCTCCATTGAAGCTCAAAATGTAAATGACGCATGCAAAGATGAATGTCGGGTCAAGGTCATGAATGAAGAGCTTGAGCAGATTGAAAAGAATAATACTTGGGAATTAGTTCCTAGACCTCACGACAAGAATATCATAGGAACCAAATGGATATTCAAAAACAAGTTGAATGAAAATGGTGAAGTTATGAGAAACAAGGCCAGACTTGTTTGTAAAGGATATGCTCAACAAGAAGGTATAGATTTTAAAGAAACTTTTTCACCTATTGCTAGACTTGAAGCCATAAGAATGTTCCTTGCTCTTTCTAGTTTTCAGAAATTCAAAGTATACCAAATGGATGTAAAATCTACTTTTCTTAATGGGGAGCAACCAGACATATTCATCCTTGGAAATGATCCAAAACATGTATGTAGACTCAGAAAGGCTCTCTATGGTCTAAAACAAGCTTCAAGGGCCTGGTATTATCATCTTGACAAATATCTCCATCAATAAGGTTTTCCAAAAGGATCAGCTGATAGAAATCTATATACAAAGATTGACAATAATAAATTGCTAATACTTGTTGTGTATGTTGATGATATCATTTTTGGTAGCAATGAAGAATCCATGAGTCAAAACTTTTCTTTGGTAATGTAGCAAGAATTTGAAATGTCCCTGCTTAGTGAGCTCACATATTTTCTTGGTCTACAAGTTCAACAAAAGAAAAATGGTATTTTTCTGTCACAAACCAAGTATCTCAAGCAGATCTTGAAAAAATACAGCATGGAAGATTCTAAACCACTATGTACCCCTATGGTAACAGGATGCAGTCTCAACTCAAATGATGAATCAACAACAGCACATCAACCAACCTACAGATTCATGATTAGCAGTCTGCTTTATCTAACAAGTACCTGACTAGACATCATGCATGCAATGGGAATAGTTGGAAGATTCCAAGCCAATCCAAAGGAATCACACCTTCAAGCAGTCGAAAGGATTTTCAAATATCTTCAAGGAACACAGAATTTTGGTTTATGGTATCCTAGAGATACAGATCTTACACTTCATGCATATACAGATGCAGATTGGGTAGGAAGTGTTGATGACAGAAAAAGCACTAGTGGTGGTGCATTCCATATGGGTTCCAGATTAGTATCTTGGTTTAGCAAGAAGCAAAGTTCAATTGCATTATCTACAACTGAAGCAGAATATGTGGCTGCTGCATCATGTTGCACACAACTCCTTTGGATGATGCAAACATTCCAAGACATTCAGATCACATGTATTCCATCGATCTCCATTCTATGTGATAATACAAGTGCAATCAGTATTTCAAAGAATCCAGTCATGCGTTCCAAGACCAAGCACATACCCATCAAATATCATTTTCTACGTGAACAAGCGTTTAAACAAAAGGTCAAATTGGAGTATGTTCCCTCTAAAGAACAGGTGGCTGATATATTCACCAAACCACTACCCAAAGAGACATTTGAATATCTTAGACATATGCTGAGAGTAGTTGATGCATCATCTTGAGGTTAAACCTTATCTATTTCAGAGAAAAGTGGTTATGTGCGAGTTCCATGAAGCGTAACCATGTACATATGCCGGTATCTATGGATACAGTCGTGTATATGTTGGTTTGAAGGAGAAACAGTGGGCCAGACTCAAGATGGAAGGAGTCTGATATGGGTCTTACAGTGATCATCTGGCACAAGGGGAGCATATACTTCTAATAATGCATTGTTGGCATTATATTAGAAGATCTAGTTACAAATTCATAGTTGTCTT
This sequence comes from Pinus tabuliformis, assembly GCA_031772625.1. NCBI lineage: Eukaryota > Viridiplantae > Streptophyta > Pinopsida > Pinales > Pinaceae > Pinus > Pinus tabuliformis. Next base: position 565,977,934 of record CM062814.1, on the reverse strand, counting down.
TTCAGGTGGAACATATTCAAGGGGAGATCATGGTTGCCAGTCTAGATGGTGATCGACAGATGCTACTGATGATAGTTGCTAATAGCTATCATGGTCTTGTTTAAGATATTTGGTCTCTATGTCATGTATATATTTTAATGTCAAGTTCATGAAATGACCTATTTTGTTTCCCCACTATGCATGGGATGGATGATGTAATGTTCTTGTTTTGACATGTATAAACATTTGGTATATCCCCACTTGGTTGGGAGATGGATGTATGTATGAGTCATTGGTGATAGGAAGGTCATTTATGTATGTATAGAGTCATGTTCTTCTTTTAGAACATCTTTTTGTAGACCTTGCTTATATTCAGGCGAAGCATGGACTCAAGCATGGAGATCAATTAGCACATTTTAGCATATCAGAGAATTTAGCATCTACTCAGGGGGAGCATAACCCTTTCCCCTTGATGAAAAAGGGGGAGAGTGACTTGGGGTTGACATCAAGTCCAAAGGGGGAGATTGTTGGCATTATGAGATAGATTTGGCACTATGACACAGGTGTTGTCCTTGATGGAAACTCACTCAAATGACAGATCATAGTTTAGACTCACAGAATGAAGAAAGAGAGGTATACACAAGTTCCTCATTGACCAAGCCGCGTGTACATGTGGGTTCACAGACCAAAAGGTGCATATGGCATACACACACACTTTCATGGAAGGAAAGGTGCGTACATGTTGGAAAACTTAGTTTTGGTTTGTGTTATTTGGTCCATGATATTTTGATCCATGGTATTAGTCCAAGTTATCTTATCTAAAGTGTTGATCCCAGGCATTTGGTCCATGGTATTGAGTAAGGCCTAAGACTATAAAAGGAGGAGAAGATGATTAGGCAAAGGCACTCATGCATTGAATATCTAATGAAAAGCAAGATCTAGAATACAGGTTATTGGGTTATGGTGCACAACTAGATCTGAATCAAGGATGAAACTTAGTGCATGATGGGTCAAGATCTTAAGGCTTGAAGTGAAGTATCTTTGGGTGTTTTAATATTTTATCTGAATAAATCGTGGATGTTGTAGACTATAAATATGATGATCTGGGTATAACTGAATTCTGGAATTGTTGTAAAGATTAAATCATCATTTATAGATATGTACACAGGTTCACCTTAGAAAATGCACGTATACATGTTGGTTCTGCATATCAAAGTAGCGTATACACCTTAAATTCGATTTGCAGATCTGTATGTAGGTTCGCCTTAAGAAAAGTGCATATGCATGCAAGTTCAACACATTGAAGTAACATGTACCTCATAAAATCTGCTTTAGCTACTTCTGGTTGCTGTTATAGTGTTCTGGGTTCTGGTTATTGTTTCTGGTTACTGTATTCTCGTTACAACATTCTAAAAAGTGATTGATTGATTCAGTTGTGGTTGGTGCAAAGGAGATTGATCGATGCAGATGTATTTGATGTTTGAATGATGTTATTGATGGATCCAGTCTAAAAATTTATGAAACGTTGTCCTTGGAAGAAAAGAGAAGGTTGTAGCCTTCTATAGGCCAGCACCTATGTACTAGTAAACATATCAGCTAGTACAAGAGCTAGGGGGTTGTAGCTCCCTTCCAGGAGAAGCTCGAGAATGAGAGAAGGTTGTAGCATTCTTTAGGTAGAAGCCTGCATACTGGTATAACACTGCACTAGTACAAAAATTGTAAAACGAAGTTTCTTATTAAAAACAAGATAAAGACGATTGCAGTAGGTGGTTTTCACCCACAGTGGGTTTCCACCTTATATCTTGTGTTCATGTGTGTGTAACGGTCTGTTCTATCTTACTACACCTGGTTATTGTTTATATGGTTCTGATGCACTGATTAAATATCAACATATGAAAAATTAACTAAATCATAATTTTGCAGGATATACGCTAGTTGCCTTAAATACAATTGTGTATACACGCAAGTTCCATTAATTGAAGTAGCGTATATGAATCTAAGTATCGAAATGAAATATTATTGACTTGTTAATACTGATTAACCCCCCCCTCTCAGTCTTATTTCCAACAAGTGAATTATGCCTTACATGACATCAAGAACATTGTTCAACCTTATCTTGGTGATTTTCTTGCTCATTCATAAAAGTATATTGATCACCCGCAACATTTGAGAGCAATATTTTTACGATGCCGACACTACAAGATAAGACTCAATCCACACAAGTGTGTGTTTTGTGTTGGCTCTAGTCGATTGCTTGGATTCGTGGTCTCAAAATATGGAATTCGACTTGATCCAATTAAGGTTCAAGCAATCCTTGACTTGCCTCCACCTTCAAACTTGTTATAGTTATAGAGACTTCAAGGGAAGGCAAACTTGCTGAGGAGGTCTATTCCAAAATATGCTGAGTTGGCTAAAGGTTTTATGCATCTATTGAAGAAAAGGGTACCCTTCCATTGGGACCAAGTTGCGCAAGCTTCTTTTTATGCTCTTAAAGATTCCTGATTATAGCATCATTAATGTATGCCCCAAACTATCAAAAATACTATTACCTGTATCTCGTTGCTACAGATATAACCATTGGTATGGTTTTAGTCCAAGAAGAAAATGGAATTGAACATCCTATTTATTACTTGAGTCGTAATCTCAATGATACAGAAAGTAAGTATTCATATGTTGAAAAGTTAGCTTTGGCAGTCATTCAAACTACCATTATATTGGATTGCAACCCCATGACATACATTTTATCACGTCAATTTGTTGGGGGAAAATATTCTAAATGGATAGTTATCTTGTAGGAGTTTTATTTGGAATTCATCAAGTCTAAATCAAAGAAATCTCTTGTCTTTGTTGAGTTACTTTGCGATCTTCTCTCATCCTCCAATGGTTTAACATCAGAAGCATTAATCTTGGATGAAGCTATGTTTCTTATCTTGTTAAGTGATCCATGGTATGGAGATATACTAATCTATCTCCAGACCCAAGCTTTTCTGCCTAATACCTCTAGCTCTGAATAATGACGTACTCGATAATAAGCCAAAGATTATCTGATAATTGGTGATACAATTTGTCGTCATGGTGTCGATATGATTTTACGTAGGTGCCTCACTCATGAGGAAGCTGAACAAGCTTTGAATGAATGTCATTCAGGTGCTTGTGGGGGGAATTTATCTAGTTATGCTACCTCACAGAGAATTCTCGATGCTGGTTACTTCTAGCCAACCATATTCAAAGATTGCATTTTTGTTGTCAGAAGTTGCCATGCTTGCCAGATATTTTACCGTAAAACCAGATTACCACATGCACCATTGCATCCAATCATTGTTGTTGGCCCATTCTCCAAATGGGGCATTTACTTTATGACATGGTACCCCACCTCAACTGGGGGGCATGGGTATATTATAGTCGTCATTGACTATTCTATGAAATGGGCCAAGGTGATGCCAACATTGAAAAACAATGGAAAAACAATTGCTTTATTTTTCTTCAACCATGTGGTTGCCAGGTTTGGTGTACCACAATCCATAGTTACAGATCATGGATCACATTTTTGCAATCACTTGATGGTTGAATTAACTGCCAAATTAGGACTGTCACATGATAGTTCTACTCCATACTACCCACAAGCTAATGGACAAGTTGAGGCTATCAACAAATTCCTTAAGCACATGATGCAAAGAATGATTTGAGTTCATAAAAGGTATTGGCATTTTATCTTGTACTCAGCTTTTTCGGCATATTGAACCTCAATGAGAAATGCGACTAGATTCACACCCTTCTAGTCGCTGTATGGTCTGGAAGCAATCTTACCAATCCAATGTGAAATCTCGTCTCTCAAACTCGCGATTGACCTGCTACCTTACACTTCTGAAGGAGAAGCACATTTCTTGGGGTTAATCCATCTCGATGAAACCCATCGTGATGCCGCATTGGCTAACGAAGCACATAAGAAATGTATTAAGGAACAATATGATAAAAATGTCAAGCCTCGTGTCTTCTTAGAAGGTGACTTGGTCTTGCTTTATGATCAGGAGTCTGGTAAACTTAGAGCAGGAAAATTTGAACCGCTATAGATGGGCCGTTATATTGTTAAGCGTGTTTTGACGAAAGGTGCCTACGAATTAGTGGACTATGATGGGATTCCATTGTCGCAGCCTCAAAACGGGATGTACCTTAAATGTTACTATGCTTAGTTAAGTGTAGTAAAACTCATTGTATATATGCTTTGATTGCATGTGTGTGTGTGTTTCTTTTAGATTTCTTCTTTGGTTAAGTAATCCATTTCGCATTTGTTGCAGATGTTGAACTTTTCGGAACCATTTGTTGGTTATGCCGATGGGGCTAGTTGTAGTACACAAAATCTATCTTCTACAGCATGGGCCACTTTCGCTCCAAGTGGTGAGTTAGTGAGTTTTAGAGGGATATGTATTGGACGATCGACAAACAATATCGTTGAGTATAGCATGTTGATTGAACTCCTCTATGATGCCATTTCACTTGGCATACGCCGAATCATCATTAGGCTAGATTCACAACCCATTGTACTACAACTTACTAGCATTTATACTGTTCAAAACCCAACAATTCATTACAGGTTCCTTAGAGTTTGTATTTTGGAAAGGTATTTTGAGTTTATTCAATATCAGCATATTTCCATAAATCTAAACACGTTAACTGATTCTCTAGCGAATTACGTTTTAAATAGACATTTGCGACATATTTAAAGTAAATATTTTCAATTCACATCATCAGTTGAATAGGATTGCATCACTTAACCATAGTAAAACTCTGAAAGTAAAGTAGATAGTTGTTCTAAAAGTTTTTACAAACAGTTTGTGTCCAAGACAAAAATTGGTCATTTGACCCAAAAAATAAAAATGTATGCAGAAAACATCTAAGTAGACTAGTGCTGCTCATGATAACAAATCATAGCATGTGCTATCATGCGTAGAAGTCTCATTTAACGACTCAGCACACTGATGGTGTGGCGCTGCAGTTGTATAGGCAACTCCTCGATCCAGACATCCAGAATACCTAGGGTTAAACCCTATATGTCATCATGTAGCTCAGCCAATGTCTCTGCTAAATCCAAGTCTCAGAGAACTGCTTTGCCAATAGGTCTCTATTCTAGCCCACTTGCCTCTTGTTGGTGTCCCACAGGTCGAACAGGTCCAACATCTACATGCATAAAAAAAATGTTTTGTTTAGTCTTGGAAATAATCAAAAAACACAAAAAAACGTTGAAACTTTAAAATAAAAAACACTTTGGTCAAACAATTTACCTATAGCACCCCAATGTGCTCCAACTGGCAACATCAACTCTAGATCTCTATGGAAATCCATTACTAAATATGGATACTTTGCGAAGGCCATATCTTGTCGATCAAAACACTCAAAGAATGCAGGGGTAAATGATCAATGACTGACCAGCATGCCTAGCCATAAGATCCACCCATCTCTGCATTCGTGCATCTCTAGGTCGAGATACACCCAGTGAAAATAGTTGTGGATACATAAGTGGAATTCTCTCCAAGGTGAAAGAATTCAAGATCGACCCATAGCCAAAGTTCTTTGTCTTTCCACTTTTCACCTTGGTCAGTTCTTCTTTCATTGATGAAAGAATTGCTTCACACCAGTTGAACACTTTTGGCTCTAAAAATTCTAAAGCATACTACATGTATGATCTGTTTGCCAAGTGTAGTGTCGCGCTACCAGCCAGTTTGGTGAGGGTAAAGAGGACTATCCTCAATGGTAAATCACTAACATCCCTGATGTTAATCTTTCTATCTTTGCTAGGTTGAGCACCTTCCTAGTAGAATTGTCGTATATAGTCTCTCACTGATTCACCTCCTTTGGCAAATCTAGATAGTGAGATGGGGACACCCCACCTCGACTGTCCAATTAGAAAGTAGATGTCATCAATGGTAAATGGGATTGTTCTACCCCTAATGTGAAAGTCCTGATCAGTAGGATCCCATGAAAAGCCAAGGAACTATAAAATCTCAATCTGCTTCTGCATGCTAGATAGTCCAAAATACTTGAGTAACTCGTAATTCTTTAGGGCCTCAACCATACCCTAATTATTTAGGTCAACCATATCTTGTTATTCATGCTCTTGTTCTCTCCATATAATCAGCATTTTGATCTGATGAATGTTTGCAATGCAACCATTAGACAAATGAGGATCCATTTTTTGCAAAAAGAAGTGGAAAATTTGGGTTAAAACTAAAAATAAATGGAATGAAATAAAAAAGAATAGAGATAGCTCCTACCTGGTCTGGACGACACGAGGAGCAGTCCATTGAATCCTCCACAATCAGCTAGTGAACTTCGAGGTAAAAACTGCTCCATAGCACAAAAGACAAAGGGTAAATGTGAAATGGTAAAAATGAATGGTAAAACTTGTTTTTATGTTTATTTCTTGCACATTAATCGAGTAAACATTAGGTTTTATTTATTTTATCCATGAAACAGGTATTTTTAATCCACTTTGATGGTGTTTTGATGAGGTTTAACAACTTAAAGGTAGAATTTGACGTGCTCAAATGTAAATTGAACATTTTTTACCACAAAATAAACTTTTATCTCTTTTTCGAGCTTTGTTAAAAATGAAAAAGTAACCCCCTTGGAGTTCTCTTTAAGCTCTTTTCAAACTCTCTAAATATGAAAAGATTGTCGAGCGCTTGTCTTTTCCAGCTCGTTAAAGGATTGGAAATGATATCTCTCCTATATTATTTTACGCTTTTTCGAACTTGAGAGATTAATTTACAAAAAATAACTTGTGGAGTTTCCTTTTCATCCCTTTTCAAACTCTCTAAACATGCAAAGGACTGAGTTATATTTGTCGTTAAAATTATCAAATAGCGACAAATTGTCCATCTATAGAAGGTCGATTTTCACCTTCGCTAGACTCGTTAAAACATAAAATAGTGATAGATTCACCCAAAGGGTGAAATTATACAACAAGCATATGTTATCCTTCTCAAGCTTGATTAAAAATAAAGAGATACTAGTCAGCAATGATTGGGGAAAATTGAGAAAAGGGGAAAACACTTTCTGGGTTGGGTCATTTAGCTTGATGGCTATCACACTGTTGTTCTATCTGTTGGCATTATGATGCATGTGTTGTACTTGATGGCAACCCTCTCATAGAAGAATATCTCACTTATGTATAACTGGGTGAATCTTCAGAAGAGATATCAGATGTGACTGATGGAGGACAGCTCAAAGGAATTAGATGATGAATCTTCAGAAGAGATATCAGATGTGACTGATGGAGGACAGCTCAAACGAATCAGATGATAGTTCTAAGTGTGACAAGTTAGCTTTGCCATCAAGTCCAAAGGGGGAGATTGTTGGCATTATGAGATAAGTATTGTCCTTGATGGCAAACCTCACTGATGACAAATCATAGTACAGAAGGTCAGCAGCAAGGAATTGATGATCAGACTATAAGAAGAAGAGAAAGTTCATACACGCAGGTTTGTTAAGCCCAAGTCGCGTGTACACGCAGGTTGGCTTCAGAAAAAGCGCGTGTATGTGGAAAAGTACCTTTGGTCCATGGCGGTTAGTCCTTGGAAGTTGTGCCTATGGTTTCGGACCATTGTGTCTCGACGGGCGTGTCGATCCCTAGTTTTGAAGTTGATGGTATTGGATTTCTATGGTTTTGGCTCTTGGTATTGAACAAGGCCTAAGACTATATAAGGAGAAGAAGATCATTAGGCAAAATCATCTTTCGACAAGGGCTTGAATATCTAAGAGTGAAAGAGATCTGATTTGCAGGTGCTGGGTTGCTTGATCTAAGCCAAGGAGAGATCACATTGGTTGATGGAAGACTAGATCTAAGGATAGATCGGGATCTAATGGTTTGAAATGCACTATCATGATATGGTTGATTATGCTTATTTCTAGATCTGCATATTGTCGCAATGCTATGTTCTGGGTCTAACTAATGTCTGGTACAGCTGCAAATTGAGAAAGTTTATTTTTAGATCTGTACGCAGGTTGGCTTCGGTAAAAGAGCGTGTATACGCGGGTTTGGCTCCTTGAAGTAGCGTATATCTTTTGAAGCTTGTTTTTGGGTTTACAGTGGGGTCTGACAGTTATTGCAGAGTTCTGTAGTCTGCTCTGTGTTCTGATAACTGGTGATTGACAGGGTTCAGTGGTTCAGTGATTCAGAGTTTGGTTGTTTTATGCTTCAATGATCTGTTGTGGAAATTGAATGAATTGTGGTCTTCAGATTGTAATGTTGTGCTTCAGGAATATTCAAGTCTGAAAATGTATGAAAGGTGATACCTGAAGAAAAGAAGATTGTAGGTCAGCACCTACGTACTAGTATCTTGGCTAGTACAAGAACAAAGGGGGTTGGAGCTCCCTTCCAAGGAAGTTTGGAGAACGAGAGAAGGTTGTAGCCTTCTGCAGGTTGTAGCCTGCGTACTGGTATAAGGCTGCACCAGTACAAAAGATTGTAAACTGAAGTTTCTTAAAGAAAGATAGAGATAACTTGCAGCAGGTGGTTTTCACCCACATTGGGTTTCCACCTTATATCTTGGTGTTCATGTGTGTGACTTTTGATCCGTTCTGTTATACTGCATCTGCTTACTGTTAATGTGCTGAATAATGTCCTGATGAACTTAACTGAAGAATAAGCTAACTAAGTTATGAGTTTTCTGCTTATACGCTGTTTTATTTAGTCACAGTAGCGTGTACACGCTGTTTTACTTAACTGAAGTAGCGTATATGTTTCTGAGCATTGAAAAGGTTTGATTGATCTGATAATACTGATTCACCCCCCCTCTCAGTATTATTTCCAACAATTGGTATCGGAGCAGGTCCTTCAGGGAAGCTTGATCGCTTGAAGGTAGATCATTCATCATGAGCAACTACGAGAAAGAAGCATCAATCAGGCCACCGGTTTTTGATGGAACAAATTTCAATTATTGGAAGGTAAGAGTTACTGCATATCTTCAATCTCTTGGTACAGAAGTTTGGAACATTGTAGAAACAGGCTATGCTTTTCCTTCAGTTACTCCTACAGATCCAGCTGAGAAAAAGACATATGAAACAAATGCAAAAGCAGTCAGTACTCTATTAGGAAGTATATCCCAAACAGAATTCATGAAGGTCATGCACTTCAAATCAGCAAAAGAGATATGGGACAAAATGATCACTAGCTATGAAGGAGATGAACAGGTAAAGGAAGCTAAACTTCAAACTCTCAGGATTCAATATGAGACTCTCAAGATGTATAATGATGAAAGTGTGGCAAATTATTTTCTTCGGGTAGACGAGATTGTTAATTGTATGAAAAATTTGGGTGAAGAAATAAAAGAGACTATAGTAGTTTCAAAGATTCTAAGATCATTATCCCCCAAGTTTGAATCTAAAGTATCTGCAATAGAAGAAAAGGAAAATCTCAAAGTTCTCACTATGTCTCAGTTACATGGAATTCTAACTGCTTATGAAATGAGAAAGGGAGGTCCATCAGACAGAAGGGAAGCTGCTTTTAAGGCATCAGGAAAAGAAGATTACTATGAAGCAAGCCATGTTCCAGAAGAAGAGGAAGAAGAATCAAATTTTGTTAGAAATCTTCAAAGGGGTGCTGGAAGGTTCAGAGGTAAGCTACCTTTCAAATGCTTTGCTTGTGGAAGAGTAGGTCATTATGCTGCAAAATGTCCTAATAAAGATAAAGGAAAAGAACCTGCTAGATGGAATAAGAAACAAAGTGCAAATAAGAAAAGCTACTACACCCATGAAGATAGTGATGGCTTATCAAACAGTGATGAAGATGAACAAGGTAATAAATATAAGCTATTAATGGCATTTGAAGATGATGATTATGAGGATGCTGTAGATGTGGATAATCTCTATAATGAAATTACTAGACTCAAGAGATGCATAGAAGAAAAGAGTGTGATCATTGATACTTTGCAATTTCAAATTGATGAAAAGGAAAAACATCTTGAAAAACTAGAAGGTGAAATTGTTGGTCTCAGAAAAGAAATTGAGAAAACAAAAGCTATTAATCTTAAGTTTGTCAAAGGATCTGAAACTTTGGATGAGATTATCAATGTGCAGCGGTCTCCTCTAAACAAGACAGGTTTGGGCTATAATGGAGAAACCTCTCAAGCATCCACCTCAAAAATTATCTTGATGCAGCAAGAAGAAATGAGCAGAAGAACAATGAAGATAATCAGGTAAAGCAGGGACGAATTACAAACAGAAACTATCAGGGACAATCCTTCTTAAGGGTGAACAAAAGCTACAACCAACCACAGGTAAAATCTTCTCAGTTTGGCACAAGAATAGATGAAAATAGAAATTACAATCAGTTGGCTGGTAGATTCAATAACCGCAGAAGCTTCTTCAATGGACAATGCTTTTCTTGCCATAACTTTGGTCACAAAGCAGCTCAATGTGTTGCATATAAAACAATCATGACTAGGGAAGCTCAAAAACAAAGAAGTATGACAGGGATTACAAAGAGGACCTATAACAACTTTTCGGTTCTTGAAAATGAAGTTGAATGTTCTATTTGCAATAATTTTGGTCATAAAGAATCTGAATGCAGGAGCAGGTTTCAGGAGAAAAAGGAACAAGCCACGAGCACCAAAAAATGGAGAATAAAAGAACCTCAGACAGAAAGATGTGGGATAGCGTTTTATGCAGAAGGACAGGAAAATCTATGGTACATTGACAGTGGATGTTCGAAACATATGACAGGTGATAAAGAAAAACTTGAATCTTATTCTACTTTAGAAAAGGGAAAGAAAGTTTCTTTTGGAAATGATACTCCTGCAACTATAAAAGGAAAAGGTATTGCTCCTTTGAAAGAAAAGGTCAAGGCTGGAAATGTTTTGTATGTTGATGGATTGAAGCATAATCTTCTAAGTGTCAGTCAGATGTGTGATCAAAAAACCGAGGTTATTTTCAGATCGAATGGATGTCTTGTTCGTGATCTTGATACAGGTAAAACAGTTCTCAAAGGCAAAAGAACTCCAAATAATCTGTACATATTTGAAGAAGGACAACAACAATGCTATCTTAGCAAGGATGAAGAGCACTGGCTATGGCATCGAAGGTTGGGACATCTAAGCTTCTCACAAATAAGAAAAGCATGCAAATATCAGGCAGTTCGCGATCTTCCAGATATCAAAATTCCAGACAACACTATATGCAAATCTTGTCAGTTTGGAAAGCAAACCAGAACTAACTTTCCAGAAAAGGAAGGATCAGCTAGCTTGCCTCTTGAGCTAGTCCATACAGATGTATGTGGTCCATTTAGGAAAAGGACACCTCGAGGAGAAGAATATCTGATATTATTCATTGATGATTTCTCAAGGTTTGTTTGGTTAGGGCTTATGAAGCACAAAGATGAAGCATTCGAAAAATTCAAATCCTTCAAAGCATTGGCTGAAAATGAATCAGGACACAAAATTAAGTGCCTCAGATCTGACAGAGGTGGGGAGTTCACATCAAATGAATTTTTCGATTTCTGCGATGAACATGGGATAAGAAGAGAATTCTCTACAGCTAGAACTCCTCAGCAAAATGGGGTTGTGGAAAGAATGAACAGAACTATCCAACAAATGGCTCGTGCTATGCTCGATGAATCAGGTACTCCTGCAACCTTCTGGGGTGAAGCTGCACATGCTGCTGTTATCATTCTTAACAAAACAAATGTCCGAGTAAACAGCACTCAAACACCTCATGAGCTTTGGAGTGGTAAAACTCCTTCCGTGAAGCATTTCAAAATCTTTGGGAGCAAATGTTATATTAAGAATACTGATGAGCAACTTGGCAAACTTGAACCTAGAGCAGATGAGGGCATTCTTCTTGGTTATTCTCCACATAGCAAAGCATACAAGTGCTACAATAAAAGACTTGGCAGAATTGTTGACAGTATTGATATAGTGGTTGATGAGAAGGGATATATTCCTAGGCAAGTTCATCATGAAGACATTGAAGAAGATGAAGGTTACTCTCAAAGGCGAAATGATGAAGAAGAAGAATCTCAAGAAGAACCAGAGGAGCAGACAAGAATAGAAGAGAAGACTCCATCCAGATATGTCCAAAAGAATCATCCAGAAACTCAGATTGTGGGGCAGAAAGAAGCAGGAGTACAAACAAGAAGGACACTTGCAGAAGCTTCAAGCTACTTGGCTCTACTCTCCTCCATTGAACCACAAAATGTGAAAGAAGCATGCAAAGATGAATGTTGGGTCAAAGCAATGGATGAAGAACTTGAGCAAATCGAAAGGAACAACACTTGGGAATTAGTTCCTAGACCAAAAGATAAGAATGTAATAGGAACAAAATGGGTCTTCAAGAATAAGTTAAATGAAAATGGAGAAGTAATTAGAAACAAGGCCAGACTTGTTTGTAAAGGGTATGCACAGCAAGAAGGAATAGATTTTGAAGAGACCTTTGCTCCTGTGGCAAGACTAGAGGCCATCCGAATGTTCCTTGCTCTCTCAAGCTTTCAAAACTTCAAGGTATTTCAAATGGACGTGAAATCAGCCTTCCTAAATGGAGACTTAGAAGAAGAAGTATATATTGAGCAGCCAGATGGGTTCATTCTTGGAAATGATCCAAACCTTGTATGCAGATTGAAAAAGGCACTCTATGGGCTCAAACAAGCTCCAAGGGCTTGGTACTATCGCTTGGACAAATATCTTCACCAACAAGGCTTTTCAAAAGGATCAGCAGATAGCAATCTCTATATAAAAGTTGAAAATAACAAATTGCTAATCCTTGTTGTTTATGTAGATGATATTATTTTTGGCAGCAATGAAGAGACCATGAGTCAAAACTTTGCCTTGGTTATGCAGAAAGAATTCGAAATGTCACTTCTTGGAGAATTGACATATTTTCTTGGATTGCAAATCCAACAAAATGAAGGAGGTATCTTCTTGTCTCAAACCAAATACCTCAAGCAGATCTTGAAGAAGTATGGCATGGAAGAGTCAAAACCAGTATGTACACCCATGGTTACAGGATGCAGCCTCAGTGCAAATGATGAATCAGCAGCAGTTCACCAACCCACTTATAGATCCATGATTGGGAGTTTGCTTTATTTGACAGGTACTCGACCAGATATTACACATGCAGTAGGAATGGTTGGAAGATTTCAAGCCAACCCAAAGGAAACTCATCTTCAGGCAGTCAAAAGAATCTTCAAATATCTTCAAGGGACCCAAAACTATGGCTTATGGTATCCTAGAAATACTGATCTCACTCTTCATGCTTACACAGATGCAGATTGGGCTGGAAGTGTGGATGATAGGAAAAGCACAAGTGGAGGTGCTTTCTTCATGGGTTCTAGATTAGTATCTTGGTTCAGCAAGAAACAAAGTTCGATTGCCTTATCTACAGCTGAAGCAGAATATGTGGCTGCAGCATCTTGTTGCACACAACTTCTTTGGATGATGCAGACCTTGCAGGACTTTCAAATCACTTGCACTCCACCTGTCTCTATCTTATGTGATAATACAAGTGCAATCAGCATTTCAAAGAATCCTGTCATGCACTCAAAGACCAAGCACATACCAATCAAGTACCATTTTCTTCGGGAACAAGTGCTTGAGCAGAAGGTCAAGTTGGAGTATGTTCCTTCTAAGGAGCAAGTTGCTGATATTCTCACAAAACCACTGCCCAGGGAAACTTTTGAATATCTCAGACAAAAGCTGGGAGTAGTTGATGCTTCATCCTGTTGTTGAAGATTGTTTGTTCTACAGAAAAGTTGGTATACGCAGGTTACGGAAGGGATATGAGCGTATACACGCGGATTTATGATGGGTAAGTCGCGTGTATGCTGGACGCTTGTTGCAGAAAGAATATCCGCGTACATACGCTGTTTTATACAGGATAAAACGCGTATATGAAGTTCTGAACAGCAAGGGAAAACTCTGAAGTTCTGAAAAGCAATAGGAATGTCAGAATTCTTCAGGCACAGTTTCAGGGAGTGCAACAGGCACAGGTTCAGGGGGAGCAGCTCAAAAGTCTCATAAAGCATTGTTGGCATTCAGATGTTTTGGTTGTTGGTTTCAGGAGAAGGAGCTCAGAAAGAAATTCTGGTTGCTGATCTAACAAGATGTTTATCAGATGTTGCTGGTGTCTTTCCTAAGTCTTGGTCTAGATCTGTTGTCTCTATGTCATGTATCTCTCTTGTGGTATCTCTTTCATGGTGTCAAGGTCATGTAACGGCCTATTTTGGTTTCCCCACTATGCCTGGGATGATTGATGCAATGTGTTTGGTTGTCAGATGTAAATTTTTGATGTATCCCCACTTGGTTGGGTGGATGAGTCATTTTCTTGTTTATCCTCACTTAGTTGAGAGATGGATGTATGTATGAGTCCTAAGTGATAGGAAGGTCTTTTATGATGTATAAAGTCATGTTCTTCTTGAAGAACATCTTTTGTAGACCTTGCTTACAGTCAGGGAGAGCATGATCAGCACACTTCAGCAAGAACAGAGATTCAGCATGTACTCAGAGGGAGCATGGACAGATTGGTACACCTTGGCATATACAAAGGGGGAGACTATTCAGAGATTTCAGCAGGTACTCAGGGGGAGTATGGACAGTGGAATGATTCAGCAAAGGAAGAGAATATCTTGGTCCACCCTTTGCCCTTGATGTCAAAGGGGGAGAGTGATTTGGTGTTGTTGCCATCAAGTCCAAAGGGGGAGATTGTTGGCATTATGATGCATGTGTTGTACTTGATGGCAACCCTCTCATAGAAGAATATCTCACTTATGTATAACTGGGTGAATCTTCAGAAGAGATATCAGATGTGACTGATGGAGGACAGCTCAAAGGAATTAGATGATGAATCTTCAGAAGAGATATCAGATGTGACTGATGGAGGACAGCTCAAACGAATCAGATGATAGTTCTAAGTGTGACAAGTTAGCTTTGCCATCAAGTCCAAAGGGGGAGATTGTTGGCATTATGAGATAAGTATTGTCCTTGATGGCAAACCTCACTGATGACAAATCATAGTACAGAAGGTCAGCAGCAAGGAATTGATGATCAGACTATAAGAAGAAGAGAAAGTTCATACACGCAGGTTTGTTAAGCCCAAGTCGCGTGTACACGCAGGTTGGCTTCAGAAAAAGCGCGTGTATGTGGAAAAGTACCTTTGGTCCATGGCGGTTAGTCCTTGGAAGTTGTGCCTATGGTTTCGGACCATTGTGTCTCGACGGGCGTGTCGATCCCTAGTTTTGAAGTTGATGGTATTGGATTTCTATGGTTTGGGCTCTTGGTATTGAACAAGGCCTAAGACTATATAAGGAGAAGAAGATCATTAGGCAAAATCATCTTTCGACAAGGGCTTGAATATCTAAGAGTGAAAGAGATCTGATTTGCAGGTGCTGGGTTGCTTGATCTAAGCCAAGGAGAGATCACATTGGTTGATGGAAGACTAGATCTAAGGATAGATCGGGATCTAATGGTTTGAAATGCACTATCATGATATGGTTGATTATGCTTATTTCTAGATCTGCATATTGTCGCAATGCTATGTTCTGGGTCTAACTAATGTCTGGTACAGCTGCAAATTGAGAAAGTTTATTTTTAGATCTGTACGCAGGTTGGCTTCGGTAAAAGAGCGTGTATACGCGGGTTTGGCTCCTTGAAGTAGCGTATATCTTTTGAAGCTTGTTTTTGGGTTTACAGTGGGGTCTGACAGTTATTGTAGAGTTCTGTAGTCTGCTCTGTGTTCTGATAACTGGTGATTGACAGGGTTCAGTGGTTCAGTGATTCAGAGTTTGGTTGTTTTATGCTTCAATGATCTGTTGTGGAAATTGAATGAATTGTGGTCTTCAGATTGTAATGTTGTGCTTCAGGAATATTCAAGTCTGAAAATGTATGAAAGGTGATACCTGAAGAAAAGAAGATTGTAGGTCAGCACCTACGTACTAGTATCTTGGCTAGTACAAGAACAAAGGGGGTTGGAGCTCCCTTCCAAGGAAGTTTGGAGAACGAGAGAAGGTTGTAGCCTTCTGCAGGTTGTAGCCTGCGTACTGGTATAAGGCTGCACCAGTACAAAAGATTGTAAACTGAAGTTTCTTAAAGAAAGATAGAGATAACTTGCAGCAGGTGGTTTTCACCCACATTGGGTTTCCACCTTATATCTTGGTGTTCATGTGTGTGACTTTTGATCCGTTCTGTTATACTGCATCTGCTTACTGTTAATGTGCTGAATAATGTCCTGATGAACTTAACTGAAGAATAAGCTAACTAAGTTATGAGTTTTCTGCTTATACGCTGTTTTATTTAGTCACAGTAGCGTGTACACGCTGTTTTACTTAACTGAAGTAGCGTATATGTTTCTGAGCATTGAAAAGGTTTGATTGATCTGATAATACTGATTCACCCCCCCTCTCAGTATTATTTCCAACACTATCATACCATCCATTACTTTGTTTTGGGTCAATGCTACCAATTCATCTTAGTGTCACCGACATGTTCAAGAGAAGTCATTTAGTCAAACTTCATCCTTTGCAATACCATAAACCTTCATTTTCATGACCACCATTCTTGAACCTTTTGTTGCCAGTCGATTCTCATCTCCAAAATCATTTACCTCATTTCGTGTCGTTGATGTGGGATACATCAGGGCCCTCCTGCAACGAACTACTTCTTGTTGACATTGGCACAGTATCCGAGAAGTTGACTTAGAAACACCCCTTTAGTACCTTGAGGCTTGCATACATCAATGGCAGGTTTCTCGCTTCCAACGATAGGTTAGCGTCATTGGCCTTCGACCGAAAGACTTTGTATGGTGTTCGACATCAAATAATTTATTCACACCATGCAAAATGTACTATAGTACCTTGAGGCTCATTATCATTATCAGTGATTCCTCTCACGTCTGTTAATGGTGTATGTCATTGGCTGGTAATCAGACGATGTCTTCCCATGTTCGACTTAAGATAATCTATTCACATGGTTAGACTTGTACTTGAGCAAAATATTGAATGAGATTGAAGACCCCAGATCTAGTTTCATCTATCTAGGTTGTGATATTTTCAAGAATACTAAATCAAATGTACAATGGCCTTACATTGATGGTCATTCATTCATGGTTCTATATCTGTAGACGACTATATTTGTACATGTAATGAAATTTTATAAGTTGAGCATGGGTATGCGTTCCCTTAGTAGGTTCATGAGAAAAATCAAACTATTATGATATATGTATTGTAATTGATGCAGGTCACCTTCTACCTTGAAACCTCCTCTCCACATGCTAAAGCATTTCACTCGACATATATATTTACGACTTCATGCTTTAGGGGGAAACTGTTGCAGATCCATTAGGGCACATCAACCCCAACTAACATATCAGTACTATTAGGGCCCATCAACCCCTAATACAGTTGTTACATGCCCCAAAGAAGTCAACCATCAAATGCCTAGCTTCCCAAGAAGTTCCATCACTGAAATCATCTAGAAATTGCCTATAAGAAGATCAATGAAAGTAGGTCTTCATTAGGGTACACTGCATTGTAGCCAATACACTGTCAGTGTGCATTGCAGTGCACTTCATCCCTCTTTGGCCTATGCTGGGAAAATTTGAGTGAATTTTCATAAGGGTTTGAAAGATTCCTTATCCATTAGGTGCCTCTAGAAGTTTCTCAAGGCTATCCACTCCTTTGAGTTCGTATTTGGATGAGGAAGGGAGTTAAGGAACATCAATCCCTTTATCCCTTCCTCCATGGAACTAAATTCTAAGTTTGGGAGGGAATTCATTATCACCATTTATGGCATAGCTTCCTTCATTCACCTATAAGAAGACCACTCATCTAATTGATCAAGGGATGGAAATTATTGAATTATAGGGAGATTCTGTTAGTATGAGACTTGAGTTGATTTCAAGTATTGTAATGATGTCAAAGTGTCTTGCTTGTTATGAGGAGAGGATGAGATTGAACTGGAGGAGTGATGCTGAATCAGACAAATTGGGTTGTAACTCTTCCCTTTACTAATAAAGTGTTCAAATATTTTTCCATATACTTGTATTGTCCATTGATGCTTTCATATGTTTATCATGTACTTGATTCCATGCTATGTTTAATCAATAGATCATTATCATATGCTTTGATGGGTTATTGTTTCTGTCTATGTGTAAGTACTTTTCAAGCAGCTTAAGTATGGAAAGGAGCGACGTAATCGGTCAAGGGAGATAAGGAACAAGCGAAAGCTACAAGTAGGTTTCTCTGTTCGCTTATTTAATCTATTTATTACAGAAATGGTAGAGAATACTTTGAACTCTTGTTCTAGACTTAGCTACTAGTCTAGGGGTTTAAGCGTTTATCCATAGACACTAAAACTTCCCAAAAAACCATGCACCAAAGTTGGTTTCATTTTACCTTCATGAAACCCTACTTAAGCCATGCCATGGAATGAACAATTTCGACACTTCGGTCAAAGTGGAAAACACCAAATGCTAGTGACTGCTCTTTGACCTACATCCGGATCTGTGTAACATAGGCACTATAGATGGAGATCATGTTGTGCTCATCCTTTCCATTCCTCTTGCTATTTAGGTAGAATTCCACAGAAGCTCTTGATGGAATTTAGAAAAGTCCAGGTGGGTGCAAGAAGCATGGAAATAATGCATTTCAGCATTGATGTGAGCAAAGATCTAGGTATTGTGGATGGAAGCAGTGTGAAGCAATTGCTTTTGGGTTCTCAACTTCTTCATGTTGGTGATACCAAACATACACTTCATGTTGGAATTGAATGAATGTATATTTAAAAAGAGTAATATCCTAAGTGGATTATATGATATGAGATATCAAATTGAAATTATTTAGTAACAACTCCTAAAATTTGGGCATGGTTGTTGCATTGTAGTTTAATAGTTTGGAATCTTGTGCAGGGTTAGGCTAGTGGAAGTTAGTGGAATTATTGCATCTACTTGGAAATCTGCAAGGATATTTGACACCACTGTAATTGAAAAAAATTGGTACCATTGGCTGTATGTGGAAATATGCAGGAGTTTTAGTTCCACTCTAATTGAAAAAGCTATTTGGCGGTTCTTTTAAACAAAAAGAAAGTACCATTAGTATAGGTTTATTATTGAAAAGCCAATGTTCCTGATATTTTTGATGTAATGCATCTTTATAAAGTAATTTGACAAAAAAATTGTGATGAAATATGTTTGTCTTGAATGTAAGGAAATATGTTTGGTTTTTTCCTTCGTCAATAAGTGAAAAAAATTGTCATGATGGGAAATCCCCTTTCTCTTATGCTTTTCAATTATTTTTGAAGTAATATTGGATGAAATCAGATTGTTTTACTCAGTAGTACCTTTATCGTTGGAGTTCTATAATATTCTATCAATCATTTTTCTATGATGTTTTTCAATCATTCTTCTAAGATAACAATGAATGAAATCCTTGATTAGTGTATTGTTTAACAATACCTTTAATGTTGAATTTTTATAATCTTGATTTGATGTATCTTTAATAAATGGGATTTTTTTTCTTATTATTATAAGGAAAGGACTGGAAGGCCTCAAAATATTCAAGATGAGGAGCAAGGTACATGCGATAGCTGAAGGGAATTGACAACATCCAGTGGGCAATACATTGCACATACTTTCTGAAAAGAATAAAAGATGAAGAGACAAAAATTTCACCCACTGTCCTCATCCCCTACATCCACATCATGGATTTCATTGTGACATGAATATGTACATGATTCAAGGTGCCAAAATAATGGTATGATTGTGATGTTACTGATGAGCCTCAGAAATGGGTAATTATATGGGCTCATTTAGCCTCCTAACTCAATTTAATCCACCATTCTCATTAGTTTATTGCATGTTTTTATTATATTTATGCTAATAGAGTGAATTGGGTTAGTCATTATGCCAAAAAGTCTAATGTGTGCTTTATGCAGATTTTTGGTCAATTTTGAGACAAAATCAAAGGTTTAATGAGCATTTGGCAGCCAAATTTGAGGAAGAGCAAGGGAGAGGTTTTGCAGAAGGGTGTCCCCTTCATTTATGAACCCTTACCTCAAATTCTCCATCAAAAACTCAGAGCACAAGAAACCACATTAGTGCATCCAAGGGGCAGTCGAACAAGTAAAGAAGGACTGTTGTTTATCTACAGTTTTGGGAAGCTTAGGTCCTTGATTTTAGGAGAGTTGTTGGAGGCTCCAGTGGTATAAATAGGAGGGCTTAGCTGCTTAGTTTTTGTTAGTTAGATTTTAGCCAGTTCTTAGTATATTTTCGCATTTTTTTGCAGCCTTGTACTCAACTCATTTTCGAGCTCTTTTTGAAGAGAGCTTATGTGATGTAACTGCTATTTTTTGATAAATGAAGGTGAAACAATTTTTGAGCCAGCACTGATCTTTTCCAGAGGGCTGAAGATCTTGGGTTAGGGCCCAGCCCAAGCTACCCAACACCTCCTTTGTGTATTTGTATGTTTTTTCTTTCATTCATGAGATAATTTTTGTTGTTTAGGTTCATCTTGCTTCGTTAAATTAGGTTGCTTTTGATGGTTAGAATGGTTGTTTTTGTTTCAAGTTGTTTAAGTAAGTTGCTGTAATGACAGAAAAAGATCCAAAAAGGTCAATAGTAGGTCTTGATCTCCTTTCTCCCTTCTTGGGACCATGCTTTGAGGTCAAGGCACTACTGCTGCCACCAAAAACACAGTTTTTTCTCTTCCAATGCAACTGCTAGTGTGATCCTTTGATTTGGAGAAGTTGATATTGGTCCAGATTTAATTTCTTGGATGATTCCATGTCCTTTTAACATATTTCTCTCACATGCTTTTATATTCATAAGGTACTATTCAACATTTTATGTTTGTAGGTCAGAAATTAGGTCAAGCTAGACAAAATTCTACTTTTAGTTCTTTCTCTGATCAATTTTGCTTAGTAAATGTGCAGATCTCTTGTAGGACATCTCAAATCACCATCCATCCATAAAATAGCTAGCACCAGCTCACTTCTCCTAGATTTTCCAACTCATTCGTAACATTTCTCCAATCTGCCCTAATTTCTGCATTTTCTCCATAAAGCAGTTTTCTTGCCATTTGAACAAATCCAACCATCTCAATCGTCCCTGGTCTTCCTCGACAAGTTCTAGACACCTCAACACCCTCATCTAGCCTTAAGTTCCCTTTTCCCATCATTTTTTCACTTTCAAAACTCCAAAAATAGCTCTCGGCCTCCTCTTGTAGATCCTCCTGTAGAACCTCCTGTAGATCCCCTACAGGCTCCTGTAGAATTTCTTGTGAGTGATTTTTCAAAGTCTCATCGTAATGGAAGTCTTAAGAAGGGTACTAAGGGCTTCTTAGGACCTCTCCACACCTTCCTCCACCTCTGCAACAACCAACTCCATCTTCCTTTGCCACCAAACCTCTACACTGTCATAACGAGATAAATCACAAGCATAATAATTTTACATAGAATCACTCAAAAGTATGAAAAGATTATTTATTCTCATTTCCTTCCAAAAGTAGATTGAATAAAAGAAATTTACCTTTTCAATAGTCAATGGCACTCATTTCATCATTTTCTATCTCTTTTCTTGCAAAAGTAGGGTTAGTAGGTAAATTAGGGTTAGCTAGGGTTTTCTAGGGTCTGCGTTACATTTCAATTTTCCTTTTCTTTCTTCAAGTAGAATAGCCTCTGTAGAGATAGCTTTCTTCCATCACAGTTAAAAGCTTCTTCTGAGAACTCATAGAAGTTGGCTTAAGCTCCTAGCAAACTTGCACCAGCTGATCAAGTGACAGCATGCAGTAAGAGCTAGTACTTGTGTATACAGCACCGTCGCTTCCAAGTTTGTTACAAACTACCGGGTTGATAAAAGTAAATTAGGGAGCCCCAGGATTTGCAGCATTATTGCTGCAATATTGGTGCTCACCATCCTTTTTGCGCCATTGTTGGGGAAGCGTCAGAGTATTTTGTGATTACTTCTCTTCTTCTATTTTCTACTGCAACATTTTGCTAAGTAGTTTATTTCAGCAAAAGTAGAGTAGTTGTTTCATTTCAATTCTGCAATTTCATTTCAGAAAAACAGATCAGTCATTTCCTACTTTCATTTAGATTCTGCAATTTCCATTCCAACAAAGTAAATTAGTCATTTCCTGCTTTCATTTCAATTCTACAATTTCCATTTCAGTAAAGTAGATTAGTCATTTCCTTGCTTTCATTTCAGTTTTGCAATTTCATTTCAGCAATTTCATTTTAGTTAATTGCAATTTCTTGTTCAATCCATTTCAGTTTTGCAGGTACAAGCAGAAAAAAACAAAAATCACCCAGAAAGATATTTCCTTTCATGCCTCGTAGGAGAAGAGATAATTTAGAAAAATGTTTGCCCAACACCCCCACTGCTTCACACAGTCAACTTTCTCTCTTCTTTCATGGCTGTAATCAAGAAACACCCTTAGGTAACATCTAGACATATTTGAAGAAACTATAGGAGAAGAAGAAGAAGAAACCCATTCCTCTCGAGCCAATGGCTGAAAATAGAAATGTTGGGAGCAGTACCTTGTCTTCCAACTCATCTCTTAGAAGTGAATTTGAGAATCGACTGGAAGATTTCAAGAGAGAGATGAGGAAAATTCTTGCCATGCATATCAAAATAAAACAAGAGGAAGCAGAGAGGTCTTTGGCCATTTTTTTTCCTAGGTGCATGAAGAGGCATCCTAGGAATGAATGCCCATGGAAATCCACAGAGGTTTGTTCAATCTGTGAAGAAAATCATTCTACAGACAAGTGCCCTTCCTTGCCCAAACTTAAAGTTGTATACCAAGGGGCCACAAAAGTCATTGAACAGACCTATTACATAGACCAAAGGAGGCTACATGGACCTAGACCATATTAGCAGGGGATGCAAGGGACATCTCAGGCATACTACAACCCCAACCAAGTCTCTTCTATACCTTCTTGGGGCCCCCCTGCTCATCCTTCTTGGTCCATGCCTCCTCCTTTGTCCTTCACATCTCCATTTCATGCCCAACCAGTTTCTCATCCATTTCATCCCTATGCTTAGCCACAACCTTAATGGAATGCACCTCATCAGGGGTGGAGGCCCCAGTACAACTCTCCTCCCACTCTTTTGCCTCCACCACCTGCTCAACCATAACCATTACCTCCTGCTCCTCCAATGCAACCCCAAATTCCTGCCCAGCCAAACCCAAACCTGAACAGCAGACAGGCCCAGCAAGTATATAGTGGGAAACCACCGTTTCCAAACCCGCAGATTGGAGTAGCTCAACCCAATTACAATGTTGAGGTACAACACTTCCAAACAACTCCTCTTGAGCTCAATGATCTTCACCATAGCTCAGGAAGAGTATTGCAAAAAAGAGATTATATTGATATCATTGAAGGACCGCCTCCAGTAGAAGAAGATGCCAAAGAGAAGATCAAAGAACCATGGGCTGCACTTGATGAAGAGAAGACATCAGAATCAGAGATTGAGAGAGCTCCCTCATGGTTACCATCAAATCCTCCATGTATTCAAGAGAAAAATCAGCAAAAAGAGGAAGATGTGAAGGTCATGATAGAAGAAGATATGAAGAATGATCCAGATCAGCAAAAGGGCCAAGGACATCAAAAGTATATTTAAATATGGTTCCAGACAGTCCTTAAGTTGTAGTAGTACTCTCTTCATCAACTATGCTTGATCCCTTCAAAGTCAAATCATTTGGTCTCTGAAATCCAGATACCTGTCAAAGCATGCATTTCAAGCCTCCACATCATTTTGTCTATCATCTCGATGTGCACATGGCTCCATTGGAAGTATTATTATACTTGAAAATGATTTTGTTTTTCATGTAGGATAGGGTAGAGAAAAAAAAATTTAAAATATGAGAAAAATATGAAAAAAAATAATAAAAATCTAAGGTGAAATCCTCCTCAGAGGTGCCTCAGGTTGGATCATTGATTAAAAACCTCTATGAGGTGGTCAATGGGTTGGAAAGAAGAGAAAATAAAAAGAGAATAATATCCCTGGGTGAAAAGCTCCTTTGGAGGTGCCCAGGGCAGGCAATTAGGGTGAAAACCTCCTTGAGGCACCCTAGCTATTTTCAAAAAACAAAAGCAAAAAAAGAAAAAGGAAAAGAAAAATGAATTTCCAATTGTATTACAGGTTTGCAGGAGAACTTCAGGAAGTAGCAGAAGGTGCCTAGAAAGCTCTGAAACCAATAACAACACCTATCCTACCTTCCCTCACATTCTCCATCATTTTTGACATTCTTTCCACCTCACTGTGCTTCTTTTCTGAAAACTGTGTTTTCTGCAGGAGACTCCTGTAGAAATTACAGAGAGCTAGAAATAGATTTTAAAAGAATTTTGGGGAACATGGAAGCTTCATAAAGGGTTTATAAATCCCCTTGCAATCTTCAAACCTCTCTTCCATCATTTCCAAGTTTTCATTACAGCCCAAGCTCATTTCTTTCTTACTGTCCAAAAAACTGCAGAATGCTCTGACACAAAAATAGAGAGAGTAGAAATTTGTTTTTTCCCTAACATGAAAACCGTGCATCCATTTAAAAAAATATTTCATGAGGAGTTTTATAGGGATGATGGAAACATTCCCAAGCAATTTCAGCCAATTCCAATGCATGGTTTCCAAGAAATCAGCCTCCATCACCTTCAGCCATTTTTGCATTTTCTCCATATCCATGCATCCATTTAAAAATTTGTTTCATGGGGAGATGCATGTGGGTGATAGTAACACGCCCAAGCAATTTCAACCAATTCCAGTGCACAGTTTCCAAGAAATTGACCTCCATCACCTTCAGCCATTTTTAGTTTTTCTCGAAATCCGTGCATCCATTGACCACAATTTTTCTATGGGATGTCCATAATGATGATGGAAACATGCTTAGAAAATTTTAGGTCAATCCAATCTACTGTTTGGGAGATATGGACAAAACAAGTCACTGTCCCATTAAAATCTAGCATCAGCAGCATGAGGGTGCAAATCTGAAGGTTGAAGTAGACTCTTGAAGATCAAATCCAGCTAGACGATGCCTGCACAAGATAAATACCCACACATCATACAAAAGAAAGCATATAGCAGAGGATGAAAACATGCAGCAACTGAATATGAGCATGCAGCAGCAAAAGAAAGGCCACAACACCTCACAACAAACGCATTCAACTTCCAGGGAAGTGCCTCAACCCGTTCCTCTATTGCATCTGTGTAATTTGAAGTTGCATAAATGAATGAAATGGTTTGGATTAAGCTAGAAAGATGGCTAGTTAACTGGCCACCCTTAACTACTTCAAACAGTGCTCAGTGGGTGCACTCGAGACGTGTGTTTAGTCAACTCGCAGAAATCTCAGAACTAGTAGTGGTGGCAGCGTATAATGAGAATGATGGAAGTGATGGCGGGTAGGTGACATGAAACACCATAATGGCACTGGAATAGGGACCAATGTCCAGATGGGGATAATGTACCCTTCCTGCCACCTCACCTCGTCACCATAGATCACACCATAAGCTTAAGTACGCTGCAGTAGAAGCCTCCACCACCTTTTGTTTTTATTTGCATCGACGCATTCTTAGCTGTAACAAATTACCTACCGCCTACAAAACCTTAAAATAGTTGCTCTCTGCCAGTTTTCAAAACCCTTCTGCTTATCGGGCTCTACTGGAGCATTATCGCACTCTACAGGAGTGGAAACATAGTCTACAGAAGCCTTTCTATAGGAAGGCCAAAGAGCAGCTCTACAGAGGAAAAATTCAAATTTTTTCCCAAATTCGAGCAAAAAAGGTAGGCTCAGCAAACCCACTCTGCATGTTATATATCTATAGAAGGTGGTGGGATTTGAAGCGAAGTACTGAGTTAAAAATAGAGGAAAAGTGAGAACAAGAAGTCTACATGTGTTTTGAAATATATCTATAGTCTCTCCATTTTTACTTTCTGCACTGAAATTCTGTCTCTTTCTCCTCCGTGGTATTCTCCTGTGTAAAGAAGTGATGCAACCATAGGAAATTAAGCTTGTAAAATAGTGAATTTGCATTGGGTGGTCTGCTCACTTTGTGAAAAAGGAAAAAAATATTGTCTTGTATACTCTCTGTTTTTAAAAAATGATATTGTTTCGCTCAAACAGACCGAGAAGTAAATTAAGTTTGAGAACAGAGTTTGAAGGGAAGAAAAATTACAAATTTCTTTTGTTAAAAAGGAAGAACACGAAAATTTCTCTCTCTGGTTCCAGAAAAAACCTTAGCAGTTCCTCTAATTTCGGGTTTGAAAATTTGTTGCCTTCCTCCTCACCTAAGAATTTCTTGTAGTCACTGAACATCATGACAGGGGGTTTTATGAGGAAGGAGCCTCTGAATTCAACTAAACTGCATGAACATCCAGAAGTGGTGGCCCTCTTTACCAGGGCAAATTTGATGCCTTTCTTTGAAAATTTCATGGGTATGATGAAGAAGTCATAGAGGAATTTTTCTTGTCTTTAAAACCTCACTCAAAAACTCATGCCACAGTCAGTTTCAGGGGTCTAACCATAGAACTTATGCCAGATTTTATTAGCAGGATTACAAGCCTCCCACTTGGACTCCCCTAGAGCAAAGAAGAAAAACCACTGGGTCAAGTGGCGAAGAATACATTTTTCCAGCCTCATGAACATCCTATGGAGGATAAGAATGGCATTAGGAGGACAAGTATACCTTACCCATGGGGTGAAGTTAGTTAGCAGATCATGAAATATATATCCTATGAAGGAAGATACGACATAGTCTATGGATATCATTTCAGACAGTTACATGAACTAAGATATGGCATGGACCTACCTGCATCTAGAAAACTCAGTCTTCCATATTTTCCCCCCCAATCCTTGATAAAGTCTAGCACCAAATTGAAGGAAGAGATTCCAAACCAATTGGGCTAGCATGGGCTAATTAAATTGCTGGTGAAGGATTCCCTCCACACTTACACAATCCCCATAGCTTGGGATATTTTTAGAAATATGACAGGGGAAGATGAGGAGGAAATAGAAAAAGAGGAAATGACCAAAATAGAGAAAGAAGAACTTGAAACAGAGGAGGAAATCAAAACAGAAGATGAGAAGGAAGAACTTGAAACGGAGAAGAAAAAGACTAGAGAAGAGAGGAGGAAACCCAGAACAAAAAAGGAAAAGACTAAAACAGAAAAGAAAAAGACTAAACCACAGAAGAAAAAGACTAAAGTAGAGAAGGAAAAAACTAAACAAGATGAGAAGGAAACCGAAACAGAGCTTGAGGAAGTAAAGCTCACAAAGGCAGAGAAGACAAAAGAAGAGGAAAAAGAGGAAGAAGAAAGACAATAGTGGGAGGAGGTGGATAGAAAGGTAGGATTCCATGATAAAGAGGAGGATATCACATCAGAAGCATGGGCTTTAGGGAATCCATCAGAGCCATCATGGATGAGGAGATAGACTAGTTGCTCAGAGGATGAGCAACCCATTCAGTAGGGGGGTGATGATGAGCCCCAGAAATGGGTAATTATATGGGCTCATTTAGCCTCCTAACTCATCTTTTTCCACTATTATCATTAGTTTATTGCATGTTTTTGATTATATTTATGCTAATAGAGTGAATTGGGTTAGTCATTATTCTAAAAAGTCTAATGTGTGCTTTATGCAGATTTTTGGTCAATTTTGAGACAAAATCAAAAGTTTAATGAGCATTTGGCAGCCAAATTCGAGGAAGAATAAGGGAGAGGATTTGTAGAGGGTGTCCCCTTCATTTATGAACCCTTACCTCAAATTATCCATCAGAAACTCAGAACACAAGCAACCACATTAGTGCATCCAGGGGGCAGCCAAGCAAGTAAAGAAGGACTGTTGTTTATCTGTAGTTTTGGGAAGTTGAGGTCCTTGATTTTAGGAGAGCTGTTGGAGGCTCGAGTGGTATAAATAGGAGGGCTTAGGTGCTTAGTTTTTGTTAGTTATTCTCTACCCAGTTCTTAGCATATTTTTGCACTTTTGTGCAGCCTTGTACTTAGCTGATTTTCGAGCTCTTTTTGAAGACAGTTTATGTGATGTAACTGCTATTTTTTGATAAATGAAGATGAAACAGTTTTTGAGCTAGCACTAATCTTTTCTAGAGGGTTGAATCTCTTGGTTTAGGGCCCAACCCAAGCTGCCCAACACATCCTTTGTGTATTTATATGTTTTTTCTTTCATTTATGAGATAATTTTTGTTGTTTAGGTTCATCTTACTTTGTTAAATTAGGTTACTTTTGATGATTAGAATAGTTGTTTTTGTTTCAAGTCATTTATGTAAGTTTCTATAGTGATAGAAAAAGATCCAAAAATGCGAAAAGTAGGTCTTCATCTCCTTTCTCCCTTCTTGGGACCATGGTTTGAGGTCAAGGCACTACTGCTACCACCAAAAACATAGTTTTTGCTCTTCCAATGCAACTGCTAGTGTGATCCTTTGATTTGGAGAAGTTGATATTGGTCCAGATTTCATTGCTTAGATCACTCCATGTCCTTTTACCATATTTCTCTCACATGCTTTTCTATTCATAAGGTATTTTTCAGCATTTTCTATTTGTAGGTCAGAAATTAGGTCAAGCTAGACAAAATTCTTCTTTTAGTTCTTTCTTTGGTCAGTTTTGCTAAGTAAATGTGCAGATCTCTTGTAGGACATCTCAGCCCACCATCCATCCATAAAACAACTAGCACTAGCTCACTTCTCCTAGATTTCCCAACTCATTCGCAACATTTCGCCAATCTGCCCTAATTTCTCCGTTTTCTCCATAAAGTTGTTTTCTTGCCATTTGAACAAATCCAACCATCTCATTCATCCCTGATCTTCCTCGACAAGTTCTAGACACCGCAACACCTTCATCCAACCTTCAGTTCCCTTTTCCCATCATTTTTCCACTTTCAAAGCTCCAAAAATAGCTCTCGGCCTCCTCCTGTAGATCCCCTGCAGCCTCCTGTAGAATTTCCTGTGAGTGATTTT
Source organism: Pinus tabuliformis (assembly GCA_031772625.1). NCBI lineage: Eukaryota > Viridiplantae > Streptophyta > Pinopsida > Pinales > Pinaceae > Pinus > Pinus tabuliformis. Next base: position 565,949,020 of record CM062814.1, on the reverse strand, counting down.
TCGAAGTCTGATCACAATGGAAGTCTTTAGAAGGGTACTAGGGGCTTCTTAAGACCTCTCCACACCTTCCTCCACCTCTGCAACAACCAACTACATCTTCCTTTGCCACCAAACCTCTGCAAAGTCATAACTAGATAAATCACAAGCATAATATTTCACATAAAATCACTCAAAAGTACAAAAAGATTATTTATTCTCATTTATATTCAAATGTATCTTGAATAAATGCAATTTTCCTTTTTAGTAGTCAATGGCACTCATTTCATTAGTTTCATCTCTTTTCTTGCAAAAGTAGGGTTAGTAGGTAAATTAGGGTTAGCTAGGGTTTGCTAGGTTTGCGTTACATTTCAGTTTTCCTTCTCTTTCTACAAGTAGAATAGCCTTTGTAGAGTTAGATTTCTTCCATGATAGTTAAAAGCTTCTTCTGAGAACTCACAGAAGTTGGCTTAAGCTCCTAGCGAACTTGCGTCAGCTGAACAAGTGACAGCCTGCAGTAAGAGCTAGTACTTGTTCATATAGCACCGTCGCTTCCAAGTTTGTTACGAACTACTGGGTTGATAAAAGTAAATTAGGGAGCCCCAGGAATTGCAACATTATTGCTGCAATACTGGTGCTTACCAGTTACTCTGTGAAGCAAAACTGATTCAGTTTCTTCTCCTTCATTTCCTTCATGTTAGCAGCTGTTTGTAAGTATGTAGAAGAAAGGGTTGCAATATGTGATGTATTCTCTCACTCATATGTAGAAAATAAGGCACCAATTCCTATAAGGGATAGGCAATTCATGCTGGTTGGGTGAAAATTCAAGGATATAAGGTGCAATAGAACTTCAAATTTCACACATGGGATAGAAAAGGGACTCAAAATTGTAATATGGTAATCAGAACATGAACAAAAGCAATGAACACAATAACAATAACTAGGAAAATTGTTACAAATTGATTACCTTCTTTTCCAAGTCAGTATGTAAGAGTTTCAAACATGTACCCAACCTTGATGGGAATTTTGGTGAACTCTAGATTGAATGAGCTGTAGATGCAAATCTTACTAGGATAAATTGTATTTGCAAAGGAAAACCTATGAAATATTTTTGGTGTGTATCCTAATATCCTAAGATTCAACACCTATGGATGTAATTTTTAAAATCTAAAAACCAATGTTCATTTCCACAGACATGAATATGCCTTGTTACTGCAAGTAAATATTTATCTTAAATGTTGACGAAATCCCTCAAAACCATCCAAATGCACTTTAGAACAAGTTTGAGTCTTTTAACTTTCATAACCCTGAAAATCAAGTATATGTCTCTTGGTATTGAAGCTTGCTTTAATCAACCTCTTTACAAATATGTGAGTAAAATTTGGCTCTCCTTGTTGAAATGGAGTATTGTCCCACTGCCACAATTTATAAAACCTCATCTGAAAATTAATGATTTCTTTATCTTAATCCAATTACGCACCATCTGTGGATCCGCTTGGAGTACACAAATACTCAGCAGTTATCTCTCTCACACAGACAAGTTATAACTTAAAAAACAAATATATTGGCACATAGACACTAAAACTTGAATAATTTTACTATTTGGACAACATAATATCTAAATGTACATTCAAAATAAAGGTGCATTTCATAGAATTCTATGCCCTTCATTCCAATTTTTATAATTACAACACTATGGCCACCCATTCAATTCAACCATGTCCGTTGATATCTCCTAGCGAGAAATGTTTAGTTCAATCCCTATTGCACATTTGTACTCTTTCCAGACTTCCATCAGATACATAGGCCACAATGCTGGATATCGTTTATTTAAATATCATGCCTACATTTGCCACAATTTTGACTTCTTAAACTCTTCCACTACTACAATGCTAAACATTGCGAACCGTGAAAAAAATTATAGGTTTAACTCTCTATAACAAAAATTACTTGGATCAATTTTCAAGTCGAAGTATGAGATTTCAAAACACATTTACCATAAAGAAAAGGTCACTAATGTCAAATATGAAAAATACAAGAAAAATGGCAGAAGCAAGATGTGGCAAGACAATAATATGATTAAAAGTTTTCCTAATTAAGAAGACACTTACAAGCAGTGGCATATTTTCCTTGATTGACACCTACGAGTCGCAAAAGTGTGGAGTATTAAATAGTATATTTAACTGAAAAATAAACAATTCATAATTCCCTTGTATCAACATTATAAATTGCACACATAACTAGTCCCTAACTAAAGACAGATTACCAAAATTGGGCTCAACAAACTTGATTATGAAATGCGAACCCCAGGGACTTCAAACAATGAAGGGTAAGATGTAGTTGATCTTTGATCTAGAACTGAACTCATGTCACTCTTGTTATCTTGTAGAATAATATACCTCGTTGAAGTTAAAATGTTTGCTACACAACCAATGTTTTACAAAATAAATAACATGAGTAAATGCAATTGAGACACATTGATCAGCTACAACATCACATGGATTTGTCAATTAAGAAATTGTACCTAATGAAAAGCAGTTGAAATGCTAACAGTTATATTGTATAAAAGTTGCATATATGTAAAATATGGGATCATGAGAGAATGATTGATTTCAAGAAATCAAATTAGAGTAGCCACTTCAATAAAGTTTTTTGACATACCCTTTTCCATAAAAATAGATATCCCCGAATGTGTCTGCCTGCTTCCCTGGCCAGCCATTTGTGACCCCTTTCCAAGGAAGGGAAGTGACAAAGTGAATGATGTACTCAACAAAAAATCATTCCGAAAAGGCTTTGGAATTGTATTTTCAGAAGTGACGTTTCATACAACCCCCCATTCAAAGCAAGATTAAGTATATCTATTTTATGTATTTTCTCTTCTACCATCACTTTTCATGTTACAAGGAAATAAATCATCTCCACTTCATGCATTATATGAAACCATAAAAAATATTTGGCTCAAAAGTATTAGGTACCAGTCTTCATTCTTGAAACAAAGATAGATGATTGCTATACATATTCATGTTAAATATCAAAGATGTTTCTCTATATAACATTTCTAATTTGCTAGCTGCATTTCCAAGTGCAGTTTGTATTAAGTGTTTGGTACGTTTTGGGGTGGATGCATATGTTCATTTACTCCCATTCTCTTCTATTGTACAATTGGAAAATGCCACACATTAACCATAACCCTAGAGGTGTCATGCCATTGATCCTTTTAATAAGAGGTCTTGTAGAATTGTTGTAAAGCTTTCAAAATTATAAATTTGGAAGAAGGATTCAATTTTCAATAGTTAATTGAGTTAAAATTGGACTCTGTCTCCTATTTCCACTCAGATTTGAGTTCTTGATTGGTTAAATTTTATTCCATCCTACATTGTCTCTCTCATCGCCAACGAGCTCTACAACCCTTCCTCACTTTAGCTTAGGAATTTCATCACCATTTTCCAACCCTATCAGCCTTATACCTCTGTAATAGGTAATGAGTTTCTAATTTGATATTTTTGTGACAGGAAAATGAGAATATCAACTTTTGTTATATAATTTGTATATAAAAACATGTTTTTTGGCTTAAACAATATGAATAGCATTCTGTAACTATGACTTCAATGGCATAATTGTCCAGGTTTTCTTAGATGATTCATAGTTAATTTTTATCACGACAGAGATATATCAACTCACAGATGTTAAGTGTCACAATTATAATTTTTCTATTTTTAAGTATGAAGTATAGAATTTCTTTAAATTTTTAAATTTTGAAGCATCAATAAATTTAGAAATATTAAACTTTTCCCTTCAAAGTCAAATGAATCTATGTACATCTCTCAGAAGGGTACACTTTGAAGTGAGATTTCAATGAAACTTTTGAACACAATTTTATAAAAATATATGGACAATTCTTTTGGTATCCGGATACCCATATGAGTCATTAATACTAATCATAATTGTAGAAGTTGCTTAGTAGGGAAAGGGGGTTAGCATATATGTTGTGTGCGAAAGAGTTTACAATGATTAAGGCTTGGTCAATTTGAAAAACAAATATGCAACATCCTTTGCATTAGATGATCCATGCACTTCAACTTTGCTAAGTCCTTGGGAAAATTTTCCACAGAGGATATCCGCCAAAAAATTAATCAATACCACACCTTCATGAGAAATTGTCTGACCTTAACATCGCATAAAGTAAGATGGGGAAACAAGATTTTTTTTAATTGTCTCTCTTACTCCTTTCTGGGTAAAATATGATCTCCATCCGTCAATTTCAAAGAAGGGAAAAAATATCCACTTCTATCTCCGAGATAAATAATTTTTTTTTATCAACTGATTCCCCTTCCAAGGACCTTTGCATCATCTCATCTATTATTTCTCCCTACAAAATAGGACATTATCACCGTGAAATATTTATAAATCAATTATTTTCACCTAGAGAAGAAGAGTGATATGAATGATCCATCAACTCTTTGGGTGTTTGTGTGTATTATTTGGTTGCATTATCCATTGAGTACATACCATAGAAGCAGATCTCCATCTAATCCCTGATCCAAATTCTTTATCTTAGATTCATCCAAATAATCCTAAAGAATGAATATCATAACTTTGAATGCGAAAATGATACCTATACATCATAACTTATAGGTCCAAATATACATATCAAAGCCTGTGCTTTTATTCTAGAACACTAAGAATATAACACCCCAGTTTAGATGGGTGTTTGCTAATGTGTAATAATAGAGAAAAATGAATAAATTGCACATATTAGGAGGGCATAGGTTGCAACCATGAGGAGGGTCTTCAGTAAATGAATGAAAAGGTTGAATCTTGTATCTCCCCTTCTCGTCACAAAATGATAGATTTCCCTTAATCTCAGTGAAGTATTGGAATAGGTATTGAGCTTGAAGAATAGTCTTTATGAAGAACATACTAGCATCCCTCATGATTCAAAGATCACATCTACAATGTCACAACAACCAAAGAATGTTTGGTTAAAATAAATTAAGAATTCTTAAATGAAATCTCTTAAACTAAAAAGGAGGAGAGAGAGCCATGATATCACCACTCACCCCATGGAGAATCCTAACTTTGATTTCTCTTATCGTTTCTGGGTAAAGAGGAATAATCTTAAAACTTTGTTCAATGTCGCTTATCGTATTTCCTTGGTCATGCATCTCCCCCATCATTTTATCCTTCACCCACAAACCAACATATTAATTGCAGAAAAACTCAAGAATGCTTCTCTATGCTAATGGAGGGGACTTTTTGTAAGAATGACTACTTGAGGATTGTAATGAGTACCAGTTGGTATGAATCATACCAAATGCATAAACAAATTGGCCAAAAGTTGTAGTAATCCCTGAACCAATGAAAACTCAATCTTCCATTACATAAAGATAAACATACGAATAATAATTAGTTGTTATGAGAGTATTCCAAGGAAACGTGGTGAGCAGAGTGTGGAAGAGTGAGGTATGAATGAGGTGTATGCATAGAATTTGTTAGGTCCCTATATTACTAGTGTAACCCCTTATTATATTGTTGTGCCCATGTAGTCCCCATATTTTTATTATTGTGCGCCATAGAAGCCCATTATTGTTATTATTATGCCCTGACATTATTATTGTTATGTCGGCTCTGATTATATTATGACCCCTTAGATTCGTATATATAGAAAGGAGGTCTTGTCATTTGTATCATCTAAGAATTGTTCATTTGTGTAATGTAAAGGAGGTTTCGCCCTCGAAGAGGCTTATTTTAAAGGCATTTATCTATCTCTTCTATCTTTTTGTGAGCTACTTTCATAACATTTGGTATCAGAGCTTTGGATTCTCGGGTTTCACTACTCCAAACAGGACATCATGGCATTTTCACTATAATTTTTTTCTGTGATGTTTTAGAAGAGAAAAAAAACCTATGTGAGATGAAATCATGCTAAACCTGGGGTCTGAATTTCAAATTTTTTCTCGCTATATTTTTGGAGATATGATCTGAGGAAGTTAGAGTTTTTGCAAGCTCCATAATTTCATCTAAAACAAGTCGTAGTGGAATTTTCACTATAAAATTTTTGACACAAAGTTTCAGAAGCTAAAAACAAAACCCATTTGAGAAGAAATCAGTGTAAACCTCGGATCAAATTTTCAGATCTTGGATGACTATATTTTCTGAAATATAATTTGAGGAAGTTAGAGAGTCTGCAGGCTATAGAATAACATCCCAAACAGGTGACCTGGGGAAATTGTCATAACTATTTCTCTGAGAATTAGATTGAAATTTCGTAAAACATTACATAAGGAGGACGAACTTTAGTTTTCTATTTATATTTTTCAGATCCAAAGGTAAAAACAATTACACATGGAACTTCATACAAGTTTTCTCTTCTGAAAAGGTATATAATCATGTCATCATGGGAGATTGTGCATAAATCCTTCTTGGATAATCAAATTTCTATTAGACTGGTGGCATTGGAAAGAGGACACAGAGGGCTACTGCAGGTTACAATTTTAGAACTTGAAGATCCAAAATTATCGAGGTACATTCATTTCAATATTGAGCTCCTAAAATCAAGAAAAGGCGATATGAGGATGTTTTATGGAAAGGATCCAGTAAATTGCATACTACAGATGGAGATTATTTTGATATACATGAAGTACAACTATTACAAAAGGTACGTATTGCATCTTCATATTTAGAACCGGATCAATTTTTATGGTATAAAGGGCTTTGTTCTCGTAAACCACTTGTTACGTGGTCAGTTTTCACAAAGGAAATGATAATGCATTATGAGGATACAAAGAGAAACACCTTCTTTATCCAATTGATAAATCTTAAACAAAAGTGTTCACTGGAACAGCACATTGAGGACTTTTAGAAATTGAATATAAGGGAAAAATGATATTCTAGAGAAGCATAGGATTGATGCCTCCATAGGGACTTTAAATGATAGCATTCAACATGAGGTTCATCTTTGGGAACTTGATTCATTGGAGAAGGCATTCAGGTTGGCAAGAAAAGTTAAAAGCAAAATTATGGCAACTGGGAGGTCTACCACTCACAAATATAAAGATGGAAGTGTTGTTTCTCCTAGCCTTCCACAACATACAAGGTTGACACCACAACAATTGGAGGAAAAAATAGCAAAAGGGCTTTGTTACAATTGTGATAACAAATACACTAAAGGTCATAGGTGTGCTGAGAAGAAATTATTTTACATAGATTATGAAGAGGAGGAAGAAAAGAATAAAGAAACATCAAAAGAAGAGGATATACACTAGGAACCAACCCCAGAGAAAGAAGAAATGAATTCGACCATATCTTGTAAATAATTGGCAAGAATTACCACTACTCAAACTCTCAAGATAGAAGGACATATCAAGAAGAAAATGGTTCAAAAAGTGAAAGATCACATCATGAATGAAGAAATGAATCCGACCATCTCTTGTAATGCATTGCCCAAATTTACCACTCCTCAAACTACCAATATAGAAGGACGTGTCAAGAAGAAAAATGTTCAAGAAGTGAAAGATCACATCGAGCATCAAGAAATGATCCGACCATATCTTGTAATGCACTGGGAGAAATTACCACTCCTTAAACTCTCAAGATAGAAGGACATATCAAGAAGAAAAATGTTCAAGAAGTGAAAGATCACATCGAGCATCAACAACAAGTTCTCCAACTTTCAAAGGACAACGCCACTTTGGTGCAAAACCAAATGAAACAATAGGCAGATCAACATTGCAATGAAAGAAGTTTTGATGTAGGAGATTGGGTATTTTTACAGCTACATCTCAAGCAAGATATTTATGAGAAGGAAATGTTGGCAATACTACATGCACTTAAGAAATGGTGACCTTACCTAATGGGAAGACACTTCAAGTTAAAATGGATCATGATAGTCTTAAATACTTTTTAGAACAAAGATTATCTTTAGAAGAACATAAAAAATGGGTGACAAATATGTTGGGTTATGACTTTGAAATCATCTACAAAAAAGGGAATAAAATTGCTGTTGCAAATGCACTCTCAAGAAAGGATGAGGTTGTGGAAGCATTGTTTTGTGTTATTTCTATTATCCAACAAGATTGGACAAATGAAGCAATGGATGAATGGAAGAAGGATGAAGAAGTGTGGCCACTCATTCAAAAGTTGCAGAAGATCCTAGTTCAAATAATATTGCTAGAACTTGACGAGGAAGGAAAAATCATATTGTAATTTGGAGCAACCATAGAAACAAGAACCCAACAACTACGAAATTGATCAATTTTAGAGTATATCATCAATGGAAGAACTTACCCACTGAAGATTCCACATGTAAGGATAAGAATTTTGTACAGAAGCATCAAGAACTACTCAAGCATGGAGGACAACACTTTTTGAAGGAGAGGGGCATGTTAGGGCCCTATATTACTACTGTAACTCCTTATTGTTATTAGTACAACCCCCTTATTATATTTTTGTGCCCATGTAGTCCCCATATTTTTATTATTGTGCCCCATAGAAGCCCACTATTGTTATTATTGTGCCCTTACATTATTATTGTTATGTCAGATCTGATCATATTATGATGCCTTATACTCCTATATATAGAAAGGAGGTCTTGTCATTTGCATCATCTAAGAATTGTTCATTTGTGTAATGTAAAGTAGGTTTCCCCCTCGAAGAGGCTTATTTTGAAGTCGTTTATCTATGTCTTCTATCTTTCTATGAGCTGGTTTCATAACAGAATTCACCAAAAATAGCAGGCCTCCTCCAATATCTCCACCTATCGATACACATAGGACTTGTCATTTTTCTTTGGTAGATTCCCTGGTTAAATATGTTGTAACGATTTCATTCTAGTGGGAAAATAGAGCATATTTCTTGTCATTTTAGTCTAAAAACACACATCCACAGTTGCTTGCAACCCATGTTTCTTCTCTCAAAATGAATTACATCTTCTCTCAAGCTCTGTCATAAGGGAAGGAGTCCTCTTCTTTTAGATTTTGTGTTCATTAGGAAAATGTTAGAACTAAGGCTTGTGCAGGCGAGTATTGTGAAGAAAGTGTTGGAATCCATCAAGGACCTCATCACCGATGCTAACTTTGATTTCTCAACCACGAGCTTCTCCTTGCAGAGTATGGACTCGAGCCATGTTTCCCTCGTTTCTTTGTTTCTAAGGTTTGAGGGCTTCGAGCACTATTGTTGTGACTAGAACATGTCCATGGGGATGAACCTCAATAATATGGCCAATATGCTCAAGTGCACCAACAATGATGACATCATCACCACCAAGGCTGACGTCGGAGGCGACACCATTACCTTCATGTTTGAAAGCCCTAGTAAGTTGAAGCGACCTCCATATACCTAATGTTTCATTTTGATTTCAATCATTCAATATTTCATTTTCCTTTTAGGTTTTATAATTGATGGGTTTTGTCTTTCTATGGGTTCAAACTAGGAAAAGATTTCAGACTTCAAAACGAAGTTAATGGACATTAACAGCAAGCATCTGGGCATTCCAAAGTTAGAGTACCATGCCATTGTCAGGATTCCATCTCAAGAATTTTGTCGCATCTACAAGGATCTAAACTCCATTGAGAGCACCAGTGAGTAACAATCATGCTACTGAATTATTGAATGAAAAGATCATGTTTTGCTTGTTTTGGGATTTGAACCTAGGCTAGTTAATGTCAGTTGGAGTGAACCCATTACTTTTGCTAAGTCATTTCCCAACCAAGGTAGTGTCATGTCTTGAGAAAATGGGATGGGTCTGGCATATACATGATACTATGAAGATAAAATCCATGTAAAGTGGGATCAGGTGCATATTATAGTTTAGTAACATGAAGAAATCTAGGCCCAAGCCATATCCATATTAGCCTAGGGCCTATATCGGTCTGGAATATCAAATGAACCATTGCACTATTACACATGCACAATTTGGTTGATTCCAATCCTAACCTAAATAGAATAGAGGAGAGAGAGCCATGATATCACCACTCACCCCATGGAGAATCCTAACTTTGATTGCTCTTATCTTTTGTGGGTATAGAGGAATCATCTTCAAACTCTGTTCAATATCGCTTATGTCTTTCCCTGGTCATGCAACTCCCCCATCATTTTATCCTTCACCCACAAACAAACATATTAATTGTAGAAAAACACAAGAATGCTTCTCTATGCTAATGGAGGGAAATTTTTGTAAACGTAACTACTTGAGGATTATAATGAGTACCTAGTGCTATGAATCTAATCAACTGCATAACAAAATTGGCCACAAGTTGCAGTAACCCTTAAACCAATGAAAACTCAATATTACAATAAACAAAGATAAACATACAAATATTAATTAGTTACCATGAGAGAATTCCATGGAAAAGTGGTGAGTAGAGTCTGGAAGAGCGGTGTGGCTTTGATTTCTTCAACCACACATGGATCACTGTCACAGTCTATTGAAGAGTGGTGTGGCCTTCAGTTATTCAACTACCCATGGATCGTTGTAATAATCTATTGAGATCCATAATTGCATATGTCGACCATTTGTTTGAACTCGGAATATGCAATCACAACAACTAACATAATTCTAACTAACCAAACTCACCCTAACCAACCAAAATTCGCATTGAACTCCTGATAATGTTTCAATCATCTAACACAATATCGATGGTCTGAAATACTATAGAGTGGCAGTTGGGGGAGATTTTCTCAAAGGTAACACCTTACGACATAATTAATAGTGTAGATAACCATTACTCATCACTAATGCAAATTGGTTTTTTATTATTTATGAAAACTACACTATCACATACCCTCTAATAATCCATAACTAAATAACCTTTTACTCCTACTAAATATCTAAAAATATAACTTTTTATTTTTTAATAATAAAAAGTTTTTTTCATTTTACTACTATACGTAAGAGTATAGTGTTGAATTTGAAATGAATGATATATGTACATTTAAGCACTAATAAAACGCCTTTTGTTCCGTTGTTTTTTCTAACACGTTAGATAGGATATTTGATTAAAATCTTCATTTTGTTTAATTTAATATAAATATGAGTGTATAAAAAAAATTAACTTATGATAAATTAGGTTAGTTAAGATATTCTCAACAGTTGTAATTTAAAGTGAATGCCATTTTCTTCCATTAAAATCTATAGATTATTATATCAAACAAATGAGTTTTTTTTTCCAAAGAAAAAATCAAACTTCTTTTTAAGGCAATAAAAAGTTACATAGTATATGCATTTAAGCATTCAATGAACTGTATGTTTTTCATCAAAACATAGAGTTGTTCTGAGATGGTAAGCAAAAAACTCTTACTCTTCCATCTCAATGTGCAAATGAAATCACTGAGCCAGATCCCGAGCCTCCTCATAGAGGAAAACAACCAAATCGGGAGTCTGGTCAGCATTCTATCATCGACGTATTTCAGGAAGGAACCCAAAAATCATTGAAACTATCTCAAAGTGAAAAGAAGACTCTGCACCAATTCTTGAGCCTCCTCATAGAGGAGAAAAACCCAAACAAGAGTATGGTCAGCAGCCAGTCATAAAAAACATAAGAGCCCAATATCATTATCTGTTTTCAATTCTTTCTCTCTTTGGTCTCAAAAAGGAGGCTGATCCAACACATGGATCTCTTCAAACTCGGATTATTCTATCCTCCAATAGTCCATATCTTGTTGGACACCCGCTTTAGAATGATGGTCTGCTGCACTGTTCTGTTCCCTGTAAATATGACATATTTTGATATCATTAAAAAATTGTTTAAGATATTTAGCTTCTTCTAACAAAGGATATAGAATATAATTCTGACATCTGCTCTTGCGATTGAACCATTTGATAATATTCATAAAGCCCGAAAATTTGAACTAAAAGAATTCCCAAGTGGGTGAGCCAACAGAGTAGGAGTTTTAATGCTAGAAGTTTAGCATAATTATTGGATCCTTCACCCAGTCCTACTGAGGCTTTTAGGCTTCTATGAGCATTCATGTGTATCACCATGCCTACCCCACATCTATTATTTTGATCTGATGCCCCGTCAAAATAAGCCCAGGGGATGTTTTCTATGATCTGTTCCTCCCTTATTACCCTTGGAATTGCTTCCCAGGTTGGCTCAGGTATGCTTCCATAGATTACAACACATTCTGTAGCAATATGCCATGCTGAGGGAACCAAATCCTTGAATATACTTTTTCTTTGGGCCATCCATATACCCCAAGATATAGTAAGAGGGAGATTTCATAGGTTTCCTTCCGAAGAGTCCTTCCACCACTTTTGCCATACCTCTGTTAGGACTTCCCCTTCCCATTTCTTATTGTTCTGTAGCAACCTCCCATATTCCAACCAAACCACCCTAGTAAAAGGGAATTTTAGAAAGAGGTGTTGGATCGATTCTATATCATTTTTTGCACAAGGCACACCTACTTAGACGCGACTTAAATCTCCTTTGTAAAATATCCCATGTTGGAACTTTGTTTCTTAGGATGCACTATAAGAGGATTCTTGCTTTTGATGGGCATTTTAGCTTCCAAATGTGATTCACCCACCATTCCGGATTCCCCCATCCCTTTTTTGACATAAGGAATTTGTATCCATATTTTGGGGAATAAATACCCGAAGGGGCATGTGCCCACACTAGCCGGTCTAGTCAATTTCTAAGCCTAACATTTGATCTTGATAGTTCCTTGGTGTAGTGATGCCACTCCTCCATCCATTGTTGGTCAAGGTTAAGGTCTGTCCCAGATAACCATGCTTGGCCCCATATAGTGGAGTGGCCAACTTTTTCAATCTGGTTTATATGGTGTATGCCTCTTGATTCGAGATAATTAATAATACCTGGGATAGTGAGTAGCCTTTGATGCATCCCAAACGAATGAGTTATATTCACAACAACATTATATATGATTTATTAAATCAAACCAAGAGTTTATTCGCAACAACTTTATATATGATTTTTATTATTGTAATAATTGTATATTTTAATTATAATTTTTTTCTTAATTGTATATATATGATTGGCAAAGTTATTTAAAAAAAAAAAAAATCCAACAAAACCCAAAATTAAAGTATATTCATATTTCATTTTAATTCCTAACTTACATTTTTTTAGATGGAAAAACCTCAAAGAAACCCCCAATACTCTTCCATTGCTAAATGTTTGCGTGTAAAACAAATGTGTGTCATACATGTAGATAATTTTGACCAATTCTTATTGCTACATTACCACTAAAATGTTTCTCGAACCCCATCCTCTATCATATTATCCTTGCAATTTATAGGGATACGAAACACTCAAGAAAAATGTAGCTAACAATTCTTCATGTTACAAACTACCATCTTCACCATGACAAAATGACAAGGAAGGGATAAAAAGTGAATTGCAGAATACAAACCGAAAACCATGAACACATTGTACATAGGTGAAGTGACAACTCACTTAAAACCACGAAACTAATAAATTTTTATGTCATTTTTGGACGAGGCAACGGACCATCATTTTTGGCATTGTTATGCTAGCCGCGAGCAAATTCTGGCATTGTTCCTGCATCCTAATTCTGCCAAAAGTGCAATATGATCGTATGACCACTCATGAGAATGAATGCATATGTCTTTACGTAGGCTCTCCTCATCAAACATCTCTCGTAGACACTCCACCATAAGTGAATCCGCTTTATATAAAATATAATCTAGAGTTTCAAAAAAATATCTAGTACAGTTGGTGACTGAAGGTTCATTTTTGCAGGGTCAATTCTTCTTTGTTGATGGTCTAAACCTTATTCTACTCCTAACATTCTTGCAAAGGAAGAATAAGCACTAACCAGAGCTAGTTGGTAAAAGACTTTACTTGCGGGATGTAATATACCAAGGGGATTTGTTGTTAAGTCTAGATGTGAAGGTTCAACATTTCCCATCGAAAGGTGCACTTGCAGGAATTTACTTGAATTCGCCACAAACTAACATAGGTATGATTGCACTGGTAGTTATTTTTTGTAGTCCTTTAAGAAGAGTACGAACCTTCCAAAGTTTGACATCATTGAGATCCATATTGACATTTATGTGTGTATTCGCCACATAAATAAGTTGATGTTTTCCTGGTGCAAGCACATCGATCCTATGGAACTTAGTGTATTTTGCCTCCAAAACTACAATCAAAGAAACGTTGTCCTTGAGTAACCAACTAAGAGAAATCTTTTTATGAGTTGATCGAACCACAACTTCTGACATAGACTATGGAGCTCTATCGAATTCAACCTCATATTTTTTAACAAGTGAAAAATGATCACAAAGGAAAAATGTTGCACAACCATTAATCGCATAGGTTGTGCGAGTATAAACCTCTGTTGTTTTCTTCTTGTAAAAATTTGTGTACCCATTCTTTTCTAATTTAGGTGCAAAGGACTCCTCAAAATGATTGCTTTAAACCTCTTGAAGGCAAATAATATTTGATTGGTAACCAAAAAGTTCACTGACCTGTAGCCATGGCCTTTGGCCGTAGAAACACTCGGATTACAAGAAAAGATATCACTTTGAACCTCTTGAAGGCAAATAATATCTGCCTGAAAACCAATAATTTCACGGACCTGTAGCCATAACCTTTGGTCGTAGAAAATATGAACCTTAAGAACACGAAATTACAGGTAAGGACAAAGACAATAAGAACAAGAAATTACATGTGAGGACGAAGCTGGCGGGAACAGTGATAGAGATGACGACGAAACAACGATAGTAACTTTTACACTTGCCCATTTCTTTACTCAAAAGAATGACGAAAATGAAGAGCTGGGATTGGTTGGGTTGAATATTGTTTTCCCAGGACAAGCCCACAATGAAAACACCTTTGGTGTAATGATATATAGGAAAGGATTAAAACTAGAATTGTATTTCAAATAGTTATGTATATTTCATGGTATCTTCCAATTTATATGTAGCCTTATGTATATTTCATGGTATCTAAAGGATTAAAACTAGAATTGTATTTCAAATAGTTATGTATATTTCATGGTATCTTCCAATTTATATGTAGCCTTATGTATATTTCATGGTATCTTCCAATTTATATGTAGCGACATCCTTATCATGATAGAAACAATTTTATTGATTATTTTGGAAATATTTTAATTCTAAAGTATTATCACTTTATTTTAAGGATTTCAATAGAATTTTCTTTAGAAATATTTCTTGTTTTATCAATTTTTAGGATTAAGAACATATTTTTAAGTAAATAAAGGTAGAAAACATAATGTGCTTTAATGTTAACATTAAAAAATTATTTTTTTTTTGTCATCTATATCAATCCTTTTATAGTGGAAAAGAAGAAAGAATCAACTCACATGATTATTTTTACCATTAGGACCACTTTTGGGAAATGGGGGTTTTAAAACTTCTAGGAGAAGTATCATGAATTAATGGAATTTATCGGGGCTAAAACTTTGTTTCTTTAGCAAGAACTTTTCTTTCCTATTTTTCACATAGGATACTTTCTAACAATACAAGAATCACCTCAATTGGAATCCCTATGCAAAAGCTATGCCACTCAGAAGCTGACCTTCCTATTTTGACCATCATAATTCGAGAGGATGCCATGTCAACTCCCATTATATATGAAAAATAGGTTATCCATGTGATCATGATCAAGAAGACTCTAGAAAAGTCAATATTGTAACTCTAGTTAAGAAATTTAGTCAAACCTAAACACTAATAGGCTATTAGGTTGTGTTATAACCAAACTGTTAGTGTTAGAAATTGCTATTTGGGACTACTATACAATATTTCACATTAATTTTCAATCTAGGGCTCATCTTCCATTTCAATGTTATGTGCAAATTATATGCATGCAACAAATCCCTTTCTAATGCTTCTAGTTCTTAATGATCATGCAACTAAAATCTCACACTTGTAGATGATAACTTACTCAAACAGTAAAAGATAGCAACTCCATACAATTCAATCAAATCTAGAAATATTAGCTTTAGCTTCACCCAATCACAAACTTATAATGAAAGAAGAATGCATTCATTGTAAATTAAAAGGAATGAATTTTAATCTAAAAGTAATTCCCAACGATTAAAACATATGAAACAAAACCCTATCTTAATTGTAATTGAGATCTCTGCAAGCATCAGTGATTACACCACTCTACAAATAATCAATAATTAATCCACTTTGCAAGCAACAACAATTAGATCATTCTAAAAATGATCAACAATTAACTCACTCTACACGTAACAACAATTAGATCAACATACCAAAAGGGTCACTTGATAGTGTCCATTCCTTGAGCTTATATCATTTGTATACAACCAATCAATTGCACTCTTCCAAACCATCACATGATTAACCCAAACTAAGTAGAAAATACTCAACATTCCTATATTATCACTTAAATAATATAATTCATAAACAAGGCTATCCCTTAGGTCAAGATATAGGTCACAAGAAAAATTTCATCAAAGAAAGGATAACATATGAAAGTTAATTGGCCTCATAATAAGGTAATGGATGGAATAAAAGGGGCATTTTATTGCCCAAAATCTCCCACCAAGTAGCTCTATAACATCTCCCTATGCATCCAACTTCATATGAAGTTTTCACTTTCCCATGAGTAAGTTTCCTGGAATATGCTGAGCTGGTAGGACTCTTGTGTCTCTTATCCTAGAGCCCTGAATCTTGCTGACGCCCTGACTTCTACTCCCAAAAACCATTCTATTTATGTCAACTCATACACTGGTTTGTACTTCTCTAGGGTTAGCCAAATCAGATGGAAGTGGAATTTTAGCACAATCCACTAAGGACCCCTTTTCTCTATACATTGTAATAATTGTCCAGGCTTCCTATTACTCTTAGGATATTTGGGTACCCAAAGGGCTCTCTAGTTTTGATAGCCAATGAAGATAACTCTTACCTCCTACTGGAACATTATAAGGCTTCAGTGGCTATATGATCAACAAATTTCACAAACTGCTCAATTAATTGTGTTTGGAAATTAAAAATCATTCTTGAGAGGTCAATGATTTGTTAATAAAGCCTTGGTCCCTAATACAATCACTTGTATTAAAGGTCTCTACTCTGACCGTGATTTCACATGTGGTCAGAGTTCCTTCCACATTCTCCTGAGCTATTTTCTACTTAACTCGATGCAAGAGGCGAGACACAAAATCCTAGAACTCAAGATCACCAACGTAATTTGTGGGATTGAATTTACTTTCATATGGAAGAATAATATCATTAAGGTAAAATTCACATAAAGAGTTTTTTGTAGTTGTATCAGCTTCATAGAAGGCTTTCCAGAAAGATTTAGCATGTGTAAACTGATAAGGAGCTTTACCTTCAATGATAAATGTGTGTTGAAAGAAAAAAAATTGTTCCTGTAAAAATAAAGCATATATTGGGGATGGTGACTGACAATTTGGTAACTCTTGAACAAGTGACCTTATCTATTATTTTTATTCCTTTTGTTTCTCTACCTATGCATGTGCAACCTTTAAATTTTCCAAATCCTCCTTTCATTTTTCTTTCTCTATCCTATATTTTTTTAATTCATCTGATTTTCTTCTCTTCATGCTTCTGATAGTTTGATGATGCACATCCAAAGGAACGATGCCTATCTCATAAGATAATTCCAACATTTTCTATTTATTGAGTTTTACATGCAAGAACATAGAAGAAAGAAAAGTATAAGTGGAGGCTCAAAATTCCTTTGTCTCTGTTTTAGTATGTCTATAAACCTCCTAAAATTTTATGTCTCGAAGCTCATTTTTAATGGAATGGGTTTCTTTCCTTAGTTCTTCAACTACTTTCTCTTACTTGACGAGGATCAACTTTGTCACCCTAGGTGATTTTCTCAATTGTTTCTTCAATGTTTTAATTAATGGTTTCAACATTCAATTTTCTCCCTTTAGTTTTCAACTCATTTAACCAAAACAAAGGATTTATTCTCACTTCATGTGGAATCCATCATACTAGATTCTCCTTATTCTTTCTTTATACTCACAACATTCCCAGTGTTGAATGGATTCTCTGTAGCTAGTTCTTGTGTAGCAACTATAGTGTTAGTTTCTGCATTTGTATCAGGTTCTTTTCTAACCATCGCATCAATTCCTACTATAGTTTGTTCTTGTGTAATAACTACAGTATTCAATTTTGTCTTCATGACAAGTTTTTGTGTGATCAACACGTCACTACCTAATGTAGCTAGTTCTTATGTAGTAGCTGATGAGCACCAGTATTGTAGCAAGGATGTTGCAAATCCTTGGTCTACCAAGTTTACTTCATCAACCAGAGGTTTGTACAAACTTGGAGGTGACAGTGTTGTAAACGCAAATAGATGTAACTAGTCTACTCTTTGTCACTGTTGAGCTGGGGTGATAGACCACTAGGGTTTCTCAAAACAACCTTCTATTGACTAGAGGAATTCTGACTACCAAATGGAGAGGGGAAATCTACCCTAATTGGGGGAAAATAAATGCTGCCTATTGCAAGAATGAATGACTTACAGAATGCTTGAAACATAATATGAAATCCTCTATCTACTTTCTAACATACCTTGCTTCCAAAAGAACCCTACTTTAACACTTGTGAGGTTTTAACTAATCTAAGCACGAAATCTAATCTTGAGAGTACTAACTGCTGTGTGCATAAATAAATAAAAAAGAACTCCTTTTCTTATCATTTTGCTTGAAAAATGTAATTGCTAATCCTTCCTTGTTCTTTGGCAGGGGAGACAGGTGTGGAGGAAGAGGAGTACAATGGTTCTGATGGCTTGGAGGGAATGTATGGGCCTAATAATGGCTTTAGTGATGATGTTTCTCAATTCGGGCTCAAAATAGGCTACTACAGGTTTTCCTGTAGGATGTCTACATGATGTACTGGTTCTCCTACAAGATCCCATGTTTTACTACAGAAACAGAATGAAAGCTTAGGGAGTGGTCTAGAAGGTGGAATAGAGCTTGGAAAAGGTGGATAAGGAGGGAATAAGGCATGGAAGTGGTAGGCACTACTCAGAACTCAAGAAAAAGATTTAGGATGGTTAGATTTAATTAATGGAAATGGTAAGATTTCCTCATGAAACAAGAATTCGAATTGAGACCTTAGTGAATTTTGGAAATCATGGGTGGATATGGTTTGGTTGAGGTTGATGAGATGAAGTCTCCCTATAATGTAGAAAATCCTTCAACAACACACATCATTGTTGGCATTTATACATAAATCTATCTAAAAATAAGAAGGGTTTACTTAAATAGAAGAAAGCAGAGTTGTCACCATCTATTTGCTAAGTTAATGCATGGAAGTGCTTGAAACCAATACAAAAGCGATATGAAATCAATGAAAAACATAAGAGATTAGAAGTGCCAATTGCATCTTATCCTATGAAACTGAAATATAATGACCTAATTAGTAGGAAACCCTTGATTACACAAAAAGCAATAATTCTGTTTTTTGGGTTGTATGGGAAGTGTTCCTCAAGCCATGATCCGTGAAAGGGAGAAATGAGGTGAAAACAACTTAATGTCAGGCTTTTTGGAATATCTTCTTGTCACTATCATGCTACTGTTATAACTATCTATAAGTGGAAGCAAACAAATTAATCCTACCAACATTTGCAAATTAACAACACCAAAATCAACTGAGAAACTAACCATGAGCATAATCTAAACATACATATACAACAAGAGAAACCTCTATTGCTAGGGTTGGTCCCTAACCCAAGAGCTTCAGCCCTCTGAGTCAACTCAGTTCTGGCTCAACTGAATGCTTCTCGTTTTCATTAAAATATCAAAAACACACAAGAGTGCTTGGTTACAATGCTTCAACTCGAAAATTATGCCTATCTATCTTGAACAAAAAAATCTGAATCCTAATGAGGCTTTAGGCCTCTTGATTTATACAACTGAAGTTACCAACAACTTCCTTAAATTTAGGGAGGCTTAGCTCCCAATCTCGAGATCAACTAGTCTTCAACTGTCACTAGCTTGGCTACCAATGAACCTCATGACTCGGCTGCTTGCAACTTTGAGCTGATGAGATTTGATTGAGGAATCTTCGAGTGAGTGAGGAGTTAAGGAGGGAGATGCTATCTCCTAGAATCCCTCTTGCTTTTATTCATTGGAGTTCCTACACTTTAATTAGCCAAAATTTGTTCCAAAACCTACAATCAATGCACATTAGACCACTAGACATAACATCTCATCTTTACTCTCATCATTAAGCAAAATATAATTAAAACATGTAAAGAATTATGAGAAAAGTGGATTTTAGTAAGTTGGGTGTGCATTAAGGTCCATATAATTTACCCGTTGATGAGCCTCATCATCAACCCCCTACTGAAAATGTTTCTCATCCTCTGAGAAACTCAATCTATGTCAATGTCCTTCATTGCATTGGTGGCCTCAATCTCATGGATAAAACCCTACATTCCTCTGTATCTCCTCCCACTGCTTTCTTTCTTCTTCTTATTTCCTCACCTATAACATACCTAAAAGCAATGTTGGGATGAGTTTCAATCCAATCCAGTTCACTTTGAGTCTCTGTAATGTTTTCTTATACATTGGGAATCTTTCTAGTGCATCCCTCATTCTATCACGAGTAGTATATTCTTTGATCTTTAAGCTATAGGGTAGGGTGTTCCATCTCCTTTGGCAGGCTTGTTATCTTTCATCTCCTAAAAATCTTATCATGTCTCCAAAATGAGTGATTACATCTTCTTTTACAGCAAGGTATCATGATGCAATCTTGGGATCATTTGCAATGAGCTTGGGAGTGCTAGTGACATCCATGGACTTAGGATGTTCTGCTCTCATGAAAAGGGGTTCTGCTTCTTCTCTTGCAAATACCCTTTTCATTTTTGTAGCTCTGGCTTCCTCATTACTCATCCAAGTTACCAAGGCCATTAGTTTTAACTCCCCTAGCTTTGGATTGGGTCCCACACATTCAAATATGTCAGAGCTAAATTTTGTAGGTAGAATTCAAATATATTTTCTCTATCCTCCAAGGTGCTTTGGTCATAGAGGTCAATGAATTGCATAGTTCCTCTTTGTGCGAGGGTTTTTATCGGAAACTGCAGCCATTACTCTTTGAGGCATAAATCATATGATTTTGCTGGCATCGTGCATTGAATTGCCTCCATGGATACAATTTCCATAGTTTCCAATTGGACTTCCTTTTCTTCTAGCTGATTCCTTAGCCATGTGTTCTTAGCCTCTAATTGAGAATTCATCAATTTTTCCCTATCTCTTATGCTACTTAATTTTCTTCCCATTTCTTGTAGTTTCTCTTCCATGTGTCCTACATCCTCCACCCCTTTTGATTTACCAATTTTCATCCATCGATGTTTTCTTGCTCTCCCTTTTTCAAGTTCAAAGAATAGAGGAATGAAAAATTTTCTTGGTATCATCCTACCTCCTTCAATGAATTTGTAGTAGGAGTTGAGGTTTGGCTTTGGGCTAGGCTCCTTCAGCTCATGGGCCCCTTCCTCTATTTTTTCTTGAGTAATTTCTACCTCTTTTCCTCCCATTTTCCCTTCCAACCTTTCCTAATCTTTTTTTTGTGTTTCCTATAGCTTTGATAAGGTTTCCTATAGGATCATTTTTGCTTCTTGTAGTCCTGTTTGTGTTTCCTATAGGAGACCTTTCCCTTTTTGTGAAGGGGTCAAAGGTTGTTTAACTTGTTTTGTTGAGGGCGGGCTTGTTATAGACATTTTTGGGCACTGCAACCCCAATCATAAATGTCCATAAACCAAGGGCTCCTAAGTCCCTAAAGGTGTTGTTCCAACCCCTAAAAGAACAAGGTCAACTGATTACAGCATCTCCCAGAAGTTCTCCATGAAAAACTACTCAGAACTGGTCAAAACTGGACCATTTCAACTGCTCCATGGTCAAAGTGCGTTGCATCCCACCTACCTACACACAGTAGGTGCGATGCATGTTGAAAATCCCTTCTATGGGGTGCGATGGGCAAGAGTGGACAAATGGCAGGGTCAATCCGCAAGGTGGAGGATCATGGAATCTTCCAGAAACTTCTCCTGTGACACTTGCCTCTCTGCATTTGCCCAGGGATGAGTAAGAGATCATCAATCTCCAAGTGGAATCAAGAACTATTAGAGAGAGGACACTAATCAAATCTCAAAAGCTGACTCACCCCCCTTGCAAACATCTATATATGGATCCCTCATCCCAGCGATGCAGAGGCTGGAATTTTGTATCTTGTAAGGAAGTGTTGTTGGTTTCTTGGTGCAATATCATAATGTTGGGTGATCTAAGCTTTTCATGAGGTGAAGAAGGGCTTTCTTGCTGAGAGGATGATGTTGCGTCAGAACAATTGGTTGTAATCCTCTTTGCTCTTTCTTGATTATCAATAAATCTTTTCAAGTTTTCCTCCACATTCTTGTATGATTGATGTTATATGCATTTGTGTGGTCAATATATATCTGGTCCTATATTGTTTATGATAATAGATCTATGTTCTTGGATAGTGTTATGCTGCTTTGATTCTACAGGTGCTCTTTGACGCTCGGTAAATGAGGAAGCGAGTGGCAAAGACCTATCAGAAGGGAGAGGAATCGAGCAAGGAACCAAGTGCAAGACAGAGGTTGGTCTCCTTATTCCCCTCTTATCTATTTCTCATAAAGGAAAATGAAATTAGTTTTAGTTTGTTTGTTTCTAAGGTAGCTACCAGCCTTAGTGGGACTAGCAGCTCTGCATAGACACTAGTTTTCCCGATAACAAAATGGTGACTCCGCTGGGGATCGAATAGGTTGTTTGTTTATCTACATTTGTTTACTTTATAAACTTACAGATGGAGCCTGAAGTCAAGCCAGCTAGCCTTCGAACTGCATTTGCTATGCAAGTGCAAAGTAGATCAACGCTACTTTAATCTATCTCCGGGTTATGTTTATGAATTAACAATTGATTTACAAGCTCTCTAATTGCCCTTGTGGTGGCTCTAGTAATCTCCTTAGATCTACCCCTATGATTCATTTACTGATTACCACTTGCTCGGCCTAAATCCCTGAACTGAGCTGCAAACTGTGACCCGGAACCCAGTTAAAGTCTCGTCCCTGGTCCATCGCACTATCTCTTCTTTGAAACCTGAATGCATCACACTTCCCGAGTGTGGTAGGTGCGTTGCATTTCAGTTTCCCTGTGCTACAGGTGCGCTGATCAGACCTCTTCTGCTCTTAGATTTTGGTTTCTGTGTTCACACTTTTCAGTTCTCTTCAAGAGTTTTGCTCCCTGTAGTCAATACACCTCTGTTGGAAACCCCCTTCCTTGCCATTATTCCGCCTCCATTGTGTAAAGAACTGTAAATGTTTTTATGTATTTTGAGCAATTTTCAGTTCTCTTTTACAAAGAAGTAGCGTAATTGTACCGTCGTTTCTTGATTTGAAAGTGTTGCAAGTGTCATTTTCAGTCATAGAAGAGAATCTGATTGTTCTTGATAGTCGATTACATTGTTACTCTTGTATTTGATTTGAATTAGTAGTTTTTCAAGTGTCGAAAGCAAGTTTTCATTTTGAAGTTGCAAGTGTCATCATTGTCATCATTTGGTCTTGAAAAGAAACTTGTTAGTAGCGTCACTTAGAAAAATAATTCAGATTTGCGCTTAGCTTTCTTTTTATCATTCACACATTAAGAAGGCTGAAAACAAAACATGCACGTGCATTTTCATTTAGACTATTTGTTGGTTTGATTTAGGACAGTGCATATAGTGTGTGCTCTTTGCTCTATGTTGAAAGAAAGCCATCTCTCTTTCCTTAGTAGCTAGGATTTTCATTGCAAAAAGAAGATTAAATGACTGTTTATCATCTTAGATTGCATTTTAGAAATTGTACATCTACATCACGTGGTGAACCTGAAAGACAAATTTCTTAAGCAAGATCAACTATAAAATAACTTTAATGAATCTAAAAGCTCTTTGGAACCTAACGCACAACATCTAGAAGTCTAGGCTAGAGACGTATTCCAGAGTCGTAAAGCCTGGTAACTGTTTTTTTCACTGTTGGTTGGGTGATTCCTCCACTTTGAGACGACAAGTGTCAGTACGGACTTGTGCTCCCACGTACCGTCGAGTATATTTTGGGAGACCACAATAGGCTATATCCTTTATCCATAGGAAGCCGTGTCTTCCACCCTATCGATCACAATCCACTGAACACAGCATTCGAGAAGATTGACTGCCGTACCGTAAAAAATATTCTGCAGTTTTGCAATTGGTTTGGTAATCCCTCTGTCTAGATTTCCAAAGCAGTCTCTTTCGTTCCTTTTCAGACTCCTTAAAGGAAAATGTCCATCTGAGCACTTGTCACTTCAATCTCATTAAAAATTGAAGGCGACTAGAGTCATCTTTTGTTTTTTCTTGACTCTTAAAAATTGAAAAAAAAAATTGTGTCAAAGCGTCTAAAATTCATCTAATTCGGAAACATACTTCCCCTTGATTTTTAGTTGATCGAGTAATCCGCAATCATGGAAGAAAGTCAATTGAAACCCCGTCATTCGTGGAGGCTTACGAGTCAACCGTCTTTGTCCCCAGAATCGAAACTGTTACGGACAAAGCGAACTTGTTTAATCGGTTCCAAATCCCCTGGCAAAGTTAGAACAAGTGTTCCAACACCATCAGAGACTCCGGTTACTCCAAACATTTCTGGTATCCCTGCCTTTACAGAAGAAGTTCAGCAGCCACCAAAGGACAGTAGAACTGATCCTAGTGTGAAGGTAAACACTTGTATTACTAAACCAACTCCATCTATAGCTAATTCTGATGGTGTTAATCCCTAAACATCTGTCGCTATAGATTCTATACCTTCTTCGACACCAGAAATATTCTACGGACCTGACGGTCTGCCTCTTCCACCTGGTCTGATTGCTATAGAAGAGATTGTGGAGGATCCTCCATCTAGTACTCCATCAAAGTTTGGAGTCGGGATCACCCTATATCCTTCTTCATCAGAAATTAGTCTACCGTTATCGGAAGCTCCTGTAGAATTCCTAGGCAATCTTTTGGATAGACTAGATATGTCTGAACAACCGTCGACATCTAGGACTGTGTCATCCGACACAGCGACAACAAAACTTCCTGTTGTCACTCCAACAATGTTCGGCGGCATACCATCTGTCCCAACTAGCTCTCAATCACTAGAAGGGGCCCACTTAGAGGCTATTTTGACAGTATGGTCCGCTCTTATTTGTTCATCTGGAATAGTATCCAGGAACTCTTATGTTGAGTCTCAACAAATTGATCCTCTAGGGTGTCAATTTGGGCAGTACGATTCTCAAGGAAAAATAATTCCTTTGAGTACTAGATTACTGCCGTATGGGGGGGAGTATACCCTTTCATTGTCACCTCTGGGAGGAAAACCATACGTGAGTTCACAACAAAATTCAGGTTATGATGGAATTACATCTAGCTGTTGGGTGCCAATACTGCCTCAACAACCAAGAGTTGTATATTCAATGCAACAATGTTTACCTATGTCAAATATACCAACTACGCCGACTATTGTGACGGTGTCGCAAGTACAAGTGTTGCCTGTTGTATGCCAACCTCATGTTTCTCAGATTGTAATGCAACAGCCTCTTGTCCCTACGACTCAACCACAATCTCCAACTAGTGGAATGACACAGGCCCAAACGGGTACAATTACCCCTCATCTTGGTCAAGCGGTCAGTGTTGGACAACAGCACATGGCTTCGCAACCATGGCTGGTGCAATACTAACAACCGCAATTCCAACAAGTATACCAAGGATCTGAGCAACAAATCTGTGCAAATAGTGGGAAATCGTATATTAAAAACGGTCAAAATCAACCATTCTACAATGGTTATGCCCATCAACCTTACCAAAGTTACCAACATCAAATGCATTATGCTGGTATACAAAGACCAACTACTCAGGCAATCCCATCTTATCCTGGGTATGCTTCACCAAACCTAAATCAACAGTTACCCTTCGTGGCAACTTTGGAGTTACCAGATCTAAATAGGTTAACGAACGATCCAATTGCTTACACCCCTTGGTGGCTAGCAATTCCGCATAAACTTCCATCAGATATTCCTAAATTTAATGGAAATCCGGGTGAAGACCCGTCGAATCATGTGATGACATTTCATCTGTGGTGTTCATCAAACATCCTAAATGATGATTCGATTAGGCTTCGCCTTTTTCAGAGGACGTTAACTGGTCCGACAACAAAATGGTATATCGAATTACCCAGAGCTTCGTTTGACAACTTCAATACCCTGGCCACAACCTTTTTAACCCATTTTCAGTTACCAATAAGGTACGAAAAGGGAACAGAGCTTCTTACCAATTTCAAACAAACAACAGCCACTCACATATTCGATCATATTCATGAGTGGCGACGTCGTCGTAGAATGGTAAAAACGTATGTTCCTGATCAGCTTTTAGCTGAATGGTTTATTAAGTCATTATTACCTTCCATTACAGAAGATGTGGCAAAAGGAGGAGTCGTCACTGAAGAGTAAGTTATTGCTCGTGCGTAATATTTAGACTTGATTTATACCCAGTCTGGCATGCTCTACTATAAAATCCCTGACGCTCCCAGACCAGAATTTTCCGTCCCTCCTCCTCCTAAATCAAACAATGACTCTCATGCCAGCGATGGCGTGATTGGTACGATAGAAAGGCTACATCTAAAAAGGCCCGTAAGGTTTCTAGTAAAAATGCAAAATAAGAACTCCTCGCCTCGGAAGTAAATGACGTCTCGACTGATAAAGGAAAAGAAACCAAGCAACTAGGAGGCAAGAAAAAAAAACAAAGGGAAGAAGAAGAAACAGGAGGAATCATCACCTGAAAATTCTTCTGCAAATCCTCCTGGAGATAGGAAACCAAAAAATCCATGCTTAATATGTGATGAGGATCATTGGACAAGAGATTGTCCACATAAAGCTGAGCTTAAAATATTCTTCAAGAATTCAAAAACCTCGGCGGTATTGACTAATCCATTTCCAAATCCAGGAACAAATCTGGTTGCTAGTGAAAATGCTTCCCCGTCCCAAGTACTGATGTTGTTGGTTTCGAAACAACAAAATGATGCTTTGATATCGACAAGGAATAAAGATTATGGGAATCCACAGCGGTCGAACAATAAGGATAAAGATCAACCTAGTAGTTCGACAACAACTTCAACAGAAGTTGCGCCACCCATCATTCTAGAGCTAACAATAAAACCGCCAAAGGGAGTAGTACACAAGTCTACATTTAATCCTCATGCCAGAGTAGCATAGCATTATAGTATAGTGGAAGATCTGGCCCAATCGCCATCCGCTATGTCGACACTTGAGGTACTGCAGAATTTCCCATCCAAAAAGCAGGCTTTATTATCAACTATAGGTGGGATAGACCCAAAGGATTCTAATCTTGTGTCCTTTAATCACAAAGGATACGATCCTCAGTTACCAGCTCAACTCGCTTTCCTCATTCAAGTGAAAGCCCTCAACAAAACTGTTCATCGAACAATTATTGATGAGGGGGCATCTACATGTATTATGTCGATGAGTTGCTGGAAAACTTTAGGATCTCCAACCTTGTCACGATCTTTGACAACATTAAAAGAATTTGACGGATGAACGTATACCCATATGGTATTCTGAGTAACTTGCAAGTTGAACTAGGAGGGAAAACAGTAGAAATAGATGTCGCTGTAATCGACAGGAACCTCAATTACAACATCCTACTAGGAAGACCATGGATATATGCTATGGCTGCGGTTGTGTCGACCTACTTTAGGAAGATTGCATTTCCTTTTTAATGAGGAATTATAATCGTCGACCAACAAACATTTCTCCCCAATAGTTCCCAAGTTACGGGAAGCATTCCGATGATCCATGGAAGCCCCCATATGCTTCAAAATATCGGAGTAGGCCTACTAAAAGACCCTATATTAATGGGGACTTTTGCCCTCCCGCCTCCAATCAATCTGGCGGAAGTGGTGACGGTAGGATCCTGCAATATGATATCTTCGATTCAAAAGATCTCAGAAAATGATATTAACATGGATCATCCGTAGGTATTGCCTCCAAGCCCAATAGAAATATTGTAGCAATCAATGTTTTCGGCATGGGAGGTAGACCCGAATCAAGGCTCATCAGGCGTTTGGATAGATAGGTCTAAGGAATATGGCACCCCTTCAGATCCTTGGTCGCAAGTGCATTACACCGACGAGGGAATTGTTCAATCA
Organism: Pinus tabuliformis; assembly: GCA_031772625.1. Lineage (NCBI taxonomy): Eukaryota > Viridiplantae > Streptophyta > Pinopsida > Pinales > Pinaceae > Pinus > Pinus tabuliformis. The sequence goes on along the minus strand of CM062814.1, from coordinate 565,920,875 downwards.
ATGGTAATTAAAGGGGCGCCATGGGAATATTACCACCATCGTTCCCATCTTCCGTATTGTCAAGAAGATACTCTTGATGACCTTCATCATCCTTCAATTTTTGATTTCCTATCAAATACTGTAAACACGGTGGATTCCGAGCGAAACTTGTCCAATATTGAAGAGACTATCGCCATAGATATCTCAACCAAAACGGATGTTGTAGAGAATATCTATGTTGGCAAATGTTGTTCTCCTTCGGAAATGGAAATATATAATGCTCTTTTTCGCGAATTCAGAGATGTCTTTGCTTGGTCATATGATGAAATGCCAGGCATTGACTCGAGTATAGTTGAACACGAAATCAAGATGTATCTAGATTTCAAACCAGTACGACAATGGCTACGGCAGGTGCACCCCAAGAAAGCCGTTGCCATCAAGGCAGAAGTTGAAAAGCTTCTCCATGTTGGTTTCATTTACTCGGTTCCTCTAACCGATTGGGTATCGAACATTGTTCCTGTGATGAAAAAACAAGGAACGATTAGAGTGTGCGTCGATTATAGGGATGTAAATCAAGCTTGTCCAAAAGACAACTACCCTACACCCTTTATTGACCAGATAATTGATGAATGCGTCGGATGTGAAATATTTTCATTTATCGATGGATTCTCCGGGTATAATCAAATAAATATCTACCCACAGGACCAGTCAAAGACTGCATTTATTTTTCCGTGGGGCACATTTTCTTATCGCAAATTACCCTTTGATTTAAAGAACGCAGGGGAAACGTTTCAGAGGGCAATGAATTATGCCTTCCATGACATCAAAAACATCGTTCAACCATATCTCGATGACCTTCCGGCTCATTCTCGAAAGCAGACCGATCATCCGCAGCATTTGAGAGTGATATTTCTACGTTGCCAACACTACAAGTTACGACTCAATCCACACAAATGTGTGTTCTGTGTTAGTTCTGGTCGTTTACTTGGCTTTGTAGTCTCAAAGGATGGGATTCGTCTTGACCCATGTAAGGTTCAGGCAATCATAAATTTTCCTCCACCTTCGAATTTGCTTCAGATTCAGAAACTCCAAGGGAAAGCAAACTTTCTAAGGAGGTTCATTCCAAATTACGCCGAACTTGCTAAAGGTTGTACGTGTCTATTGAAAAATGAAGTGCCCTTCATCTGGGATCAGGTCGCGTAAGCTTCCTTTAATGCTTTAAAAGAATCCCTAATGAAAGCATCATTAATGTATGCTCCTGATTATCAAAAAGACTTTAACCTGTATCTGGCTGCAGCAGATACAACCATCACAATGGTTTTAGTTCAAGAAGACAACAAAATTGAACATCCTATATATTATTTAAGTAGGAACTTAAATGATACAGAAAGCAAGTATTCCTATGTTGAAAAGCTAGCACGTACAGCTGTTCAAGCAATACAGAGATTTCGACACTATATACTCTTTCGAAAAACTACCGTTCTGTCAGATTGCAACCCCATGAATTATATATTGTCGCGACAGTTGCTAGGGGGGAAATATTCAAAATGGATAGCAATTCTTCAAGAGTTTGATCTGGAATTTGTGAAATCCAAGTCAAAGAAATCCCTGGTTTTCACGGAATTACTATGCGATCTTCCATCATCATCCAACGATGAAACATCAGAAGAAACACTCGTGGATGAATCTTTGTTTCTGATATCTTCAAGCAATCTGTGGTATGGAGATATAATCATCTATCTCCAAACCCAAAAATATAGGCCTAATACCTCCCGCTCAGAACAAAAACATATTCGATACCAATCAAAAGATTACATGATCATCGGTGATACGCTTTACCATCGTGGTGTCGATACAGTTCTGAGGAGGTGCCTCACCCATGAGGAGGCCGAAAAAGTCCTGAATGATTGCCATTCAGGCGCGTGTGGGGGGGCATCAATCTAGTTACACTACGGTGCAAAAATTTTTACGAGCAGAATACTTCTGGCCAACAATGTTCAAAGATTGCATAACCGCAGTCAGAAGTTGCCATGCATGTCGAATTTTCGATAGAAAAACCAGAAGACCACCCGCACCTCTGTAGCTAATAGTTGTTGTTGGGCCATTCGCCAAATGGGGTATTGATTTCATGACATGTAACCCCACCTCGACTGGGGGGCATGGGTATATCATAGTCGCAGTAGACTATTTTACCAAATGGACCGAGGCGGTGCCTACATTAGATAACACTGGTGAAACAGCTACCCTTTTCTTTTTCAATCATGTAGTCGCCAGATTCGGCGTTCCACAGGCTATAGTCACAGATCATGGATTGCATTTTCACAATCACATGATGGTTGAATTGGCTGCCAAATTAGGGTTGTCCCACGACAGCTCTACTCCATATTACTCGCAGGCCAATGCACAAGTTGAAGCAATCAACAAGGTCCTGAAGTGGATGCTGCAAAGGATGATTGGAGTCCACAAAAGGAGTTGGCACCTGATCCTATACTCGTCCTTGTGGGAATACCGAATATTAGTAAGGAATGCAACCGGGTTTACACCCTTCCAACTGGTGTATGGCCTAGAAGCAATCTTACGAGTTCAGTGTGAAATCTCGTCCCTCAAACTCGCAGTCGACCTTCTCCCCGGAACTTCAGAAGAGGAGGCTCGTTTCTTGGAACTAATCCAATTGGATGAAATCTATCGTGATGTCACTTTGGCTAACGAAGCCCATAAGAAATGAGTCAAGGCGCAGTTCGACAAGAATGTCAAACCCCGTGTCTTCTCACAAGGTGACTTGGTCTTACTTTACGACCAAGAATTCGATAAATTGGGAGCAGGTTAATTCAAGTCTTTATGGATGGGCCCCTATATTGTTAAACGTGTATTAGAAAAAGGAGCCTACGAGTTAATGGATTATGATGGGATTCCACTGGCGCAACCCCGTAACGGGTTGTACCTTAAGCGTTACTACGCATGATGCAGTGTAGTAACCCATATGCTTTTGTTACATTTTGTTTTCACTAAGGGTAATCATTTTGGTCAAGTAATCCACTTTTTACATTTGTTGCAGATGTCAAACCTATTGGAATCTTTTGTTGGATATGCCGATGGAGCGAGTCGTAATTCGCGGAACCTATCTTCTGCGGCCTAGGCCATTTTTGATCCAAGTGGCGAGCTAGTAAGTTTCAGAGGGGTATGTATTGGTCGGTCAACAAATAACATCGCTGAATATAGCGCATTGATAGAACTTCTCTCTGATGCCATCACCCATGGCATATGCCGACTTGTCGTCAGGCTAGACTCATAGCTCGTCATACTACAACTCACTGGTATCTACTTCGTCCAAAATCCAACTATCTATCACATGTTCCTAAGGGTCAAGATTTTGGAAAGGCAATTTGCTTTTATTCAATATCAGCATATTTCCAGAAACTTAAACACATTAACAGACTCATTGGAAAATTATGTGTTAGATAGACATTTGCAACATCTATAAAAAGAAGCATTTCATCAACATTTGCATCAGGATCATGTAACTTAACCAAAATAAAACTCCGAAAATCAAAAATATATATATAACTATTTATGATTTACACATAATTTTCTGTAACCAAGACAAAATTGGTCAAATGACCCAAAACTCAAAACGCTAGGGGGCACCCTAGTCTAATTATGTTGATGATAACAAGTCACCGCCTATGCAATCATGCGTAGGAGCCTAGTCCATCGACTGGGCACGCCAGTAGTATGTCGCTGCAACCTCAAAGGCAGCTCGTTAGTCCTCACATCTGGAATACCAAGAGTGAGGCCCTCGACCTGATCCTGTAATGCTGAAAGAGTCTCGGCCACATTAAGGTCGCGAAGGATAGTCCTTCCCATAGCCTCTCCTGCTGGAGCGGCAGCTGGCACTCTCAGGTGTACTACTGGTCGAACTGGTCTGACATCTACACGAGCACATGAGTTTTGATTAGTCCTGATAGAGAAAAGCACAAGGACATTATAAATAGAAATGATAAACAGAAATATGATCAAAAATTTACCAATGATGCCCCACTGCTCGCCAGCCGGCAGTACCAAATCCGGGTCACCCCGGAAATCGAAACCGGCGTATGGATACTCGTAAAAAAACATCTCCTAACGATCGAACCACCCAAAGAAGGTATCATAGAAGGAAACCTGAGACTGACCAACGTGTCTGGACATATGGTCGACCCATCTCTGCATCCGTGGCTCAGTCGGTGGAGGTAAACCAAGTGAAATATACTGCGGCTGCATCAACGGGATCTCTTCCAAGGAAAAAGCGATCAAAATAGAACCATATCCAAGTTCTTCAATCTTCCATTTTTCACCTTGGTCAATTGTTCTTTCATCACAAAGAGTACTGCATCACACCAGTTGAACACCTTTGGTTCAAGGCATTCTAAGGCATACTGCATGTAAGACCGGTTGGCCAAATGAAGAGCCGCACTACCAGCCATTCTAGCAAAAGTGAATAGAATGGTCCTCAAGGACCTGTCAGTGACATCTCGGATATTTATCTTGTCATCCTTACTCGGCTGAGATCCCTCTATGCAATACTTGCGAATGTAATCTCTCACAGATTCACCCCCACGGGCCGAACTTGATAATGAGATAGGGGCACCCTGCCTCGATAAGCCGGTCAAAAAATAGATGTCCATGACAGTCAAGGGGATAGATTTTCCCCTAATCTCGAACACCTGGCTGGTAGGATCCCAGGCATCGAACAAATATTGAAACAAGTTGATTTGTTGCCTCATGGTAGAGATGCGGAAAAACTTGAACAGACAATAGTTTCGCAGTGCATTTACTGTAACCGGATCATGTAAAGCAAGCATGTCCTCTTCTTCATGCTCACGTTCTCGCCATGTAACAGGCATTTTGCTTCGATGAATCTCTGAAAACAAATAAGAGAAGAGTAAGATCCTGATTTGGTAAAAAACAAGCAAAAAATTTCCATGAAAAACTGTGCACAAATTTCCCTCCTTGCGCCCATTGCACCCCCAGTAGTGTTCTGGGTGCGTTGCATACTAACTGGCCAATGGTCAAGCCAACATGCAACGCACCTTTCGATATAGAAAGGGTTCGATGGAGCCAGGGCACGTTTTTCAATCCCGAGAGGCTCAGAAAAATCAGAAAACATGCTCAGAATTCAAAAAGGAAAGAATGAAACTGAAGAGCTCAGGTTTAGCTCCTACCTAGTCCAGACGGCACCAAGAATCGTCGACAGAATCTCCCAGAATCAGCTAGTGAAAAACAAGGGGGACAACACCTCCAAAGCTCCAACAAACCAAAGTTCAAATGAAATGGTAAAATGAGAGGTAAAAAACCACTTTTAAATTACTTTTCACGTAATTCAAGTAAAATATTAGTGTTTTGACTCATTTTTCAAACATATATTGTTCATTTCTGACTAGTTTGATGAAGCAATTGAGCAGGCAGTACAACCTTTGAAGGAACAAAGTTATTAATGGTAAAATCAAGAAAATCAATGACCACTATATCGAGCAATTTTAACGCGGAATTCAAGCTCGTTAAAAAATAAACATAAGCAATGAGCAAATGTTCCTCCAAAGTTTAAGCTCATTAAAAAATGAACCAATTTCCAGTAAATAACCATTGTGAATGTATTACCATCAGCCTTTGAAGCCTTGGTCGTGTTTTCATCATCACCTCCACTCTGTATTGGCCGATCATTCACCCCCATTTGATTGTTTACCCTTTTTGAGGAACAGATGCGAAGAGTGATCCTGTTAGCCATCCTTGAGACACTGTCGTGGTTGGAAAATTCCAAACCTTACCTGGAACCAGCTGCTACCCGAATCTATCACTCATTCCTCAAAAAATGAGTCTCCTTTAAGCTCTTTTCAACTAACTCGTAAAATATGAAAAGATTGTCGAGCCATTGGCCTCTCCAGCTCGTTAAAGTGACCGAAAGTGCTATCCCTCCTTTAGATTTTAATCTTTTTTGGACTTGAGGGATTATTACACAAAAATATCGAGTGCTTGTTTTGTTCGGCTCGTTAAAAGTACTGAAAATTCATCCCTTTTGTATTGTTTTATACTTTTTCAGACTCAAGGGATCATGTGACGAAAAAGGATTTTTGGAGTTTTCTTTACGTCCCTTTTCAGACTCTCTAAAATTGAAAAGGACCGAGTTATCTTTGTCGTTAAACTCGTTAAAACCGAATAGCGACAAACTTGTCCATAATAGACAAGAACAAGTTTCACTATCGCTAGGCTCGTTAAAACATAGCGATGGGTTTGCTCGAAGGGCAAATTATAGAACAAGCATATGTTATCCTCCTCAAGCTTGACAAAAATAAAGAGGTACTGGTCAGCAATGACTGGGGAAAAATTGGGAAGAAAACTTGAAGAAAACTTTATTTGTAGCAAGTCGCTCTTGAACATGACACTTTCACTCTGCATCCGAGTCGGGTTGGGTTGTTCCATTCACTGGTCACATCACCATGGTTCCGTCACACCATCCATATTTGGGGTTAATGCTACTGATCCATCATGTCAGTGTCGCCGATATGTTCAAGAGAAGTCGCTCAGAGAATTCACCTGTGTCTCACCCACTGCAATACATTTATGCTCCATTCTTTCATGACCGCCACACTGAACCTTATATCACCAAATCATTTTCACCTCCATTAAAATCATTTGCTCCATTCCGTGTCATTGATGTGGGATTCACTAAGGCCTTCCTATGACGGATCGCTTCTTGTTGACATCAGCTCATTATCCAAGAAGTCGATCTAGGAACAACCCTTTGAGTACTTTGAAGCTTGCATGCCTCAATGGCAAGTTTCTCACTTCCAGCGACAGGTTTACATCAATAGCCTTCGACCGAAAGATTTTGCGTTGTGTTCGACGCCAAGTCCCTTATTCACACCACGTGAATTGTACTGTAGTACCTTGAGGGTCATCATCATTATCGGTGATTCCTCTCGTGCCTGTTAATAGCTTACATCACTGGCTGGTAATCAGGCGATGTCTTTCCATGTTCAACTCCAAAACATCTCTCACATGGATCGACTTGTACTTTGAGTGAAGATCGAATGAAATTGAAGACCCCGGATCTAGTTTCATCCATCCGGGCTGTGATATATATTCAGGAAAATAAAGACATCAAACGTACATCATTGCTGCACAGGTAATCATCCAATCTAAGGGATGATGGCTCTACCAGAATCATCAGTCTACACATAGACGATTGTCTGTCTCATGTACATGAAAATGAATTTATAAAGCTGAGCATGGGAATGCCTGCCTCAGCTAGATCATGAAAATATTATGAAGATAATGTATTGTATTGTATCTTATTACAGGTCGCCTTCCAGCTCGAAAAAACTTTAGATCCTCATGATAAAGCATTTCACCCGACATCAAAAGATTAACGACCTCATGATTTAGGGGGCAACTATTATAGACATTTTTGGGCACTACAACCCCAATAATAAATGTCCATAATCCAAGGGCTCTTAAGTCCCTAAAGGTGTTGTTCCAAACCCTAAAAGAACAAGGTCAACTAAATACAGCATCTCCCAGAAGTTCTCCATGAAAAATTACTCAGAACTGGTCAAAATTGTACCATTTCAACTACTCCATGGTCAAAGTGCATTGCATCCCACCTGCCTACACACAGTAGGTATGATGCATGTTGAAAATCCCTTCTATGGGGTGCGATGGGCAAGAGTGGACAAATGGCAGGGTCAATCCACAAGGTGGAGGATCATGGAATCTTCCAAAAACTTCTCCTGTGACACTTGCCTCTCTGCATTCGCCCAGGGATGAGTAAGAGATCATCAATCTCCGAATGGAATCAAGAACTATCAGAGAGAGGACACTAATCAAATCTCAAAAGCTGACTCACCCCCCTTGCAAAATTCTATATATGGATCCCTCATCCCAGAGATCCAGAGGTTGGAATTTTATATCTCGTAAGGAAGTGCTATTGGTTTCTTGGTGCAATATCATAGTGTTGGGTGATCTAAGATTTCCATGAGGTGAAGAAGGGCTTTCTTTCTCAGAGGATGATGCTGGGTCAGAACAATTGGTTGTAATCCTCTTTGCTCTTTCTTGATTATCAATAAAGCTATTCAAGTTTTCCTCCACATTCTTGTATGATTGATGTTATATGTATTTGTGTCGTCAATATATATCTGGTCCTATATTATTTATGATAATAGATCTATGTTCTTGGATAGTGTTATGCTACTTTGATTCTACAGGTGCTATTTGAAGCTGGGTAGACGAGGAAGTCAGTGGCGAAGACCTATTAGAAGGGAGAGGAATCGAGCAAGGAACCAAGTGCAAGACAGAGGTTGCTCTCCTTATTCCCCTCTTATCTATTTCTCATAAAGGAAAATGAAATTAGTTTTAGTTTGTTTGTTTCTAAGGTAGCTACTAGCCTTAGTGGGACTAGCAGTTCTGCATAGACATGATTGGATCGACTTGTACTTTCAGTGAAGATTGAACGAGATTGAAGACCCCAGATCTAGTTTCATCCATCCGAGCTGCGATATATATTTAGGAAAATAAAGACATCAAATGTAAATCATTGCTGCATAGATAATCATCCAATCTAACGGATGATGGCTCTACCAGAATCATCAGTCTACACTCAGACGATTGTCTGTCTCATGTACATGAAAATGAATTTATAAAGCTGAGCATGGGAATGCCCACCTCAGCTAGATCATGAAAATATTATGAAGATAATGCATTGTATTGTATCTTATTATAGGTCACCTTCCAGCTCGAAAAAACTTCGGATCCTCATGATAAAGCATTTCACCCGACATCAAAAGATTAACGACCTCATGCTTTAGGGGGCAACTGTTATAGACATTTTTGGGCACAACAACCCCAATCATAAATGTCCATAAATCAAGGGCTCCTAAGTCCCTAAAGGTGTTGTTCCAACCCCTAAAAGAACAAGGTCAACTGATTACAGCATCTCCCAGAAGTTCTCCATGAAAAACTACTCAGAACCTGTCAAAACTGGACCATTTCAACTGCTCCATGGTCAAAGTGCGTTGCATCCCACCTGCCTACACACAGTAGGTGTGATGCATGTTGAAAATCCCTTCTATGTGGTCCGATGGGCGAGAGTGGACAAATGCCAGGGTCAATCCGCAAGGTGGAGGATCATGGAATCTTCCAGAAACTTCTCCTGTGACACTTGCCTCTCTGCATTCGCCCAGTGTTATAGGCATTTTTGTGCCTTACAGCTCCAAGCATGAAATGTCCATAAACCAAGGGATCCTAAGTCCCTAAAAGTGTTGTTGCGATCCCTAAAGGAACAACGTCAACAAATTACAGCTTCTCCCAGAAGTTCTCCACCAGAAACTGCTCAGAATTAGTCAAATCAGGATCATTTCAGTTGCTCCACTGGCTAGTTGCATTGCATAGCACCCAAATACACTAGCTAGGTGTGTTGCAATGCACCTAAATGCACTACCAGGGTGCGTTGAGCGGGAAATGACAAATGGCAGTGCCATTCCGTGAGGTGGAAAGACAATGGAAGCTTCTAGAATCTTCTCCAATGACACTTGCCTCACTGAGTTCGACCAAGGATGAGTAAGAGGCTCTCAGTCTCCAAGTGGAAGAAAGAACTGACAAAGAGAAGCCACTAGTCAAATCATAAGCTGACTCATCCTCCTTGCATACATCTATATATGGATCCCTCATCCCAGAGATCCAGAGGCTGGAATTTTGTGCATTGCAAAGAATTGTTGTTGGTTTTGAGATAGATATCAGAGTATTGGGTGATTTATGCTTTGTTGGAGGTGAAGAGGGGCTTCTTTGCTGGGAGGTTGATGCTGAATTAGGAATCATCGGTTGTAACTCCTCCTGGATCTTCTTGTTATATCAATAAAACTATTTGAGTTTCTCCTACATGCTTGTGTATCATTGATGTTTGTTACATTTGTATGTTTAGCTTAAATCTGATCCTAAGCTGTTTATGAATATAAACCCATGTCTTTGTATAGTTTCCTTCTTCTGTGATCTTGCAGGTACTTGGTGAAGCTGGGCAAGTAAGGGAGCAGGTAGCTGGAAGCTGTCAAAGAGGAGAGAGATTGGATCAAAGGACTAGCGCAAGACACAGGTTGGTTCATCCTATTCCTCTTTGTTTATAGTTCATAAAGAAGAATACAAAAGTAGTTTTCTCTGTTTGTTTCTAAGGTCACTGTCACACCTTAGTGGGATAGGGTCGTTCTGAATAGACACTTTTCCCGTTAACGAAATGGCGACTCCGCTGGGGAAACAGCTGGTACTCTCAGGCGAACTACCAGACGAACAGGACCAACATCTGCATGTACACATGAGTTTGATTAAAGTATTGATAGAATAAAGCACAGGAACATTACAAGAAAAAAATGATAAACAACAATATGGTCAAGAGTTTTACCAATAGCACCCCACTGCTCGCCATCCGGCAGTACTAAATCTGGATCACCCTGAAAGTCCATGCCAGCATATGGATACTCGGAATAAACCATCTCCTGACGATCAAACCACCTGAAGAAGGTATCAGAAAATGAAATCTGAGATTGGCCAGCATGCCTAGACATATGGTCAACCCATCTTTGCATACGTGGTTCAGTAGGAGAAGGTAAATCGAGTGCAATGTACTGCGGCTGCATCAGTGGTATCTTCTCCAAGGCAAAGGCAGTCAAAATAGAACCATACCCAAAGTTCTTCAACCTCCCGTTCTTTATCTTGGTCAACTGTTCTTTCATCACAAGAAGTACCGCGTCGCACCAGTTGAACACCTTCGGTTGGAGGCATTCTAAGGCATGCTGCATATAGGATCTGTTGGCTACATGAAGAGACGCACTACCGGCCATCCTACCAAAAGTAAATAGGATAGCCCTAAGGGACCTATCAGTGACATCACGGATGATGATCTTGCCGTCTTTACTCGGCTGAGATCCTTCTCTGCAATATCAGCGGACATAATCTCTCACAGAATCACCTCCTCGGGCCGAACCTGACAAAGAGATGGGGGCACCCCGCCTCGACAAGCCAGTCAAGAAATAGATGTCTACTGCAGTCAAGGGGATAGATTTGCCCCTAATCTGGAAAGCTTGATTGATAGGGTCCCAAGCATCAAGCAAATACTGCAGTAAGTTGATCTGCTGTCTCATGCTAGAAATGCGGAAGAACTTCAGCAAGCCACAATTCCGCAGCACGTTCACTGTAACTGGATCATGTAGGGCAATCATGTCCTCCTCTTCATGCTCATGTTCTCGCCATGTAAGGGTCATCTTGCTCCCAAATCTCTGAAAAAACAAACAAGAGAGGAGTTAGATCCTGATTTTGGTGAGAAACAGGCAAAAATTCCATCAAAAATTGTGCAACAAATTCCCTTTCTGCGCCCAACGCACCTGCAGCAGTGTTCTAGGTGCGTTGAATGTCAAACTGCCTTCATACAAGCCAGCATTCAACACAGGTTTCGATACACTGGGGGTGCGTTGATGGCAGAACGAATCCCTCAAACCCTAGGGGCTCAGAAAAGTAGGGAATCAGGGTCAAAAAGCAAAATGGAAACCATGAAATGAAAGAGCTCAGGTTTAGCTCCTACCTGGTCCAGACGGCGCCGAGAATCGTCCACAGGATCTCCTGAAATCAACTGATGAAAATCGAGGGGGAAAAGCACCTCCAAAGCTCCAACAAACCAAGTTCAAATGAAATGGTAAAATGAGAGGTAAAAACACTTTTTGATTACTTTTACGTAGTTCAAAGTAAAATATTAGCGTTTTAATCTCGTTTTCAAGCAAATATTGTTCATTTCTGACTAGTTTGATGAAGCAGTTGAAAATATAGTACGATCTTTGGAAGGACAAAGCTATTTATGGTAAAAAAATCAAAACAAGACCATCTGATCGAGTAGTTTTAGCACATAGTTCAAGCTCGTTAAAAAATAAACATAAGACATGAGCAAATGTTTCCACCCGCGTTTAAGCTCGTTAAAAAATGAACTATTCCCTGGTAAATAACCACCGTGAATGTAGCATTTCAACCATTAAAGCCTTGGTCGTGTTTGCACCGTCACCTCCACTTTTCCATTGGCCGATCATTCACCTCCATTTGATTGTTTACCCATTCTGAGGAACAGCTGCGAAGAGTGATTTCACTAGCCATCCTTGTGACACTGCCGTGATTGGAAAATTCCAAACCTTGCCTGGAATCAGCTGCTACCCATTTTATCACTCGTTCCTCAAAAGACGAGTCTTCTTTAAGCTCTTTTCAACTGACTCGTAAAATATGAAAAGATTTCCGAGTTTTGGCTTTCCAGCTCGTTAAAGCGACCGGATGTGCTATCCCTCCTCTAGATTTTAATCTTTTTGGACCTGAGGGATTATTGCACAAAAAGATCGAGTGCTTTTTTTGTTCGACTCGTTAAAACTATCGAAAATTCATCCCTTCTGTATTGTTTTATACCTTTTCGGACTTAAGGGATTAGATGACGAAAAAGGAATTTTGGAGTTACCTTTACGTACCTTTTCAGACTCTCTAAAAATGAAAAGGACCAAGTTATCTTTGTCGTTAAACTCGTTAAAAAGATTAATAGCGACAAACTTGTCTTTAGACGAGAACGAGTTTCACTATCGCTAGGCTAGTTAAAACATAGTGTTGGGTTTGCCTGAAGGGCAAATTATAGAACAAGCATATGTTATCCTCCTCAAGCTTGACAAAAATAAAGAGGTACTAGTCAGCAATGACTGGGGAAAAATTGGGAAGAAAACTCAAAGAATCTTTATTGGTAGCAAGTCACTCTTGAACATGACACTTCCACTCCGTGTCCGAGTCGGGTTGGGTTGTTTCATTCACCGGTCACATCACCATGGTCATGCCATACCATCCAAATTTGGGGTAAATGCTACCAATCCATCACATAAGTGTCGCTGACATGTTCAAGAGAAGTCATCCAGAGAAGTCACCTATGTCCCATCCACTACCATACATTATACTTCATTCTTTCATGACCGCCATCCTGAACCGTATATCATCAGATTATTTTCACCTCCATCAAAATCATTTGCTTTGTTCCGTGTCACTGATGTGGGATTCATTAAGGCCCTCCTTTGACGGATCGATTCTTGTCGACATCAGCTCATTATCCAAGAAGTTGATCTAGGAACACCCCATTCAGTACTTTGAAGCTTGCATGCCTCAATGGCAAGTTTCTCACTTCCGACGACAGGTATACATCAATGACCTTTGACCGAAAGATTTTGCGTGGTGTTCGACGCCAAATCCTTTATTCACACCACGTGAATTGTACTGCAGTACCTTGAGGGTCATCATCATTATCGGTGATTCCTCTCGCACTTGTTAACAGTTTACATCATGGACTGGTAATCAAGCGATGTCTTTCCATGTTCGACTTCAAAACATTTCTCACATGGGTCGACTTGTACTTCAAGTGAAGATCGGACGAGATTGAAGACCCCGGATCTAGTTTCATCCATCCGGGCTACGATATATATTCAGGAAAATAAAGACATTGAAATGTACAGCATTGCAGCACAGATAATCACCCTACCAAAAGGATGATGGCTCTATCAGAATCATCAATCTACCATCAGACGATTATCTGTCCTATGTACATGAAAATGAATTTATAAAGCTGAGCATGGGAATGCCCGCCTCAGCTAGATCATGAAAACAGTATGAAGATAATGTATTGTATTGTATCTTATTACAGATCTCCTCCCAGCATTGAAAGAACTTCGGATCCTCCTAATAAAGCATTTCACCCGATAAACGGCCTCATACTTTAGGGGGCAACTGTTATAGACATTTTTGTGCCTTATAGCTCTAAGCATGAAATGTCCATAAACCAAGGGATCCTAAGTCCCTAAAAGTGTTGTTCCGACCCCTAAAGGAACAAGGTCAACAAATTACAGCTTCTCCCAGAAGTTCTCCACCAGAAACTGCTCAGAATCATTTCAGCTGCTCCACTGGCTAGCTGCGTTGCATAGCACCCAAATACACTAGCTAGGTGCGTTGCAACGCACCTAAATGCACTACTAGGGTGCATTGAGCGGGAAATGACAAATGGCAGTGCCATTCCGCGAGGTGGAAAGACAATGGAAGCTTCCAGAATCTTCTCCAATGACACTTGCCTCACTGAGTTCGACCAAGGATGAGTAAGAGGCTCTCAGTCTCCAAGTGGAAGCAAGAACTGACAGAGAGAAGCCACTAGTCAAATCATAAGCTGACTCATCCTCCTTGCATACATCTATATATGGATCCCTCATCCCAGAGATCCAGAGGCTGGAATTTTGTGCATTGCAAAGAATTGTTGTTGGTTTTGAGATAGATACCAGAGTATTGGGTGATTTATGTTTTGTTGGAGGTGAAGAGGGGCTTCTTTGCTGGGAGGTTGATGCTGGATCAGGAATCATCGGTTGTAACTCCTCCTGGATCTTCTTGTTATATCAATAAAACTATTTGAGTTTCTCCTAGTATCATTGATGTTTGTTACATTTGTGTGTTTAGCTTAAATCTGATCCTAAGCTGTTTATGAATATAAACCCATGTCTTTGTATAGTTTCCTTCTTCTATGATCTTGCAGGTACTTGGTGAAGCTGGGCAAGTAAGGGAGCAGGTAGCTGGAAGCTGTCAAAGAGGAGAGAGATTGGATCAAAGGACTAGCGCAAGACACAGGTTGGTTCATCCTATTCCTCTTTGTTTATAGTTCATAAAGAAGAATACAAAAGTAGTTTTCTCTATTTATTTCTAAGGTCACTGTCACACCTTAGTGGGATAGGGTCGTTCTGAATAGACACTTTTCCCGTTAACACCCAGGCATGAGTAAGAGATCATCAATCTCCAAGTGGAATCAAGAACTATCAAAGAGAGGACACTAATCAAATCTCAAAAGCTGACTCACCCCCCTTGCAAACATCTATATATGGATCCCTCATCCCAGAGATCCAGAGGCTAGAATTTTGTATCTTGTAAGGAAGTGTTGTTGGTTTCTTGGTGCAATATCATAGTGTTGGGTGATCTAAGCTTTTCATGAGGTGAAGAAGGGCTTTCTTGCTGAGAGGATGATGTTGGGTCAGAACAATTGGTTGTAATCCTCTTTGCTCTTTCTTGATTATCAATAAAGCTATTCAAGTTTTCCTCCACATTCTTGTATGATTGATGTTATATGCATTTGTGTGGTCAATATATATCTGGTCCTATATTGTTTATGATAATAGATCTATGTTCTTGTATAGTGTTATGTTGCTTTGATTCTACAGGTGCTCTTTGAAGCTGGGTAGACGAAGAAGCGAGTGGCAAAGACCTATCAGAAGGGAGAGGAATCGAGCAAGGAACCAAGCGCAAGATAGAGGTTGGTCTCTTTATTCCCCTCTTATCTATTTCTCATAAAGGAAAACGAAAGTAGTTTTAGTTTGTTTGTTTCTAAGGTAGCTACCAGCCTTAGTGGGACTAGCAGCTCTGCATAGACACTAGTTTTCCCGATAACAGGGCTGGTGACAAGTCTTCGAACATAGGTGATTGGTGACTTAGGAGAAGCTTGTTTTGATGTTTCTTCTTCTTCCTTCTTTTCTAGAGGGACTATTTTCTCTTGTTCTTTTGGTGAGTCCTCTATGATAATTGGAATCTTGGTAGGGGGTTGAGTTCTCCCTTGTTTAATCTGGGTGCTCTTCCTTGTTTTGAAGTGAAGGGGAGTTTTCTCTATCTTTTCCCATTTGATTTTACATGTATAATTAGGGCAGTTAGAGTAGTTGTTGCCTCCTTCATTGTAGGCTCCGGAGACACCCTTGGTGATTCTTCTTATTCCCTGCTTTGTTTTTTATAATTTTCTTCATCCTTTTGTAATTCACCCTCTCTTTGATCCTTTCTTTCTTCTTATTTTTCATCCTCTTTTTGTTCTTATTTTTCATCATCTATTTCTTCTTCTTTTTCATCCTCTCTTTCTTCTTCTCCCTCACTAGGGGTAGGGCTTCTGTCATACTCAATGGCTCGAATTGCACCTTCTTCCTGTAGGTCTGCATATGTTGACCATGCAATAGGGATTCTTAAATTGTTTAGAGCATCTTCTAGAATGATATTGATCAACCCTTGATGTGCTAGATGCTGATGTTTCCCTTCTTGTACCTTGATGCTCATGTCTATTATCGATTATAACATAAAATAAGGTACACTAAGTCTATTATGAGGAGGTGTCTCCCCTCCAAATCTAAGCTCATGGAGGAGTCTAAAGTGGTACCCATACACTACACTGTATCTACCTTCATAGGAAATATTCTTGATGATGTGGTAACTTACTTCATTCCAAGGATATGGAATGATTTCCCTTCTAGCCCCATTTTTATCTTCAATTGATTCTTCTCCTTCCATGAAAAATCCCTTCTTTGCAACAGTGTTGTTAGTCTTGTACTCTTTTCTCCACTACAACCCTAGGGGGAGTGTAGTTATCATGCTAATACTCTCAGGGGTAATTTCTACTCACAAACCCTTCACTACAGTAGTGTCACTGGCTCTAGTGACAGGTATGAGTGACATTACAAATTCTCTAGCCACATCATCATCATATCCCCTCATTAGCTCAAAGAACCCCATCTATTGATGCCTTGTAAATATGTCTACCACAAGAGGATGTTGGTGTATTTTGGATGTGTTGGTGGGCTCTCTTTTGTTTAAACCTCTTGTCATATTTTTCTAGAAATTTTTGTCTGAATGAGGTTTGGGTGGCTATAGTTTAAGTACTTTTGTAGGTGATGAGGTTTCAGAGTTTATCCTTCATTGACCTTCATATAAATCTATCTACCTTTATTTGTACTGCAAATACCTAAGAGGTATGAGGATTTATTCCTTTTGTTTTCTCTACAAATGAGAAATACAAAAGGTATGGCACCTAACTCCATTTTCTATGCTATGGTGATGAGAACTCTCGAATGGATGGCCATCGATGTCCATTTATAACTATTTTTTATAACTATCCCTGAATCCTATATATTTCCTGTAGTTTCCTATAGGTGCTCTTATTTTCTGTAGGTGCTGACTGCAGGGAGGATGAGAGTAACTTCTTCCTTTGTTGACTCCTCGAGGTTACCTCCACGTTCAGATTTTAGAAATAACCAATACTTCACATGGGAGTCAGTAATTATTTCTATTTATGGATGATTTAGTTGGGTAATGTGCTAGATGACCGAGTACAAATATCTCCTTTTGGACCGTTGGCCCCACTAGAAGTTCATCATACCACCTTACCTCATAATCATCTCCCAATTTTATTCTCCATAACTTAACCACTTTTCAATTCATCCCCCTTTTTTTGATGTGACCTTTCCATGTGTGCAGTTGACTAACCCTTTTTCTTCTTCTTATCTAAGTGAGGGTGGCCAAGTTAACTAGCCACCTTTGCTTATAAAATCAACTTCCTGCATATTCCTACAGTTTAATCATCTTCATACCTATGAGGGAGTATTGGTGAGATGGCATACTTGTTGGTCCTTTGCCTTGCTAATGCATGCTAGAGAGTGGTGTCAATTTGTTGTTCTTGATCTAGCTGCATATTCTCAATTGTGTTTTTTCTTCTTTTGTTGATGGTTTTCTCCTTTGATGATGTATAGATTCTGGCTTTCATTGATACTAGGCTTCTTGTTGTTGCTAAAATCTGGAGGAGCTTCCTTATTACTGTAGTCCTTGTGCTAAATGTGGGTTGGAGTTGTTGTGGCCTTTTTTTGTGGAATGGGATGCTACAGGATTTCCTACAGGATGTCTTGTAGCTGCATTTTTCTTCAATTTCTGCATCTTTTCTTTGCTCTAACATTGAATGGGTATTGGAATGAGTGGCAAATGTGGTTATGGAGTGGAATTTTAGGTAGGATATTATTGGCATGCCCATTTTTGATGTTCTTTTTCTTCTCCCTTTTTTTTGTTTTGTTATATTTTCTAACTTGATTTTTTTTCTAATGGACACAGGGGTGACATGGTTATGAACAATGTTGGATGAGGTGTGGTGAGGTCAATGCATATTTTAGTATTCCAAACTAGGCTTGTGTCATAATTTTTCCACTGGACTCCCCTTCCTGTACTTTTTCAAGACCTCCTGTAATACCTACATGAAACTATTGTAGTATTACAGGGAATCTTGTAGGAAACACAAAATTGCTTGCAATTGGAATCTGGAGTTGAGTATGGATGGAAGAACATGTGGATTGTGGAGGAGATGAGATGGATGAAGGAAAACATAGTTTGTTGTAGGGCCTTCTATCATCTATGTCCTATGATCATCATCTTCTTGCAAACCTACAAAAACAAAATTGTTATTTTTGTATGTTTTTTCCCCATTTTTTTTGAAAGACAACTATGCTGCCTTGAAGGAGGTTTTCATCCTTGTTTCCTACCCTGGGTGCCTCATAATATGTCTTCACTATAGGTTTTAACCCCGTATATAAATTACCCACATACGAATTCTAAAACATAGAAAATAAACAATGCTAGAGCATAAGAGATAAAACACATATACACAGAGATTTTCCCCTGGATCCCAAAATAGAGACTACTAGCTTGATTTTTCATTATATTCCTTTCAATGTTACAATACATATTTATACATGCGAAAGCATCCAATATAATGGACCGAAAACCATCATGTCCAAAACCATAGGTACGTCCACCCAACCTAACATAGGGTCCAAAACAAAATTTCTCGGGGCGCTGCCCCGAACCTCATACAGGGGAGCTACCCAACCCCATAAAACTCCCCGGACAGGGGGGGCTGCCGCCCCCCTCTGACCCCTCCACTGGAAATCGACACAACGGAGGGGGGGCTACGCCCCCCTTCTAACCCTCGATTAACTATGTAGGCTAGTCGTGGAAAGAATATAACACAACCCAACATTCTCCCACTTGTTATTTTCTTTCCAGAGGGGGCCACAAGAGAGCTTAGTCATTTATCCAACCCTGCAATGCCCATTGTTTCTCTACACCAAGAGAACTTTTTAGACTTCATAGATTTTGTCAATGCATCTGTAGTATTCTTCAAAGTGTCCACCTTTACCAGCAACACCTTTTTTCCTTCTATCATATCCCTCACAAAGTGATATTGAACATCGATGTGCTTTGTCTTTGAATGGTAAGCAAGGTTATTTACCAAGAAATTTGCACTTTGGTTGTCACACTCTATCCTTATAGCTCCCTGTACTAACCCCATACTTGAACACAATCTTTGCAACCAAACTGCTTCCTTACTTGCATGAGTGGCTGCCATGTATTTTGTCTCTATAGTTGATAGTGCCACTATAGATTGTTTCTTAATCATCCAATTGACTGCACCTCCAAATAGGTTAAACACATACCGACTTGTAGATCTTCTCTGATCCAAATCTCCAGCCCATTCTGCATCAACAAAGCCATGAATATCCAACACTGTCTAATCCTGGTCTTCCTTGGTAGCACAGACCATAATCACTAGTGCCATGCAAATGCCTGAAAACCCACTTCACTGCTATCCAGTGCTCCTTCCCTGGTTTTGACATAAACCTTATCAATACTCCCACTGCATGTGCAATGTATGGTCTAGTACAAACCATTTCATACATCAGACTACTGATTGCACTTGCATATGGAACATGGGACATGTCCTCTTCCTCTTCTTCTGTCTTGGGACACTGTTTGATAGATAACTTTACACTTACAAGAATAGGAACCTTCACTGCTTTACTATCCTGCATATTAAACCTCAGCAATATTGTCTCAACATACCTCCTCTGGTTTAACCAGAGCTTCCTCTTTGTGCAATCTCTTTTAATTTCCATGCCCAAAATACAGTTTGTAGCACCAAGATCGTTCAAGTCGAATTTGGAGGACAATTGGGTCTTCAAATCCTAGATAATTTCTTTGTCATTTCCAACCAGAAAAATATCATCAACATACAAGACCAGATAAATACCACAGTCACCAATTAACTTAAAATACACACAGTGATCTGCTTTACTTCTGGTGAAGCCAAGTCCTTGTATAAATGAATCAAATTTCTGATACCACATCCTTGGTGACTATTTTAACCCATAGAGAGACTTCTTTAACTTGCATACCAGTTCTTTCTTACCCTTCACCGCAAGGCCTTCAGGTTGCTTCATGTAGATCTTCTCTTCCAGATCCCTGTGAAGAAATGTTGTCTTCACATCGATCTATTCTACCTCAAAATCAAAAGCAGCAACAACAGATAAAAGTAATCTAATAGAAGCTACCTTGGAAACACGAGAAGAAATATCACCAAAATCAATTCCCGACACCTGGTGTTAGCACCTAAATCCGCCTCAGGCTGAAAGAAGGCGAAAATCAGGGTAACCACAAACCACGCTCAGTCTCGTAGCTAGCCCTACGAGAGCAGGAGAGGGCTCTCTTCGAGTCACACTCAGTGAATTGATGAACGAAAAGGACTGAGATGAATTTCTAACGAACAATTTATCTTAGGCTAGTAAGCAAAAATGAACATAAAGAGGGATTTTTATGAATGACTGTGTTTCTGGGATGATATGGGACCACTGGACCTCATTGAACAGAGAACTTAACATAAAGGAGCAGATTATTTCGTGAGGCAAGGTAGGCAGAAAGCATAGCAATTTAGTTTAAAATATGGCGGAATGGAGAGATTGATTAAGAAGGTGAAAAGGGCATAAGAGATGAATCCTTTTCAACAGAAGAATGAACACTAACATGAAATTTTCCTCTAGGTAGAGCAATAAAATTGAATTCTACCTAATCTCATTCGAAAAACTTCACCAGAAATGAATATGAAATGAAATATGGAACATAACAAGGTACATATGAAACATAAGAGACACACTTACTACACTCACAACCACAGGAATCTCATGAAACAGAGCCGCTGCCTTTCATTAATTCTCTGTAAAAATATACAATGCAGAAACGAAGTTTCTTTCCCACAGTCTCCCAGAAGTTACAAGCCAGCCAACCCTTTGCAAATAAAATGTATACAATATATAGAATGTGTGGAGAAGAGATGGAATTCCCAGGGGTTGGGAAGTTACTCAAATCATTTTGAAATGGAGATGGAGAGCTAACCATCAGCTACAGGTGCAGTGCTCTCAAGCATGACATTTGGCGTGTGGTGACCCTTTGCATTCTTCGCCACTTGGATAGATGCCCACCTGGAGAGAAAACTCTTTAAAAGCTGCCTTTGGTGCCAAAAAACCGAATAGTGAATGACCGGGCCCACTTGGAGAAGTCGCGACCCGAAATTTCGCAAAATTTCCTCTGTGCACCGCGCGCTTTTCTCTGTGCATCGTGCTACTTTGGGGCCTGTTTTGGGGCACTTGCACGTGTCCAAAATATGCCCAAGTGGGCTTGTTGGAAAGCTTTGCCTGTCTACATTCTAACTCCACTGGAATTTCTGATTTTGAAGCTAATTTTCCCCTTCAAAACTTCATTCTCCCAAGACTGCTTTCTGTGTGTTCAAAAAGTGGCAGAGAGGCCATTTTTGGGTGTTTTTTGACCTTTAGGAGACCCAAAACTTATAAAAATCTCTTGCCCGGGCACCAGTAGATGTATTTTTTGATGCTGAATCCAAATATGTAAGCCGTTCCTCGATCTGAGGTCTAGAATTTTAGCGCCGCGTGCACAGGGAGAAAATCCCTGTTTTTTGCCCAAAAAATTTCCTTGTGACCAAAATTTGCCCAAATTTTTTGAGATTTGGGCTGGAAGTTCTCTATGGGGTGCTTTGCTGAACCAAGGAAGTCTTAGCCAAGATTCTAAGCCTATCTTGCTCTTTTTCCCTTTTTGCCCTTTTTGTGGCTTTCCTCGGTTTTACTTTCAAACTCCTTATTTGGGCTCTCAAACTCAAGTTCTGTGCCCTGTAATGACGAGCCATGTGTCTCAGCAGTGTGTTGTCTTCATCGGCCTTGTTCAGCATGTTGTCCAGGTGCATGTTGACTCTCTCTAGAATGGACTCATGATCCTCCATAACCTGTTGTTCCAATGAAGTGAATTCAATCCCCCTCTGTTGGGCTGTTAGGCGATCCTCACGGATGTTCTGCAGCTCCATGATCACATGCTGGTCTTCCAATTGTTTGTTCCTTTGCTCTAAATACCTGATGTTCCATTTGGCCATCTCCAACTTGACGGTCAAGGAGTGAATCTCTGCCTCTTGCTCCTGGAAGATCTCTTTCAGCTGTGCGTTTTGTGGACGTGTATCTGTATCATCATCATCACGACTGAGAATGGATCCGGTCTCCTGTTTACCTGATGGCACACCTGAAGGCCCCTCATCATGCTTGGGTTTCTTGCCCTTGTCCTATACCTATACTACTGATGTAGGAAGTGAGGCCCCTTCCACCCTGGGTGGAGATAACGCTCACTTTGCTACTGCAAACAAAGGCCTGGTGCCTTTCGGATAGCCTCTCTGATATGTGATGGAAAATGGCACCACAGTGGTCTCATGGCGCTCATGCTGATGAGAAGGACCACCTATCTCATGTTTTTCCTCTGATACTCCCTGTGGGGCGCTGAAGAAATCACGGGAGATGAAGTCCTCCCAAGCAATGCCCTGCAATCCCAACTGATGGTCCACCAAAATCTGGATAAGAGCGAAGTGATATACACTTGAGCTGCTGCCGAGTGGTCTTGTGATGCATGAATTTTCTCATTCTCTCTATGTTCCCGCAGATGAAAAATGGGAGTTTCATCATACGTACCCTGGTAAAGTGCATGAGCAACCTGATGTGATATGCATAAAGGCGAGAAAACCTCCCCTCACAACTGAAGTATTTCATGATCAATCTCATAAGCGAATGTTATAGACAATTTTGTGCCTTGCAGCATCAGGCATGAATTGTCAATAATCCAAGGGATCCAAAGTCCCTAAACATGATGTTCCTACCCCTAGAGGAACAAGGTCAGCAAACCAACAGCTCTCAGATCAGTTCTCCACCTGAAAACACTCAAAAACAAGCAATCCTGAAATCAAAGCAGGTGCTCCACTAGGCTTCTGCGCTGAAACTCAACTCCTCCATGGTGTACCTGCGTTGCAAAGCAGGTAGAACAAAGGCCACCTGCGCTGAGCGAGATGGGACAAGTGGCACACTGAGTCATTGCTCTAGAATCTTCCAAAAATGACACTTGGATCAGGGATTTCGCCTTGTGATGAGTCAGAGGCTCTGTTTCTCCAAGTGGAAGCAAGGTTCTCCAAGTGGACTCAAGAACTGAAGATCAACTGAAGAGAGAGAGGACACAAGGCAGCTACACATCAGTTGCAAGCTGACTCATCCTTTCTCAATTCATCTATATATTGAGCTCCCTCCTATGAGCTTAGGAGGCTGGAATTTTGTGCAAAGTAATGATATGCTGTTGGTTTCACTATAGAACTATTGGGTGATTGCTTGAAGGAGGTGAAGAGGAGAGATTCTTTCTACTGGGAGGTGTTGCTGGATTGGGGCCTTCAATGGTTGTAACACTCTCAGAACTTTACTTCTTCCATTAATAAAAGCTATTGAGGTTCTTCTATATGCACTTGTTTCAATGATGTATTGTGATAATTGTATATTTGATTTATGCTAATCCTTGAATCAGTTATGATTGCATGCTTCTTGTAGTTTCCTTCTTTGTTATTTTGCAGGATCTCATTGTAGCTGGGCCAGCAAAAGAGCAAGGAGCTGGGAGCAAGCAGCAAAGAGAAGAGTTTGGATTCGACATTAAGCGCAAGGCAACGGTTAGTGCATTCCTTCATTCTCTTTTGCTTTCATGAAGAAGTAAACCTTAAGTAGTTTTCTTTACAGTTGTTGCTGAGGTACTATCACCCTTAGAGTGGGATAGGGTCATCCGAATCGGATACTTTTCCCTACAACAAACTGGCGACTCCACTGGGGATCGTATCTGTTTGATTGTTTGTAGTATTTTGCTATTCATTTCCTGAACAAAAGAGTACCAAATCGAAAAGCTTTTGACTATATCAAAAGCGAAGTAGAGGGCAGCTACTCTAGCTCATTTCTGAGCATGTTCATGATTTGAAGAGCTGATCTACAAGGATCCTTGTAAGCTCTTAGTGATAGCTTTTCATCTTCCTTGTCATCCCTTAGTGTGTGCTTGACTGATAGCTTCTGATTTGAGCAAAAAACTGTGAATTTTTGAGAAAATTGTGACCCGGAAACTGAGAAAACGCAACTTTCGTTTTCCAAAGCAGGTAGTACACAGGCTACCTGCTTTGCAACGCAGGTCCCGAAGGGGCTACCTGCGCTGAGAGCCAGACTGGCTGTGCAGCACCTGCGTTGGCCCAATTTTGCCTTGTGCATTTGGGGTTTCCTCCCTTTTTCTTGCCTGTTTTCACTATAGATTTTGCAGCCAGTTACCAGTCTTGTACCCGTTCTGAAACCAACCTTACTTGCCATCATTCCGCCTCTGTTATATAACGAAATTGTACTTGTTCTTTTGTATTTCTTACATCATTTACAATTTCCCATAACGAAAGTGAACTAGTCTTGCTTTGGCCTCTTAGATCTGAACCTGTGTTAGGCATTTTGCTGGTCTAAAGAGTTGGCTTGTTTACTGTCCATAGCTGATTAGTCTTTTTACTTTCGTCATTATGGTTTGATTTCATGTATTTCCAGTGATTAAACAAGTAAATCTTAAGGTGTCTTTTGATTTTGGACAAGCTTGTTTGTTTTCGCTTTAAATCGAAATCAAAGTTAAATAACAACTTTCTTTTTGTAATACATCAACATTAAGAAAGGGAAAAGAAAATACATGCATTGTGCATTTTGCATTTGACTGTTTGCATGCTGATTTAGGAAATTTTGCATTAGTGTGTGCTCTATGATCTGTGTGAAAAGATTTGCCTTTCTTCTCCTCAGTAGTTAAGATTTTTCAAAGTTGAAAGATTGAAAAGTTTGCTTCTCATCTTAGACTGCATTCAGGAATTTGTTACATACATCTCGTGGTGATCCTTAAAGGCAAACTGCTAAACAAGATCAACATTAAAATAAATTCAATTTACATAACAACGCTTTGTAACATAATGCAAACACATAGAGGTCTAGGTAGAGACGTGTTCCGGCGTCGTTAAACATAGTGACTGTCGATCTCTACGAAGGTGGGTGATTCCTCCTGAGAGTCGGTGGCACTAATACGGACTTGTGCTCCCACGTACCGTCGCGTATATATTGGGAGACCCCTATAGGAACAAAGCTTTTATCCATAGGAAGCCGTGTCGGCCGCCCTACTGATCGCGATGCAGTGAACACAGCATTCACAAAGATCGGCCACCCGTACCGTAAAACGTATTCTGTGGTTTCGCGAAAAGTTTGGCACACCCTCTGCCTAGAACTCCAGAGTAGTTTCTTTTGGCCTTTTTCAAACTCTATAACTGAAAAAGTCCATCCAAGCATTTGTCACTTCGGGCTCGTTAAAACATCGAAGGAGACTAGAGTCATCTTTAGCTTTTTCTCGACTCTTAAAACATGAAAAAGCAAAGTTGTGTCTAAAGCGTCGTTAATAAAATTTATTTTAATCGGAACATAATCACCTGTTATTCCCACGTTGATCTTTCAGTTGAAAAGTATGGAGCCCACCAACCAAGGAAGTCACCTTAGTGGAAGTCCCAATCCCTTCTCCTCTTGGGGAGATGTTGGTGCGCCTCATATGGCCACATTGTCACCTCCAGGATTGACAATTGGCCTACCTGTATGGCTCTTTTCAACTAATGTAGTTCAGATCACCACTAATCCTGAGCAGTCGAATCAACAGTCAGACCAGTCTAGAGCTACCCTCCAGCCTTCCACTTCTTACAATTCTTCCTCTGATCCTTCATCTTCGCAAGGTAGAGCCGGCAAAAGTCAGCCTCCCATGGAGAAGAAGGAGAAGAAGAAGAAAGAAAAGAAGCAGAAGGAGCCTAAGGCGAAGGCGACTGGGGGCAAGCAAAAGACATCTGACAAAAATCCACACACTGCACTGACCGGGCCTAAATCGCCATGTGTCATTTGCAAAGGGACCCACTTCCACCGTGACTGTCCTTGTATTCCCCGGATACTAAGGGACTGGTCCCCCAGGTTGCACAATCCGGTAGCATCAACCTCTGATAGACATGTTGATTGCATTCCGTCAACTAGCGAGAGTGAAGGACAAAGAGGGAGACCAAGATCACCCTGCAGACTGTGTGAAGGCGATCACGCCATCCACCGTTGTCCATTCTTAGATGAGGCGAAGAGAGTTTTGGAAGATCGTCTGGTTTCACTGTTACGACTTCCTCCTGGATACCAAAAACTCGTGCCAAGTCCCTCGATAGTTGAAAATCCAGCTGGCCCGATCAAGTGGTCAGCTGAAGTGTCGGTCATTGAGAATGAACCTACTGAATCCAGACCAGACGAAAGTCTAAAGGTCGAAACGGCAGTTGACCCGGTTCTTCCTTCAGAGGTTTCATCCTCAAATGACACCGTCGTTGAAGATTCATCTTCAAATGACACCCTCACTGAAGAGAACAAGGATGACACCATCCAGATTCTTTTCATCAACACAGACTCTGATGAGCATCAGGGCAACACGCCCATTCCTTTATCGCAGGAAGGAACATCGTCAGGGTCGTATCCGGCCGTGTATTCGGTCCCACCACCAAGCAACCTGGTTGTGTCCTTTGATTGGAATCAACTAGGCAGACCCTGGTTACCAGCCAGTATCCCATTCAGAATCATCGTCCAAATCTACAGAATGGTGATGGCTGGAACTATCATTGATGAAGGGGCATCTGTGAGTATCCTTTCCTCTATTGCTTGGGAAGCACTGGGTTCCCCGGCGCTTTTACCTGAGATGAGAAATCTATCAGGTTTTGATAAAGGAACCAGTCGCCCGTTAGGGATTCTCCCCAATGTTCCCGTTACATTGAAGGGGAAGACAGTTCATATGAACGTCATGGTCGTCCAGGGACCCTTGGTGTATAACTTACTCCTTGGACGAGACTATATATATTGCATGGAGGCGATAGTGTCCTCACTCTTCAGAGTTATGTGTTTTCCGCACGAAGGAAGAATGGTCAAGCTCGTAGACCAACTTTCATTTCCAGGATCACGCATCGCAAATAGTCAAATACCATCCCTTAACGGTTTATTCACTCAAGGAATGCCTCCACCCCCGGTTCTAATTCCTGATGAATGCGAGTGATTCGGGAGAAAGAACTGGGACCCAGGGGGCATGCACCCTGGCCTGCCTTGGGCAGAGAAAACCTTGGGTATAAAGTTAATTTCCGCAGAAGAATATGACTAGTCCGTACCCCATCCGGCATGGAAGAGAGGGTTGTTCTAGGATAAAGTTCTTTTGTCAAAGTTATGTAAGTGAGATAATCAGCTTCTTGCTCCCCTTGTCTAGGTAAGTAGGATGCCGAGGGAGGAGATCCATTTGTGGCGGCAAGTAGCCACCATCTTTGAAGGCAAACCTCACCCATTAAAACATATGTTTTGAAGGATAAGTAGGGGCAGCCTCCAAAGAAAGAGATGAAATTGCTGCAACAAGTGGTCACCATCTTTAGTAACCTACTAATAGACATCGCCGGAAAAAAGAGTTTAGTTTGCGGCAGCGAACAAAACCATTTTTCGGATAATAAGTAAGAGGCAAACCTCCCTCCGTAACGCCAATGTTTTATCTGTTGCGATCTTGCAAAAATCAAAAAGTGAACTGATGGGAAGACAAGTACTGTCGGCACCGAAAAATAACGAGAAGACAAGTATTGTTAAAAATATAGCAAGACGACAAGTAGAAAAACAGAGGTGGGACAGAGGAGGGGTAGCCTTGAAATTATACTTTATACCTGGGGGCATGCGAACCTTTTGGAGTGTAAGCACGGGACGACTATTTATTTTTTAAATTTTTAGGTCCTCCCTTTAAACCTGTAGGTCTAACCCGTTAAACTCGTAGGATTAGCCGTTTCCAGCTTGCATAAAGAAAGGATGTGGGGCAAAAGTTAAAACTTGCCAAATTGGAGTAACTAGTGAGGTATAGCTCCTTAAATATGACTACCTCACCTGAGGCGTTCCTTGTATTAAGACTGATATAATCGAGCAGTTTTAGCACACAGTTCATGCTCGTTAAAAAATAAACGCAAGATCCGAGCAGTTTTAGCACATAGTTCATGCTCGTTTAAAAATAAACATAAGTTGTGAGCAATCTTCCCCTAGAGTTCAAGCTCACCCAGAAAAAATGAACCGGTAAATAACCTTGGTAAATGTAACCTTTGACAGCCATATTAAAGCCCTTGGTCGTGTTCTTGTAGTCTCACCTCCATCCGTTCATTTGGCCAATCGTTCATCTCCATATGTTTGTTTACCCATTTTGAGGAACAGTTGCGAAGAGTGATTTCACTTAGCCATCCTTGTGACACTGCCGTGATTGGAAAATTCCAACCTGCACCTGGAATCTGCTGCTATCCCTGTTTATCACTCGTTCCTCAAAAGACGAGTCTTCTTTGAGCTCTTTTCTCCTGACTCGTAAAATATGAAAAGTTTGCCGAGTTTTGGCCTTCCAGCTCGCTAAACGACCGGAAGAGCTATCCCTCCTCTAGATTTTAATCTTTTTGGACCTGAGGGATTATTGCACAAAAAGATCGAGCGCTTGTTTTGTTCGGCTCGTTAAAGCAATCGAAAATTCATCCCTTCTGTATTGTTTTATACTTTTTTGGACTTAAGGGATTAGATGACGAAAAAGGAATTCTGGAGTTGACTTTATGTACCTTTTCAGACTCTCTAAAAATGAAAAGGACCGAGTTATCCTTGTCGTTAGACTCGTTAAATTCATTAAATAGCGACAAACTTGTCTTTAGACGAGAACGAGTTTCCCTATCGCTAGGCTCGTTAAAACATAGCAATGGGCTTGCCCGAAGGGCAGGTTATAGAACAAGCATATGTTATCCTCCTCAAGCTTGACAAAAATAAAGAGGTACTGGTCAGCAATGACTGGGGAAAATTTGGGAGAACCTCACAGCTTTAATGGTAGCAAGTCGCTCTTGAACATGACACTTTGTCCTCCGTATCACATCGGGTTGGGTTGTTTCATTCACCGGTCTCATCACCATGGTCCTCGCCACACCATCCACATTTGGGGTAATGCTACTGATCCATCACATCAGTGTCGTTATATGTTCAAGAGATGTTGTTCTGCAAAGAGTCAACCGTGTCCCATCCACTGCCATACATTGTCCTTCATCCATTTCATGACCGCCACCCTGAATCATACATCATAGTTTGTTTTCACCTCATCACAATCACTAGCTCCGTTCCGTGTCACTGATGTGGGATTCATTAAGGCCCTCCTTTGACGGATCGCTCCTTGTCGACATCAGCTCATTATCCAAGGAGTTGATCTAGGAACAACCCCTTCAGTACTTTGAAGCTTGCATGCCTCAATGGCAAGTTTCTCACTTCCGGCGACAGGTATACATCAATGACCTTCGACCAGAAGATTTTGCATGGTGGTCGACACCAAGTCCTTTATTCCCACCATGTGAATTGTACTGCTGTACCTTGAGGGTCATCATCCTTATCGGTGATTCCTCTCGCGCTTGTTAACGGTTTACATCATTGACCGGTAATCAAGCGATGTCTTTCCATGTTCGACTTCAAGAAACTCTCACATGGATCGACTTATACATCGAGTGAAGATCGGAAGAGATGGAAGACCCCGGATCTAGTTTCATCCATCCGGGCTGCGATATATATTCAGGATATAAAGACATTTGATATGTACATCATTGCAGCAGATGATCATCCTTCTCAAAGGATGATAATTTCAGCAGAGAATTATCAGTCTACCGTCA
The DNA here is from genome assembly GCA_031772625.1 of Pinus tabuliformis. NCBI lineage: Eukaryota > Viridiplantae > Streptophyta > Pinopsida > Pinales > Pinaceae > Pinus > Pinus tabuliformis. The sequence goes on along the minus strand of CM062814.1, from coordinate 565,891,096 downwards.
GACGATCGTCTATTCTATGTACCAAAATGAATTTATAAAGCTGAGCATGGGAATACCCGCCTCAGCTAGATCATGAAAAAGTATGAAAAGTAATGTATTGTATTGTATCTTATTACAGGACACTTCTCAACAGATTGAATGAACTTCGGATCCTCCTAATAAAGCATTTCACCCGATAAACGACCTCATACTTTAGGGGGCATCTGTTATAGACAATTTTTTGCCTTGCAGCATCAGGCATGAATTGTCAATAATCCAAGGGATCCAAAGTCCCTAAACATAATGTTCCTACCCCTAGAGGAACAAGGTCAGCAAACCAACAGCTCTCAGATCAGTTCTCCACCTGAAAACACTCAAAAACAAGCAATCCTGAAATCAAAGCAGGTGCTCCACTAGGCTTCTGCGCTGAAACTCAACTCCTCCATGGTGTACCTGCGTTGCAAAGCAGGTAGAACAAAGGCCACCTGCGCTAAGCGAGATGGGACAAGTGGCACACTGAGTCATTGCTCTGGAATCTTCCAAAAATGACACTTGGATCAGGGATTTCGCCTTGTGATGAGTCAGAGGCTCTGTTTCTCCAAGTGGAAGCAAGGTTCTCCAAGTGGACTCAAGAACTGAAGATCAACTAAAGAGAGAGAGGACACAAGGCAGCTACACATCAGTTGCAAGCTGACTCATCCTTTCTCAATTCATCTATATATTGAGCTCTCTCCTATGAGCTCAGGAGGCTGGAATTTTGTGCAAAGTAATGATATGTTGTTGGTTTCACTATAGAACTATTGGGTGATTGCTTGAAGGAGGTGAAGAGGAGAAATTCTTTCTGCTGGGAGGTGTTGCTGGATTGGGGCCTTCAATGGTTGTAACACTCTCAGAAGTTTACTTCTTCCATTAATAAAAGCTATTGAGGTTCTTCTATATGCACTTGTTTCAATGATGTATTGTGATAATTGTATATTTGATTTATGCTAATCCTTGAATCAGTTATGATTGCATGCTTCTTGTAGTTTCCTTCTTTGTTATTTTGCAGGATCTCATTGTAGCTGGGCCAGCAAAAGAGCAAGGAGCTGGGAGCAAGTAGCAAAGAGAAGAGTTTGGATTCGACATTAAGCGCAAGGCAACGGTTAGTGCATTCCTTCATTCTCTTTTTCTTTCATGAAGAAGTAAACCTTAAGTAGTTTTCTTTACAGTTGTTGCTGAGGTACTATCACCCTTAGAGTGGGATAGGGTCATCCGAATCGGATACTTTTCCCTACAACAGCGAAGCATAATCATCTCTCAGAAATCTGAATGGGAAAACTCTAGTGAGCTGACTCAAACAACTGGCCTTGATGTAAGGCTCATAAAGTTCCCTCTCCACCTTCATCTTCTTGTGCCACTTTTCTCCAACATTTGGTATGCCTATTGCCACTGATATGGTTTCGGGTGTCAATGTGAAAGTGACCCCTGCCAAGATAGACTGTCCCCCATGTAGGTGAAGTGCAAAAAGATGGGCCAACTCATGATGAATTTTGACATTTTCCACCCTCTAACAAAATTCAAAACATGCCAAGTGCTGGAAACAAGACATAGCGAGAGGGCATGCCTGCAACTCAGTGAGGGTGTTTGGTTCATCCCTGACATGTCTGCCACTCCTAGGTCTCCGGGGAGCCTGTTCTCCAGAAGCTGTGTCACTGTGAGTTTCCCCCTCATAGTCTGATGAAGTTCCCGATGCCATTACTGCTATTTGTACCCTGAATTTTGTGTTGTCCTCTGAATCCAATAGTCCTGGTAGATGCTCTGCAAATCTGTCACCAAGGGGACAATAAAATAGGGAATATTAGGAGGGGAATGATGAAATAGGGATAGGGGTTTAAAGGGGAAATTTGTCAGGGATTTGGGGGTGTTTGGGGTGTGGTTTTTATGGGGTAGGGTTAAGGGACCTTTGAGCTATATGAGTAAAGGAGACAAAGGGATATGTTCACAATGTAGCTAGGGTAACCATTATGGGTAAAAGCTCTGGGGGAATTAGCTGATAGAGGTAGGATAGCAACATATTTTCAATCATGTCATTGTAGCAGAACCCTAGCTTTTCATTTCTTTGTGTCTTCCTTTGTTTATTTTAAAAAAGTTTTTGCATTCGGTTCATAGCCTCAAAATCATGGTATTCTTCCAACATTAATGCCAAGAGTGAAGGTGGTTTGGTCTACCTCTCAAGCATGATAGGCATTCATAAAAATTTAGGCAAACTGGTGCATTTTAAGTCTTATAAGTCTGTGCGCCGTGCGCACTGCCCAGTGCGCCACGCGCTCTAAGTGCGCCACGCCAGTGGAAAATTTAGACTGTGAACCGGCCCCAGTGTGCCGCACAAGATGAGTGCGCCATGCCAGTATGTGTGTGCGCCGCACACTGTTAAAATCACCCAAATTTGTTTGAAAAATAGGGGAGAGGGTTTAGGGCGGTTTTAGGGCGTTTTCCTTAGGAATCATGATGGGAATGGAGGCGGGAACGAGGAGGAGTGAGGAGACAAGGGGAGGGGAGCAGACCTTGGTGGCATCATTGCAAATTTGCAACCCCAACTATCGTTGTTTTTTATGATTCTTTTCATGGTCGACCTTGTGCTTTTGGGGTACCATTTAAACGTCTTATGCATACCATATAAACGACAAAACTGATGGAGAAGAGTTGACAACGGGCCTACCTCTTGTTTTGTTAGCCTTCACAAAGATTCCTAATGTTTTGGCACTGTTTTGGGCCGTTGGACTATGTGCACCATGCGTTCTTCCCCGTGTGCCGCACGCTTGCGAATTTAACAATGCGGGTTGGTTGCCAGTGCGCCGCGCGACCTGGTGTATGTGCCGCGCTTACCAAATCGTCTCCCACTTGCTCAAACACTCACCAATCTCACTCTTCCACATTCTGCAATGTCTTTCCAAGTCTTCAATGGCACAATGGCTTTGCTTTGGGCTATCATATGTATTTATAGGCTTTAAAGAAACTGGTTTGATTTTTCCTTCTATGAAAACCCACTTTATAATGTTTTTGTTTTGCACTTTTCTTCATTGACTTTAAAAACTTTGTCTTTCATTTTTCCTCAAGACTTTGGCTCTCTTGATGAAATTTTCGGCATTTCTTTACGGGGACTATATGACAGAGCATCTGGCTTTGCAATCTCTGACTGCATCTGAAAATGTCAACTGTCGATTTTTTGGAAAATTTATCATAGTTGACCTTGTTTGACTGTTCTTCAAAACAAAGTTTGGAAGAAAAGTCGATGTCTCTTGCGGTGATGATGAAGTTTTCTGCACTGTAGGTGTATAAGATCTCCCTCTGGGCTGCATGACTTTGTTCTGGGCATGTTTTCCGAGACCAAACTGATGAATTTCTAGACCCAAACCATAAAAATGAATCTGTCCTATAATAGGACCAAACCTTGACTATCATGACTTTGATAAATTTTTGGACCAAGACCTGAACCAGCAGAGGCCAGACATGAGGGGAAATGAGTATCATGACTTTCTCTGTCAGATCATGACATGTCCCTAGTGAAATGCAACTGAGTGAATGAAACGGGACACCTAAAATTGAAATGCACAAAGAGCTTTGATCTCTGACGGAGGGCTGACCAGACCGACTCTAACATTGGCTCCAACGGGGGATGGTAGCTCCTTGGAGGTGCCAAGAACAACAGATCTCTGGAGGAGCTAGACAGTGCCTCTTGGTCCATTGGGCTATGGAGTCATCATTTGATAAACAACACAAGACTCTGACTTATTTACAAAACTGAAGTAACCAAGAAACTGACTCAAACTTGACAATTGGAATAACTCAAAAATTGACTGTACATACTGAAACCAAACTGAAATGAAAATGGTATTTACAATGATAATGGAAGCAGCGTTGATAGATCAACAATGATATCGCTTGAGCAACCGACCATTTATCGGCCCTCCAGGACAGTCTTCCCCATTCATTTCCTTCAGAAGAAAGGCATTTTGACCGCTATATGCTGCAATTTTGAGAGGACCCTTCCACAGATTTTCGAACTTTCCGTGCTTGCCTTTCTCTTCATTCCTTGCATCCCACTTCAGCACCACATCATCCAACTGAAATTTGTCTGCTTTAGCCTTTCTATCATAGATTTTCTTTATCTTCTCCTGCAACTTGGATGTGTTTTGGAAAACTTCTTCGCTTGTTTGCTGCAAGTGGATCATTTGATTCAACCTGCTCTGCATGGGATCTTCCTCACTGCCTGCCTCCTAAAGAAGCCTGACCACCGGGGCAGCAAGGGTGGCTAGGAATATTGTGTCTACTCCATAAACAAGCTCAAACGGTGACATACCAATAGACCTTTTCTGACTGATTCGATCTGCCCAAAGTGCATGAACCAGCCTCTTGTTCCAGCTCTTCTTATTAATTTCCAGCAGTTTTTTGATGATTTTGACTAAAGATTTATTCGAAGATTTAGCCAATCCATTTCCTTGTGGATGATAGGCAGTTGAATGACCCAAAATTATATGATATCTATGACAAAATTCCACCATCCTTTTTGATTTGAAAGCTGCTGCATTATCAATGATTATTTTGTTTGGAAAACCAAAGCGAGACAAGATGTTATTTTCGAGAAATGAGATGATTACCGTGTCCGGCGCTTGTCTGGTAGGTGCTGCCTCAATCCATTTTGTGAAGTAGTTCGTGGCTGTAAGGATCCATCTATGTTTTCTGGAAGATGCGGGATGAATTTCCCCAATGAAATCCAACCCCCACTGCTAAAAAGGAGCGCTCACCTCCATAGGCTTGAGTGGCAAAGGCTGTAATTTCTGTTTTCCTTCAAAAATTTGACACTTATGACAGAGCTTTACCATCTTATGCACATCAGCAAATAAAGTAGGCCACTAGTACCCTGCTCTTAAAATTTTGTTAGCCGTTGATTTCCAAAAAAGATGACCACCACACTCTCCTCTGTGGAAATCTTCCATGGATTTCTTTGCCTCCTCTTCCACCAGAAATTTTAACAAAATGCCACCAGGATCTTTCTAATACAATGCAGAATTCAGAATACAAAACTTGGCAGCTTTCAATTTAAGTGTTCCCGCTTTGTTTCTAGTCATGCCAGGTGGTGGTGATAGATTTTTCAGCACATATATTATGTCAAAATACCATGGGGACAAAGCAAACATTTCTGATACCTGAACTGAAGTTCCTTCCTCATCCTCATCGGACATGGCAGCGATCAGATTTATGTCCAATGCATGCAAATTTGATTCAGCCATTAGTTTTGCCAACCCCTGTCCTTTGACCAGCTTTGTAGGCTTTATCTCCACATCGTATTCTAGCAAGGCTGCGATCCATTTGCCTCTTCTCCCTTCCGGATCAGTCTGCACCAAAACATCTTTTACAGCAGCGTTAGGAACATAGGCCAGAATGTGAGAGTGTAGAATGTATACCCGGAAATCCTTCAGTGCCTTCACCAATGCTAGAGCTTGCTTCTCAATGATGTTGTATTTTAACGCTGCATCTCTTATAGCTCTGCTGAAAAAGGCAATGGGTCTTTCATGATCATCCCTTTTCTGCAATAATACTACTGCCATAGTGTGCTCAGAAGCAAATGAAAACAAGATGAAATCTTGAGTGTAATCTAGGCTAATTAAAATTGGAGCTGAAGAAAGGGCCAATTTGACGATGTTGAAAGATTTTACAGCCTCATCTATCCATTTCACCTGGTTTTCCTTCTTAAGCATGTTGGTCATTTCTTTCAAGTGTTCCGCAAGATTAGGTACAAAGCGATGCAGAAAATTCATCTTACCATTGAATGACTGTATCTCCTTTTTGCTCCTAGGTAGATCAATTTGCTGAATCACTTGGACACGTGCTAGGTCTATGCGGATGCTGTCTTTTGAAATAATGTGCCCAAGTAATTTGCCTTCCTCCATGGCAAACAAGCTCTTCTTTGGATTCAACGATAGACCATGTTTTTTGCACCTTTGAAAGACAATTTTTAGATGATGCATGTGCTCTTCATCTGATTTTTAAAACACCGTTAAGTCATCCAAGTACACCACCAAAAACACATCTTCTCATTTGCAAATGCCAAGTCCATTGCACGCTGAAATGTGGCACCTGCATTCTTCAAACCAAATGGCATTTTGGCATAGTGAAAAGTTCCCCATGGAGTGGTGAACGCTGTTTTGTCTCTGTCATCTTCATGGACAGCAACTTGATTGTATCCGGAATAACCATCTAGCAGCGACATACAAGATTCCCCCACTACTCACTGAAGTACATGGTCCATCTTGGGTAGCGGGTAGTTGTCGTTCAATGAGACCTTGTTTAAATTTCTGAAATCGATGCATAGGTGGATCTCACTGGTCTTCTTTCTTATGGGTACCAAATTAGAAATCCAATCTGAAAATCTCATGGGCACAATGATACCTGATTTGAACAACCTATTTACCTCTTTTTCAATGGATGGCAGCAACTTCGGGTTGATCCTTCTTAGCTATTGTCTAAATGGCTTTTGATTTGGCTTGATAGGTGTGGCATGCTGAATGATGTTTGTATCATATGTCTTCAAATCTAAATAATCCCAAGCAAATACATCTGCAAATGAAGCCATCAAACTGATATATTTGTCCTTGGTTTTTGGAGATAATGCTTTGGACAATTTCACCAATTTTGGATTTGTAGCTGTACCAGTGTTGACTTCTTCCACTCCTTTCTCTGTGGGCTGCAAAGTTGGCTTGCGGGCAACATCATCCTGATCGAAAAGTTCTTCAAGGGGTATCAAGCCTTTAAGAATGATGTTGTTCTTTAGCTGTAATACGTCCATTTGATTGATTTGAACCTCGTATGTACCATTCCCTTTGTTCTCATGGTTTTCCACATCGATTAAGGTTTCTTTGAACTTGCCTTTGTTGAGCAAAAAATCCTTAATCACTTCATCATCTTGGAACACTTGCCAATGTCGCTGATTGTCAGGAATGGTTGGACGGTGCTTGACATGAATTTCAAATTTGTTGCTGGAGTTCATGGGGATCTTCAGGCTGCTCGCTACCTTGGCAAGAGCATCAGCAATACTATTTTGGATTCTTGGCACACATGTCAAGGTGTATTCAGAAAATAGCTTCAATATGTCCAAAACTGCATTTCGATAAACCCGCATCCTAGGATGTTTTGCTTGATACTCACCTCTGACCTGTTTTATTACTAACTCGAAGTCGCCATATATTGAAATCCTCTTTGCATTCAACTTTATAAGAATTTTCAGGCCAACAATCAGAGCTTCATATTCTGCCTCATTATTGGAACATTCAAAGGCTAGCTTGTAGGAGCAAACTCTTATGCTGCTAGGTACTTTGTTTGGGGCGGAGAAAGGACTACGTACCAAAATGCCAATACCAGCTCCATCATTCCCGATGGCTCCATCGAAATCCATGGTCCATAAGCCTTCTTCTTCTTCTTGCAAGTGCTGAAAATCCTTTTGCTACCCATTTTTTATTTGTTGTCCATTGTCCTCCACTGATTGCCCATTCTTTTGTTTCTTTTCTTGTCTTTCCTTTTTCAAAATCTCTCTAAAATGCTCTGTTATCTCTGGAATGTCATCTGCTTCTACTATCTGACTATCTATTTCATTTAAACTATCTGATAACAAAACAAAAGACTCTAAATTTGTATGTACATAGTTTACAGGATGATTGATCGGTTTCTCCTTGCTTGTGATCATATACTTCATCTTTTGTTCCCGATATAGCTTCCTCATCTATCCAAACACTGGGATTGTTGCATAGGAGAAGTCCAACTGTAGTGTCCCCTTCAATTTCGCCACCCAAGACCTGGAAAGAAGCATGCCAAACCTTGGAGGAATGTCTGCTACTACTACGTCCATCAGCACATTTTTCATAGGACGCTGATCCAAACTCACCACTAAGTCTTTGATAAGCCCTATGCACCTTACTTTGCTGGAGTCGAATGAATAGAGATCATGATATTTCCGGGTGATGTCTAGACCAAGCTTATCCATGATAGACTCGGGCATGAGATTGTGAGATGCTCCCGAATCGAACATGGCTTTGTGTAGCTCAAAGTCATGTAATCGTAAACTGATGTAGAAGGGTGGCACCTCGCTCTCGGGAGACTCACCATTCGTTGCTAGCCCAAAAATCATTTCAGGCTGATCATCCTCCACATTTACCATATCGGACGTTGGGTCCAAGTTTAACATTTTGGAAATCTGTCCTCTATAGCTGCTGTTTTTCATAATTTCAGTCAAAGGGATGGATATTTTTAACTTAGAAATCTCATTCTCTAAGCTAAAAGTGGGAGTCTTTTCTACCTCTTTGACTGGAGCCTCTTTCTTTTCCTTTTCTTTTGATGTAGCTTGCTGCTGTGATTGTTCCGCTGACTTTGATTTGCTGCTCTCCGGATCAGCTGTCTCCTTCCCTTTCCTTGGTGCAACTGCTGAATCATTCTTTGATGTTTCACCATCCTTCTTTTTCTGAATTGTTTTGACCAGTACCTCTCTGTTCCTCAGTGAATATCACTGCTGTTGGGCGGATAGAGCATTCATATAGCCTCTTTGGTACTCATCTGATTCTTCCTCCAAAATAGTGTCACTAGCTAGAATAAAATCAGTGTCTTGGTGTGCAGCGGAATTCACTGCACATTCTTCTTCTTCAGTGATGTATGTAGGCAGCTCATCTGGAGTAAAAAGATGGTTCTCTTCACCTATTATGTTCCCTTCCTCATCTGATTCTTGTCCATGCACAAAATTCTGCTGCAAAGGCATCTCTATGGGCTATTGTGCTGCCTGCTCTTGGTTTCGCTGATCTCTTTGTCTTATCCTATATTGCGGCTGCTGCTGCTTGTTGGAAATAATACTGAGAGGGGGGGTGAATCAGTATTATCAGATCAATAAAACTTTTCAAATACTCTGAAACATATACGCGACTTCAGTTAAGTGAACCAGCGTGTACACGCTACTGTGTCTAAGGAAACCAGCGTATAACCAGAAAACTTATGATTTAGTTAGTTTATCTTCAGTAAATGCATCAGGACATTATTAACCATATTAAAAGTAAACAGATGCAGTATAACAGATCATCACACAAAAGCCACACACATGAACACCATGATATAAGGTGGAAACCCAATGTGGGTGAAAACCACCTGCTGCAAGTTGTCTCTATCTTTCTTTAATAAGAGCTTCAGTTTACAATCTTTTGTACTGGTGCAGCCTTATACGAGTACGCAGGCTACAACCTGCAGAGGGCTACAACCCTCTCTCGTTCTCCAAACTTCCTTGGAAGGGAGCTCCAACCCCCTTTGCTCTTGTGCTAGCTAAGATACTAGTACGTAGGTGCAGGCCTACAATCTTCTTTCCTTCAGGTACCACTTTTCATACATTTTCAGACTGGATATTCCTGAAGCACAACATTACAATCTGAAGACCACAATTCATTCAACTTTCATAGCAGATTACAAAACAACCAATACTTGCATCAACAACCTCTGAATCACTGAACCACTGATACCCTGTCAAACCCAGTCACCAGAACACAGAGCAGACTACAGAACACTGCAATAACAGTCAGACCCAACTGCAAACCCAAAAATCAAGCTTCAAAAGATATACGCTACTTCAATGAGAGAAACCTGCGTATACACGCTCTTTTAATGAAGACAACTTGCGTACAGATCTAAAAATAAATTCTCTCAACTTGCAGCTGTACCAGACATTAGTTAGATCCAGAACATAACATTGCGTCAGTATGCAGATCTAGAGATACGAATAATCACCCATATCATAATAGAGCATTTCAAACCATTAGATCCCGATCTGTCCTTAGATCTAGTCTTCCATCAACCGATGTGATCTCTCCTTAGCTTAGATCAAGCAACCCAGAACCTGCATACGAGATCTCTTTCTTTATCAGATATTCAAGACTTTTTCAGTGTCTTTGCCTAATGATCTTCTTCTCCTTATATAGCCTTAGGCCTTGCTCAATACCAAGGGCCAAACCATAGAAATCCAATACCATCAGCTTCAAAACTAGAGATCAACACGTCTGTCGAGATACTTTGGTCCAAAGACATAGGCTTAAGTACCGAGGACTAACTACCACGGACCAAAGGGAAGCTTCTCGACATGCACGCCCTTTTCTGTTCATGAATCTGCGTGTATACGCGACTTTATATATATCGAACCTGCGTATCCGCGACTTAGTCTATAGAGTACCTGCGTGTATACGCAACTTTTGCTTAATGAACCTGCGTATATGAAAATTCTCTTCATACTTGTAGTCTGGACTGAGATCTGTCATCAAAGAGAGTTGCCATCAAGGACAACACCTGGATCGTAGTGCCACACCTGTGCCAAAATGCCAACAATCTCCCCCTTTGGACTTGATGGCAACCCCAAGATCGTAGAATCATTCTCCCCCTTTGTCATCAAGGGCAAAGGGCTGTGCTCCCCCTGAGTACATGCTGATATTTCTGCTTGGCTGTGCTGAAACATGCTCCCCCTGACTGTAGGCAATATCTGCAAAAGATGATCTTCAAAAGAACCAAGACTTATACACCATAAGGGACCTTCCTATCACCAAAAGACTCAATGCATACATCCATACTCCCAACTAAGAGGGGATACATCAGAACCAACCAATTATATTACATCATTCATCCCAGGCATAGTGGGGAAACCAACAAAGGTCGTTACATGACCTTGACACCATAAAAGAGATATCACAGAAGAGATACATGACATAGAGACAACAAATCTAGACCAAGACTCATGAAAGTCACAAGCAACATCTGATATACATCTTTTAGATCAGCAACCAAGATTTCCTTCTGAGGTCCTTCTCCTAAAACCAACAACAGTTGTGTATTAGAACCAAAAGCATCTAAATGCCAACAATGCTTTATGAGACTTTAAGCTGCTCCCCCTAAACCTGTGCCTGCTGCACCCTCTGAAACTGTGCCTGAAGAATTCTGTCATACCCATCTTCTCCAACCGGAGTCTGCCCTTGCTGTTCAGACCTCCATATACGCGATTTCTCCTGCATAAAACGGCGTATGCACACGGATATGCTTTCGACAGAACGCGTATACCATACACGCTACTTTCCCAGCATAAATCGGCGTATATACGCAGATATTCTTTACGTAACTTGCGTATACCAACTTTTCTGTAGAACAGACAAGCTTCAACAGCAGGATGAAGCATCAACTACTCCTAGCTTTTGTCTGAGATATTCAAAAGTTTCCCTGGGCAGTGGTTTTGTGAGAATATCAGCAACTTGTTCCTTAGAAGGAACATACTCCAGCTTGACCTTCTGCTCAAGCACTTGTTCCCGAAGAAAATGGTACTTGATTGGTATGTGCTTGGTCTTTGAGTGCATGACTGGATTCTTTGAAATGCTGATTGCACTTGTATTATCACATAAGATAGAGACTGGTGGAGTGCACATGATTTGAAAATCCTGCAAGGTCTGCATCATCCAAAGAAGTTGTGTGCAACAAGATGCCGCAGCCACATATTCTGCTTCAGCTGTAGATAAGGCAATCGAACTCTGTTTCTTGCTGAACCAAGATACTAATCTGGAACCCATGAAGAAAGCACCACCACTTGTGCTTTTCCTATCATCCACACTTCCGGCCCAATCTGCATCTGTGTAAGCATGAAGAGTGAGATCTGTATCTCTAGGATACCATAAGCCATAGTTTTGGGTCCCTTGAAGATACTTGAAGATTCTTTTGACTGCCTGAAGATGAGTTTCCTTTGGGTTGGCTTGAAATCTTCCAACAATTCCTACTGCATGCATAATATCTGGTCGGGTACCTGTCAAATAAAGCAAACTCCCAATCATGGATCTATAAGTTGGTTGGTGAACTGCTGCTGATTCATCATTTGCACTGAGGCTGCATCCTGTAACCATGGGGGTACAAACTGGCTTTGAATCTTCCATGCCATACTTCTTCAAGATCTGCTTGAGGTACTTGGTTTGAGACAAGAAAATACCTCCTTCATTTTGTTGGATTTGCAATCCAAGAAAGTATGTCAATTCTCCAAGTAATGACATTTCAAATTCTTTCTGCATAACAGAGGCAAAGTTTTGACTCATAGCCTCTTCATTGCTACCAAAGATAATATCATCTACATACACAACAAGTATTAGCAATTTGTTATTTTCAACTTTCATATAGAGATTGCTATCTGCTGATCCTTTTGAAAAACCTTGTTGGTGAAGATATTTGTCCAACCGATAGTACCAAGCCCTTGGAGCTTGTTTGAGACCATAGAGAGCCTTTTTCAATCTGCATACAAGGTTTGGATCATTCCCAAGAATGAAACCATCTCGCTGCTCAATATATACTTCTTCTTCTAAGTCTCCATTCAGAAAGGCTGATTTCACGTCCATTTGAAAAACCTTGAAGTTTTGAAAGCTTGAGAGAGCAAGGAACATTCGGATGGCCTCAAGTCTTACAACGGGAGCAAAGGTCTCTTCAAAATCTATTCCTTCTTGCTGCGCATATCCTTTACAAACAAGTCTGGCCTTGTTTCTAATTACTTCTCCATTTTCATTCAATTTATTTTTGAAGACCCATTTAGTCCTTATGACATTTTTATCTTTTGGTCTAGGAACCAATTCCCAAGTATTGTTCTTTTCGATCTGCTCAAGTTCTTCATCCATTGCTTTGACCCAACATTCATCTTTGCATGCCTCTTTCACATTTTGTGGTTCAGTGGAAGAGAGTAATGCCAAATAGCTTGAAGCTTCTGCAATTCTTCTTCTTGTTTGTATTCCTGCTTCTTTCTGCCCCACAATCTGAGATTCTGGATGATTCTTTTGAACATATCTGGATGGAGTCTTCTCTTCTATTCTTGTCTGCTCCTCTGGTTCTTCTTGATGCTCTTCTTCTTCTTGAGGTTCTTCTTGGGGTTCTTCTTCTTCATCATTCTACCTTTGAGGGTAGCCTTCATCTTCTTCAATGTCTTCATGATGAACTTGCCTAGGAATATATCCCTTCTCATCGACCACTACATCAATGCTGTCAACAATTCTGCCAAGTCTTTTGTTGTAGCACTTGTATGCTTTGCTATGTGGAGAATAACCAAGAAGAATGCCTTCATCTGCTCTTGGTTCAATTTTTCCAAGTTGCTCATCAGTATTCTTAATATAACATTTGCTCCCAAAGATTTTGAAATGCTTCACCGAAGGAGTCTCACCACTCCAGAGCTCATGAGGTTTTTGAGTGCTGTTTACTCGGACATTTGTTTTGTTAAGAATAATAACCGCAGCATGTGTAGCCTCACCCCAGAAAGTTGCGGGAGTACCTGATTCATCAAGCATAGCACGAGCCATTTGTTGAATTGTTCTGTTCATTCTTTCCAAAACCCCATTTTGCTGAGGAGTTCTAGCTGTAGAGAATTCTCTTCTTATCCCATGTTCTTCACAGAAATAGAAGAATTCATTTGAGGTAAACTCCCCACCTCTGTCAGATCTGAGGCACTTAATTTTGTGTCCTGATTCATTTTCAACCAAAGCTTTGAAGGATTTGAATTTTTCGAATGCTTCATCTTTGTGCTTCATAAGCCCTAACCAGACAAACCTGGAGAAATCGTCAATGAATAATATCAAGTATTCTTCTCCTCGAGGTGTTCTTTTTCTGAATGGACCACATGTATCTGTATGTACTAACTCAAGAGGCATGCTAGCTGATCCTTCCTCCTCTGGAAAATTGGTTCTGGTTTGCTTTCCAAACTGACAAGATTTGCATATAGTATTGTCTGGAATTTTGATATCTGGAAGACCACGAACTGCCTGATATTTGCATGCTTTCCTTATTTGTGAAAAGCTTAGATGCCCCAACCTCCGATGCCATAGCCAGTGTTCATCATCCTTGCTCAAATAGCATTGTTGTGGTCCTTCTTCAAATATGTATAGATTATTTGGAGTCCTTCTTCCTTTGATCACTGTTTTACCTGTATCAAGGTCACGGACACAACATCCATTTGATCTAAATATTACCTCTGTTCCTTGATCACACATCTGACTGACACTCAGAAGATTATGCTTCAATCCATCAACATACAAAACATTTCCAGCTTTGACCTTCTCTTTTAATGGAGCAACACCTTTTCCTTTTATGGCTGCAGAGATGTCGTTTCCAAAAGAAACTTTCTTCCCCTTTTCTAATGCGGTATATGACTCAAGTTTTTCTTTGTCCCCTGTCATATGCTTCAAACATCCGCTGTCAATGTACCATAGACTTTCTTGACCTTCTGCATAAAAGGCTATCCCACATCTTTCTGGTTGCGGTTCCTTTATTCTCCATGTTCTGACATTTGAGGTTTGTTCCTTCTGAGTTGTCTTCCGGAACCTGCTCCTGCATTCAGAGTCTTCATGACCAAAGTTATTACAAATAGAGCATTCAACTTCATTTTCAAGAACTGAAAAGTTGTTATAAGTCCTTTTCATGATTCCATTCATTCTCCCTTACTTTTGAGCTTCTCTAGTCATGATTGTCTTGTAGGCAACACATTGAGCTGCTTTGTGACCGAAGTTATGGCAAGAAAAGCATTGGCCATTGAAGAAACTTCTGTGATAATCAGATCTATCATCCAACCGATTGTAGCTTCTATTCACATTCATTCTTGGAGCAAATTGGGAAGATTTTACCTGAGGCTGATTGTAGCTTTTGTTTGTTCTTAAGGCAGTTTGTCCCCGAGTTTCTTGATGGTCTTTATTTGTGGTAAACTGTCCTTGATTCACCTGATGACTTTTATTTGGCCTTTGCTCGCTTCTCCTTGCTGCATCAAGATAGCTTTTAGAGGTAGATGCTTGAGATGTTTCTCCATTATATCCAAGACCTGTCTTGATCAGAGGAGATCACTGCACATTGATAATCTCATCCAAGGTTTCAGATCCTTTAACAAATTTAAGATTAATCGCTTTTGTTTTCTCAATCTCCTTTCTAAGACAAACAATCTCACATTCCAATTTTTCAAGATGTTTTTCCTTTTCATCAATTTGAAATTGTAGAGTATCAATAATCATATTCTTTTCTTCTATACATCTCTTGAGTCCAGTAATTTCATCATAAAGGTCATCCACATTTACAGCATCCATATAATCATCATCTTCAAATGCCATTAACAACTTATATTCATTACCTCGTTCATCTTCATCACTGTTTGATAGACCATCACTATCTTCATGAGTGTAGTAGCTTTTCTTATTTGCACTCTGTTTCTTGTTCCATCTAGCAGGTTCCTTTCCCTTGTCATTCTTATCTTTGTGAGGACATTTGGCAACATAATGACCTACTCTTCCACAAGCAAAACATTTAAAGGGTAACTTACCTCTGAACCTTCCAGAACCCCTTTGAAGATTTCTGACGAAATTTGATTCTTCTTCTTCATCTTCTGGCATGTGACTTGTCTCATAATAATCTTCTTTGCCTGAAGCCTTGAAAGCAGCCTCTCTTCTGTCTGATGGACCTCCTTTTCTCATTTCATAAGCAGTTAGAATTCCGTGAAGCTGGGACATAGTAAGAATTCGTAGATTTTCCTTTTCTTCTATTGCAGACACTTTAGATTCAAATTTGGGGGACAATGATCTTAGAACCTTTTCAACCACAATCGCCTCTCTTATTTCTTCACCCAAATTTTTCATGCAATTAACAATCTCATCTACCCTAAGGAAATAGTTAGCCACACTTTCATCATTATACATTCTGAGAGTCTCATACTTAATCCTGAGAGTTTGAAGTTTAGCACGCTTTACCTGTTCGTCTCCTTCATAGCTCGTGATAATTTTGTCCCATATTTCTTTTGCGGATTTATAGTGCATTACCTTCATGAATTCTGATTGGGATATACATCCTAATAGAGTACTGACTTCTTTCGCATTTGTTTCATACTTCTTTTTCTCGGCTGGATCTGTAGAAGTAGCTGAAGGAAAAGTGTAGCCTGTCTCTACGATGTCCCAAACTTCTGTACCAAGAGATTGAAGATAGGCAGTAACTCTTACCTTCCAATAATTGAAGTCTGTCCCATCAAAAACCGGTGGCCTGATTGATGCTTCTTTCTCGTAGTTGCTCATGATGAATGATCTTCCCTCAAGCGATCAAGCTTCTCTGAAGGACCTGCTCTGATACCAATTGTTGGAAATAATACTGAGAGGGGGGGTGAATCAGTATTATCAGATCAATAAAACTTTTCAAATACTCTGAAACATATACGCGACTTCAGTTAAGTGAACCAGCGTGTACACGCTACTGTGTCTAAGGAAACCAGCGTATAACCAAAAAACTTATGATTCAGTTAGTTTATCTTCAGTAAATGCATCAGGACATTATTAACCATATTAAAAGTAAACAGATGCAGTATAACAGATCATCACACAAAAGCCACACACATGAACACCATGATATAAGGTGGAAACCCAATGTGGGTGAAAACCACCTGCTGCAAGTTGTCTCTATCTTTCTTTAATAAGAGCTTCAGTTTACAATCTTTTGTATTGGTGCAGCCTTATACCAGCATGCAGGCTACAACCCGCAGAGGGCTACAACCCTCTCTCGTTCTCCAAACTTCCTTGGAAGGGAGCTCCAACCCCCTTTGCTCTTGTATTAGCTAAGATACTAGTACGTAGGTGCAGGCCTACAATCTTCTTTCCTTCAGGTACCACTTTTCATACATTTTCAGACTGGATATTCCTGAAGCACAACATTACAATCTGAAGACCACAATTCATTCAACTTTCATAGCAGATTACAAAACAACCAATACTTGCATCAACAACCTCTGAATCACTGAACCACTGATACCCTGTCAAACCCAGTCACCAGAACACAGAGCAGACTACAAAACACTGCAATAACAGTCAGACCCAACTGCAAACCCAAAAATCAAGCTTCAAAAGATATACGCTACTTCAATGAGAGAAACCTGCATATACACGCTCTTTTAACGAAGACAACCTGCGTACAGATCTAAAAATAAATTCTCTCAACTTGCAGCTGTACCAGACATTAGTTAGATCTAGAACATAACATTGTGTCAGTATGTAGATCTAGAGATACGAATAATCACCCATATCATAATAGAGCATTTCAAACCATTAGATCGCGATCTGTCCTTAGATCTAGTCTTCCATCAACCGATGTGATCTCTCCTTAGCTTTGATCAAGCAAACCAGAACCTGCATACGAGATCTCTTTCTTTATCAGATATTCAAGACTTTTTCTGTGTCTTTGCCTAATGATCTTCTTCTCCTTATATAGCCTTAGGCCTTGCTCAATACCAAGGGCCAAACCATAGAAATCCAATACCATCAGCTTCAAAACTAGAGATCAACACGTCTGTCGAGATACTTTGGTCCAAAGACATAGGCTTAAGTACCGAGGACTAACTACCACGGACCAAAGGGAAGCTTCTCGACATGCACACCCTTTTCTGTTCATGAATCTGCGTGTATACGCGACTTTATATATATCGAACCTGCATATCTGCGACTTAGTCTATAGAGTACCTGCGTGTATACGCAACTTTTGCTTAATGAACCTACGTATATGAAAATTCTCTTCATACTTGTAGTCTGGACTGAGATCTGTCATCAAAGAGAGTTGCCATCAAGGACAACACCTGGATCGTAGCGCCACACCTGTGCCAAAATGCCAACACTGCTGGCCATCAAAGTTAGGATTCCTAACTTGTGGCTTAGGCTTGTCAATTTTCACTCTTTCAAGCATCTGCTCCACCTTTTTGAGCAGCTGCTCCATTGAAGAATATTCTTATTTCATCGTGGTTTTCTTCTCTGCTTTCGCCCTTGCTCTTTTGGACAGTAGGTTAGCTTCAACGCTGACTGCAATTTTCTGCATATCTTCCATTGTAGTCGGTTCTCTCTCTCTCAATTGGTACGCCATGTTAGCATCGAAACCATCTGGAAACTTCATCATTGTTGGTCCCACAGATGGCTTTAGATGGTCTGGGATGTCGTTGTAGACTGCATTAAATCTGACACAATAATCTTGGACCAACTCACCTGCATTCCTTTTGATTTGCTCATACTCGGCCAAAATTTTAAGGGGATTCTTTTTTGCTTCCCACCTATTCAAAAATTGCCTTTGTAGTTCAGCCATGGTAGGGATGCTTGCATCTATGAAACCTCTGAACCATTTTCTCGCATCATCTGTTAATGTTTGTACGAAGAACCTCATTTCCAAGTTCTCCGCATCGATCTCATGAAGTTCATAGAAGTTTGTCATTCTGTCAACATGTTGTTGAGCTGTAACACCGTTGGGAGTGCCATCAAAAAATGGAATTTTACTTTGATAATCATTTGGCATGTCATCTAGGACTTGAGGCAGAACAAGAGGAGCAAAACGGGCAGCCATTATTCTTGGTGGATTTGGCTTTGGAGGCGTTGGAGGATTATGCACAGTTTGTAAGGGGCTTGCACTTGGAGTTTGGGGCTGTGTGGCAATACAGCTATCGATCAATCTATTAGCTCTTTCTGTCTCAAGGTCTACAAGAAATTGTGGATCGGGGACGGTGTAATCAACAGCCTTTTCGGATTTAGATTCAAACAGTGATAACTCAAATCGTTCATCAAACTCAAGCTCCTCAAGATACTCAAAAATGTCGGGACATGAAGCGGATTTGAATATGGGAGTGAAGGGGCTTTCTTGACGAAGGAGTTTTTGGATCAAATTGGGATTTTCATAAATGGGAGGAGGATCCGGATCCGGATTCGCTCTGGTATATCGCCTTGAAGCTAGCGTACTATTGAAAAGAATTACGGGACGCAACCAACTTACTCAGCCTTTCCAATCCTAAGCCCATCATCTGGGAGCCTAGAATTCTTATGAAACAAGGGAATTTGATTTTCAACTAGCTTCCCCAGTGGAGTCGCCACTATGTTAGCACCTAAATCCACCTCAGGCTGAAAGAAGGTGAAAATCAAGGTAACCACAAACCACGCTCAGTCTCGTAGCTAGCCATACGAGAGCAGGAGAGGGCTCTCTCCAAGTCACACTCAGTGAATTGATAAACGAAAAGGACTGAGATGACTTTCTAACAAACAATTTATCTTAGGCTAGTAAGTGAAAATGAACATAAAGAGGGATTTTTATGAATGACTGTGTTTCTGGGATGATATGGGACCACTGGACCTCATTGAACAGAGAACTTAACATAAAGGAGTAGATTATTTCGTGAGGCAAGGTAGGCAGAAAGCATAGCAATTTAGTTTAAAATATGGCAGAATGGAGAGATTGATTAAGAATTTGAAAAGGGCATAAGAGATGAATCCTTTTCAATAGAAGAATGAACACTAACATGAAATTTTCCTCTAGGTAGAGCAATAAAATTTAATTCTACCTAATCTCATTCGAAAAACTTCACCAGAAATGAATATGAAATGAAATATGGAACATAACAAGGTACACATGAAACATAAGAGACACACTTACTACACTCACAACCATAGGAATTTCATGAAACAAAGCCGCTGCCTTTCATTAATTCTCTGTAAAAATATACAATGAAGAAACGAAGTTTCTTTCCCACAGTCTCCCAGAAGTTACAAGCCAGCCAACCCTTTGCAAATAAAATGTATGCAATATATAGAATGTGTGGAGAAGAGATGGAACGCCCAGGGGTTGGGAAGTTACTCAAATCATTTCGAAATGGAGATGGAGAGCCAACCATCAGCTACAGGTGCAGCGCTCTCAAGCATGACATTTGGCATGTGGTGACCCTTTGCATTCTTTGCCACTTGGATAGATGCACACCTGGAGAGAACACTCTTTAAAAGCTGCCTTTGGTGCCAAAAAACCGAATAGTGAATGACCGGGCCCACTTGGAGAAGTCGAGACCCGAAATTTCATGAAACGGGAGCAAACTGGGCAAAATTTCCTCTGTGCGTCGCGCTACTTTGGGGCCTATTTTGGGGCACTTGAAGGTGTCCAAAATGTGCGCAAGTGGGCTTGTTGGAAATCTTGGCCTGTCTACTTTCTAACCCCACTAGAATTTCTAAATTTGAAGCTCATTTTCCCCTTCAAAACTTCACTCTCCCAAGACTGCTTTCTGTGTGTTCAAAAAGTGGCAGAGAGGCCATTTTTGGGTGTTTTTTTACTTTTAGGAGACCCAAAACTTATCAAAATCTCTTGCCCAGACACCGGTAGATGTATTTTTTGATGCTGAATCCAAATATGTAAGCCGTTCCTCGATCTGAGGTCTAGAATTTTAGCGCCGCGCACACAAGGAGAAAATCCCTGCTTTTCGCCCAAAAAATTTCCTTGTGACCAAAATTTGCCCAAATTTTTTGAGATTTGGGCTGATAGTTCTCTATGGGGTACCTTGGTAAACCAAGGAAGCCTTAGCCAAGATTCTGAGCCTATCTTGCTCTTTTGCCCTTTTTGCCCTTTTTGTGGCTTTCCTCAGTTTTGCTTTCAAACTCCTTATTCGGGCTCTTAAACTCAAGTTCCATGCCCTGTAATGATGAGCCATGTGTCTCAGCAGTGTGTTGTCTTCATCAGCCTTGTTCAGCATGTTGTCTAGGTGCATGTTGACTCTCTCGAGAACAGACTCACGATCCTCCATAACCTGTTGTTCGAATGAAGTGAATTCAATCCCCCTCTGTTGGGCTGTTAGGCAATCCTCACGGATGTTTTGCAGCCCCATGATCACATGCTGGTCTTCCAGCTGTTTGTTCCTCTACTCTAAATACCTGATGTTCCATTTGGCCATCTCCAACTTGAGGTTCAAGGAGTGAATCTCTGCGTCTTGCTCTTGGAAGATCTCTTTCAGCTGTGCGTTTTGTTGACGTGTATCTGTATCATCATCATCACGACTGAGAATGGATACGGTCTCCTATTTACCTAGTGGCACACCTGAAGGTCCCTCATCATGCTTGGGTTTCTTGCCCTTGTCTTGTACCTGTACTGCCGATGTAGGAAGCAAGGCCCCTTCCACCCCGAGTGGAGATAACACTCGCTTTGTTGTTGCAAACAAAGGCCTGGTGCCTTTCGGATAGCCTCTCTGATATGTGATGGAAAATGGCACCACAGTGGTCTCATGGCGCTCATGCTGATGAGAAGGACCACCTATCTCATGTTTTGCCTCTGATACTCCCTGTGGGGCGCTGAAGAAATCATGGGAGATGAAGTCCTCCCAAGAAATGCCCTGCAATCCCAACCGATGGTCCACCAAAATCTGGATAAGAGCGAAGTGATATACACTGTTGAGCTGTTGCCGAGGGGTCTTGTGTTGCATGAATTTTCTCATTCTCTCTATGTTCCCGCAGATGAAAAATGGGAGGTTCATCATACGTACCCTGGTAAAGTGCATGAGCAACCTGATGTGATATGCATAAAGGCGAGAAAACCTCCCCTCACAACTGAAGTATTTCATGATCAATCTCATGAGCAGAGCATAATCATCTCTCAGAAATCTGAATGGGAAAACTCTAGTGAGCTGACTCAAACAACTGGCCTTGATGTAAGGCTCATAAAGTTCCCTCTCCACCTTCATCTTCTTGTGCCACTTTTCTCCAACATTTGGTATGCATATTGCCACTGATATGGTTTCGGGTGTCAATGTGGAAGTGACCCCTACCAAGATAGACTATCCCCCATGTAGGTGAAGTGCAAAATGACGGGCCAACTCATGATGATTTCTGACATTTGCCACCCTCTGACAAAATTCGAAACATGCCAAGTGCTGGAAACAAGACATAGTGAGATGGCATGCCTGCAACTCAGTGAGGGTGTTTGGTTCATCCCTGACATGTCTGCCACTCCTAGGTCTCCTAGGAGCCTGTTCTGCAGAAGCTGTGTCACTGTGAGTTTCCCCCTCATAGTCTAATGAAGTTCCCGATGCCATTACTGCTGTTTGTAACCTGAATTTTGTGCTGTCCTCTGAATCCAATAGTCCTGGTAGATGCTTTGCAAATCTATCACCAAGGGGACAATAAATAGGGAATATTAGGAGGGAAATGATGAAATAGGGATAGGGGTTTAAAGGGGAAATTTGTCATGGATTTGGGGGTGTTTGGGGTGTGGTTATTATGGGGTAGGGTTAAGGGACCTTTGAGCTATATGAGTAAAGGAGACAAAGGGATATGTTCACAATGTAGCTAGGGTAACCATTATGGGTAAAAGCTCCGGGGGAATTAGCTGATAGAGGTAGGATAGCAACATATTTTGCAATCATGTCACTGTAGCAGAACCCTAGCTTTTGATTTCTTTGTGTCTTCCTTTGTTTATTTTCAAAAAGTTTTTGCATTCGGTTAATAGCCTCAAAAACATGGTATTCTTCCAACATTAATGCCAAGAGTGAAGGTAGTTTGGTCTACCTCTCAAGCATGATAGGCATTCATAAAAATTTAGGCAAACTGGTGCATTTTCAAGCTGATAAGTTTGTGCGCCGCGTGCACTGTCCAGTGCACCGCGGGCTCTGAGTGTGCCGCGCCAGTGGAAAATTTAGACTGTGAACCGACCCGAGTGCGCCGCGCAAGATGAATGCGCCGCGCCAGTATGTGTGTGCATCGTGCACTGTTAAAATTGCCCAAATTTGTTTGAAAAACAGGGGAGAGGGTTTAGGGCGGTTTTAGGGCATTTTCCTTAGAAATCATGATGGGAATCGAAGCAAGAATGAG
Organism: Pinus tabuliformis; assembly: GCA_031772625.1. Lineage (NCBI taxonomy): Eukaryota > Viridiplantae > Streptophyta > Pinopsida > Pinales > Pinaceae > Pinus > Pinus tabuliformis. The sequence continues at coordinate 565,868,453 of CM062814.1, read as the reverse complement.
GAGGAGTGAGGAGACAAGGGGAGGGGAGCAGACCTTGGTGGCATCATTGCAAATTTGCAACCCCAACTATCGTTGTTTTTTATGATTATTTTCATGGTCGACCTTGTGCTTTTGGGGTACCATTTAAACGTCTTATGCATGCCATATAAATGACAAAACTAATGGAGAAGAGTTGACAACGGGCCTACCTCTTGTTTTGTTAGCCTTCACAAAGATTCGCAATATTTTGGCACTGTTTTGGGCCGCTAGACTGTGTGCGCCGCGCGTTCTTCCCCGCTGCTTGCCAGTGCGTCGTGCGACCTGATGTATGCGCCGTGCTTACCAAATCGCCTCCCACTCACTCAAACACTCACCAATCTCACTCTTCCACCTTCTGCAATGTCTTTCCAAGTCTTTAATGGCACAATGGCTTTGCTTTGGGCTATCATATGTATTTATAGGCTTTAAGGAAACTAGTTTGATTTTTCCTTCTATGAAAACCCACTTTATAATGTTTTTGTTTTGCACTTTTCTTCATTGACTTTAAAAACTATGTCTTTCATTTTTCCTCAAGACTTTGGCTCTCTTGATCAAATTTTCGGCATTTCTTTGCGGGGACTATATGACGAAGCATCTGGATTTGCAATCTCTGGCTGCATCTGAAAATGTCAACTGTCGATTTTTTGGAAAATTCGTCATAGTTGACCTTGTTTGACTGTTCTTCAAAACAGAGTTTTGAAGAAAAGTCAATGTCTCTTGCAGTGATGGTGAAGCTTTCTGCACTGTAGGTGTATAAGATCTCCCTCTGGCCTGCATGACTTTGTTCTGGGCATGTTTTCCAAGACCAAACTGATGAATTTCTAGGCCCAAACCATAAAAATGAATCTGCCCTGTAACAGGACCAGACCTTGACAATCATGACTTTGATTAATTTTTGGACCAAGACCTGAACCAGCAGAGGCCGGACATGAGGGGAAATGAGTATCGTGACTTTCTCCGTCAGATCATGACATGTCCCTAGTGAAATGAAATTGAGTGAATGAAACAGGACACCTAAAATTGAAATGCACAAAGAGCTTGGATCTCTGACGGAGGGCTGACCAGACCGACTCTAACATTGGCTCCAACGGGGATGGTAGCTCCTTGGAGGTGCCAAGAATAGCAGATCTCTGGAGGAGCTAGACAGTGCCTCTTGGTCCATTGGGCTATGGAGTCATCATTTGATAAACAACACAAGACTCTAACTTATTTACAAAACTGAAGTAACCAAGAAACTGACTCAAACTTGACAATTGGAATAACTCAAAAACTGACTGTACATACTGAAACCAAACTGAAATGAAAATGGTATTTACAATGACAGTGGAAGCAGCGTTGATAGATCAACAATGATACCGCTTGAGCAGCCGACCATTGATCGGCCCTCCAGGACAGTCTTCCCCGTTCATTTCCTTCAGAAGAAAGGCATTTTGACCGCTATATGCTGCAATTTTGAGAGGACCCTTCCACAGATTTTCGAACTTTCCGTGCTTGCCTTTCTCTTCATTCCTTGCATCCCACTTCAGCATCACATCGTCCAATTGAAATTTTTCCGCTTTAGCCTTTCTGTCATAGATTTTCTTTATCTTCTCCTGCAACTTGGATGTGTTTTGGAAAACTTCTTCTCTTGTTTGTTGCAAGTGGATCATTTGATTCAGCCTTCTCTGCATGGGATCTTCCTCACTGCCTGCCTCCTGAAGAAGCCTGACCACCGGGGTAGCAAGGGTGGTTGGGAATACTGTGTCTACTCCATAGACAAGCTCAAATGGTGACATACCAATAGACCTTTTCTGACTGATTCGATCTGCCCAAAGTGCATGAACCAACCTCTTGTTCCAGCTCTTCTTATTAATTTCCAGCAGTTTTTTGATGATTTTGACTAAAGATTTATTCAAAGATTCAGCCAATCCATTTCCTTGTGGATGATAGGTAGTTGAATGACCCAAAATTATATGATATCTATGACAAAATTCCACCATCCTTTTTGATTTGAAAGTTGCTGCATTATCAGTGATTATTTTGTTTGGACAACTAAAGCGAGACAAGATGTTATTTTCGAGAAATGAGATGATTACCGTGTTCGTCGCTTGTCTGGTAGGTGCTGCCTCAATCCATTTTGTGAAGTAGTCTGTGGCTGTAAGGATCCATCTATGTTGTCCGGAAGATGCGGGATGAATTTCCCCAATGAAATCCAACCCCCACTGCTGAAAAGGAGCGCTCACTTCAATAGGCTTGAGTGGCAAAGGCTGTAATTTCTGTTTTCCTTCGAAAATTTGACACTTATGACAGCGCTTTACCATCTTATGCACATCAGTAAATAAAGTAGGCCAGTAGTACCCTGCTCTTAAAATTTTGTTAGCCGTTGATTTCCAAAAAAGATGACCACCACACTCTCCTCCGTGGAAATCTTCCATGGCTTTCTTTGCCTCCTCTTCCACCAGACATTTTAACAAAATGCCACTGGGATCTTTCCAATACAATGCAAAATTCAAAATACAAAACTTGGAAGCTTTCAATTTAAGTGTTCTCACTTTTCTTCTAGTCATGCTGGGCGGTGGTGATAGATTTTTCAGCACATATATTATGTCAGAATACCATGGGGACGAAGCAAACATTTCTGATACCTGAACTGAAGTTCCTTCCTAATCCTCATCGGACATGGCAGTGATCAAATTTATGTCCAATGCATGCAAATTTGATTTAGCCATTAGTTTTTCCAACCGCTGTCCTTTGACCAGCTTTGTAGGCTTTATCTCCACATCGTATTCTAGCAAGGCTGAGATCCATTTGCCTCTTCTCCCTTCTGGATCAGTCTGCACCAAAACATCTTTTACAACAGTGTTAGGAACATAGGCCAGAATGTGAGAGTGTAGAATGTATACCCGGAAATCCTTCAGTGCCTTCACCAATGCTAGAGCTTGCTTCTCAATGATGTTGTATTTTAACGATGCATCTCTTGTAGCTCTGCTGAAAAGGAAATGGGTCTTTCATGATCGTCCCTTTTCTGGAATAATACTGCAGCCATAGTGTGCTCAGAAGCAAATGAAAACAAGATGAAAGTTTGAGTTTAATCTGGGCTGATTAAAACTGGAGCTGAAGAAAGGGCCAATTTGACCATGTTGAAAGATTTTACAGCCTCATCCATCCATTTCACCTAGCTGTCCTTCTTAAGCATGTTGGTCATTTCTTTCAAGTGTTCCGCAAGATTAGGTACAAAGCGACGCAGAAAATCCATCTTACCATCGAATGACTATATCTCCTTTTTGCTCCTAGGTAGATCGATTTGCTGAATCGCTTGGACACGTGCTGGGTCTATGCAGATTTCGTCTTTTGAAATGATGTGCCCAAGTAATTTTCCTTCCTCCATGGCAAACAAGCTCTTCTTTGGATTTAGCGATAGACCATATTTTCTACACCTTTGAAAGACAATTTTTAGATGATGCATGTGCTCTTCATCTGATTTTGAAAACACCGTTAAGTCATCAAAGTACACCACCAAAAACACATATTTCGCATTTGCAAATGCCAAGTCCATTGCACGCTGAAATGTGGCACCTACATTCTTCAAACCGAATGGCATTTTGGCATAGTGAAACGTTCCCCATGGAGTGGTGAACGCTGTTTTGTCTCTGTCATCTTCATGGATAGCAACTTGATTGTATCCGGAATAACCATATAGCAGCAACATACAAGATGCCCCCACTACTCACTAAAGTACATGGTCCATCTTGGGCAGCGGGTAGTTGTCCTTTAATGAGACCTTGTCTAAATTTCTAAAATTGATGCATAGGCGGATCTCACTGGTCTTCTTTCTTACGGGTACCAAATTAGAAATCCAATCTGAAAATCTGATGGGCACAATGATACTTGATTTGAACAACCTATTTACCTCTTTTTCAATGGATGGCAGCAAATTCGGGTTGATCCTTCTTAGCTTTTGTCTAAATTGCTTTTGATTTGGCTTGATAGGTATGGTGTGCTGAATGATGTTTGTATCATAGGTCTTCAAATCTGAATAATCCCAAGAAAATACATCTGCAAATGAAGCCATCAAACTGATATATTTGTCCTTGGTTTTTGGAGATAATGCTTTGGACAATTTCACCAATTTTGGATTTGCAGCTGTACCAATGTTGACTTCTTCCACTCCTTTCTCTGTGGGCTGCAAAGTTGGCTTGCGGGCAACATCATCCTGATCGAAAAGTTCTTCAAGGGGTATCAAGCCTTTAGGAATGATGTTTTTCTTTACCTGTAATACATCCATTTGATTGATTTGAACCTCTTTTGTACCATTCCCTTTGTTCTCATCATTTTCCACATCAATTAAGGTTTCTTTGAACTTGCCTTTGTTGAGCAGAAAATCCTTAATCTCTTCATCATCTTGGAACACTTGCCAATGTCGCTGATTGTCAGGAATGGTTGGTCGGTGCTTGACATGAATTTCAAATTTGTTGCTGGAGTTCATAGGGATCTTCAGGCTGCTCGCTGCCTTGGCAAGAGCATCAGTAATACTATTTTGGATTCTTGGCACACATGTCAAGGTGTATTCAGAAAATAGCTTCAATATGTCCAAAACTGCATTTCGTTAAGCCCGCATCCTAGGATGTTTTGCTTGATACTCACCTCTGACCTGTTTTATTACTAACTCGGAGTCGCCATATATTGAAATCCTCTTTACATTCAACTTTCTAAGAATTTTCAGGCCAGCTATTACAGCTTCATATTCTGCCTCATTATTGGAACATTCGAAGGCTAGCTTGTAGGACCAAACGCTTACGCTGCTAGGTACTTTGTTTGGGGCGGAGAAAGGACTGCGTACCCAAATGCCAATACCAGCTCCATCATTCCTGACGGCTCCATCGAAATCCATGGTCCATAAGCCTTCTTCTTCTTCTTGCAAGTGCTGAAAATCCTTTTGCTGCCCATTTTTTGTTTGTTGTCCATTGTCCTCAACTGATTGCCCATTCTTTTGTTGCTTTTCTTGTCTTTCTTTTTTCAAAATATCTCTAAAATTTTCTGTTATCTCTAGAATGTCATCTGCTTCTACTATCTGACTATCTATTTCATTTAAACTATCTGAAAACAAAATAAAAGACTCTAAATCTGTATGTACATAGTTTACAGGATGATTGATCGGTTTCTCCTTGCTTGTGATCATATACTTCATCTTTTGTTCCCGATATAGCTTCCTCATTTGTCCAAACACCAGGATTGTTGCATAGGAGAAATCCAACTGTAGTGTCCCCTTCAATTTCGCCACCCAAGGCCTGGAAACAAACATGCCAAACCTTGGAGGAATGTCTGCTACTACAACGTCCATCAGCACATTTTTCATAGGAAGCTGATCCAAACTCACCACTAAGCCTTTGATAAACCCTATGCACCTTACTCTGCTGGAGTCGAATGAATAGAGATCATGATATTGTCAGGTGATGTCTAGACGAAGCTTATCCATGATAGACTTCGGCATGAGATTGTGAGATGCTCCCGAATCAAACATGGCGTTGTGTAGCACAAAGTCATGTAATCGTAAACTGATGTAGAAGGGTGGAACCTCGCTCTCGAGAGACTCACCATTCGTTGCTAGCCCAAAAATCATTTCAGGCTGATATCCTCCACATTTACCATATCGGACGTTGGGTCCAAGTTCAACATTTTGGAAATCTGTCCTCTATAGCTGTTGTTTTTCATAATTTCAGTCAAAGGGATGGATATTTTTAACTTAGAAATCTCATTCTCTAAGCTAAAAGTGGGAGTCTTTTCTACCTCTTTGACTCGAGCCTCTTTCTTTTCCTTTTATTTTGATGTAACCTGCTGCTGTGATTGTTCCACTGACTTTGATTTGCTGCTCTCCGAATCAGCTGTCTCCTTCCCTTTCCTTGGTGCAACTACTGAATCATTCTTTGATGTTTCACCATCCTTCTTTTTCTGAATTGTTTTGACCGTTACCTCTATGTTTCTCAGTGAATATCGCTGCTGTTGGGTGGATAGAGCATTCATATAGCCTCTTTGGTACTCATCTGATTCTTCCTCCAAAATAGTGTCACTAGCTAGAATAAAATCAGTGTCTTGGTTTGCAGCGAAATTCACTACACATTCTTCTTCTTCCGTGGTGTATGTAGGCAGCTCATCTGGAGTAAAGAGATGGTTCTCTTCACCTATTATGTTCCCTTCCTCATCTGATTCCTGTCGATGCACAAAATTCTGCTGCAAAGGCATCTCTATGGGCTGTTGTGCTGCCTGCTTTTGGTTTCACTGATCTCTTTGTCTTATCCTATATTGCGGCTGCTGCTACTGGCCACGAAAGTTAGGATTCCTAACTTGTGGCTCAGGCTTGTCAAGTTTCACTCTTTCAATTATCTGCTCCACCTTTTTCAGCAGTTGCTCCATTGAAGAAGATTCTTCTTTCACCGTGGTTTTCTTCTCTGCTTTCGCCCTTGCTCTTTTGGACAGTAGGTTAGCTTCAACGCTGACTACAATTTTCTGCATATCTTCCATTGTAGCCGGTTCTCTCTCTCTCAATTGGTATGCCATGTTAGCATCGAAACCATCTGGAAAATTCATCATTGCTAGTCCCACAGGTGGCTTTAGATGGTCTGGGATGTCATTGTAGACTGCATTAAATCTGAAACAATAATCTTGGATCGACTCACCTGCATTCCTTTTGATTTGCTCATACTCGGCCAAAATTTTAAGGGGATTCTTTTTTGCTTCCCACCTGTTAAAAATTTTTCTTTATAGTTTGATGGAAATAATACTGAGAGGGGGGGGTGAATCAGTATTATCAGAACTATAAAACTTTTTCAATGCTCAGAATCATATACGCTACTTTCGTTAAGTGAACCAGCGTGTACACGCAACTATGTCTAAAGAAAACAGCGTATAACCAGAAATCTTATAATTCAGTTAGTTTATCTTCAGTTAAGTGCATAAGGACATTATTCACCATATTAAGAGTAAACAGATGCAGTAGAACAGATCACACAAAAACCACACACATGAACACCATGATATAAGGTGGAAACCCAATGTGGGTGAAAACCACCTGCTGCAAGTCGTCTCTATCTTTCTTTAATATGAAACTTCAGTTTACAATCTTTTTGTACTGGTGCAGCCTTATACCAGTACGCAGGCTACAACCTGCAGAAGGCTACAACCTTCTCTCATTCTCCAAACTTCCTTGGAAGGGAGCTCCAACCCCCTTTGTTCTTGTACTAGCCAAGATACTAGTACGTAGGTGCAGGCCTACAATCTTCTTTCTTTCAGGTACCACCTTTCATACATTTTCAGACTGGATATTCCTGAAGCATAACATTACAATCTGAAGACCACAATTCATTCAACTTTCACAACAGATCATTGAAGCACAAAACATCCAATACTAGCATCATCAATCACTGAACCACTGAAACCCTATCAATCACCAGTTACCAGAACACAGAGCAGACTACAGAACTCTGCAATAACAGTCAGACGCAACTGTAAACCCAAAAATCAAGCTTCAAAATATATACGCTACTTCAATGAGAGAAACCCGCGTATACACGCGCTTTTACCGAATCCAACCTGTGTACAGATCTAAAAATAAGTTCTCTCAACTTGCAGCTGTACCAGACATCAGTTAGACCCAGAACATAACATTGCGTCAGTATGCAGATCTAGAAATACGCATAATCAACCATATCATAATAGTGCATTTCAAATCATTAGATCCCGATCTATCCTTAGATCTAGTCTTCCATCAACCGAAGTGATCTCTCCTTAGCTTAGATCAAGCAACCCAGAACCTGCATACCAGATCTCTTTCTTTTTCAAATATTCAAGCCTTTTCAAAAGATGTATTTGCCTAATGATCTTCTTCTCCTTATATAGCCTTAAGCCTTGCTCAATACCAAGGGCCAAACCATAGAAATCCAATACCATCATCTTAGAAACTAGGGATCAACACGTCTGTCGAGATACTTTGGTCCAAATACATAGGCTCAAGTACCGAGGACTAACTACCACGGACCAAAGGGAAGCTTCCCGACATATACGCCCTTTTCTGTTCATATATCTGCGTGTATACGCGCCTTCGTATATATTTAACCTACGTATACGTGGCTTTATATGCAGATAGACGGCGTGTATACGCAACTTGGACTTAATTAACCTGCGTATATGAGATTTCTCTTCATTTCGTAGTCTGAACGGAGATCTGTCATCAAAGAGAGTTGCCATCAAGGACAACACCTGTATCATAGCGCCACACCTGTGCCAAAATGCCAACAATCTCCCCCTTTGGACTTGATGGCAACCTCAAGATGCCAAAATTCCAACAATCTCCCCCTTTGGACTTGATGGCAACCTCAAGATCCTTAGAATCATTCTCCCCCTTTGTCATCAAGGGCAAAGGGCTGTGCTCCCCCTGAGTACATGCTGATACCTCTGCTTGGCTGTGTTGAATCATGCTCCCCCTGACTGTAGGCCAGATCTGCAAGAGATGTTCTTCAACAAGAACCAAGAGTTATATACCATAAGGGACCTTCCTATCACCAAAAGACTCAATACATACATCCATACTCCCTTCCAAGAGGGGACACATCAGAAACAACCAATTATATTACATCATTCATCCCAGGCATAGTGGGGAAACCAACATAGGCCGTTACATGACCTTGACACCATAAAAGAGATATCACAAAAGAGATACATGACATAGAGACAACAGATCTAGACCAAGACTTATGAAAGTCACCAGCAGCATCTGATAAACATCTTTTTAGATCAGCAACCAGGATTTCTTTCTGAGCTCCTTCTCCTGAAACCAACAACCAAAACATCTAAATGCCAACAATGCTTTATGAGACTTTTAAGCTGCTCCCCCTGAACCTGTGCCTGCTGCACCCCCTGAAACTGTGTCTGAAGAATTCTGACATACCCATCTCAGACCTTTTCAAACCAAAGTTTTCCCTTGCTGTTCAGAACTCCATATACGCGATTTATCCTGCATAAACCAGCGTATGTACGCGGATATACTTCTGCAACAAGCGTACAACATACACGCGACTTACCCCGCACAAATCGGCGTATATACGCGGATATCCCTTACGTAACATGCGTATACCAACTTTTCTGTAGAACAGACAAGCTTTAACAGCAGGATGAAGCATCAACTACTCCCAGCTTTTGTCTGAGATATTCAAAAGTTTCCCTGGGCAGTGGTTTTGTGAGAATATCAGCAACTTGTTCCTTAGAAGGAACATACTCCAACTTGACCTTCTGCTCAAGCACTTGTTCCCGAAGAAAATGGTACTTGATTGGTATGTGCTTGGTCTTTGAGTGCATGACTGGATTCTTTGAAATGCTGATTGGACTTGTATTATCACATAAGATAGAGACTGGTGGAGTGCAAGTGATTTGAAAGTCCTGCAAGGTCTGCATCATCCAAAGAAGTTGTGTGCAACAAGATGCCGCAGCCACATATTCTGCTTCAGCTGTAGATAAGGCAATCGAACTCTGTTTCTTGCTGAACCAAGATACTAATCTGGAACCCATGAAGAAAGCACCACCACTTGTGCTTTTCCTATCATCCACACTTCCAGCCCAATCTGCATCTGTGTAAGCATGAAGAGTGAGATCTGTATTTCTAGGATACCATAAGCCATAGTTTTGGGTCCCTTGAAGATACTTGAAGATTCTTTTGACTGCCTGAAGATGAGTTTCCTTTGGGTTGGCTTGAAATCTTCCAACAATTCCTACTGCATGTGTAATATCTAGTTGGGTACCTGTCAAATAAAGCAAACTCCCAATCATGGATCTATAAGTGGGTTGGTGAACTGCTGCTGATTCATCATTTGCACTGAGGCTGCATCCTGTAACCATGGGTGTACATAATGGCTTTGACTCTTCCATGCCATACTTCTTCAAGATCTGCTTGAGGTATTTGGTTTGAGACAAGAAGATACCTCCTTCATTTTGTTGGATTTGCAATCCAAGAAAATATGTCAATTCTCCAAGTAGTGACATTTCGAATTCTTTCTGCATAACCAAGGCAAAGTTTTGACTCATAGTCTCTTCATTGCTGCCAAAGATAATATCATCTACATAAACAACAAGAATTAGCAATTTGTTATTTTCAACTTTTATATAGAGATTGCTATCTGCTGATCCTTTTGAAAAGCCTTGTTGGTGAAGATATTTGTCCAACCGATAGTACCAAGCCCTTGGAGCTTGTTTGAGTCCATAGAGAGCCTTTTTCAATCTGCATACAAGGTTTGGATCATTCCCAAGAATGAAACCATCTGGCTGCTCAATATATACTTCTTCTTCTAAGTCTCCATTCAGAAAGGCTGATTTCACGTCCATTTGAAATACCTTGATGTTTTGAAAGCTTGAGAGAGCAAGGAACATTCGGATGGCCTCAAGTCTTGCCACAGGAGCAAAGGTCTCTTCAAAATCTATTCCTTCTTGCTGCGCATACCCTTTACAAACAAGTCTGGCCTTGTTCCTAATTACTTCTCCATTTTCATTCAATTTATTCTTGAAGACCCATTTTGTTCCTATTACATTCTTATCTTTTGGTCTAGGAACTAATTCCCAAGTGTTGTTCTTTTCGATCTGCTCAAGTTCTTCATCCATTGCTTTGACCCAACATTCATCTTTGCATGCCTCTTTCACATTTTGTGGTTCAGTGGAGGAGAGTAATGCCAAATAGCTTGAAGCTTCTGCAAGTGTCCTTCTTGTTTGTACTCCTGCTTCTTTCTGCCCCACAATCTGAGATTCTGGATGATTCTTTTGAACATATCTGGATGGAGTCTTCTCTTCTATTCTTGTCTGCTCCTCTGGTTCTTCTTGAGGTTCTTCTTCTTCTTAAGGTTCTTCTTCTTCATCATTCCGTCTTTGAGGGTAGCCTTCATCTTCTTCAATGTCTTCATGATGAACTTGCCTAGGAATATATCCCTTCTCATCAACCACTACATCAATGCTGTCAACAATTCTTCCAAGTCTTTTATTGTAGCACTTGTATGCTTTGCTATGTGGAGAATAACCAAGAAGAATGCCCTCATCTGCTCTTGGTTCAAGTTTGCCAAGTTGCTCATCAGAATTCTTAATATAACATTTGCTCCCAAAGATTTTGAAGTGCTTCACCGAAGGAGTATCACCACTCCAGAGCTCATGAGGTGTTTGAGTGCTGTTTACTCGAACATTTGTTTTGTTAAGAATAATAACCGCAGCATCTGCAGCTTCACCCCAGAATGTTGCGGGAGTACCTGATTCATCAAGCATAGCACGAGCCATTTGTTGGATTGTTCTGTTCATTCTTTCCGCAACCCCATTTTGCTGAGGAGTTCTAGCTGTAGAGAATTCTCTTCTTATCCCATGTTCTTCACAAAAATCGAAAAATTCGTTTGAGGTAAACTCCCCACCTCTGTCAGATCTGAGGCACTTAATTTTGTGTCCTGATTCATTTTCAACCAAGGCTTTGAAGGAATTGAATTTTTCGAATGCTTCATCTTTGTGCTTCATGAGCCCTAACCAAACAAATCTGGAGAAATCATCAATGAATAATATCAGATATTCTTCTCCTCGAGGTGTCCTCTTCCTAAATGGACCACATACATCTGTATGGACTAGCTCGAGAGGCATGCTAGCTGATCCTTCCTTCTCTGGAAAGTTAGTTCTGGTTTGTTTTCCAAACTGACAAGATTTGCATATGGTATTGTCTGGAATTTTGATATCTGGAAGACCACGAACTGCCTGATATTTGCATGCTTTCCTTATTTGTGAAAAGCTTAGATGCCCCAACCTCCAATGCCATAGCCAATGTTCATCATCCTTGCTTAAGTAGCATTGTTGTTTTTCCTCAAAGATATATAGATTATTTGGAGTCCTTCTTCCTTTGATCACTGTTTCACCTGTATCAAGATCGCGAACACAACATCCATTTGATCTAAATATTACCTCAGTTCCTTGATCGCACATCTGACTGACACTCAGAAGATTATGCTTCAATCCATCAACATATAAAACATTTCCTACTTTGACCTTCTCTTTCAACGGAGCAACACCTTTTCCCTTTATGGCTGCAGAGATATCGTTCCCAAAAGAAACTTTCTTCCCCTTTTCTAATGCGGTATATGACTCAAGCTTTTCTTTGTCCCCTGTCATATGCTTCGAACATCCGCTGTAAATGTACCATAGACTTTCTTGACCTTCTGCATAAAAGGCTATCCCACATCTTTCTGGTTGTGATTCTTTTATTCTCCATGTTCTAACATTTGAGGTTTGTTCCTTCTGAGTTGTCTTCCGGAACCTGCTCCTGCATTCAGAGTCTTCATGACCAAAGTTATTACAAATAGAGCATTCAACTTCATTTTCAAGAACCAAAAAGTTGTTATAAGTCCTTTTCATGGTTCCAGTCATTCTCCCTTGCTTTTGAGCTTCTCTAGTCATGATTGTTTTGTAGGCAACACATTGAGCTGCTTTGTGACCGAAGTTATGGCAAGAAAAGCATTGGCCATTAAAGAAACTTCTGCGATAATCAGATCTATCATCCAACCAATTGTAGCTTCTATTCATTCTTGGAGCAAATTGGGAAGATTTTACCTGTGGCTGATTGTAGCTTCTGTTTGTCCTTAAGGCAGTTTGTCCCCGAATTTCTTGATGGTCTTTATTTGTTCTTGAGGTAAACTGTCCCTGATTCACCTGAAGACTTTTATTTGGCCTTTGCTCGCTTCTCCTTGCTGCATCAAGATAACTTTTAGAGGTAGAGGCTTGAGATGTTTCTCCATTATATCCAAGACCTGTCTTGATCAGAGGAGATCGCTGCACATTGATAATCTCATCGAAGGTTTCAGATCCTTTAACAAACTTAAGATTAATTTCTTTGGTTTTCTCAATCTCCTTTCTAAGACAAACAATCTCACATTCCAAATTTTCAAGATGTTTTTCCTTTTCAGCTAGTTGACATTGTAGAGAATCAATAATAGCACTCTTCTCTTCTAAAAAAACTTTGAGATCTTTCATTTCTTCACAAAAGCCTTCTACATCTATAGCATCCATGTAGTCATCATCTTCAAAAGCCATTAAAAGTTTATATCTATTACCTTGTTCATCTTCATCACTATTTGAAATTCCATCACTATCCTCATGAGTGTAATAGCTTTTCTTCTTTTCATATTGTTTCTTGTTCCATTTAACAGGTTCCTTTCCCTTGTCATTCTTATCTTTGTGAGGACATTTGGCAGCATAATGACCTACTCTTCCACAAGCAAAGCATTTAAAAGGTAACTTACCTCTGAACCTTCCAGAACCCCTTTGAAGATTTCTGACAAAATTTGATTCCTCTTCTTCATCTTCTGGCAGGTGACTTGCTTCATAATAATCGTCTTTGCCTGAAGCCTTGAAGGCAGCTTCTCTTCTGTCTGATGGACCTCCCTTTCTCATTTCATAAGCGGTTAGAATTCCGTGAAGCTGAGACATAGTAAGAATTTGCAAATTTTCCTTTTCTTCTATGGCAGACACTTTAGATTCAAACTTGGGGGACAAAGATCTTAGAACCTTTTCAACCACAATAGCCTCTTTTATTTCTTCACCCAAGTTTTGCATGCAATTGACAATCTCATCTACCCTAAGGAAGTAGTTAGCCACACTTTCATCATTATACATTATGAGAGTCTCATACTTAATCCTGAGAGTTTGAAGTTTAGCACGCTTTACCTGATTGTCTCCTTCATAGCTCGTGACCATTTTGTCCCATATTTCTTTTGCAGATTTATAGTGCATTACCTTCATGAATTCTAATTGAGAGATGCATCCCAAAAGAGTATTGACTGCTTTCGCATTTGTTTCATATTTCTTTTTCTCGGCTGCATCTGTAGGAGTAGCTGAAGGAAAAGTGTAGCCTGTCTCTACGATGTTCCAAACTTCTGTACCAAGAGATTGAAGATATGCAGTAACTCTTACCTTCCAGTAATTGAAGTTTGTCCCATCAAAAACCGGTGGCCTGATTGATGCTTCTTTCTCGTAGTTGCTCATGATGAACGATCTACCTTCAAGCGGTCAAGCTTCTCTGAAGGACCTGCTCTGATACCAATTGATGGAAATAATACTGATAGGGGGGGGGTGAATCAGTATTATCAGAACTATAAAACTTTTTCAATGCTCAGAAACATATACGCTACTTTCGTTAAGTGAACCAGCGTGTACACGCAACTGTGTCTAAAGAAAATAGCATATAACCAGAAATCTTATAATTCAGTTAGTTTATCTTCAGTTAAGTGCATAAGGACATTATTCACCATATTAAGAGTAAACAGATGCAGTAGAACAGATCACACAAAAACCACACACATGAACACCATGATATAAGGTGGAAACCCAATGTGGGTGAAAACCACCTGCTGCAAGTTGTCTCTATCTTTCTTTAATATGAAACTTCAATTTACAATCTTTTTGTACTGGTGCAGCCTTATACCAGTACACAGGCTACAACCTGCAGAAGGCTACAACCTTCTCTCGTTGTCCAAACTTCCTTGGAAGGGAGCTCCAACCCCCTTTGTTCTTGTACTAGCCAAGATACTAGTACGTAGGTGCAGGCCTACAATCTTCTTTCTTTCAGGTACCACCTTTCATACATTTTCAGACTGGATATTCCTGAAGCATAACATTACAATCTGAAGACCACAATTCATTCAACTTTCACAATAGATCATTGAAGCACAAAACATCCAATACTAGCATCATCAATCACTGAACCACTAAAACCCTGTCAATCACCAGTTACCAGAACACAGAGCAGACTACAGAACTCTGCAATAACAGTCAGACCCAACTGTAAACCCAAAAATCAAGCTTCAAAATATATACGCTACTTCAATGAGAGAAACCCGCATATACACGCGCTTTTACGGAAGCCAACCTGCGTACAGATCTAAAAATAAGTTCTCTCAACTTGCAGCTGTACCAGACATCAGTTAGACCCAGAACATAACATTGCGTCAGTATGCAGATCTAGAAATACGCATAATCAACCATATCATAATAGTGCATTTCAAATCATTAGATCCCGATCTATCCTTAGATCTAGTCTTCCATCAACCGAAGTGATCTCTCCTTAGCTTAGATCAAGCAACCCAGAACCTGCATACCAGATCTCTTTCTTTTTCAGATATTCAAGCCTTTTCAAAAGATGTATTTGCCTAATGATCTTCTTCTCCTTATATAGCCTTAGGCCTTGCTCAATACCAAGGGCCAAACCATAGAAATCCAATACCATCATCTTAGAAACTAGGGATCAACACGTCTGTAGAGATACTTTGGTCCAAATACATAGGCTCAAGTACTGAGGACTAACTACCACGGACCAAAGGGAAGCTTCCCGACATATACGCCCTTTTCTGTTCATATATCTGCGTGTATACGCGCCTTCGTATATATTTAACCTGCGTATACGCGGCTTTGTATGCAGATAGACGGCGTGTATACGCAACTTGGACTTAATTAACCTGCGTATATGAGATTTCTCTTCATTCTGTAGTCTGAACGGAGATCTGTCATCAAAGAGAGTTGCCATCAAGGACAACACCTGTATCATAGCACCACACCTGTGCCAAAATGCCAACATAGTTCAGCCATGGTAGGGATGCTTGCAACTGTCAAACCTCTGAACCATTTTCTCGCATCATCTGTTAATGTTTGTACGAAGAGCCTCATTTCCACATTCTCCGCATCGATCTCATGAAGTTCATAGAAGTTTGTCATTTTGTCAACATGTTGTTGAGCTGTAACACCGTTGGGAGTGCCATCAAAAAACAGAATTTTACTTTGATAATCATTTGGCATGTCATCTAGGACTTGAGGCAGAACAAGAGGAGCAAAACGGGCAGCCATTATTCTTGGTGGATTTGGCTTTGGAGGCGTTGGAGGATTATGCACAGTTTGTAAGGGGCTTGCACTTGGAGTTTGGGGCTGTGTGGCAATATAGCTATCGATCAATCTATTAGCTCTTTCTGTCTCAAGGTCTACAAGAAATTGTGGATCAGGGACGGTGTAATCAACAGCCTTTTCGGATTTAGATTCAAACAGTGATAACTCAAATCGTTCGTCAAACTCAAGCTCCTCAAGATACTAAAAAATGTCGGGACATGAAGGGGATTTGAATATGGGAGTGAAGGCGCTTTCTTGACAAAGGAGTTTTGGGATCAAATTGGGATTTTCATAAATGGGAGGAGGATCCGGATCTAGATTTTCTCTGGTATATCGCCTTGAAGCCAGCATACTATTGAAAAGAATTACGGGACGCAACCAACTTACTCAGCCTTTCCAATCCTAAGCCCATCATCCAGGAGCCTAGAATTCTTATGAGACAAGGGAATTTGATTTTCAACTAGCTTCCCTAGTGGATTCGCCGCTATGTTAGCACCTAAATCCACCTCAGGCTGAAAGAAGTTGAAAATCAAGGTAACCACAAACCACGCTCAGTCTCGTAGATAGCCCTACGAGAGCAGGAGAGGGCTCTCTCCGAGTCACACTCAGTGAATTGATGAACGAAAAGGACTGAGATGACTTTCTAATGAACAATTTATCTTAGGCTAGTAAGCGAAAATGAACATAAAGAGGGATTTTTATGAATGACTGTGTTTCTAGGATGATATGGGACCACAGGAGCTCATTGAACAGATAACTTAACATAAAGGAGTAGATTATTTCGTGAGGCAAGGTAGGCGGAAAGCATAGAAATTTAGTTTAAAATATGGCGGAATGGAGAGATTGATTAAGAAGGTGAAAAGGGTATAACAGATGAATCCTTTTCAACAGAAGAATGAACACTAACATGAAATTTTCCTCTAGGTAGAGCAATAAAATTGAATTCTAGCTAATCTCATTCGAAAAAATTCACCAGAAATGAATATGAAATGAAATATGGAACATAACAAGGTACATATGAAACATAAGAGACACACTTAATACACTCACAACCACAGGAATCTCATGAAATAGAGCCGCTGCCTTTCATTAATTCTCTGTAAAAATATACAATGCAGAAACGAAGTTTCTTTCACATAGTCTCCCAGAAGTTACAAGCCAGCCAACCCTTTGCAAATAAAATGTATACAACATATATAATGTGTGGAGAAGAGATGGAATGCCCAGGGGTTGGGAAGTTACTCAAATCATTCGAAATGGAGATGGAGAGCCAACCATTAGCTACAGGTGCAGCGCTCTAAAGCATGACATTTGGCGTGTGGTGACCCTTTGCATTCTTCGCCACTTGGATAGATGCACACCTAGAGAGAAAACTCTTTAAAATCCGCCTTTGGTGCCAAAAAAATGAATAGTGAATGACCGGGCCCACTTGGAGAGGTCGCGCGACCGAAATTTCACGAAACGAGAGCAAACTGGGCAAAATTTCCTCTGTGCGCCGCGCGCTTTTCTCTGTGCATCGCGCTATTTTGGGGCCTGTTCTGGGGCACTTGCAGGTGTCCAAAACGTGCCCAAGTGGGATTTTTGGAAATCTTGGCCTGTCTACTTTCTAACCCCACTAGAATTTCTGAATTTGAAGCTCATTTTCCCCTTCAAAACTTCATTCTCCCAAGACTGATTTCTGTGTGTTCAAAAAGTGGCAGAGAGGCCGTTTTTGGGTGTTTTTTGACCTTTATTAGACCCAAAACTTATCAAAATCTCTTCCCTGGACACCAGTAGATGTATTTTTTGATGTTGAATCCAAATATGTAAGCTGTTCCTCGATCTGAGGTCTAGAATTTTAGCGTCGCGCGCACAGGGTGAAAATCCCTGTTTTTCGCCCAAAAATTTCCTTGTGACCAAAATTTGCCCAAATTTTTTGAGATTTGGGCTGGAAGTTCTCTATGGGGTACCTTGCTAAACCAAGGAAGCCTTAGCCAAGATTCTATGCCTATCTTGCTCTTTTCCCCTTTTTTCCCTTTTTGTGGCTTACCTCAGTTTTGCTTTCAAACTCCTTATTCAGGCTCTCAAACTCAAGTTTCGTGCCCTGTAATGACTAGCCATGTGTCTCAGCAGTGTGTTGTCTTCATCGTCCTTGTTCAGTATGTTGTCGAGGTGCATGTTGACTCTCTCGAGAAGAGACTCACGATCCTCCATAACCTGTTGTTCCAATGAAGTGAATTCAATTCCCCTCTGCTAGGCTGTTAGGCGATCCTCACGGATGTTCTGCAACTCCATGATCACATGCTGGTCTTCTAGCTATTTGTTCCTCTGCTCTAAATACCTGATGTTACATTTGGCCATCTCCAACTTGAGGGTCAAGGAGTGAATCTCTGCCTCTTGCTCCTGGAAGATCTCTTTCAGCTGTGCGTTTTGTGGACGTGTATCTGTATCATCATCATCACGACTGAGAATGGATCTGGTCTCCTATTTACCTGGTGGAACACCTGAAGGCCCCTCATCATGCTTGGGTTTCTTTCCCTTGTCCTGTACCTGTACTACCGATGTAGGAAGCGAGGCCCCTTCCACCCCAGGTGGAGATAACACTCGCTTAGATGCTACAAACAAAGGCCTGGTGCCTTTCGGATAGCCTCTCTGATATGTGATGGAAAATGGCACCACAATGGTCTCATGGCACTCATGCTGATGAGAAGGACCACCTATCTCATGTTTTTCCTCTGATACTCCCTGTGGGGCACTGAAGAAATCACGGGAGATGAAGTCCTCCCAAGCAATTCCCTGCAATCCCAACTGATGGTCCACCAAAATCTGGATAAGAGCGAAGTGATATACACTGTTGAGCTGCTGCTGAGGGGTCTTGTGCTGCATGAATTTTCTCATTCTCTCTACGTTCCCGTAGATGAAAAATTGGAGGTTCATCATACGTACCCTGGTAAAGTGCATGAGCAACCTGATGTGATATGCATAAAGGCAAGAAAACCACCCCTCACAACTGAAGTATTTCATGATCAATCTCATTAGCAGAGCATAATCATCTCTCAGAAATCTGAATGGGAAAAATCTAATGAGCTGACTCAAACAACTGGCCTTGATGTAAGGCTTATAAAGTTCCGTCTCCACCTTCATCTTCTTGTTCCACTTTTCTCCAACATTTGGTATGCCTGTTGCCACTAATATGGTTTCGAGTGTCAATGTGAAAGTGACCCCTCCCAAGATAGATTGTCCCCCATGTAGGTGAAGTGCAAAAAGATGGGCCAACTCATGATGAATTCTGACATTTGCCACCCCCTGACAAAATTCGAAACATGCCAAGTGTTGGAAACAAGACATAGTGAGAGGGCATGCCTGCAACTCAGTGAGGGTGTTTGGTTCATCCCTGACATGTCTGCCACTCCTAGGTCTCGAGGGAGCCTGTTCTCTAGAAGCTATGTTACTGTGAGTTTCCCCCTCATAGTCTGATGAAGTTCCCGATGCCATTACTACTATTTGTACCCTGAATTTTGTGCTGTCCTCTGAATCCAATAGTCCCGGTAGATGCTTTGCAAATCTGTCACCAAGGGGACAATAAAATAGGGAATATTAGGAGGGGAATGATGAAATAGGTATAGGGGTTTAAAGGGGAAATTTGTCAGGGATTTGGGGGTGTTTGGGGTGTGGTTTTGATGGGGTAGGGTTAAGGGACCTTTGAGCTATATGAGTAAAGGAGACAAAGGGATATGTTCACAATGTAGCTAGGGTAACCATTATGGGAAAAAGCTCCGGGGGAATTAGCTGATAGAGGTAGGATAGCAGCATATTTTGCAATCATGTCACTGTAGCAGAACCCTAGCTTTTGATTTCTTTGGGTCTTCCTTTGTTTATTTTCAAAAAGTTTTTACATTCAGTTCATAGCCTCAAAATCATGGTATTCTTCCCAACATTAATGCCAAGAGTGAAGGTAGTTTGGTCTACCTCTCAAGCATGATAGGCATTCATAAAAATTTAGGCAAACTGGTGCATTTTCAGGCTTATAAGTCTGTGCACCACGCGCACTGCCCAGTGCGCCATGCACACTGCCCAGTGCACCGCGCGCTTTGAGTGTGCCGTGGCAGTGGAAAATTTAGACTGTGAACTGGCCCCAGTGTGCCGCGCAAGATGAGTGTGCCATGCCATTATTTGTGTGCACCGCGCACTGTTAAAATCGCCCAAATTTGTTTGAAAAATAGGGGAGAGGGTTTAGGGCAGTTTTAGGGCGTTTTCCTTAGGAATCATGATGGGAATGGAGGCAGGAACGAGGAGGAGTGAGGAGACAAGGGGAGGGGAGCAGACCTTGGTGGCATCATTGCAAATTTGCAACCCCAACTATCGTTGTTTTTGATGATTCTTTTCATGGTCGACCTTGTGCTTTTGGGGTACCATTTAAATGTCTTATGCATACCATATAAATGACAAAACTGATGGAGAAGAGTTGACAACGGGCCTACCTCTTGTTTTGTTAGCCTTCACAAAGATTCGCAATGTTTTGGCATTGTTTTGGGCCGCTGGACTGTGTGCACCGCGCGTTCTTCCCCGTGCGCCGCGCGCCTTATATGCGCCGTGCGCTTGCGAATTTAACACTGCGGGCTAGTTGCCAGTGCGCCGCGCACTGTGTGTGCGCCACACGACCTGGTGTATGCGCCGCGCTTACCAAATCGCCTCCCACTCGCTCAAACACTCACCAATCTCACTCTTCCACCTTCTGCAATGTCTTTCCAAGTCTTCAATGGCACAATGGCTTTGCTTTGGGCTATCATATGTATTTATAGGCTTTAAAGAAATTGGTTTGATTTTTCCTTCTATGGAAACCCACTTTATAATGTTTTTGTTTTGCACTTTTCTTCATTGACTTTAAAAACTCTGTCTTTCATTTTTCCTCAAGACTTTGGCTCTCTTGATGAAATTTTCGGCATTTCTTTGCGGGGACTATATGACGGAGCATCTAGCTTTGCAATCTCTGACTGCATTTGAAAATGTCAACTATCGATTTTTTGGAAAATTTTGTCATAGTTGACCTTATTTGACTGTTCTTCAAAACAGAGTTTTGAAGAAAAGTCAATGTCTCTTGCGGTGATGATGAAGCTTTCTGCACTGTAGGTGTATAAGATCTCCCTTTGGCCTACATGACTTTGTTCTGGGCATGTTTTCCAAGACCAAACTGATGAATTTCTAGACCCAAACCATAAAAATGAATCTGCCCTGTAACAGGACCAGACCTTGACTATCATGACTTTGATTAATTTTTGGACCAAGACCTGAACCAGCAGAGGCCAGACATGAGGGGAAATGAGTATCATGACTTTCTCCATCAGATCATGACATGTCCCTAGTGAAATGCAACTCAGTGAATGAAACGGGACACCTAAAATTGAAATGCACAAAGAGCTTTGATCTCTGACGAAGGGTTGACTAGACTGACTCTAACACCTGGGAATAACCTTTTTCTACCAACCGAGCTTTTTATTTCTCCACCTTTCCTTCTACACTTTTCTTCTTCTTGAACACCCACTTTCTGATAATGGGTTTCCTTCCAGCCGACAACTCCACCAGATCCCATGCCTCATTTTTGTGCAAATATGCCATTTCATCAACCATGGCCTCTTTCCAGAGTTTTCCATCCTCTGAATCTACTACTTCCTTCACAGCTCTGGGATCATCATCAGTAATAGATAAAGAAACATTTGAACAAAAAGCAGATGGACCATACCTTTCTGGCTGCCTTCTTTCTCGAACTAATCTTCTCACACCTTGAGTTTGTGGCTCTTCATCTTTTGATTCCTCCTCTGTTGTAGAGTCTGATTCTTCCTCCTTAAGCTCAAACTCTATCTTCTCAAGTTCCTTTGGTTGGAATTCATGTTTAATAACATCTTTCACCTCTCTGAACACCACATCTCGGTTGTACACAACCTTCCTTGTTACTGGTTTCCAAAGCTTATAACCCTTTAAACCATCCTTATACCCAATAAAGATTCACCTTTAAGATTTACTATCCAACTTGGTTCTTTTCTCCTTTGGAACTTGTACATATGCATCACATCCAAATACCCTCAGATGTTCAAGAGAGGGATTCTTACCAATCCATACCTCTTGTGGAGTCTTATCCTCCAACATTGATGAAGGTGATCTGTTGACCAAGTAACATGATGTCTACACTGCCTCTGCCCAGAATTCCTGTCCTAACCCGGCACCACTGAGCATGCTTCTTGCCATTTCCATAAATGTTTTGTTCATTCTTTCTGCAACTCCATTTTGCTTAGGTGTGTATGGAGTAGTCTTCTGTCGTTCTATAGCACACTGCTTACAAAATTATTCAAATCCCTTACTACAAAACTCTCCAGCGTTATCTGTCCTCAACACCTTTATCTTCTTCTCTGTCCGGTTCTCCACCAAAGTCTTGAATTCTTTAAACCTGTCAAATACTTCAAATTTCTTCTTAAGGAAATATATCCATGTATTCCTTGATAAGTCATCTGTAAATGATACATAGTACACAAACTTACTGTTGGAAATAATATTGAGAGGGGGGGGCGTGAATCAGTATTATCAAACTCTTTCAATATACCTTTCAAATTTATCCTTTAATTTATTCTTCTGATGTTGATCATTAATATGTATGTCAGTACCATATAATAATGAACAAGAACAAGAAAAACAGATAGTCACACCAAAGAACACCAGATATAAGGTGGAAACCCAATGTGGGTGAAAACCACTTGCTGCAATATGTCTCTATCTTCTTTCAATTAGAAACTTCTTTTTACAATGATTTTGTACTGGTGCAGTCCTTTACCAGTACACAGGCATACTAGTATGTAGGTGCTGGCCTACAGAAGGCTACAACCTTCTCTTTCTTCCAGGGACCACGTTTCATAAATTTTCAGACTGGATCCGCAAATAACATCAATCAATCATCAAGAATTTCTGCATCAACCAATCACCATTTCACCAATCAAAACTGAATCAAAATAAACACTTCTCTGACGACTGTACCCAGATCATAATAACAGTAATCACACCCCACTTCTGAACCCAGAACACTGTAGAAATAAACAGAAGCAGCTAGAACATAAATCAAGAGATGTATGCTACTTCACTATTCAGAAACCTGCGTACAAATCTATAAATTCATTCTTTCAAACATTAAGATATTGGTTAACCCAGATTATCAGATTTATAGATCAAGCATGCGCCACATATCACAAATCAAAATCATATAGAGATACCACTATTCTAGCCTTAAGATTTTGACCCATCAATAGAACTTATCCTTCTCCTTACGCTCAGGTTCCTTGTTCATTCAGATCCAGATCTGCACCATTACTCAATCACAGTATTCCAGATCTAGCACTTTATCAGATATTCAATGATTTAGAAGATGCCTTGCCAAATGATCTCCTTCCTCTTTTATAGTCTTATGCCTTCCACAATGCCACGGTCCAAAACCATAACAATTCAATACCATGGACCAAATACTTGGGATCAACACTTTTGGATGCAATACCACGGACCAAAACCATAGGATCAAAAATTTTCGGACTAATACCGTGAACCAACCATGAAAGTACGTGAGATCAACACTTTTGGATGCAATACCACGGACCAAAACCATAGGATAAAAAACTGTCGGACTAATACCATGAACCAACCATGAAAGTGCGTGAACTTTTCTCTGCATGAAGGGAACTTTTCTCTGCATGAAAGTGCGTGAACTTTTCTCTTCATGAAAGGAACTTTTCTCTGCATGAAAGTGCGTGAACTTTTCTCTACATGAAAGAAACTTTTCTCTGCATGAAAGTGCATGAACTTTTCTCTACATGAAAGAAACTTTTTCTCTACATGAAAGTGTGTGAACTTTTCTCTACATGAAAGAAACTTTTCTTTGCATAAAAGTGCGTGAACTTTTCTCTACATGAAAGAAACTTTTCTTTGCATAAAAGTGCGTGAACTTGAAAATAACTTTGTTGCACTATAATTTATCATCTGTGTGATTTTCCATCAAGGACAACACTTGTCTCATAATGCCAACAATCTCCCCCTTTGGACTTGATGGCAACAACAACCAATCACTCTCCCCCTTTGTCATCAAGGGCAAAGGGCAGACCAAGATAATCTCTTTACTAGATAAACTTTCCGCTGCCCATACTCCCCCTGAGTACCTGCTGAAATCTCTGAATGAGCTCCCCCTTTGTATATGCCAAGGTGTACCACTCTGTCCATGCTTCCTCTGAGTACATGTTGAAGTCTCTACTCTGATGAAGTGTGTTGTTCATGCTCCCCCTGACTATAAGCAAGGTCTGCAAAAAGATGTTTTACAAGAAGAACGATCACTTATACATCATAAAAGACTGTCCTATCACCAAAAGACTCAATACATACATCCATCACCCAACCCAGTGGGGATCATCCACCCAACGAAGTGGGGATACATCAGAAATGTAATATGAAAACCAAAAATATTACATCTTCATCCCAGGCATAGTGGGGAAACCAAGATAGGCCATTACATGACCTTGACACCATAGAGACGAAATATCTAGAGCAATACTTATGAAAGACACCAAAAACTGATAGCAGCAGCATCTGTTAATCACCATTCAGATCAGCAACCATGATTTCCTTCTGTTCTTTCTCTGCATTTGTTCCACCTGAAACCAACAACAGCTGTGAACTAGAACCAAAAGCTTCTAAGATAATGCCAACAATGCATCATTAGAAGTTTATCTACTTCCCCTGAACTTGTGCCAGAAGGTCTCTATCAGACCCAATTCATATTATCTCCACCATAACCAGAGCCCGTCCCTACTGATATCCATCAAGCATCCATATATGCGACTATATCTCCACGAACCTGCGTACGTACACGGATCCTCCTCAGGAAACTCGCATACACCCATTTTTCTCTGAAATAGAGAAGATTTAACAGCAAGATGTTGCATCAACTACCCCCAGCTTATGCCTGAGGTATTCAAATGTCTCCCTGGGCAGTGGTTTGGTGAGAATATCAGCAACGTGTTCCTTAGAAGGAACATACTCCAACTTGACCTTTTGTTCCAACACTTGTTCCCAGAGAAAGTGATACTTGATTGGTATGTGCTTGGTTTTTGAATGCATGACTGGGTTCTTAGAAATGCTGATTGCACTTGTATTATCACATAAGATGGAGATAGGTGGTGTACAAGTGATTTGAAAGTCCTGCAAGGTTTGCATCATCCAAAGAAGTTGAGTGCAACAAGATGCAGCAGCCACATATTCCGCTTCAGCTGTAGATAAAGCAATCGAACTTTGTTTCTTGCTGAACCAAGATACTAATCTGGAACCCATAAAGAATGCTCCACCACTTGTGCTCTTTCTGTCATCCACACTTCCAGCCCAATCTGCATCTGTATAAGCATGTAGAGTGAGATCTGTATCTCTAGGATACCATAAGCCATAGTTTTGAGTTCCTTGAAGATACTTGAAAATTCTCTTTACTACTTGAAGATGGGCTTCTTTAGTATTTTCCTGAAATCTTCCAACTATTCCCACTGCATGCATGATGTCTGGTCGAGTACCTGTCAAATAAAGAAGACTTCCAATCATGGATCTATAGGTTGGTTGATGCACTGCTGCAAATTCATCATTTGCACTGAGGCTGCATCCTGTAACCATAGGGGTGCATACTGGTTTTGCATCTTCCATGCCATATTTCTTCAAGATCTGTTTTAGATACTTGGTTTGAGACAAAAAGATACTGCCTTCATTTTCTTGGATTTGCAATCCAAGAAAATATGTCAGTTCTCCAAGAAAAGACATTTCGAATTCTTTATGCGTTACCAAGGAAAAGCTTTGACTTATAGCTTCTTCATTGCTGCCAAAGATAATATCATTTACATACACAACAAGTATTAGCAATTTGTCATTTTCAAATTTTTATATAAAGATTGCTATCTGCTGATCCTTTTGAAAAACCTTGTTGATGAAGATATTTGTCCAAACAGTAGTACCAAGCCCTTGGAGCCTGTTTAAGATCGTAGAGAGCCTTTTTAGTCTGCATACAAGATTTGGATCATTCCCAAGGATGAAGCCATCTGGTTGCTCAATGTACACTTCTTCTTCTAAGTCTCCATTCAGAAAGGCTGATTTCACATCCATTTGAAATACTTTGAACTTCTGAAAGCTTGAGAGAGCAAGGAACATTCGAATGGCCTCAAGTCTAGCAACGGGAGCAAAAGTTTATTCTAAGTCTATACCTTCTTGTTGAGCATACCCTTTACAAACAAGTCTGGCCTTGTTTCTAATCACTTCCCCATTTTCATTCAACTTGTTTTTAAAGATCCATTTTGTCCCTATGACATTCTTATCTTTTGGTCTAGGAACCACCTCCCAAGTGTTATTCTTCTTGATCTGCTCAAGTTCTTCATCCATTGCCTTGACCCAGCATTCATCTTTGCATGCCTCTTTTACATTTTGAGGTTCAGTGGAGGAGAGCAATGCCAAATAGCTTGAGGCTTCTGCAATTGTTCTTCTTGTTTGTACACCTGCCTCTTTCTGCCCCAAAATCTGAGATTCTGGATGATTCTTCTGAACGTACCTGGATGGAGTATTCTCTTCTATCCTTATCTGTTCCTCTAGTGCCTCTTGAGGTTCTTCTTCATCATCAATCTGATTTGGAGAGTAGTCTTCATCCTCTTCGATATTTTCATAATTTACTTGCCTAGGAATGTATCCTTTTTCATAAATCACTACATCAATGCTGTCAACAATTCTTCCAAGTCTTTTATTGTAACACTTATATGATTTGCTGTGGGGAGAATAACCAAGGAGAATGCCTTCATCTACTCTAGGTTCAAGTTTTCCAAGCTGTTCATCATTATTCTTAATATAGCATTTGCTTCCAAAAATTTTGAAACGCTTTACCGAAGGAGTCTCACCATACCAGAGCTCATGAGGAGTTTGAGTTTTGTTCACTCAGACATTTGTTTTGTTGAGAATAACAACCACAGCAAATGTAGCTTCACCCTAGAAGGTTGCGGGAGTTCCAGACTCATCAAGCATAGCACGAGCCATTTGTTGGACCGTTCTGTTCATCCTTTCCACCACTCCATTTTGTTGAGGAGTCCTAGCTGTAGAGAATTCCATTCTTATTCCATGTTTTTCATAGAAATCAAAAAATTCATTTGAGGTAAACTCCCCACCTCTATCAGACCTGAGGCACTTAATTTTGTGATCTGATTCGTTTTCAGCCAAGGCTTTGAAGGATTTGAGTTTTTTGAATGTTGGCATTATGATTCTGGTATGGCTCTATGTTACAGATGTTGTACTTGATGGCAACACCCTCAAGTGGGAATGCTCTGATCAGGCTCTCAAAATGTTGAAAATTAAGAGGTACACAGGAGAATAGTTCAAAAGGTGCGTACACGCAGGTACACCGTGAAGGAACTGCGGCCACACACGCAGGTCACCCGTTCAGAAGGTGCGTACCCCCAGTTCACTTACTTCAAGGCAGATAAGCGCGTTCACGTGGGGTTTCTTATATTTGGCCCGTGGTATTTAGCCCGCCGTTCTTGATTCTATGGTTTTGGCCCGTGGTATTGTTTTATATTATTATTATTATTGAGCCCCATGTTTTTGGGCCCCTTGTATTGGTTATCTATGGTATTGATCCATGATTTTAGGAAGAGCTTGCCTATATAAAGCAAAGGAGATCACTTGGCTAAGCATCTT
This sequence comes from Pinus tabuliformis, assembly GCA_031772625.1. NCBI lineage: Eukaryota > Viridiplantae > Streptophyta > Pinopsida > Pinales > Pinaceae > Pinus > Pinus tabuliformis. Next base: position 565,840,811 of record CM062814.1, on the reverse strand, counting down.
TTGCAAATTGAATATCTTAAGATCTGAAATATTGGGTTATTGTTTTAAAAGCTTGATCTATATAAAAGTGAAGTCGAAAGCGAATCTGTGAAGGGTGATCTCTCGAGTGCATGAACAGATCTGAGCATCTGACTATCTGTGGCACACTGGGGGACTGCCAATTCGGCCCTAATCAGAGATACGCAGGTGATTAACGGTGCAAGTGCATGGGTACGCAGAGCAGAAGAAGGAGAAGTGTGTGGGTACGCAGAGCAGAAGAAGGCGCAGTGCGTGGGTACGCAGCGCGAAAGAGGTTCAGGTGCGTAGGCACAGGGAAAGTACACGGCGCTTCAGAAGCCGCAGGTGCGTAGGTACGCGGCGTGATAGCATCTGAGGGTGTGTGGCTACAGTAGCAGTACGCGGCACGATAGTATCTGTGGGTGCGTGCCTACAGTAACAGTACGCAGCGCGATTGAAGAAACAGTGCATGGGTACGCGGTGCAGCAGAAGGCTCTCTGCGGGTATACGCAAGGGAGCAGAAGGTGAAGTGCGTAGCCACGCAGGCCAGACAAAGAAAAACTGCGTATCTGTCTTGAGATCTTTTGTTGACTGAATTTTTCTGTTGATAAGGTGTTCTGGGTTTAGTTTACTGTTATTGTGGATCTGGTTACTGCAGTTGACTGGGTGATTTACTTGTACTTGTTGATCTCTTGATGTTTATGGATCTAGTTTGAAAATTTATGAAAAGTGGTCCTTGAAAGAAAAGAAGTAGGGGGTTGTAGCTCCCTTCCAGGAGAGACTGGAAAACGAGAGAGAGTTGTAGCTCTCTGCAGGTTGCAACCTACGTACTGGTAAAGGACTGCACCAGTACAAAAACATTGTAAAAGGAGTTTCTAATTTGAAAGAAGATAGAGACATATTGGAGCAGGTGGTTTTCACCCACATTGGGTTTCCACCTTACATCTGGTGTTCTTTGGTGTGACTCTCTGTTTTCTTTGTTCATGCTCATTATTTTATGGTACTGACATGCAAAAATAATTCAAAGTATAAATAAGGAAGATTTATTAAAAGATCTAGATAATACTGATTCACCCCCCCTCTCAGTATTATTTCCAACAATTGGTATCAGAGCAGGTCCTTCAGAGAAGCTTGATCGCTTGAAGGAAGATCATTCATCATGAGCAATTACGAGAGGGAAGCATCAATCAGGCCACCAATTTTTGATGGGACAAACTTCAATTATTGGAAGGTAAGAGTTACTGCCTATCTTCAATCTCTTGGTACAGAAGTTTGGGATATCATAGATACAGGCTACACTTTTCCTTCAGCTACTCCTACAGATACGGCCGAAAAGAAGAAATATGAAACAAATGCTAAAGCAGTCAATACTCTGCTGGGATGCTTATCTCAAACAGAATTCGTGAAGGTTATGCAATATAAATCCACAAAAGAAATATGGGACAAGATTGTCTTGAGCTACGAAGGAGATGAACAGGTAAAACGTGCTAAACTTCAAACCCTTAGGATTCGGTATGAGAATCTCAGAATGTATAATTATGAAAGTGTGGCTAACTATTTCCTTCGGGTAGACGAGATTGTTAATTGCATGAAAAACTTGGGTGAAGAAATAAAAGAGGCTATTGTGGTTGAAAAAGTTCTAAGATCATTGTCCCCGAAGTTTGAATCTAAAGTGTCTGCAATAGAAGAAAAAGAAAATCTACGAATTCTTACTATGTCTCAACTACACGGAATTCTAACTGATTATGAAATGAGAAAGGGAGGTCCATCAGACAGAAGAGAAGCTGCTTTCAAGGCTTCAGGCAAAGGAGACTATTATGAAGCAAGTCACGTACCAGAAGAAGAAGAAGAAGAATCAAATTTTGTCAGAAATCTTCAAAGGGGTACTGGAAGGTTCAGAGGTAAGTTACCTTTTAAATGGTTTGCTTGTGGAAGAGTAGGTCACTATGCTGCAAAATGTCCTCATAAGGATAAAGGAAAGGAACCTGCTAGATGGAACAAGAAACAGATTGCAAATAAGAAAAGCTACTACACTCATGAAGATAGTGATGGTCTATAAAATAGTGATGAAGATGAACGAGGTAATGACTATAAACTTTTAATGGCCTTTGAAGATGATGATTACATGGATGCTATAGATGTGGATAGCTTTTGTGAAGAAATTTCTAGACTCAAGACATGTATAGAAGAAAAGAATAAGATCATTGATACTCTACAACTTCAAATTGATGAAAAAGAAAAATATCTTGAAAAGTTAGAAGGTGAAATTGTTGGTCTTAGAAAAGAGATTGAGAAAACAAAGGCTATTAATCTTAAGTTTGTCAAAGGATCTGAAACTCTGGATGAGATCATCAATGTACAGCGTTCTCCTCTAAACAAGACACGTCTGGGCTATAATGGAGAAACTTCTCAAGCATCCACCTCAAAGAGTTATCTTGATGCAGCAAGAAGGAATGAGAAAAAGCACAATGGAGATCACCAGGTAAAGCAGGGACCAATTACAAACAAAGACTATCAGGCAAACCAGGGGCAATCCGTCTTAAGGATGAACAAAAGCTACAACCAACCACAGGTAAAATCCTTTCAATTTGCTTCAGGAATGAATGACAATAGAAATTACAATCGTTTGGCCGGAAGATTTGATAACTGCAGAAGTTTCTTCAATGGACAATGCTTCTCTTGCCATAACTTTGGTCACAAAGTAGCTCAATGTGTTGCATATAAAACGATCATGACTAGAGAAGCTCAAAAACAAAGAAGTATTAGAACCTATAAAAACTTTTCGGTTCTTGAAAATGAAGTTGAATGTTCTATTTGCAATAATTTTGGTCACGAAGATTCTGAATGCAGGAGCAAGTTTCAGCAGACAAAGGAACAAGCTTCAAGCACCAAAACATGGAGAATAAAGGAACCACAAACAGAAAGATGTGGGATAGCATTTTATGCAGAGGGACAAGAAAATCTATGGTACATTGACAGTGGATGTTCGAAGCATATGACAGGTGATAAAGAAAAACTTGAATCATATTCTGCTCTAGAAAAGGGAAAGAAAGTTTCTTTTGGAAATGATACTCCTGCAGCTATAAAAGGAAAAGGGACTGCTCAGTTAAAAGAAAAGATCAAAGCTGGAAATGTTTTGTATGTTGATGGATTGAAACATAATCTTCTAAGTGTCAGCCAGATGTGTGATCAAGGAACCGAGGTGATATTTAGAACAAATGGATGTCTTGTTCGTGATCTTGATACAGGTAAAACGGTGATCAAAGGTAAAAGAACTCCAAATAATCTATACATATTTGAAGAAAGAAAAAAACAATGCTATCTAAGCAAGGATGATGAACACTGGTTATGGCACCGGAGGTTGGGGCATCTAAGCATTTCACAAATAAGGAAAGCATGCAAATATCAGGCAGTTCGCGATCTTCCAGATATCAAAATTCCAGACAACACCATATGCAAATCATGTCAGTTTGGAAAGCAAACCAGAACTAACTTTCCAGAGAAGGAAGGATCAGCTAGCATGCCTCTTGAGCTTGTACATACAGATGTATGTGGACCATTCAGGAAAAGGACACCTCGAGGAGAAGAATACTTGATATTATTCATTGACGATTTCTCCAGGTTTGTCTGGTTAGGACTTATGAAGCACAAAGATGAAGCATTCGAAAAATTCAAATCCTTTAAAGCCTTGGTTGAAAATGAATCAAGATACAAAATTAAGTGCCTCAGATTCGACAGAGGTGGGGAGTTTACCTCAAATGAATTTTTCGATTTCTGTGAAGAACATGGGATAAGAAGAGTATTCTCTATAGCTAGAACTCCTCAGCAAAATGGAGTAGTGGAAAGAATGAACAGAACAGTCCAACAAATGGCTTGTGCTATGCTTGATGAGTCTGGAACTCCCGCAACTTTCTGGAGTGAAGCTGCATATGCTGCGGTTGTTATTCTCAACAAAACAAATGTTTGGGTGAACAGCAGTCAAACTCCTCATGAGCTCTGGTATGGTGAGACTCCTTCGGTAAAGCACTTCAAAATCTTTGGGAGAAAATGCTATATTAAGAATACTGATGAGCAACTTGGCAAACTTGAACCTAGAGCAGATGAAGGCATTCTTCTTGGTTATTCTCCACACAGCAAAGCATACAAGTGCTACAATAAAAGACTTGGAAGAATTGTTGACAGCATTGATGTAGTGGTTGATGAGAAGGGATACATTCCTAGGCAAGTAAATCATGAAGATATCGAAGAAGATGAAAACTACCCTCAAAGACAGAATGATGAAGAAGAAGGACCTCAAGAAGAACCAGAGGAGCAGATAAGGATAGAAGAGAAGACTCCATCCAGATATGTTTAGAAGAATCATCCAGAATCTCAGATTTTGGGGCAGAGAGAAGCAGGTGTACAAACAAGAAGAACAGTTGCAGAAGCTTCAAGCTATTTGGCATTACTCTCTTCCACTGAACCACAAAATGTGAAAGAGGCATGCAAAGATGAATGTTGGGTGAAAGCAATGGATGAAAAACTTGAGCAGATCGAAAAGAACAACACTTGGGAGCTGGTTCCTAGACCAAAGGATAAGAATGTTATAGGGACAAAATGGGTCTTCAAAAATAAATTGAATGAAAATGGAGAAGTAATTAGAAACAAGGCCAGACTTGTTTGTAAAGGGTATGCGCAGCAAGAAGGAATAGATTTTGAAGAAACTTTTGCTCCTGTTGCAAGACTTGAGGCCATCCGAATGTTCCTTGCTCTCTCAAGCTTTCAAAACTTCAAAGTATTTCAAATGGACGTGAAATCATCCTTTCTGAATGGAGACTTGGAAGAAGAAGTATACATTGAGTAGCCAAATGGTTTCATTCTTGGAAATGATCCAAATATTGTATGCAGATTGAAAAAGGCTCTCTATGGTCTCAAACAAGCTCCAAGGGCTTGGTACTATCGTTTGGACAAATATCTTCATCAACAAGGTTTTTCAAAAGGATCAGCAGACAACAATCTTTATATAAAAGTTGAAAATGACAAATTGCTAATACTTGTTGTGTATGTAGATGACATTATCTTTGGCAGCAATGAAGAAGCTATGAGTCAAAGCTTTGCCTTGGTGATACAGAAAGAATTCGAAATGTCCTTGCTGGGAGAACTGACATATTTTCTTGGTTTGCAAATCCAACAAAAAGAAGGAGGGATCTTTTTGTCTCAAACCAAGTATCTCAAGCAGATTTTGAAGAAATATGGCATGGAAGATGCAAAACCAGTATGTACACCTATGGTCACAGGATGTAGCCTCAGTGCAAATGATGAATCAGCAGCAATGCATCAACCAACCTACAGATCTATGATTGGAAGTCTACTTTATTTGACAGGTACCCGACCAGACATCATGCATGCAGTGGGAATAGTTGGAAGATTTCAAGAAAATCCGAAGGAAACTCATCTTCAGGCAGTGAAGAGAATCTTTAAATATCTTCAAGGGACTCAAAATTATGGCTTATGGTATCCTAGAGATACAGATCTCACACTTCATGCTTATACAGATGCAGATTGGGCAGGAAGCGTGGATGACAGGAAGAGCACAAGTGGTGGTGCGTTCTTTATGGGTTCCAGATTAGTATCTTGGTTCAGCAAGAAACAGAGTTCTATTGCCTTGTCTACAGCTGAAGCAGAATATGTTGTTGTTGCATCTTCCTGCACTCAACTCCTTTGGATGATGCAGACCTTGCAGGACTTTCAAATCACTTGTACACCACCTATCTCCATCTTATGTGATAACACAAGTGCAATCAGCATTTCAAAGAACCCAGTCATGCATTCAAAGACCAAGCACATACCGATCAAGTATCATTTTCTCCGGGAACAAGTACTTGAACAAAAGGTCAAGTTGGAGTATGTTCCTTCTAAGGAACAAGTTGTTGATATACTCACCAAACCATTGCCCAGGGAGACCTTTGAATACCTCAGGCAAAAGCTGGGGGTTGTTGATGCGTCATCTTGTTGAATCTCTTCTGATGGTTGGTTGTACGCAAGGCTCATCTGGGGCATATGCGTACATGTGCTGGTTTGTGGATTGGTTGAATATCGAATGGCACAGGTTCAGGGGGAGCATATAATGCATTGTTGGCATTATGGAGGGCGTACAAAAGGAGATTATGGATGCTGGTCCGAATATTGCTGCAATATGTCTCTATCTCTTTCATGGTCATTTATGGTGTTTGGTGGATTATGGTTCTTCTTTGCAGATCTGGTTCATATTCAGGGGGAGCATGTTCTTAGGGGGAGCATAACCCTTTGCCCTTGATGTCAAAGGGGGAGAATGACGTTGAAGATTTTGAGGTTGCCATCAAGTCCAAAGGGGGAGATTGTTGGCATTATGATTCTGGTATGGCTCTATGTTACCAATGTTGTACTTGATGGCAACACCCTCAAGTGGCAATGCTCTGATCAGGCTCTCAAAATGTTGAAAATTAAGAGGTACGCAGGAGAATAGTTCAAAAGGTGCGTACACGCAGGTACACCCTGAAGGGACTGCGGCCACACACGCAGGTCACCCGTTCAGGAGGTGCATACCCCCAGTTCACTTACTTCAAGGCAGAGAAGCGCGTTCACGTGGGGTTTATTATATTTGGCTCGTGGTATTTAGCCCGCCGTTCTTGATTCTATGGTTTTGGCCCGTGGTATTTTTTTATATTATTATTATTATTGAGCCCCATGTTTTTGGGCCCCTTGTATTGGTTATCTATGGTATTGATCCATGATTTTAGGAAGAGCTTGCCTATATAAAGCAAAGGAGATCACTTGGCTAAGCATCTTTTGCAAATTGAATATCTTAAGATCTGAAATATTGGGTTATTGTTTTAAAAGCTTGATCTATATAAAAGTGAAGTTGAAAGCGAATCTGTGAAGGGTGATCTCTCGAGCGCATGAACAGATCTGAGCATCTGACTATCTGTGGCACACTGGGGGACTGCCAATTCGGCCCTAATCAGAGGTACGCAGGTGATTAACGGTGCAAGTGCGTGGGTACGTAGAGCAGAAGAAGGAGAAGTGCGTGGGTACGCAGAGCAGAAGAAGGCGCAGTGCGTGGGTACGTAGCATGACAGAGGTTCAGGTGCGTAGGCACAAGGAAAGTACGTGGCGCTTCAGAAGCCGCAGGTGCGTAGGTACGCGGCGCGATAGCATCTGTGGGTGCGTGGCTACAGTAGCAGTACGCGGTGCGATAGTATCTGTGGGTGCGTGCCTACAGTAACAGTACGCAGTGCGATTGAAGAAACAGTGCGTGGGTACGCGGTGCAGCAGAAGGCTCTCTGCGGGTATACGCAGGGGAGCAGAAGGTGAAGTGCGTAGCCACGCAGGCCAGACAAAGAAAAACTGCATATCTGTCTTGAGATCTTTTATTTACTGAATTTTTCTGTTGATAAGGTGTTCTGGGTTTAGTTTACTGTTATTGTGGATCTGGTTACTGCAGTTGACTGGGTGATTTACTTGTACTTGTTGATCTCTTGATGTTTATGGATCCAGTTTGAAAATTTATGAAAAGTGGTCCTTGAAAGAAAAGAAGTAGGGGGTTGTAGCTCCCTTCCAGGAGAGACTGGAAAATGAGAGGGAGTTGTAGCTCTCTGCAGGTTGCATCCTGCGTACTGGTAAAGGACTGCACCAGTACAAAACCATTGTAAAAGGAGTTTCTAATTTGAAAGAAGATAGAGACATGTTGCAGCAGGTGGTTTTCAGCCACATTCGGTTTCCACCTTACATCTGGTGTTCTTTGGTGTGAATCTCTGTTTTCTTTGTTCATGCTCATTATTTTATGGTACTGACAAGCAAAAATAATTCAAAGTATAAATAAGGCAGATTTATTAAAAGAGCTAGATAATACTGATTCACCCCCCCTCTCAGTATTATTTCCAACATTGAATGCTTCATCTTTGTGCTTCATAAGTCCTAACCAAACCATCCTGGAGAAGTTGTCAATGAATAATATAAAGTATTATTCTCCTCGAGGTGACCTTATCCTAAATGGACCACATACATCTGTATGGACTTGCTCAAGAGGCCTGCTAGCTGATCCTTCCTTCTCAGGGAAGTTAGTTCTGGTTTGCTTACCAAACTGACATGATTTGCATATTGTGTTGTCTGGAATTTTGATATCTAGAAGACCACGAACTGCCTGGTATTTGCGTGCTTTCCTTATTTGTGAAAAGCTTAGATGCCCCAACCTCCGGTGCCATAACCAATGTTCATCATCCTTGCTCAAATAGCATTGTTTTTGTCCTTCTTCAAATATGTATAAATTATTTGGAGTTCTTCTACCTTTGATCACTGTTTTTCCTGTATCAAGATCACGAACACTACATCCATTTGATGGAAATATTACCTCGGTTCCTTGATCGCACATCTGACTGACACTCAGTAAATTATGCTTCAGGCCATCAACATATAAAACATTTCCAGCTTTGACTCTTTCTTTCAATTGAACAGTGCCTTTTCCTTTTATGACTGCAAGGGTATCATTTCCAAATGAAACTTTCTTTACCTTTTCTAAAGCACTATATGATTGAAGTTTTTCTTTATCACCTGTCATATGCTTTGAACATCCACTGTCGATGTACCATTGATTTTCCTGTCCTTCTACATATAAAGCTATCCCACATCTTTCTTGTTGTGGTTCCTTCATTCTCCATGTTCTGGCAGTTGAGATTTGTTCCTTCTGAGTTGTCTTCCCAAAGCTGCTCCTGCATTTAGAATCTTCATGACCAAAGTTATTACAAATAGAACATTCAATTTCATTTTCAAGGGCCGAAAAGTTGTTATAGGTCCTTTTCGTGATTCCAGTCATACTTCTTTGTTTTTGAGCTTCTCTAGTCATGATTGTCTTATAGGCAACACATTGAGAAGCTTTGTGGCCAAAGTTATGGCAAGAGAAACATTGGCCATTGGAGAAACTCCTGCGATTATCAAATCTATCAACCAACCGATTGTAGTTTCTACTGACATCCATTCTTGAGGCAAATTGGGAAGATCTTACCTGTGGCTGGTTGTAGCTTCTGTTTGTCCTTAAGGTAGCTTGCCCCCAATTTTCTTGATAGTATTTGTTCGTTCTTGAGGTAAGATGTCCCTGATTTACCTGATGATTTCTATTAGGCCTTTGCTCGCTCCTCCTTGCTGCATCAAGATAACTTTTGGAGGTGGATGCTTGAGATGCTTCTCCATTATATCCCAGACCTGTCTTGATTAGTGGAGAACGTCGCACATTGATAATCTCATCCAGAGTTTCAGACCCTTTAACAAATTTAAGATTAAGAGCTTTTGTTTTCTCAATCTCCTTTCTAAGACCAACAATTTCACATTCCAATTTTTCATGATGTTTTTCCCTTTCAGCCAGTTGACATTGCAGAGAATCAATAATCATATTTTTCTCTTCTAAACAGACTTTGAGTTTAGAGATTTCTTCATAAAAACCTTCTTCATCTATAGCATCCATGTAATCATCATCTTCAAAAGCCATTAAAAGTTTATAATTATTACCTCGTTCATCTTCATCACTATTTGATAGTCCATCATTATCTTCATTAGTGTAATAGCTTTTATTATTTGCATTCTGTTTCTCGTTTCATCTAATAGGTTCCTTCCCCTTTTCAACCTTATCCTTATGAGGACATTTGGTAGCATAGTGACCTACTCTTCCACAAGCAAAGCATTTGAAAGATAACTTACCTCGGAATCTTCCAGCACCCCGTTGAAGGTTTTTGACAAAATTTGATTCTTCTTCTTCTTCTTGACACGTGTCCCGATTCATAGTAGTCTCCTTTCCCTGAAGCCTTGAAAGCAACTTCTCTACTATCTGATCGTCCTCCTTTCCTCATTTCATAAGCAGTTAGAATTTCGTGCAACTGTGACATTGTAAGGTTTCATAGATTCTCTTTTTCTTCTATTGCAGAAACTTTAGATTCAAACCTAGGGGACAAAGATCTTAGAACTTTTTCAACCACAACAGCCTCTTTTATTTCTTCACCCAAGTTTTTCATACAATTAACAATCTCATCTACATGAAGGAAATAGTTATCCACACTTTCATCACTATACATTCTGAGATTTTCATATTGAATTATGAGGGTTTGAAGTTTTTCTCATTTTACCTGATCATCTCCTTCATAGCTTAGTACAATCTTGTCCCATATTTCTTTTGCGGATTTATACTGCATAACCTTGACAAATTCTGATTGAGATAGACATCCTAACAGAGTATTGACCGCCTTTGCATTTGTTTCATATTTCTTCTTCTCACCTGGATCTATAGGAGTTGATGATGGAAAAGTATACCCTGTATCTATGATATCCCAGACTACTGTACCAAGAGATTGAAGATAGGCAGTAACTCTTACCTTCCAATATACGAAGTTTGTCCCATCAAAAATCGGTGGCCTAATTGATGCTTCCCTCTCATAGTTGCTCATGATGGTAGATCTTCCTTCAAGCGATCAAGCTTCTTCAGAAGGACCTGCTCTGAAACCAATTATTGGAAATAATACTGAGGGGGGGGGGAATCAGTATTATCAAACTCTTTCAATATACCTTTCAAATTTATCCTTTAATTTATTCTTCATATGTTGATCATTAATATGTATGTCAGTACCATATAATAATGAACAAGAACAAGAAAAACAGATAGTCACACCAAAGAACACCAGATATAAGGTGGAAACCCAATGTGGGTGAAAACCACCTACTGCAATATGTCTCTATCTTCTTTCAATTAGAAACTTCTTTTTACAATGATTTTGTACTGGTGCAGTCCTTTACCAGTACGCAGGCTGCAACCTGCAGAGAGCTACAACCCTCTCTCATTTTCCAGTCTCTCCTGGAAGGGAGCTACAACCCCCTTAGCTCTTGTACTAGCCAAGATACTAGTACGTAGGTGCTGGCCTACAGAAGGCTACAACCTTCTCTTTCTTCCAGGGACCACGTTTCATAAATTTTCAGACTGGATCCACAAATAACATCAATCAAACATCAAGAATTTCTGCATCAACCAATCACCTTTTCACCAATCAAAACTGAATCAAAATAAACACTTCTCTGACGACTGTACCCAGATCATAATAACAGTAATCACACCCCACTTCTGAACCCAGAACACTGTAGCAATAAACAGAAGCAGCTAGAACATAAATCAAGAGATGTACGCTACTTCACTATTCAGAAACCTGCGTACAGATCTATAAATTCATTCTTTCAAACATTCAGATATTAGTTAACCCAGATTATCAGATTTATAGATCAAGCATGCGCCACATATCACAGATCAAAATCATATAGAGATACCACTATTCTAGCCTTAAGATTTTGACCCATCAATAGAACTTATCCTTCTCCTTGCGCTCAGGTTCCTTCTTCATTCAGATCCAGATCTGCACCATAACCCAATCACAGTATTCCAGATCTAGCACTTTATCAGATATTCAATGATTCAGAAGATGCCTTGCCAAATGATCTCCTTCCTCTTTTATAGTCTTAGGCCTTCCACAATACCACGGTCCAAAACCATAACAATTCAATACCATGGACCCAATACTTGGGATCAACACTTTTGGATGCAATACCATGGACCAAAACCATAGGATCAAAAACTGTCGAACTAATACCATGAACCAACCATGAAAGTGCGTGAGATCAACACTTTTGGATGCAATACCATGGACCAAAACCATAGGATCAAAAACTGTCGCACTAATACCATGAACCAACCATGAAAGTGCATGAACTTTTCTCTGCATGAAGGGAACTTTTCTCTGCATGAAAGTGCGTGAACTTTTCTCTTCATGAAAGGAACTTTTCTCTGAATGAAAGTGCGTGAACTTTTCTCTACATGAAAGAAACTTTTCTCTGCATGAAAGTGCATGAACGTTTCTCTACATGAAAGAAACTTTTTCTCTACATGAAAGTGTGTGAACTTTTCTCTACATGAAAGAAACTTTTCTTTGCATAAAAGTGCGTGAACTTTTCTCTACATGAAAGAAACTTTTCTTTGCATAAAGGTCCGTGAACTTGAAAATAACTTTGCTGCACTATAATTTATCGTCTGTGTGATTTTCCATCAAGGACAACACTTGTCTCATAATGCCAAAACTTACCTAGTGATGGAACCTTCACAGGTCCAAACACATCACTGTGCACAAGCTCTAATATATGTTTCGCCCTCTTACCACCGGAGGGGAAACTCACACAATTTTGCTTCCCATATACACAATTTTCACAGAAATCAAAATCCAGAGAGCTATTACTCATACCTTTACCATGAACTATTCAAAGGCCCTTCTCTCCAATATGTCCAAGCCTTTTATGCCACAACATGGTCTTCTCTCCAGAGACCACTAGATTTTCCGCTCCACTTTCAGGAACCACAAAACTGTTGCACCCATCAACAATAGTACTACCTTGGAACTTGTACAAAGTCCCAATCTAAACTCCCCACATCAATACCAGTGCTTCCTGAACCATCTTGAAGGTATCCTTCTCAAACATTGTTTTTACACCTACATCATCCAGCTTGCTTATAGAAATTAGATTTCTGGCCCATGCAGGAATATGTAGAACACTTGGAAGTGTTCTAACCCTTTCACCTTGCAACTTCAACTTTACTTTTCCACGACCAATGATTCTAGCCTTCCTATCATCCCCTAGGAAGACATCACCACGATCGCATTTCTCATACTCGCAAAACAACTCTCTATGGGGAGTGAATTGAAAGGATGCACCTGAGTCAATCAACCATGCCTCATGATCTACATGTGTACTTAAATAAGCCAAGTACACATCCCCACCTTCATCTAAGGTGGTTTTAACCTCTATAGAAGGAGCATCATTAGATCCCTTTCCTTTGTCAGGAGATTTAGATTTACAGTCCCACTCAACGACTTATTTTTGTTTCTGTTTTGGGACTATCCTTGTACAGATAAGGCATCACCATTCTGGCTCTCTATATTTTTCCATCTCATCTCCTCCGTGAGCAAGGATGAGACTATTTCATCAAACTTCAAGGCAGTTTCATTGCTACCTATTGCAATAACCAGACTATCCCATGAATCTAGTAGAGAACACCACAAACTGATGCACTTATATTCATCTAAAATTTTAATATCAATAGATAATAACTGACTTACCACAATATTAAATACGTTCAGATGCTCTATCACTGAGTCACCATCTTTCATCCTCAGGTTATATAGCTTTTTCCATAGGAACAGTTTATTCACCAGAGACTTAGATTGGTACAAAGTCCCTAACTTGTCCCACAAAGTCTTAGTCATAGCTTCCCTTGATACATTCAACAATACTAAATCTAAGACACGCTATCGTATTGTGCTCTTTGCCTTCCGATCCAACTTATTCCATTCTTCATCAGACACTCTCGTTGGTTTAATACTTAGATCTACTGTGATCCACTGATCTTTATCCACCAACAGATCCTCCATCTTGAGTTTCCACAACTCAAAACTCTGACCATTAAATTTATCAATCTCTATCTTTCCACCGCTCGCCATCTTCTTTCACCACCAGAATCGATCCCGCAAATCTCCCACTGAACACGGTCTACCACAGGCCCGAGTGAAACCCCTCAGCAAGAAAGGCATCCCCTTGAAGCCAAAATAGCTCTTATACCAAATGTAGGTTTTAACCCTGTATAGAAATTACCTACATACGAATTCTAAAACACAGAAAATAAACAATGTGAGAGCGTAACACATAAAACACATATACACAGAGATTTTCCCCTAGATCCCAAAATTGAAACTACTAGCTTGATGTTTCGTTATATTCCTTTTAATGTTACAATACACATTTATACATGCCGAAGCATCCAGTACCATGGACCGAGAGCCATCATGTCCAAAACCATGGACTGAAAACCATTGCATCCAAAACCATAAATAGGTCCACCCAACCTAATATAGGGTCCAAAAAAAAAATCCTGGGGCACTGCCCCGGACCCCATACAGGGGGGCTACCCGCCCCCCTCAAACCCCCCTTCGACACCCCCACTATGCAATCAGTGCAACGAAGGGGGGGATTTGTCCCCCCTCTAAACCCATGATTAACTATGTAGGCTAATCGTGGAAAGAATATAACACAACCCAACATTCACCTAGGCATCTTTTATTTTTTTTAGTACTCTTGGGCTACCTCAAGAGGTTTTCAACCCAATAGTTGGACTCAGGTTCCTCATGGAGGTTTTCACCTGGGTCTCTCTATTGTTTTCTCTTTTTTTTTTCTTTTCTATAAGAACTTTCTGAGGTGAAAGACAAGACTAATTCAATCACCATCACTTCCTTGCTGATGATACTGATGAATTCCTGCTTTAATATGGGCTTTCTGTACACTTTTAACCTATACCCAATGACAAGCAAAGGGATACCCTCTGCATCAATGGTTCTTATTTGAACATCGCCATTATCATGGCATTTTTCTATCGCATAGGGTCTAAACCATCTAATCATTAACTTTCCTTTGAAATCTTTGTACCGGGAGTCAGATAAGAAGGCCCAGTCACCTTCTTGAAACGATTTGTCCTTGATATTTCTATCATGCCATATTTTACTTTTCACTTGACTCACTTCTGTGTGTAGGAGGGCCTGCATCCTAAATTCATCTAGCCCATTCAGCTGGAGAAATATTTCTTATTGTGCCCTTGTGACATTTGGATCTAGTTGCGCTACCATCCTTAAGGTGTTGTATTCAAATTCAATGGACAACAAGGCTTTCTTCCCATAGTCCACTCATAAGGAGTGAAGCCAGTGGTGGTATTCTAAGTAGTGTTGTAGGCCCAAGTGGCCTCCACTAGTTTGTCTTCCCAATCCTTTCCTTTGATGCTAATCAATTTGGTCAAAATGATTTCCAATGCTCAGTTGGTGACTTTCGCTTTCCCATTAGGATGTGGGTGGTAAGGAGTCGACTTTCTATGCTTGATCTTATGTTGGCTTAACATATTTTCAATCATGTCAGATGTAAATTGACTGCCTTGATTAGTGACCAACTCTCTAGCATATCCAAACTTATAAAACATATTCTCCCTCAATAATTCGACCACTTTTTCTTTTGTGGCTACCTTGATAGCTTTGGCTTCAACCCACTTTTGTTAAGTAGTCGGTGCACACAATGATGCACTTCTTTTGTTTGGATGGAGGGTCAATGGGCCCGATGAAATCCATGCCCCACTTGTCAAATGGCTCGAAAGTCACTTAAGGTTGCAAAGGAATTTCATCCATGGGGGTAGGAGTCCCCATCCTTTGGCACTGATCACACTGGCTCGTATACCTTTTTACATCTTGGTGGAGAATGGGCTAGTAATAGCCGACTTGTAGTACCTTGAATGATGTTCTTTTGGTTGCAAAGTGACCTCCACAAGGCCCATCATGATAGGCGAGAAGGATGTAAAAAATCCTCCTCCTCCCTGAAGCATCTTCTTAGAATTTGATCTAGACCCATATTGAAGAGATTTCCCCCAATCCAAGTGAATGGGGTGTTTCTTCTTACGATTCTTCTCTTTTCGTTGGATGAAAAATTTGGATGGAACTGTGTAGATACCAAGTAGTTTGCTATGTCAACAAACCATGGAGAGAGAACTGAAATGGTGAATAAATGTTCATCTCATAGCTGATCATCAACCATTCCTTCCTCACCAACAGGAAAAGTCAATCTGGATAAAAAGTATACAGCTACATTCTCTTTTCCAGGCTTATCAATAATATTTATATCAAATTGTTGCAATAAAAGTAACCATCTAATAATTCAGGAATTTACATTAGGTTTGTTCAACAAATATTTAATTGCATCATGGTTGATATGTACAAATGTTTGGTAACCAGCAATCTAATGCATAAATTTATTCAATGAATAGACAACAAATAGGAGCTCTTTTTTAGTTACTGTGTAGTTTAACTCGGCTTTCGACAGATTCTTGTTGATGAAGTAAATGGCATAAGGTATCTTTTCATCTATCTAGCCTATAGCCACTCCTATAGCTTTATGAGAGGCATCATCATGAATGTGAAAATGAAGATCCTAGTTTGGGCCTCGGAGAATAGGTGCAGTAGTCAATTTTTCCTTTAGGGTTTCTAGGGCCTCTTGGTAGATTTCTGACCATAAAAATTTGAAGTCTTTGGCCAATAATCCAAATAAGGGAGAAGCTACCTTGCTGAAATATTTTATAAATCTCTTATAATATTTGGGTAACCCTAATAAACTTCTAACATCCCTCCGCTTCTATGGAGTAGGGACCCTTTCTATGATGGCTATCTTATTTCGGTCTACTTGCAGTCCTTCTTGGGATATTAAGTGACCTAGAATAGTCACTACAGTCATTTAAAATTCACATTTTTTGGGACAAAGGAATCAGTTCATTTCAATGCGTTTGTTTAACACCTTTCCCAAGTTAGAGAGAGCCTCCTTCAAATCACACCCATAGGGGGTGAAATCAACCATATAAATTTCTACTGCATGATCATGGACCAGCTCTACAAAGATGCTCAAGACTGCTCTCTAGAAAGTTGCAAGAGAATTGCATAAACCAAAAGGAAGGACCCTATAAGCAAAGGTACCACAAGCATAGGTGAAGGTGGTTTTATCCTAGTCCTTTGGGCTAATCTACATTTGATTGTACCCGCTAAATCCATCCAGGAAAGAGAAGAACTTCTTTCCTATCAGACCATCTAGTACTTGGTCAATGAAAGGTAGAGGGAAATAGTCTATTTTTGTGGCTTTGTTTAACTGTCGGTAATCCACATAGATCCCCCACTTTCAATTTTTCTTTGGAACCAGCACTAGATGAGACAGCCACTGGCTATCCGAGATGGGGTATATGAATTCTACATCTAACAACTTCTGCAATTCCTCTTCGAATATATCCTCGAACGCTAGATTCATTATCCTTTGGGGTTGGCAAACTGGGTTGCAACCTTCCTTGATGTAAATGTGGTGAGTACACACCAAAGGGTGAACTCCCTCCATTTCTTTGTAATTCTCTTGGGTTTTTGCAAGAAATAAATGCATGTTAACCAACATGCCATGACGCAAGTGGTATAACAACCAGAGGTGATGACAATAAATAACAACATACCTTCCTTTGTACGTGAAGTATATATGGACAAGGAATGCAACATATTTCCTATGCTATGGTAATTATCTCTTGTCAAATCTTGTATGTATCTTCTGCAGTTGTTCAACTACCTCAAGGAATTGTGGTACAACATCAAGTTGGGGTTTTCAAGGTGCAGACTATTGCTCTCCCTTCTGGGGTGACCTTGTCACTTCTGCAATTTCTTATTCTATCATGTGCACCACTGTCCCTGCTAATTAGATATACCCTCCCTATCATGCATGGAAAAATCTACATCTATGCCACCATCATACCCCTGCAACCTGCAAATATACTCCACCAAGCTGACATACTCAAAAAATGGTCTAACGCATCAAAATTTGTTTAGTAATGCTTCGACAGGTTCTCTGTGAACTCTTCGGCCTCCCATGTTTAGTCAAATTTCAGAGTGGCTATGGCTATGTTTGGAAAGTGCAACAATTTAAATGTTGGAGAATGAAAAATAATGGAAGACTTGAGGGCAATCATGTAATAATCATTCCAATAATGATGTAATCACATGGTGTCATTTATTGCGGCGACCATTTTGCATCAACTGTTAGTTGTTGTCGCGATCATGGTAGATTCCGCTTGTACGCAATTAGGTGTTGCTACAACGGTCACCATTAGAATGGGAGGGCTAGTTGCCAGCCATTTGGCACCAACTGTTGCTTGTTTTCATGATTGTAGTGATGTTTTAATCAATCCTAATTGACCGAGACTGCAACACTTAATTGTCAACTTAGGGTAGGTATTGCTATTTCAATGGAGTTTGCACTGTTTCTACTGATACACTACAGCCAAGAATGAGAAAATGGAGAGAACAGTAAAATATGTCACTAAATCAAATTGTTGAATCAAATCATTCATGTAGAAATAAAAGCAATCTAGAGAATGAAATCACACTTCGTAACTACCAAAGTAAGGGCACACCACACAATGACTAATATCTACTCCAGCTGGTTACTACCATTTTGTTGATTAACTTAGTGTAACATCATAATATAAATTGGAACAAAGGCGAATGTAATTCACAATTTGTACAACAACAACAAGAAATTATATAACAATTAGCGAAATCACAATGTATACTACCTCTATCACTTTAGTCCCAACCAAAGAGGAGGGCCCTTCCTCCTTAGCAGGGCATAGGAATAAGAGCAGTAACAACATACCGTAATGGCTAATATTAAAAATAATTCATAGTTACAGATGCAGAGTAACAATAATCTTTTATATGCCGTATCCTTGTACATAGGAAATCGAGTTTATTTTATAGTTATTACATACCCGAAATTAGAAACAAATTAGTCATGAGAATCTGATGATTCTCATGCTGATAAAAAATAAAAGTAGTTGCAACCTATTTCTAAATACAAATATACATTAGTTAGAATTGCAATCGCTTGGGTCTGTTGCTTCCAAAATAAACAATTCCTAATGCCGACAGTTGTTATGTGGAATAGTACCCATTGCCAGCTCCAATGCAATAACATCCTACGAGTGAATAGTGGTTTGGGATGTTACGATATTCGCTAGTGATAATACCCTTGGTGTAACAATGGACCTTTGTATTAGTCACGTAGTGTAACATCATCTTGTAACAACATTCAATGTGTAATAGCATACAGGGTGTAATAATGAACTGCTTTACCCTACTCTATGATTGATCAGCACTGCCTGTCTACTCCATGACCTTGTTCCTGCGAGAAACACCTGAAAAGGAGAAGAGCTTCCTAAAATACTCCTCCAATGCTCACCCCAGTTAGCCACAAAAAGGAAAAATGTATCGTATTATTCAGTAAAATATGACAAAATAACATGACAATAGAATAGGTTATAAACGTGAGAAAAAGGGGGATTAATCATGTAAATTTCATAGGACTGGAGGATAAGAGGATCAAAATTGGGGAAGAAGGTGCAAAAAATAGGTAGACAGCCACACCCAACAGTGATCATGGGAGATTTCTATTGTACACAGCCAAAGGCTTCCACAATGGTGACCATTGGAATGGGAGGGTGAGTTACCCACCATTTGGCATCAAACGTTTCTTGTTGTAGTGGCCAGTGGAGATTCCCCTTGTATGCAGTCAAGAGTTGCCAAAACGGTGCCACCACCAATGTAATTGATTTGGGTCGGCATTGACTTTCCGTCATAATAATTTAAAGTTTGATTATATGCAACTTTGTGGTCCCATGCACCATTACACTCACTCCTTAAATTACATGCCTTAAAAATTATTGGTTACAGTTTATTAGTTATCCTTGAATCCATATTATAATTTTTCATGATTATCAAGTTAGATTCATTTATTTGTAGGTTGGTCATATTATTTTCATTGTTTGGGAGGCTTAGCTGTTGCTATTTTCATGTATGTCAAAATGCGCTTCAATTAGAATCACCTGATCTTGTGGCTGAAGATGTTGATAATGGAGAAATTCATAGCAATTGAATGGTTTGTTTGGATATTTATACAATTATGTCCCTTAAATGAGTTTGGATCTATGAATTGAAAAAATGCAAGATATCACAAGTGCATTTTTCATTTAACCATCTTAAAGGGTAAATAATGATTGATCTATAAGCTATCTTGGTTGGCTTGTAACCAAGGGTATCTCATGTAATTTTTATGTTAGGGGCTTCTTTAAGAATTCCATATCATTAAACTTTTATTAGAGTCTTGTATAAATTTTTCATGTGCTACTCATGGATAATGAATGAATGAATGTTAATAGAAGTTGGAAATGTGAAGAGGTATTGAAGGCATTCTAAGGTCTTGTTTTTCAACATCTTTTGCAGTCATCGCTATTTGATAATAAAGATATTTATTTTTTTGTTCATTTTTGGGTTCTATTTTCCCTCCACCCTTCTCAGTATTTCCAAAAAATAGACAATATTGAACTGTAATGAAAATGACACAACTGAGCTATAATGAAAATGTCACATTTGAATTGTACTCAAAATGTAATTCCATTAATAGCATTGATTGAAAAATACATTCTTTACATACATGTTGTGTTGAGATATAAAAAAGGTACCAAAAAATAAAGTGATCAAATCTATAAAAAATAAAGCTCATATAAATACATAAAAAATGATGGACATAATGGTTGATTATGTTGTTACAATCTATCACAAGAAATAAGAACGCCATAATAGGAATCCCACCATAATAACCCCAATAGTAATCACAAGAACAATCCATTCATTAACAAGCCACATATATCGATTCCTATCAATGACAATTGGTGGAGCACAAGTTGGATTCTCCACATATCTTGCACATCGACGTCCATTGGATGTTGCTTCAATGAGTATATCATCAACAACCCTTTGGACATCTAATCAGTAAGTTATGTTAAAGCTTTGAAATTGTGCAACAATGTTTTTTGCTTGTTTGTGTAGGAGTTTCAAATTTTGTTTCCTAACTTGGTAAATTCCAATCATTTGATTTGTTATAAATTATGAATTGGTGTAATTGATAATGTCACTTTCACCATAAATCCTTATTGCTCTTACCCATCAACTAGGGGAATATAATAGGCTTCATTGTTTGTGGTTGTCCCAGAAATTTATTTACTATTTTGATACAGTTGGCTTAGTGCTTCATTGTGAAGCACAAATCTAGTATGTTAATAGCCTATATTTGGATGGCACAAAACCTAGATGATCAATGTTCAATTTTGGACCATCTGCAAAAGAATGAAACAATTTAATGAAATATTGTTAGATTGTTAAAATAAGGTTGCAGCAACTCACTGTTGTAGTGGTGGAAACTAACTGTTACAATGGTGGAAACTCATTGCTATAGGGGATTCAACTCATTGTTATAGTGGTGGCAACTCCCTGTTACAGTGGCAACAACTCACTGTAATAGGGAGTTGTTGCCACTGTAACAATGAGTTGTCACCACAGTAATAGTGAGTTGCAACCATGGTAATAGTGAGTCTCCATGTTACCCACACACATTAGGATAATCGACAATGTAAAAATGAGCAATAGAACAACACTAATATCACTTTATTAAAAAACCAAAGCTAAAAAAATAACCACCCTTTTTTTCATTCAAATTTTGATGATATTTATATTGGTAAAGTAGAATATAGTGAAGATGAAGTCTGACCTTCCTTGAGGGAAACAAATACCACAAAGAGTAAAAGAGTAACATTTATCTTGCATGTTTCCCAGGTATTATAATTTACATATATAACCTTATTAGTAATATTGTTTATATATATTTTTAAAAGAAACATAAAATATAATTGACATAACAAAAAGGGGAATCATAATCTCCCTCTATAAAACTGGCCAAATGAAAACATTTATTCCCAACGCAAGTAGACATGTTCATGTTTTTACCATTTTTTGGAATCCTTATATTCCTTAAGATATTTTTCATTGAAGATGGGGTTGGGGGGCATCTCTAGACACATGAGAAAGTATTTTTTTTACATTGAGTTATGCTTAATATTCTTTGGGGTTTTCACAAAAATATTTATGTTATAAACTGCTATACAAACTATTTCAAACTTGTTATTCATTAGAAACAATTTATCAAGAGTTTCTCATTATTGATGATCTATTTCTTCCATAGTGTGTGCTATGAACAATTTGTTCAACAAAAAATATTTATGAGATTAAAAACTTTTGGTAACATTTGGTTGAGGGAACCTGATGTTCAAAATTGAGTCCCCCAATTCTACTTCAACATGTCGACTGGAGAAATTACTCATTTTATACCTAACCATGTTTTCAATATGGGAAATGTCTTCCTCGATAGAAGTATAGAAATAATAGTAACCTTGGATTGAGGGAACCCAATGTTCAAAATCAAGTCCCCTAATTCTACTTCAACATGTTGATTGGAGAAATTACTCATTTGATACCTAACCGAGTTTTTAGTATGGGAAATGTATTCCTTGATAGTAGTATAGAAATTATGTTTTAATTAGATGTCCCATTCATGACATCACAATCATACATGATGCAATGAGGGATATTCTAGTGTAGGAGATCATTGGGAGATTTTTTGGTCACTTGTTTGAGCTTGCATTTTTTGGGACCCTAGTTCATTTCTACAGTTCAACATTTCAATTGAGAACATTATATAAGAGCTACAAATAGCTACCCAGTTAGAGAGAAAAACTTAAAAGAGGCCTCCTTGATGGACACATGAATTTCTCTATTTGTAGTTTGGATTTTCCTACCCAAGTTTGATGTTGAGCCAAACTAGATGAAAAAACAATGAAAAAGAATAAACCAACAATATTGTTAAAGTAAACTAGATGAAACAAACTTGGAAGAAATACAAAAAATTTCATGAAGCCCACCATTCTTTATTCCTATATGCATAATTTTTTTCTTGATGAATGAACCATTTAAACATATGACACTTTTTGAGGCATTATGGTTCAGCTTATGGGATTAATGGTCAATTCATACCATCTAAGAATCAAATGGATGGCATATGCAACAAAATACCATTCTAAACACCATCCAAAACGATGTTTATTGCATGATGCAGTCCAGATGGACATGTTGTCTTGTTTATTTTGGGGCTTGTGACACCTCATTTGATAAAGATATGACTACTACCTTATTGTAATTATAAAATTTAATAAAAATCTAATAATAATTGAGCCAAGATGTGTTGCCTAGTAATGAGGTTATGTTACAATGGTGTAAGTGTGTGTTTGTAAACATTTACATGGCTTAATTAACATAAATAAAAAAATACCTATATGATTTCGAATTCAATTTGTTGTATTGTAATTTTTTGTTTAATAATAAAATTAGAAACAAAATTTTCCAATAAATTACAACAATGATGAAAAATGAGTTGCCGCAACGGTGACCAGTGAGTTTCTGCAATGGTGACCCAGATAAGCGCCATAGAGGAAACTCACTGGTCACCATTGCGGCAACTCATTGGTCACTGTTACAGAAACTCACTTGTCATTGTTATGGAAACTCCCTGGAACAACATCCTAGAGAAATAATAATGCAGATATTTGTAGATAATTTGTAAAAAAATAGTAAATTTACCTTTGCAAATTATGGTAACCCCGTATCACTTCGAAGAGGAGAAATACAGTCAGCAAATTGCTGAAAACAATAGGAAAATGCTTCAATGTTTTTGGGGTGCACGATCAGCTACCAAACCTCTGAAATTCTACACCCATTAGCTTACTACGATGGAAATTGGGTTTTCTCTCTGGACTGATAAGCTTACTCTAAAGGAAATTGGGTCTCCTCTTTGAACTGATGAACTTACTCCGATATAAATTATGTTTCCTATTTGAACTAGTTAGCTTACTCTGATGGAAATTGGGTTTGCTGTCTGAACTACTCAAATTATGCCCCGTTACATTACTCTTTGAAAATGGAAATAAATCAACTCATGTCAGCTTTGATGAGTTCCTGAAAATGGTAGGAAAGAGCCATGAAAATGCTTGATTCATGTTGCATGAGAATCAAAGCTGAGTTGTTCCATTCCTAAAGGACTATGTTCCTCAAAATGAAAATGGCAAGTGGACTCCTAAATGCGCTTGATGGAATGAATGTGATTTCGAGCTCCTAAATGTTGCTCGACGGAATGAAAATGAGAATGGAGCTTCTATATGCAGTGGAAAAATACTCTGTCTATCCTCCCACATGCAGAACATTTGTCAAAAATGTGACTGTACCCTCCATTTACTCCCCCATAAATTTGCTAATTCAAATTTCAAATTCTTTTCCCTCACTCATTATACAAATTGTAGTTGGCCATTGATGAACACATATGTGACCTATCACTTTGGCAAGTTGAACTGCTAATAAGAGTCTGCAGTAAACTAACATAAACATTGATGTTAATGGCGAGCAAGGAAACAAATGCTAACATTTACATTGGGGACAGATGGGACCCACATCTCGGAGGGTCCCTGGAAGGGCCTCGTCCATGGTGAGGGTTTCTAAAACAAGAAGGGTGTTTCATTGACCCGTTAACTTACTCCATAGACAATATATCCTCCAAGAGACAGGTATGGTACTAGAGGGAATTAATTGTAAACGTTCCTAGACTATGATAAGAACATAATTAAAATCCTTGAAGCATTTCTAAACTTGGACATTAATGCTTACCTCTTTAAGAATATGTAATATTTTCTTAACTTTGGGCATTTATATAATCAAAAAAAATAATTTAAATAATATTTTCATTTTTTTTTCATATTCTTCATTAACGAAACAAAAATTAAAAATGTTTAGAATAATAATTGTCATTAAAATTGATTGTATTTCCCTATTTCATTGAAAAAAAAAAACAAAAATATGGAAACGTTAGGCTAGTACTCTCCATTAACCTAGCCATTACATTTCATTAAATTGATGCAACAAACTGTAAGGTTTGTAATTTTTATGACTTGAAATGGAAAAGTTTGTAACTTTTACTTATTGACTATCAAGCTTGATATAACCCTGAAAACTAATTATTAATGATTTGATTATAAAGTATTGACAATATATGAGGCAAGTATGGCACTCGATGGAATTAAGTGTAAGAATTTATGGATTGTGATAAGAGTAGAATTAAGACCCTTGGAGCATTCTTGAACTTGGACATTAATCGTCCCCCTCTATTTGTTGAATCCTATAAATTAATTGTTGTTGATTTGAGTATAAAGTAATTACAATATATCCCGTGTATGGAAGGTATAATAATGAAGGAAATTAATATTAATAGTCCACATATTCTATTTATGCACTACTATCATATATACAAATCACAGGCTCATTACATGCTTACTACGTGATTATGCTCCCCTCTGTCTGCCTTAGAAGTATCTGTCCATTGAACTGAGGCGTAGAAGATATCGACCTCATCCTCAACAATAATGGACTTCATTATCTTCTCTCCTACAAATATTATAGTTTCCATTTGCATATCATTGCTCTTCTGTTGTGTCATGAACTTGGAGGCATTGGAACGAACTCTATTCACATTGGTCCTGCAAGTTATTCTTCAAATTTTGCATATTTTAAAATTTTATTGATGATAAAGGCATCATTCAATCATTAAAATAACTAGATGATTTTATTCATGTGTTGTTTTAAGAGTACCCCCCATCCTATTGCACTAAGGCTATTCTCAAAAGATGTTGTTGTTATCATCTTTCAAACGATTTCTCAATAAACGGTCTATGGTCAGTTTTATCTTGCAATAGTGATTTTCTTGCCTTCGATTATTCTAAGATGTTTTAGAATAATTAGATTAACATCCCAACAATAACCTAACTTTAATAAGCATAGATCTAGGGATTTATTCAACATATTTATTTATTAAGGAAAAAATGAAAAAAAACATTATTAAGCACAAATACTTCTGATTTAAAAGAAATAAAATATACTTTTTCTATAACATATTTAAGATGTACAATGGGGTCGAATGTCATGTACAAATCACAGATTTGGAAAGTAAGTTGAACAAAAAATGGCCATCGTTGCTTTGCCCTCCACCTTGTAATAATAAAGGGCATTGGCAACGTTGTAATTATAAGGGGTTCTAGAAACATGAATGGGAGAGACATGGAAGTTGCGCTGAGAAGCAGGACCAACATGGTTATTTCACTAATGCCCTTGAGCTAAATGAAAGATTCGATCTTCTGGATGTGTTGCAGAAGCATGATATTCAATCAAATGGGTCAGAATACAACAAGGACTATATCCACAGAGTATTGAAAACAATTATAGGACATGATATAATGATTGACGTAGTCAAATAAACCAAAAACTATATCAACTTTATTAGATTTATTTACGTGTAGAATATGGGAGGACATATAACTTTATCAATTCCCTTGAATACTACACAAGATCTGACCTATCCAAGGACCAAATTCCTCCTTTAGAAGGCAGTGAGTTTCATCCAGACACCTGGCATGTGTGTAACTAACCCATATCAAGAAAGATGTCAACAATTGAGAGATGAGAGTTTATATGTCATGATATCTTCACCTCATGTCTGTGGACTCAACAAACATAAAACATAGCTTTCTGCCTAGCATTTTTATTTAATATCTGTTGGAGATGTTACTTGTGCCTTGCCTTATGTTATTTGTGTAATGTGTTGTTAAAAACATATATGGCAGAGGAAATATGAAACATAAACATTATATTACCTTTCTTATTCACAATGATACATATTTATAATACATAGGAGTGACCCTTGGTTTCATATTCCAAGTGGTCCCTTGGACTGCCTTTGGCTGTTCAACTTCCACACCAACCCTTAGAGGATTAGGTGTCCAACATTCCTCCCCCTTAATCCGAAGGGTTATGTATGAGTCCAAGAAGAGAGTTGTAATACAAAATGTGCAAAAATGCATGGCAACACTAGGTTGAATGTGCTCTATAAAATGTTGGTATCAAGGGAGGTGTTTTAAGTATGACCACCAACACTCGAATGCTTAGTGCAGTTCCGAGAACTCTTCCAAATCTGGCATGGAACTGAAGTCTTTTGCTAGAGGAAGTTCTCACGTTTTGAAGAGGGAACCTGCAACATTGAAATGGAGGGTTCAACCTGTGATGGTTTGATGATGAAAACCAACAATGGAATGCTTAATGAAATTCTTGAACTCTTCCAAAACTGGCAAGAAGCTGAAGTCTTCTGCTAGAGGAAGTGTCCCCAATTCTTTGAATAGGCATCAAAAAATTGAAGGCATGCTTAGGTGAATCTTTTTCTCTGGCTACAACTCTAAATATGGCATGGCAAGTTGTGGCCCAGGCTCGTTTGATGTGGCTTTGAATCTTGTAGATGACCATCACTTCCCCCCCTATCAGGTACAAGGTCAGAAGATGAAGTGATCTCAATTGCAAGACTTTTCAATATTTGAGAACAAATCCTGTTGATTGAGCGAAATATCTTCTTGGCTGTTGAAGCCCATTGCCAAGAAGCGATCCATCCAAGATGAATCTTTGTTCTTTCAGGAGGTTTGTTTTTTAAGAATCTGTGTGAATAATGATTTTGTTGACCACAATGCTTGCACGGATGAATATCAAAACAATGATCTTTCATATGGCCAACTCAGTCACAGTGTTGGCATTTAACAACTTGTTGTGGCTGCTGTTGTTCCTTAAGAAACCAATTTCCTGGCTGCAGGGAAATTGTGCTTAAGACATTAATAAAGATTATTTACTGTCACTTATTGTTTATTATATTCCAAAATGAAGGAATTGGAAGAATTGGCCTTAGATCTTAATACATGTGTGACCAGAACATCTCAGAATTCCATTTGTTGCTAAAAATAAATGATGAATGAGGAATGTTTGAAGGGGAAGTTAAAGAAAATATGCTGATCTCTTATAGGAAATATGTTGGTCTTTCATAGAAACTACTATCTATAACTTGGAAAGGAAGTGAGGACTTTAAATGCAGGAGTGATCTTTAAGGGATTTTACCCTGCAGCTTCATTACTACAATTAAAAAGAAGAAAATATTGCATGACACATGACAATGAACTTACAAAATTATATGTAACAACTCCTAGAAACTTCTGGTTCTTTCATTAATCAATGATGTTATCAGGAATACAGGGGCCCCGTTCTCCAAAGTTCCAACCCATAGTAAAATTTTCCACCTTTATACATTTGTGGAACAATTATTGATTTCTGAAACCTATCTAATTATTTTCTAACTATATGAAATAAAATTACTACAGAATTTATAGAGGGTAAAACACCTCAAAGAACATGGAATAGCAAGAACAAAACTGAATTTAGAAGGAGATGACAATTGCTGACTCGCTCTGCTTAATCCGCTGTTGAATTCCTCTGAAGGTGCCTCAATGGTAATTAATCTACTTTAATCATAACAAACTTGTGTTTAATTTATGCATAACCTGGCTTACGCATGTATTGGGTGCATTTCGACTGGCCAGAACAACAAGAAATTTGACCAACTGCCTTCTTCTTTAAATCTGGCTTTAACACTGATTTTCCTGTTTACACAACAAAACCAATGCAAAACAGTCAAAGTGGAACTGAAAAGGGATTAACCTATTTTAATAAACATATCACATCTACCTAGTAGCATTACGTTGACTTCCCTTTATAGATCACAATTGGCAGTTATTTCTTTTATAATCCCTTTATAATAGAAATATGTTAAAAATGCATGATTATAACACATATGAAAACTTTTCAATATAGTGGACCCGCCGGAACTTTACAACAAGATATATAATATTTCGAGTCTGCTATATCAAGTCGCAATTGGCAGTTTTTAACATTCAAGGCTCTGTGGCGTGGTGGACCCGACAAAACTTTAAACCATGGTGTATATACCTTTCAGGTCCATCTTACCCCTATCGTAATCGGCATAGCCACCTGCATATATATTAAGAATTTATGTGATAACGTGGACCCGCCAGTTTATAAAACATAACCTATATGCATTTCAGGTCCACTACCACAAGTCGCAATTGGTGGGGGAATATGTATATAATATAAGTGTTTTATATTATTTTGGACCCGCCGATGTTATAAAATATGGCATATAAATCTTCGGGTCTAGAACCCAATCGCTAATCACAATCGACGCTTATCCGAGGTACCAACCATCCATATTGCGGACCCACCAAATTTTTAGATGCAGCATATAATATTTCGGCTCCGGTATTAATGTTTTAACACTTGTTTTCTTTTAAATTCGACCTTTTCCTTCATTTCCTTTGTATTTTGATTTCCGATTGTTTTGCGATATATATATATATATATATATATATATATATATATATATATATATATACATGCACCCATATAACCATTGACTTCCGATATACCATTCCTTTTGCTTTGTCTCTTTTTTTTAAGTATTTTCATAAGATTATTGAATGAAGCATGAATGTTATAAACAATAAACAATGCATGTTACAACAACTGCTATGGAAGAGGACCAGAATTTGAAACAACTGAAGGTGAGCTGTCATGAAGAAATCCAACACTCTGAAACTGGATGGGATTTGAGTAAACTGGAATATGAAAGGACACATCCTTTTCATATCCAAGACCAGTTATGTGCTTCTTATGGAAAAGCTCTTCCCAAGGTCTGAATATGGGCTTGGGAAGTGCAGACTGAATTTCTGCTTCTGCATGCAATTCTACTACTTCATTGGGCACTCGATCTGAATCAACTTGCTGCTTATGGGAGTCTATTTCAATGTTTTGAACACAAACAAGTTCAGAATGATGACTCCACTGCTGTAATTCTTCCTGCTGCAGTTGAGATTCAAGCTGCAAAAAATCAATCTGTTCTTGTGCATTTTGCAGAGATATTTGAATGTCAACAAGGGTGGTTTTGTTGATTTTGACTGTGTCACCAGTTGTAGATTGTATCAGGGTTTTCAGGAACTCTAATACTTCATAAACTTTAGCCATTTTCTTAACCAACAAACAAAGAGTGTAGGCTTTAACAAAACTACTTGCAGAAGTGTTCCTCCTAATTTGATTTTTCTTCACTTTAAATATTCAACGGTCAACATTTCATGTTAATAAAACTTGACCTTAAAAAATCAATATCCTTCACAGAGCACGATTTATAATCTACAACTATCTCCATATAAACAAGTATTGGGTCTTGATCTAGATCTTCCTCCGATGCTGGGGATTCTTAAATGGACAGAAACAAGAGTGAGAGGGCAATAGAAATTCTGCTCCAAGATTTTTTGTTGTTGTTGTTGTTGTTGTGTGGATAGTCAACATAAGGCTAGGTGCTGGAGAAAAGCCTGCATGGGAGGGGTGTATCATGTGGAACGACAATGATGCATTGAAACACAGATCCAAATAATTTACAATGAAACTTAGAGCAGATAAGGTGGGCAGTGAAGAAGTCCAAAATGGTAGTAAACCTGAGGAACAATCGAAGAATTGAAACTTAAAGTAGCTCTGCAACAAGATCCATGTATTCGTGCTTGTTTTCTTCTATGACATGGATATTTCTTCCACCATGGATAGGCTCATAGTTGATTAATGGTGGAAACCAATTTGGATGCTATAGGAGAATCCATGTAAGTGCGTTGGATTGAAGAAATTCATCGAACACCCTCGAGATCATAAACCCAAAATCAAAACTAGGGAATTTGAAATGCTCAGTAGTGTGTAACGTTATTTTACCAATCAAAATCAATAGGATGCTCTTTCCTCGATGTTCAAATGAACGAGGTCTCTAGGGCAAGCAAAGAAATGGAGAAACACTTGAGTACGAATTTTGCAGCGTTGGCTGTAAAAGTTGGACTGCTTTGTGTTGTTTTTTTGTATATTATCCCAGTGAGAGGCCTTGCAAAGGAACCGGAATATTTTTCAACTCTAAGAGCACAACAAGACAATGTTGTACATTCACATGAAACACATTGTTCTAGGGAAAGAAGCAGGACTGCTTGGAAAATAATTGAGGAGTATTTGATGCCATTCGTGGAAAAAGAGAATTACAATATCTCAAGAACATGCAGGCTTCACCCCGAGAATGATATGTTCAGAGAGAAGGAGCTACACAAGGATCATCTACAAGTTAATGAATGGCAGTGTGGCTTTTGTAGGAAAATATTTATTTCAGAGAATTTACATGACGTTGGATTTCCCCACATGTGCACCAGCATTCAAGCAACAATATACCAATGCTATAACTATTGAGTATGGACCAATATGGAGTAAGGGGAGTGCAGGACTGGGTGGCACCACCAACATTGAAGTCACAACACAATATTACAATATTAAAAATAGGATTTGGGAGACAAATGTACCAATACCATTCACCACACCATTTTCCTCAAACCAAGACTCCTCCAAGGCTACACCACAAACACACTACACAAGGATTTACCAATCTCATCCATTTCTCCATAGAAACCATGGTCTATATATTCTTTTTCAGAGGCATTCTGTCGATGGAGATGTTGAACATCTGTTCTAAACCTCCTGACACTTCCTTTTCTCTTTGTTTTTCTCTAGTTTCCACTTACAGTCTAGAATGCAAATAGCTATTTCTAGTAGGAAACCGAAAAATAGTATGACAGGAAGAGAGATAAATTTTGAAATGATCTGGTGCAGGTATGCAACTTGAAAATTGAGGAAGGCAGTGGGACAATTTGCAACAAGAATAATAATGGTAGTTCTGACAAAAGGGAAGGAGGAAGGAAGACAAAGATGACATTTAGAGAGTCCACAAAACAAGTGGCTCAAATTAGAGCAGGCCAAAAATTCGACTATAACTCTGATACCATGTTAAACACATATATGGCAGAGGAAATATGATAGATAAACATTAGATTACATTACTTATTCAAAATTATACATATTTATAATACATAGGATTGACCCTTGGTTTCGCATTCCAAGTGGTCCCTTGGACTGCCTTTGGCTATTTAGCTTCCACACCAACCCTCAGAGGATTATGAGTCCAACATATGTAATACATTTATTAAAAAATATATTGTATGTTTTAAGGTAAGTTAAATATTGTATGTAATTCTCTTTTGAATTTTAGGATTTAATGGGCACTGGAATACTAATCATAATATGTGGGAGTGACTGGAAGATATACATAATTAAGGCTATGATGTTGCTTGTGAAACTATTGCAACAATCGCTACCACACCCACCATATTCCAAACATTCAACCCCTCTTTCCATTTCCCCATCCATTATCTTCCAAACATTCAACCCCCGTTTAGGCTTAGTGGGGCCAGACCTAGGTTCAATGTTAATTAGGCAGGAAAATCCCTACACTATTGGCCCTTTCGACATCAATCCACGAAGTGTGGACTAAAGTCTGATCCGAAGCAGTATGGGGGGATGGAAGAACCCACTTTTTGCACCCATAGATGGTAGTGATGTCGTTTTATACCCTAAACCTTCCTTCACGCAAATCGATAAACCTTTTAGGGCTTATCGATATACTTCTCTTATCTGGACTCTAGACCTTCATGAAGGTCTACGATCGTCCTTCGTGGACCCTAAACAGGTGATTTATCTACTTATGCACTTCTGTAAGTTTTCTTAACTCTGTATTTACCTCGATCGGCTTAAGTATCTGATAACTTAACCATGTGTTAAGATATTCTTCACGTAAATAGATATTACTTGCATTCATATAAAAAAGTAAAACATATAGATTCATGCATCAATATAGCATTAAATCATAAACACAATTTATTCTTCATAACATAATCGCGTGCATTCATAACAGAGGTAAATAGATCAATACATGTAATTCTAGAATAATTCTCTTTATTAATGCTTCAAATATTCTTTACAAACTCTAACTATCCTATGCACATAGCTGTAGGAGTCCATGCACTCAGCTATAGACTGTTACCCTAGGCCTTTGCCCACACAGCTGCATAACCTCTTTCCTACGCTAAGCCTCTTTGCTCTTAGCTCTTACCAAAACATTACCAAATCCAATCTGAACTTAACTTAACTGCCTTAGACTCTTCTAAGACTTCCCTTTTTATACAATCTCGTGTTCCACAGAGCATTGGTAGATCTCCTAAATTCGACATGACTTACATAAATGAAGGGCAGAAACCCTTTATGTCACTTTACATCTTCACACTCTGCAACCACAAAATGTAGAGACTTTACATTTTTACACAAAAAACATGGGATTTTAACCCCAAAATTGCCTCTAGGGGACCCGTTCCCAACAGGAAACGAAACCATTTTCTTGCTTAGT
Organism: Pinus tabuliformis; assembly: GCA_031772625.1. Lineage (NCBI taxonomy): Eukaryota > Viridiplantae > Streptophyta > Pinopsida > Pinales > Pinaceae > Pinus > Pinus tabuliformis. The sequence goes on along the minus strand of CM062814.1, from coordinate 565,807,979 downwards.
GGGTCATGACCCAGGTTCAACGTTAATTAGACAAGCAAATACCTACACTATTGGCCCTTTCAGCATCAATCCACGGAGCAAGAACTGAAGTCTCACCTGAAGTAGTATGGGGGGATGCAAGAACGAAGTTTCTGCACCAAAAGATGGTAGTGATGTTGTTTTATACCGTAAACTTTCCTTTTCAAAGATCGATAAGTCTTTTAGGGCTTATCGATATACTTCTTTTATCCATCTTCTAGACATTCACGAAGGTCTATGGTCATCCTTCGCAGACCCTAAATAGGTGATTTATCTACTTATGCGCTTCTGTAAGTGTTCTTACCTCTGTATTTACCCCGATCAGCTTATGTATCTGATAACTTCAACATGTATTAAGATATGCTTCACATAAGAAAATAATATTACTTGGGTTCATATAACAAAGTAAAACATATATATTCATGCATCGATATAGCATTAAATCATAAACCAAATATTCTTCATAACAAAATCGCATGCATTCATAACAAAGGTAAATAGATCAACACATGTAATTCCAGAATAATCCTCTTTTAATGATTCAGATCTTCTTTACATACTCTAACTATCCTGCACACACATCTGTAGGAGTCCGCACACTCAGATGCGGACCTCTACCGTAGGCCTCTGCACACACAGCTGCAGATCCTCTTTCCTACTCTAAGGCTCTTCACTCTTAGCTCTTACTGACCCATTACCAAATCTAATCTAAACTTAACTTAACTGCCTTAGACTCTTCTAAGACTTCCCTTTTTATACAATTCTATGGTTCACGGACCATGGGTAGATTTCCTAGAGCTAACATTACTTACATAAGAAAAGGGCGGAAACCTTTATGACACTTTACATCTTCATGCTCCGTGACCACAAAATGAGGAGACTTTACATTTGTACACAAAAACTTGGGCTTTTAACCCCAAAATTGCCTCTAGGGGACCCGTTCCCAACAAGTCCCCAACAAAAATATGGTGACTCACCCTTGAGTCACTCTAGTCATGTGAAGATATTGTCGTGAAGACCTACCATCTCCACTTGAGCTACTTAAATTTTGACAGTACACTGCATCACCAACTGCTTAACCTGCTCTACTAGCTACTCTGTTGCTGGTCCTGCGATATCTGCCTTGATTTTATGTTGTGTTTCCTACAAGATAGCCAACTTTCCCTTAATGTTGGAGGTGAGCACATAGGCTTCATCCAGCCAAGGCCCTAATCTGGCCTTCAATATTGCCTCTTTACGTTGTGCTACATCTGCCTGTTCCTTTAGATCCTTTGCTTCCTGTAGCTTTTCCAATATCTGCGTGATAGCGACAGTGCACACCGTCGCTCTGACCTCATCATACCTTTGGTATAATTCCCTCACCTCTATTTCTAACCTCTGCAGGTTGGTATCTTCCTATATACTGGTAAGTACCTCCGGCAACGGCTCGAAGAGCATAGTGCAATTTGTTACTACGATGTCTACTGCATCGACTACATCCTTGACAACTGCCTCGCACTTTTCTTTGACCTATGGTGGAGTCAAAGGCTGAGCCTTCAACTCAAGCTCAGTAATCTTAAGGTTCAACTCAAACTAAATCTTGACTAGCTTGGTCTTTCCATCATGCACACCGGTAGCCAACTTCCGAATCTTGGCTTCCACCAGTGCTTCTTCTAGGATATGCAACTCTGGAATGGTTCTGCATGCTTCAACGACTACTGCGATAGTGTGCTCATTCTTTTGTTACACCTTCTTCCATGTGTCAATTACTGAAGTCTTCTCAACAAACATCTATGCATTATTGATCTTTTGTTCACTGATTGCACTCAACGTGCGCTACTCAAGAGCCCCAAGTTATGTGATCACACCTACTTGTAGGGTGTGAAGGGCTTAACTTGGAAGCGCGACCAAGTTCAACCCAATACGCTTTAGTGCACTAATAGTAGCCCAATCATCTTCCGCTTCTGCAGTTAAGGCTCTATCTAGTAGTGTGACAGCTTAGGGATAGAAAGAGCAAACCATCTCTACTGCTTCAAAGGTACCTAGCGCCAAACTAGTCGATGCCAAGTTGCTTTTCCCTACACTAATTTTTACTGGAGTAGTTTAGGTCTACATCTTGCACAGACCTGTCTGAATGACGACCAAGGCTTGTTTCTACTACTTCTCAAACTACTCCAACAGTTCCACGGTCACATCCCTGACCTTAACACCAATGTCATCTAAGTCACCTTCTATCAAGGTGATTGGGTCTAATGATGATTTACTCACCTTGGAATTCTTCTGCAACCCTTCTTTCTCCTGCTCTTGAGTCCGCTTCACCTAGAAGGGAGTGCTCTCCTGGTCTCCACCACCCTATTTAGATTGTTGCTCATCCTTCGTCTGTGGTGAAGGAGACCTTTGATCTCTGTCAAAGTCACACTCTTCCTCCCTATCATTTTCTTCTACATGCTCCTTACTAGTGCTCTCTACTTTGGCTTTTTCCTCAGCCTCCTTTTTTCGCCTTTCATCCAACTATTACATTTTCAACCGGGTCTCTTCCTTTTCCTACTTTCCCACGAACTTACTGGATCCAACAGAAAAATCTGAGGTCATGTGCCGTTTTTCTAGCCAATGATTGAGGACCGCTGCTATCACATCATCCGCCATAAGGTATGGGAGGTCATACCATTTCTGTTCTATGTCCTTCCACGTCCGAATGGAGATATAGTGGAAGTCCACCTTGAACTCTGTATCCCACGACAACTGCTCATAAACAGTTGGTGACAGTATTGGCTTGCGGTTGATGGCCATATTGATGCTCATCTCCATCAAAACCCAGAAGACCTTGCTCTCGCTGACCTGCTCAGTGTCCTTCATGGCCCATAGCAAAGCAAAATCCTCTGCTTCCAGCAAATCTCTCATGATTGGAGGAAATTGATTGTCCTCTGGCAACTGTCATGCAACCAACACAATTGATAACAACAAGCTTGCGTAATGGAACGTCTTGCTTTGATCCTGTGCTTCTTTGCAGTTCACGAGGAACTCGATGTAGAGGTAGAGCAGCCAATTAAATTGTATGCCCTCTACACACTGGGTTGCTAATGAGATTACTGGTGTCGGCACCTCATCTATACGACACTTCTGCATGATCTTCCTAGCCAAGATTTGGGTGGCTACCTTGGCCATGGGGTTGGTTATGCTTGAAATTGAGTATCCTCGTGGCTTCTTGACAAGCTTAAACATGTCCTTCATTCTCTCGATGAGATCGCACTCGCCCACCTTTCCACCAAATGCCTTGTCTAGATTTTGTCCTGAATGGGGTAGCCGGGTGATCCTATGGATCAACATATTAGTTATAAGGATTGGCTCATCCAACCACAGGCACCTGTCGTGCACCAGGCACAACAACTGTTTGATCACTATCAAATATATGGATGCACGGTGGTAATGCGGCACCCATTGTAGGTTCAGCAATCCTACCTTCTCCACCGAATGAATCCACTTCACCGGCTCTAGCGCGGTCACACCCGAATCCTTATAGAAGACCCTTTGCATGAAAATATTAGTAGCCAGGTGGAGGAGTCACTCAGTATGTGCTAAGTCCCAATCCTCTATCTTCATATGTGGGACACGCGGCAAGCACAGAACTTCAAATGTGATCTAATCAGGTAGCAGAGGTGTATTCAGTAGAAATTTTCCCTCATTTGGGTCCTTCACGACCTTCACCTTAACTCAGCATAGAGGAATGTCTACACCCTCAATGCCAATGTCCTCTGTGCCTTCATCTACACCCTCGTTGGATTCTACGTTTACCACCTTGCCTTTCTCCTGTGCAGTGGGTTTCTCTTTCTTTTGATGCTTCCTTGGCAACTCCCGCACTAGCTGTGTCGCTTTCTGTTTGTATTTCTTCATCTTAGGCCCCTCTCTTGTTGGCATAGGCCTTAGCTTGGGCAACCTCAATGACCTTTGCATGTCTACAGGAACCTCCACACTTACGAACTTAGGGGCAACTCCCTCAGAGGCCATCGATCCTCCAACACTTCCAGTTTCTGGGGGCACTGACATCAACCTAGTAGGGAGATCCTAGGTTTCCTTAGGCAACCTGTCAAACACTGAACTGACCACCAAAGCTTCAAAATTCATAGGTTTCATGCGCAACCGATAGCTTGACACCTCAATTCTCAGGATGCAAAGTGTTTTTCGTAGGGAGGCCATCTGTAATTTATAGGCAAATTCGAGTTCAAATATGACCGTTCCTCGCAATATTCATTCATAAATGCTAGATTGGTGGAATAGTTTCAAAGATATCGCATTTAAATTTCGTCTTAAATGTCGCCCCCCTCCCCTACTCCTCTTAGCTATTTTCTCATTATCAAATCATGAACAATGACCCTAACAGTCACTTTCTGACTACCCTGCATGATCTCTCCTTCTATAACGCAGCTCCCTTCACACTTATGCTAATGTTGCGACATTCTTCCATCCCGTGTAGTCGCCTAGTCGTGCAACCGTACAACCCTTGTAGTGTAGTTTATAGTCTCGCACCTCTTTTCAGCTACCTGGTGCACTAAGACTATGCTTCCATCATATAAAAACCTAGCCAAATCCCCAGTGTATGGCTTCAATCGACTACCATTTACCTTTTCGGGAAACGGATCTCCATTCAATTTCACTAGTTGAACTAATCCACCATTGGTAATCTCCTTGATGACATAGGACCCTAGCCAACACATCTGAAATTTTCCTGGAAATCTTTCAAACTTGTTGTCATATAATAAAACAAAATCATTTACCTTGAAGGTGCACAGTTTGATGTGCCGATCGTGCCGTGCCTTCTCGTGCTCCTTCTAAACTTGCTAATGGAATGCAGCCAAAGACCTATATTCTTCAAGTTTTGTCAACTGCGTGAGCCGCTCCTCTAGGGTTCTGCGATCTGCCATTCCTATGAACACCACTATGTGTAGGCTAGGGACAATATACTCCAGTCACATCACAGATCCTACGCCATAAACTAGCCTTAAGGGTTTCTATCTAGTCAGTTTCCTAGAAGTAGTTCTGTAAGCCCATAGCACCATGGGTACGCCCACATCCCAATCATTCATTTGTGCATTGTAAACCTTCTTCAGAGCATTCTCTAATATATTATTAGATGCTTCGACCATCCCATTAACCTATGAGTGATATGGCATGATCTTTTGATGATAAAATTGGAATTCCTTCGTTAGTGCGCTAATTGTTTCATTAACGAAATGTGTACCACGATCACTCATCAAAATCTTTGGACAACCAAACCTAGTCAGCGCATATTTAAAGTGGAACTTTGCTACTATTGCCCCTGTACAGTCCTTCACGGGCTGCACCTCCACCCATCTAGTCAAATACTCCATCATAGTGAAGATACACCACCCTAACCGCCATGTTATTCAATAAACGTAGACACCTGTACTGTTTAAGAAAACATGTTAGGTTAAAAGCCAATCTTTGCAAAAGGCTCACAAACACGCATGTAAATAATCTTAGTTATAAAAAGTAAAGAGTAAATTTCAAGGTCAAACTTTAAACCACTAGTCAAACTTGATATATGAAATGTTATTTGTGTGGGCACATTCACCCTCCACTTCGTAAATTTCAAATTCAATATAAATCAACCAATGCGTAAGAAAATCAAATTCAACAAAGATATCATGAATCATTAATCAGTGCGTGGCAAGTGTGTCTTTCGTTAATTAATAATTGCAATATATCAAACTTACAATAATTGAGGAAAGTCTTTTTGGTAAAGTCTTTTTGGTTAAGAAGTCGTTGGTTGGGATATTTATTTGATTAAAATCACGAAGAATTTACACATAGTTTTAGTAGCTTGCAATAGTTTATAAGACCCCCCATATTTATAGATAACACGGAATTTGAGAGAAATATGCGGCATCCAATTTAATTAGGTGTACGTTAATTATATAGTCATTTAATATATAAAGATAATAAAAGACAAATAATTTTGAACATGGTATTACCAAGGAGTTAGGTTTCTTAAAATACCGTGAATGCATTTATGTGATAAAAAAAAACTTAATTGAACCAAATTAGTGGTGACGGTAATTATTATTGAGCATACCATTAAAGTTCCACCAAACTATTCATCGTATTTTGTTTTATTATACATTGTACAGTTGATTGTCTCTCCATGAGTGCCATAGGTGAAATTTCCACTCTTGGAGTGCAATCCCTTCTATACACGAGATAGTTTTATTGTTGGAAGCATTTTCGCAGTCACTATTACACATAAGCATAAAAACCAGATAACTTTTCTTTATGGGTAGCTATATTTATTATTTTCTTTAAATTAAAGTCTCTATAGCCAAAAAAAAAGAGACAGTCGAGGGTCGTATCTTTACACGGAAAGAAAGACACTGTGGGATTATGGGTACGTTGTTTGGAACATGGAGATAAAGACGCTGAATAAGACAAAGGGAATAAGCTTCTATCCATTTTGAAGAAATGATCGAAAAGATTAAAAAATATCGAAATGATCCAAAGGCGTGGCACATGGGGTGATTCTGAGAATTGTGGGGGTAGCGGGCGATTCTCAGAATCGCCCCATGTGCCATGCCTTTGGATAATTTTGATCTTTTTTAATCTTTTTGATCATTTCTTCAAAATGGATAGATGTAAATCGAATCTCGCTACCTGTATTTAGTGTAGTAAAATCTATACATCAATGGTGGCCGCTTTATCACCTCATCCAATATGAACTTCAAAGTTGTTATTGGTATTAGAATTTTCCTTAATGTCAATGTCGGCGGTAGATTCGCTGAGGAAGTTAAGCCTCCAGCTTGCTGTGGGAAAAAGCATAGAGATTAGCAAAGCTCAAATGATACAGAACATGGACGATGAGATACATAAAATCAAACAAAAGAGCCATCATACTGTGAAGAAGGCTAAACTCCCTGTAATTATATCGACCAATTGCGGCTTCAATAAAACCCATGGATTTTCAAGAGTGGCATGTACGATTTATTCAGTGTGAGAAGGCCTGGTCCAATAAAAAATAAATATTCCACGTACTGAGGATTTAGTAAGGCCCATTCCTATGGAGTTTCAAGACTCGCACGTTTGATCTGTTCAAAGTCAAAAAAATGGGGTGGAGATAAAAACTAAATATTTTGTGTGTTGAATACAATGTCAAACAGAACGAAATGAAAGCAAGGATAACACCCCATGTTGAACATACCATCTGCAAATTCGTCAAAAGATGGGTTTGATGCGCCTATAAATAGGGCTTTTTTTTCCACTTTCAAATCATTCACCTATATCTTCATATCTCCATAATTCTCAAAACCAGCCAATCTCTCGTTACATTTAACTCGATAAACATATTCATTCACCAGTTTATTATCCTTCCATGCAGAGAGTGGATTTCGTTTGTATTGTCCACTCCATTGAAACAGTACAGGTGTCTACGTTTATTGAATAACATGGCGGTCAGGGTGGTGTATGCCATCATCATTTGTGCTTTGCTAATCTCTGTGCTTTTTCCGACAGCAAGCTCGAGGCCTAATTTCCTCAGAGAATCTACTGCTGACTCCGACATTAAGGACAATTCTAATACCAATAACATCTCTGAAGTTTATATTGGACGAGGCGATAAAGCGGCCACCATTGATGTATAGATTTTACTACACTAAATACAAGCAGCGAGATTTGATTTACATCTATCCATTTTGAAGAAATGTTCAAAAAGAATAAAAAATATTGAAATGATCCAAAGGCGTGGCATATGTGGCGATTCTGAGAATCGATCTACCACCTCGCAATTCTCAGAATCGCGGCAATTCTCAAAATCACGGGGTGGCGGGTCGATTCTCAGAATCGCCCCATGTGCCACGCCTTTGGATTATTTCGATATTTTTTAATCTTTTCGATCATTTCTTCACAATGGATAGAAGCTTATTTCCTTTGTCTTATTCAGAGTCTTTCTCTCCATCTTCCAAACAGCGTACCCACAATCCCACAATGTCTTTCTTTCCGTGTAAAGATACGACCGTCGACTGTGGAGATCAAAAATAAGCCTTACACCATCAGTATTATAAATAATTATTTTTTATATCCACGCCGACTCGTCACCGACCTACATACGGTCAATCAAAGTATACTAAATTCACGTGTGTAGATATAGAAATTGATCGGTTTTAGTAGCAGAATTTGTAATTATCTATCTTTTCCTGTTCATTCTTTGGAATTTATAAGGAATTTGTAATTATCAGATGGAGATGATAAATACAAGATAAGAAAAGTACAGAAGATGATGTTTTTTTTGTTTGAACCCTTTCTTTTCCGCATGGGGAAGGCCAAAAACTCGCTAGGAAATGCTAAATAAATGAATACCAACTAATAACGAGATTATAAACTTCTTTTTTCATAATTTAAAATCTAATACCTTAAAATTGCAAACATTATCTACATTGCACTTCAGTGATTTTGATACTCTGAACCAAGGATACCACCTAACACTTTATCCATGACACATCGTGCATCATTTTATCAATGCCATGCTAATTTTTTTTAACTAATCTCTCTTTTCTTCATACCCATAGAGAGTAACTTGGTTTCAGTCAATATCTACATCTTGCATAGCTGTCACAAAGGTTAATTTGAAGAGAACATTAACTATATAATAACTTAAAGATAAAAATATATGAATATTTAGAGAAAAGTTTTCCATTATCGTGATACTACCCATGACAACATGCATGGAAGATGTTTAATTTTGAAATAATTATTATCAATGGGCAACAATAATTATTATGGTTGTTTCCTTCATCACCATGAGTTGTCTGATATCAAGATAATTTCCAAAAATTAATATAATATTTTATAGAGTCCAAAATCATCATTTGACAATCTACTTGGAAATTAAAAGCTCTCAGTGGTCTTTAGTTGGATGTGAAGTTTAAATAATCCATGTCATTCAGAACACTAAAGCGAAAATATTCAGAACACTAAATTTCAATTGTGAATTTTTAGTTAAAAGGTTTTAAATTTTTAGTTAAAAAGTTTTAAGGATTTTTTTAAGTGTTGAACCTATATATAGTTAAAGATTATATTTTAAATAATGAATGATCATGATTTAACCAAAAATGATTTCTTTGACTACATCATAGTTAACCAAAGTCCTTATATCCATTTTTTTTGTTGCAGCCAATTTACTAATTTGCATGAATGTCTTAATGGAAAAAGAACATGCATGAATGTTTTAGTTCGTAATTACATTCCCATTGGAGAATCATAAAAGGAAATAGTTATGCTTGTATTCTCAAACATATTATCATAATTTGTAATCTTACAGGTGTGTTACATGTGTGTTATATATTATGATCGTGAGTTATAATTGTGAGTTTCTAGATTACTATCTTTAGCTAATCAAATCCACTTTCGTAGAGCATGAATAGGCCTAACGGTTAAGAGCATGTGTTTCCTCCTAAGAGGTCACAGGTTAAAAAACTATAAGGGGTTAGAGTAGGTATGCCTTCATAGACATAATAATCAAATCGTTGCGTGGAGGTGGGTCTCTTGTCCCACAAACAAGGGGGTCTCATACACCAATTTGGTTTCTGGCTTGGATATGATGATAGAAATTCTGAAAAGGTTGTTACCAGAAGGAACAGTGTTGAGATGGGAGTCTGTTGAAACCAGTGGTAGATCTAGAAGAATTTTGAAACCTGAAATGGTGGGCATGCATGTGGACTTAGATGGGGAACTAGTTGATGAAAGAGAAGAAAATGGAACATCTTCGTCTGCATCCAGTCATTCATCTGAAGATGTGAATTCTGATGATGTGCAAGAAAATATGAGCGATTTTGAATAGTTGTGTAAGACAGTTTATATAAGTGATGTTTGCATCATATCTTGAAATAATTTTTTTGATTTCCATATGATGTTAAATTAGAAGTTATGAATCATTTTTATGTTGTTTGATTATATGCCTTAATTATGATAATTTTTATTGTTTAGAATATCTACAATGCAACATTAAATTAGAGATATAATGTATGTTTTATTCAATATGCAAATAACGACATGTTGATTCATTTAGTCATGTAATTTTTTCATAATGCCATGGTTTTTTAATTTTACAGTTGAAAAAAATTCCAATTTCTTTTGTATCTAGCATGTTATGGTTGAAAATGTGTTGAATTTATACTTAGGAAAGAAAAATATTATTCTACAAAAAGCATTAGTGTGTTTTTTTCCTCATAAACAACTGTTTTTTTGCTCATAAAAATTCAGTTTTACTAGCATTTTTTAAAAATGTTGAAAATTGACCCTAAAAAAAATTCGTCGTTCTAGTGTCAACACTTTTTTGTTTTCAAGGTTTTTTTTACAGGAAAATTTCGTTTTCACTGCCATTTTTAAAACAATTTAAAAATTGACCCTAAAAAAAAAAACCATTGTTCCAGTATACACACTTTTTGTTTTTAGCACTCTTTTTGATGTTTCTTCAGGGTTTTTTGGCGAGAGTTCCCATTTTGAGTTTATAGTTCTCGTTTGAAAGTTTACATTGTTATTTACATCCTAAGCTATTCTTGCATATTAATAACTTACCTCCAATCATAAGCTTGGTTGATAGAAATATAGGAACACCTTTTCATCTTCTCTTGAGAATTCTAGCCTTTTTAGTATCTAAAATTATGACCTTGCAATCCTCAGAGCCACAGTATTTGCAACACTGGAGGCACCAGGTACATTAGATTTCAAGGAGAGGGATCATTAATGACACCCTCATGTGCTTCACCTTGACTCCTCTTTTCCATTTACTATAAAGTTTAGTCTCAATATAAATAAACATAAAATGTGTCACTTAGATAAGGAATTTAAAGTAAACTCAGCCAAGATCCCTACATTTCACATAAGTCTTAGGAATTGCATTTCATATAGGATAGTTACTCATCAATGCAATAGTTTTCCATTAGTACTTGGTATTAAATTTTTAAAGAAAGAGTATTGACTCTAGAATGTGGTTATTTCAAATCTTATAAATCTAATTAATCCATAAAATCATGTTAGATATAAATAAGTACTTGGCCACTCAACTGTGTTTTGTAGATTAGTTGCTTCCTAACTAGTCCTTATTTGTGTCATTTCCACAAGGTCTACCCCCCATAGTCTATTGCTGGGAGACAACTTAAATGGAGAGGTTGGGGATCAAGGTGAAAATTGCTAACCTAAGTTGTTGTCATGGTGCAAATACATTTTGAGTGAAAAAAAATTTTTGGCACCATTACCGGGGACCAATTTTTGGTCCTTGGCATTGCGACATTCATCTTAATCATTTTCATCTCCTCATTTCCCATCCTTTCATCTCTCACCAGGATTTGTTTCTTGTCCTTGACTTCTTTTACTTATTTCATTCCTAGCATCTTCGGTTTATCAAAGTTAGATTTCTATTCGAGTGGCGACTCCATTTCTTTAATATTCTATAGGAATGTGTACTAGAAGACATCCAATTAGTTTGGTTAATCCTACTTCGGATCCTAAAAAGTCTCTCAGAGTACGATTACACAAGCTCTCTTCCCATACACTTCTTGTTAATCTCGGATAAGAATCACTCTCTCATATCCATTTTTTTTTCCTGACTTGGCTAAGAACTACATCATGGATGTGTTCGCCCCTTGTAAACTTTCTAACATTCAAGGTGATCCTAATGATCTTCCAAAGAAATGTATTAACAAGTTGCCCACTTTTCAGGGAAATAATGCAATTACTGTTAATGCTCATCTAAAATCTTTTGGTTCTTAGTTGGGTAAATATACTATAGTTGTTGATTATAATCATGAAGATGTAAAGATGAGCCTCTTTGTTCTTAACTTGGAAGAAGATTCTTTGGATTCGTTTATGGAAAATTCTGATAACTCATTTGACTCATTGAAATCGATTGTTAGTGCCTCTAAGGACAAGTATGGAGATAAGAGAGAAGAAAGACATCTAGTTAAGGATATCAGTGTCCTAAAATAGAAAGAAATGAAATGGTAGAAGGGTTTAATAGGAGATTTAATGGTATTATTAAATAAAAACCTCAAGATTATAAGCCTCATTATAAATCTCGTTTGGATTTTTACATTGATGCTTTAATGGTGACATTTCTTATGAATTGAGATATACTAAAAATCATGACTATAAAATTTCTTAGACATTAGCTAAACAGCTTGAAAATCATAAGAAAGCATCTAGGAAGTTTGAAATCCCACGTTTTGATAGAGGTTCAACCAAATTGAAAGAGCCTGAACGAAAAGATATTAAAGAATCTGATGATGATCCTATACATAAGGTGATGTAGAAACTTTACAAAATCATGGAGCTAAATAGACCAAAGTTAATATCTAACCATGCTAAGGAAATAAGTGCCTTGTAGCCTAGGTTAGTCCAAATGGAAAGGTATCAAGCACAAACTTCCAACCTAGAAAAAATAATAATAATCAGAATAATAATGCTTGGAAGAAGAAAGGCCCATCTAATGAGCATAGACTGCCAATTCCTCTTGAATCTTCCAATCTTGTGGATGAAACAACTCCTTGTTGTAGGGCCTATGATGCTCTTCATGAAGAGGTTACTTGTCCCATTGTTAAGGGAATCATGGATAGTGGGATGCTTGGGACATGTAATCAATTAAATGTGGTTGGAAAGGAGTATTCATTATCTATGGAGGATTGGATGGAAGTTAAGGAAAATATTTATGAGGTTGGGCCTTCTACATTGTCCTTTAGTATAAACAACGTGGATCAAGAAAATTATTTGATGGTTGAATTATTTGGTGAAAATACTTCTCCAGAGCAAGTCTTGGAGATTGCAAAAGATAAATGGTTAATTTATCAAATAAGGAATAAGGATCAAAATGATAATCAAAATACCTCACGAAATTTTAACCTTGGTTCAAGCTTTGGATTAGATGTTGATTTGGTCAGTTTGTTTAATAATGAAAAAATATGTGTTCCTGTCACTGAGATATTGAATATTCCTTCTCAAAAGGCTAAGTTATTAAATTGCATTTAATCTCCTCGTGTTAATGTTTATCAAGATAAGGCTACTGAGACTATCTATTAGGATGCCTCCATATATTTGCGAAGTATGGATTCAGGTAACAAAGACCATGAGCCATTTTTTATTACTTTTCTCATTAATGGTCATAGATTGTTTAACTTCATGTTGGATTATGGTGCCTCAGCTTGTGTTATGACCAAGAGGGTTATGGAACAACTCAATTTGAGAATCTCTAGGCCTTACTACAACATATTGGCCATGGATTCTAATAATATTGACGTTGATGGGTTGGTTAAGGATTTACAAGTTCACTTATTAGTTTACCCTAACATAATTATTGTAATCAACATAGTTCTAGTCAATGTTCCAATTGCTTGGGGTGTCTTGTTGTCTAGGAAATGGGCCTTTGATATAGGAGGAAGTATTCAAATGAATTGGTCATATGTTAGGATTCCTTCTCCTAGTGGTGATGGATTTTCTAGAATTAATAGAGAGCCTAAAAGAATATTCCATGTTGAAGATCCTAGGAAACCCCATAATGCAATAATAAAGGAACTAGCTAACCTTGGCAAGTATGCCATTACGTTTAACTCTATAATTCCCCCAAAGGTCAAGGTTAATGAGAAGGTGGGTGATTTAAATAATAAGGTATGGTATATGGTTTTGATGCTACATCTTCTAGGCATGGTAAGGGTGTTGGAATTGTATTAAGGTCTCCCCTTGGTCATACAACCAACAATGTTGTCGATTATGAAGCTTTATTATTGGGTCTTGAATTGGAAAAGTATTTGAAGGTTACTTGTTGCTTAGTATCAAGGGAGACTCTGATTTGGTTATCACGCAAATTAAGATAAAATTTACTTGTAAAATTCAAAGATTAAGAAACTATCAAAATTTTGTATGGGATACTATGGAATGTTTTGATGCTTTTGATATAGAAGTATCGCTAGAGAAAAGAAAATGTTGGCCAGTGAACTTGTTGTAGCAGCATCTACTTTGCAGTTATATAACGAATTGTTGAAGGATAAAGTTAAAATGGAAATTATTTTTAAACCTTTTGTACCTGATAATATGGAGCATTGGTGGGTTTTTGATGATGAAGACATGTTTTTTGCTTTCTTAATAAGTTGGGTGAATTTTAAAATTTTGAAGCTAGTTATAAAGAGGATGGATTTGATAATGATGAAGATGGAACTAATCCTACTCCTAGGAACATTGTAGATTTGGAGCAACATTTTGATCATCATGATGTTGGGTGTGGAGCCCGATTATCTTATTTATCCAAAGGTATCACTGCGTTGGACCCTAGTTCATAATGTGGCAGCAACACCACCCATAATATTTGCACTACGAGGGGGGTCTGGGGGGGCAGCTGTGATCTTTGGGAGCCCCCACCTGGCAGGGGATTGGGGGCAGCTCCCCCAAACCTAAAAGTAGTTGTAAAATTTCCTTGTAAAATGTTGTAATTTCATAGTGAATCTAGGTCGTTCATTATGTGGAGATCTAATGGTAGAAGTTATGTTTAATTTACAATTTTTTTCCCTAGAAGGAAACCCCTCGCTATATATGAGGGAATTGTATTGTGTCAATGTAGATATGTATTATGAATGAGAAAGAGAGAGGATATTGTGTGAGAGCGAACAGATAATTATAACGTATATGTTGTAGGTTGTATCTCTTTAGTTTGTTGGATAATATAAAAGGAAGGACTATCTGTTTCCCGTGGACGTAGCCCAAATTGGGTGAACTACATATATCTATGTATCTCTTTTTTTATGTGTTTATATTTTTGTAATATATAATTTTCTAACACATGATGCTAAAACAAAAATGATTAAATTAAGATGGATCCAAGGGAGTTCATTGAAGTAGACATCAGTACCTCTAGTGACCCTAAAATCGTGAAAATTGGTAAAGGTACTAGTGATGAAGAAAGAAAGAAATTGATTAATTTACTTCATGAATATAGAGATGTTTTAGCATTTTGTTATGATGAGTTAAAAGGTTATAAGGAAGTTGTCATGGAACACACTATACCTTTAAAATATGAAATTATAAACCCTTTCATCAAAAGATTAGGCGGATAAATCCTAAGTTGGTCACCTTAGTTCAAAAGGAGATTTCAAAGATGTTTGCAGTGTGTATTATTGCTCAAACTAGGCATTCAACATGGTGTTCTAACTTGGTGATTGTTAGGAAAAATAATGGGACAATAAAACTCTATGTCGATTTTAGAAACCTTAATATAGCATGTAAAAAGGATAATTACCCTTTGCCAAACATGGAGATAATGTTGCACAGAGTAACAGATTTAGGAATGATGTCATTTCTAGATGGTTTTGTTGGAAATAATACTGAGAGGGGGGGGGGTGAGTCAGTATTATCAAGTTCTTTTAACAAATCTTCCTTATTTATACTTTGAATTATTTTTGCATATCAGTACCATAAAATAATGAGCATGAACAAGAAAAACAGATAGTCACACCAAAGAACACCAGATATAAGGTGGAAACCCAATGTGGGTGAAAACCACCTACTGCAGTATGTCTCTATCTTCTTTCAAATTAGAAACTCCTTTTACAATGATTTTGTACTGGTGCAGTCCTTTACCAGTACACAGGCTGCAACCTGTAGAGAGCTACAACTCTCTCTCGTTTTCCAGTCTTTCCTGGAAGGGAGCTACAACCCCCTACTTCTTTTCTTACAAGGACCACTTTTCATAAATTTTCAAACTAGATCCATAAGTATCAAATGATCATCAAGTACATGTAAATTACACAGTCAACTGCAGCAACCAGATCATTAATAACAGAACTACACCCAGAACACCTTATCAACAGAAAAATTCAGTCAACAGAAGATCTTAAGACAGATACGCAGTTTTTCTTTCTCTGGCCTGCGTCGCTATGCACTTCACCTTCTGCTTCCCTGCGTATACCCGCAGAGAGCCTTTTGCTGCACGGCATACCCACGCACTTCTTCTTCAATCGCGCTACGTACTGTTACTGTAGGTACGCACCCAGAGACACTATCGCGCTGTGTACTGCTACTGAAGCCACGCACTCATAGATACTATTGCGCCGCGTACTTTTACTGTGCATACGCACCTGAACCTCTATCGTGCTGCGTACCCATGCAGTTCTTCTTCTTCTGCTCTACGTACCCACGCAGCTCTCCTGTTTCTCCTCTGCGTACCCATGCAATTCTGCTTCTTCTGCTCTGCGTACCCACGCACTTGCATCGTTAATCACCTGCGTACTTCTGATTAGGGCCGAATTGGCAGTTCACCAGTGTGCCATAGTTAGTCGGATGCCCAGATCTGATCATGCGCTCGAGAGATCACCCTTCACAGATTCGCCTTCAACTTCACTTTCATATAGATCAAGCTTTTAAGAGAATAACCCAATATTTCAGATCTTAAGATATTCAATTACAAAAGATACTTTGCCAAGTGATCTCCTTTGCTTTATATAGGCAAGCTCCTCCTAAATTCATGGATCAATACCATAGATAACAAATACCAGGGGCCCAAAAACATGGGGCTCAATAATAATAATAATATAAAACAATGCCACGGGCCAAAACCATAGAATCAAGAGCGGCGGGCTAAATACCACGGGCCAATCATAGGAAACCCCACGTGAATGTGCTTCTCTGCCTTGAAGTAAGTGAAACTGGGGGTACGCACCTCCTGAACGGGTGACCTGCGTGTCTGGCCGCGGTCCCTTCACGGTGTACCTGCGTGTACGCATCTTCTGAACTGTTCTCCTGCGTACTTCTTAATTTTCAACATTTTGAGAGCCTGATCAGAGCATTGCCATGGGTGTTGCCATCAAGTACAACATCTGTAACATAGAGCCATACCAGAATCATAATGCCAACAATCTCCCCCTTTGGACTTGATGGCAACCTCAAAATCTTCAGCTTCATTCTCCCCCTTTGACATCAAGGGCAAAGGGTTATGCTCCCCCTAAGAACATGCTCCCCCTGAATATGAACCATGAAAGAGATAGAGACATATTGCAGCTATATTTAGACCAGCATCCATGATCTCCTCCTGTACATCCTCCATAATGCCAACAATGCATTATATGCTCCCCCTGAACCTGTGCCATTTTATCTTCAATCAAACCTCAACCCAGCACATGTACGCATATATCCCAGATGAACCTTGCGTACAACCATCAATCAGAAGAGTTTCAATAAGATGATGCATCAAC
Source organism: Pinus tabuliformis (assembly GCA_031772625.1). Classification (NCBI taxonomy): domain Eukaryota; kingdom Viridiplantae; phylum Streptophyta; class Pinopsida; order Pinales; family Pinaceae; genus Pinus; species Pinus tabuliformis. The sequence goes on along the minus strand of CM062814.1, from coordinate 565,790,751 downwards.
AACCCCCATCTTTTGCCTAAGGTATTCAAAAGTCTCCCTGGGCAATGGTTTGGTGAGTATATCAGCAACTTGTTCCTTAGAAGGAACATACTCCAACTTGACCTTCTGTTCAAGCACTTGTTCTCGGAGAAAATGATACTTGATTGGTATGCGCTTGGTTTTTGAATGCATGACTGGGTTCTTTGAGATGCTGATTGCACTTGTGTTATCACATAAGATGGAGATAGGTGGTGTACAAGTGATTTGAAAATCCTGCAAGGTCTGCATCATCCAAAGGAGTTGAGTGTAGCAAGATGCAGCAGCAACATATTCCGCTTTAGCTGTAGACAAGGAAATCGAACTCTGTTTCTTGCTGAACCAAGATACTAATCTGGAACCCATAAAGAACGCACCACCACTTGTGCTCTTCCTGTCATCCACGCTTCCGGCCCAATCTGCATCTGTATAAGCATGAAGTGTGAGATCTGTATCTCTAGGATACCATAAGCCATAATTTTGTGTCCCTTGAAGATATTTGAAAATTCTCTTCACTGCCTGAAGATGAGTCTCCTTTGGATTTGTCTGAAATCTTCCAACTATTCCTACTGCATGCATGATGTCCGATCGGGTACCTGTCAAATAAAGTATACTTCCAATCATAGATCTGTAGGTTGGTTGATGTACTGCTGCAGATTCATCATTTGCACTGAGGCTACATCCTGTCACCATGGGTGTACATACTGGTTTTGCATCTTCCATGCCATATTTCTTTAAAATCTGTTTGAGATACTTGGTTTGAGACAAAAAGATTCCTCCTTCTTTTTGTTGGATTTGCAAACCAAGGAAATATGTCAGTTCTCCCAGTAAGGACATTTCAAATTCTTTCTGCATGACCAAGGCAAAGCTTTGACTCATAGCTTCTTCATTGCTACCAAAGATAATGTCATCTACATACACAACAAGTATTAGCAATTTGTCATTTTCAACTTTTATATAAAGATTGCTATCTGCTGATCCTTTTGAAAAACCTTGTTGATGAAGATATTTGTCCAAATGATAGTACCAAGCCCTTGGAGCTTGTTTGAGACCATAGAGAGCCTTTTTCAATCTGCATACAAGATTTGGATCATTTCCAAGAATGAACCCATCTGGCTGCTCAATGTATACTTCTTCTTCCAACTCTACATTCAGAAAGGCTGATTTCAAGTCCATTTGAAATACTTTGAAGTTTTGAAAGCTTGAGAGAGCAAGGAACATTCGGATGGCCTCAAGTCTTGCAACAGGAGCAAAGGTTTCTTCAAAGTCTATTCCTTCTTGCTGCGCATACCCTTTACAAACAAGTCTGGCCTTGTTTCTAATTACTTCTCCATTTTCATTCAATTTATTTTTGAAGACCCATTTTGTTCCGATAACATTCTTATCCTTTGGTCTAGGGACCAGCTCCCAAGTGTTGTTCTTTTCGATCTGCTCAAGTTCTTCATCCATTGCTTTCACCCAACATTCATCTTTGCATGCCTCTTTCACATTTTGTGGTTCAGTGGAGGAGAGTAATGCCAAATAGCTTGAAGCTTCTGCAACTGTTCTTCTTGTTTGTACACCTACTTCTTTCTGCCCCACAATCTGAGATTCTGGATGATTCTTCTGAACATATCTGGATGGAGTCTTTTCTTCTATTCTTGTTTGCTCCTCTGGTTCTTCTTGAGGTTCTTCTTCTTCATCATTCTGTCTTTGACGGTAGCCTTCATCTTCTTCGATGTCTTCATGATGTACTTGCCTAGGAATGTATCCCTTCTCATCAACCACTACATCAATGCTGTCAACAATTCTTCCAAGTCTTTTATTGTAGCATTTGTATGCTTTGCTATGTGGAGAATAACCAAGAAGAATGCCTTCATCTGCTCTAGGTTCAAGTTTGCCAAGTTGCTCATCAGTGTTCTTAATATAACATTTGCTCCCAAAGATTTTGAAGTGCTTTACCGAAGGAGTCTCACCACACCAGAGCTCATGAGGGGTTTGAGTGTTGTTCACCCGGACATTTGTTTTGTTGAGAATAACAACCGCAGCATGTGCAACTTCACCCCAGAAAGTTGCGGGAGTTCCCGACTCATCAAGCATAGCACGAGCCATTTGTTGGACTGTTCTGTTCATTCTTTCCACAACTCCATTTTGCTGAGGAGTTCTAGCTGTAGAGAATTCTCTTCTTATCCCATGTTCTTCACAGAAATCGAAAATTTCTTTTGAGGTAAACTCCCCACCTCTGTTGGATCTGAGGCACTTAATTTTGTATCCTGATTCATTTTCAACCAAGGCTTTGAAGGATTTGAATTTTTCGAATGCTTCATCTTTGTGCTTCATAAGTCCTAACCAAACAAACCTCGAGAAATCATCAATGAATAATATCAAGTATTCTTCTCCTCGAGGTGTCCTTTTCCTGAATGGATCACATGTATCTGTATGAACTAGCTCAAGAGGCATGCTAGCTGATCCTTCCTTCTCTGGAAAGTTAGTTCTAGTTTGCTTTCCAAACTGACATGATTTGCATATGGTGTTGTCTGGAATTTTGATATCTGGAAGATCGCGAACTGCCTGATATCTGCATGCTTTCCTTATTTGTGAAAAGCTTAGATGCCCCAACCTCCGATGCCATAACCAGTGTTCATCATCCTTGCTTAGATAACATTGTTGTTGTCCTTCTTCAAATATGTATAGATTATTTGGAGTTCTTTTACCTTTGATCACCGCTTTACCTGTATCAAGATCACGAACAAGACATCCATTTGTTCTAAATATCACCTCGGTTCCTTGATCACACATCTGGCTGACACTTAGAAGATTATGTTTCAATCCATCAACATACAAAACATTTCCAGCCTTGACCTTTTCTTTTAACTGAGCAATGCCTTTTCCTTTTATAGTTGCAGGAGTATCATTTCCAAAAGAAACTTTCTTTCCTTTTTCTAGAGCAGAATATGACTCAAGTTTTTCTTTATCACCTGTCATATGCTTCGAACATCCACTGTCAATGTACCATAGATTTTCCTGTCCCTCTGCATAAAATGCTATCCCACATCTTTCTGTTTGTGGTTCCTTTATTCTCCATGTTTTGGTGCTTGAGGCTTGTTCCTTTGTCTACTGAAACCTGCTCCTGCATTCAGAGTCTTCATGACCAAAGTTATTGCAAATAGAACATTCAACTTCATTTTCAAGAGCCGAAAAGTTGTTATAGGTCCTTTTTGTAATCCCGGTCATACTTCTTTGTTTTTGAGCTTCTCTAGTCATGATTGTTTTATATGCAACACATTGAGCTGCTTTGTGACCAAAGTTATGACAAGAGAAACATTGTCCATTGAAGAAACTTCTGCAGTTATCAAATCTACCAGCCAAATGATTGTAATTCTTATTGTCATCCATTCTTGAACCAAATTGAGAAGATTTTACCTGTGGCTGGTTGTAGATTTTGTTCACCCTTAAGACAGATTGCCCCTGATAGTCTCTGTTTGCAATTCATCCCTGCTTTACCTGATGGTCTCCATTGTGCTTTTGCTCATTCCTTCTTGCTGCATCAAGATAACTTTTTGAGGTGGATGCTTGAGAAGTTTCTCCATTATAGCCCAGTCCTGTCTTGTTTAGTGGAGAACACTGTACATTGATAATCTCATCCAAGGTTTCAGATCCTTTGAAAAACTTGAGATTAATAGTTTTTATTTTCTCAATCTCTTTTCTAAGACCAACAATTTCACCTTCTAATTTTTCAAGATGTTTTTCCTTTTCATCAATTTGAAATTGTAGAGTATCAATGATCATATTCTTTTCTTCTATACATCTCTTGAGTCTAGTAATTTCTTCATAAAGGCTATCCATATCTATAGCATCCATATAATCATCATCTTCAAATGCCATTAACAGTTTATAGTCATTACCTCGTTCATCTTCATCACTATTTGATAGACCATCACTATCTTCATGAGTGTAGTAGCTTTTCTTATTTGCACTCTGTTTCTTGTTCCATCTAGCAGGTTCTTTTCATTTATCCTTATAAGGACATTTTGCAGCATAATGACCTACTCTTCCACAAGCAAAGCATTTAAAAGGTAACTTACCTTTGAACCTTCCAGAACCCCTTTGAAGATTTCTGACAAAATTTGATTCTTCTTCTTCTTCTTCTGGCACATGACTTGCTTCATAATAATCTCCTTTGCCTGAAGCCTTGAAAGCAGCTTCTCTTCTGTCTAAAGGACCCCCCTTTCTCATTTCATAAGCAGTTAGAATTCCGTGAAACTGAGACATAGTAAGAATTTGTAGATTTTCCTTTTCTTCTATTGCAGACACTTTAGATTCAAACTTGGGGGACAATGATCTTAGAACTTTTTCAACCACAATAGCCTCTTTTATTTCTTCACCCAAGTTTTTCATGCAATTAACAATCTCATCTACCCGAAGAAAATAGTTAGCCACACTTTCATCATTATACATCCTGAGATTCTCATACTGAATCCTGAGAGTTTGAAGTTTAGCACACTTTACCTGTTCATCTCCTTCGTAGCTCAAGACAATCTTGTCCCATATTTCTTTTGCAGATTTATATTGCATAACCTTTACGAATTCTATTTGAGATAAGCATCCCAGCAAAGTATTGACTGCTTTAGCATTTGTTTCATATTTCTTCTTTTCGGCCGTATCTGTAGGAGTAGCTGAAGGAAAAGTGTAGCCTGTATCTATGATATCCCAAACTTCTGTACCAAGAGATTGAAGATAGGCAGTAACTCTTACCTTCCAATAATTTAAGTTTGTCCCATAAAAAATTGGTGCGCTGATTGATGCTTCCCTCTCGTAGTTGCTCATGATGAATGATCTTCCTTCAAGCGATCGAGCTTCTCCGAAGGACCTGCTCTGATACCAATTGTTGGAAATAATACTGAGAGGGGGGGTGAATCAGTATTATCAAGTTCTTTTAACAAATCTTCTTTATTTATACTTTGAATTATTTTTGCATATCAGTACCATAAAATAATGAGCATGAACAAGAAAAACAGATAGTCACACCAAAGAACACTAGATATAAGGTGGAAACCCAATGTGGGTGAAAACCACCTGCTGAAATATGTCTCTATCTTCTTTCAAATTAGAAACTCCTTTTACAATGATTTTGTACTGGTGCAGTCCTTTACCAGTACACAGGCTGCAACCTGCAGAGAGCTACAACTCTCTCTCGTTTTCCAGTCTTTCCTGGAAGGGAGCTACAACCCCCTACTTCTTTTCTTACAAGGACCACTTTTCATAAATTTTCAAACTAGATCCATAAGTATCAAATGATCATCAAGTACATGTAAATTACACAGTCAACTGCAGCAACCCGATCATCAATAACAGAACTACACCTAGAACACCTTATCAACAGAAAAATTCAGTCAACAGAAGATCTTAAGACAGATATGCAGTTTTTCTTTCTCTGGCATGTGTCGCTACACACTTCACCTTCTGCTTCCCTGCGTATACCCGCAGAGAGCCTTCTGCTGCACGGCGTACCCACGCGCTTCTTCTTCAATCACGCTGCGTACTATTACTGTAGGTACGCACCCAGAGACACTATCGCGCCGCGTACTGCTACTGAAGCCACGCACTCATAGATACTATCGCGCCGCATACTTTTACTGTGCGTACGCACCTGAACCTCTGTCGCGTTGCGTACCCACGCAGTTCTGCTTCTTCTGCTCTGCGTACCCACGTAGCTCTCCTGTTTCTCCTCTGCGTACCCACGCAGTTCTGCTTCTTCTGCTCTGCGTACCCACGCACTTGCACCGTTAATCACCTGCGTACTTCTGATTAGGGCCGAATTGGCAGTTCACCAGTGTGCCATAGTTAGTCGTATGCCCAGATCTGATCATGCGCTCAAGAGATCACCCTTCACAGATTCGCTTTCAACTTCACTTTCATATAGATCAAGCTTTTAGGACAATAACCCAATATTTCAAATCTTAAGATATTCAATTGCAAAAGATACTTAACCAAGTGATCTCCTTTGCTTTATATAGGCAAGCTCCTCCTAAAGTCATGGATCAATACCATAGATAACCAATACCAGAGGCCCAGAAACATGGGGCTCAATAATAATAATAATATAAAACAATACCATGGGCCAAAACCATAGAATCAAGAGTGGCGGGCTAAATACCACGGGCCAATCATAGGAAACCCCACGTGAACGCACTTCTCTGCCTTGAAGTAAGTGAAACTGGGGGTACGCACCTCCTGAACGAGTGACCTGCGTGTCGGGCAATGGTCCCTTCACGATGTACCTGCGTGTACGCATCTTCTGAACTGTTCTCCTGCGTACTTCTTAATTTTCAACATTTTGAGAGCCTGATCAGAGCATTGCCACGGGTGTTGCCATCAAGTACAACATCTGTAACATAGAGCCATACCAGAATCATAATGCCAACAGGTTTTTCTGGATATAATCAAGTATGGGTTAAGAAAGAAGATTGGAACAAAACTAATTTGACCACACCATGGGGTACATTCAAATACATTAGAATGCATTTTGGATTAGCTAATGCTAGAGCTACCTAGAAAAGGGCCATGGATTATGCCTTTAATGGTTTAATTGGTAAGATCATTGAAATGTATCAAGATTATCTAATGGTTTTTTCTAAGTATGGTACCAGTCATATAGGTCATATTAGGAAGCTTTTTGATAGATGTAGAGAGTTTGGAATCTCCTTGAATGCTGCTAATTGTGTATTTGGAGTAACGGAAGGTAAGTTACTTGGTCACGTCATATCAAAAGGTGGGATAATGATAGATCCTGAAAGGATTGAGGCAATCCAAGAGATTCCTCTTCCTCATAATCTCAAATCCCTTCAGTCTTTCCTTGGAAATGCCAACTTTCGTAGGATATTTATTCCAAATTATGCAGAAATAACTAAATCTATTCAAAGTTTTCTTAAGAAAGATGCTAAATTTTTGTGGAAAGAAGTCAGTTAAAATGGTTTTCAGGAAATCAAAGGTGTTATTTCTAAAGCTCCCATTTTGGCCAACCTCAATTATTCTAAAGATTTCATGTTCTCTCCTTTTTCTTTAGAAGATACAATTGCTGGCGTCTTGTTACAAAAGAATAAGGAAGGTCACGAACAACCTATTTATTTCATGAGTAGATCTCTTCAAAATTTTGAATTAAATTACATTACCATGGAAAAGAAATCATATGCCTTGGTCAAGTCTCTTAAGCATTTTAGGACTTATGTGGGTTATTCTAAAATCAATTCTTTTGTTCCACATTCAACTGTTAAAGATATACTAACCTAGAATGATTTCTTAGGGACTCATGCTATGTGGGTTACTAAGATCCAAATGTATGACTTGGAGATTAGACCCACTAAGTTGGTAAACGGTAAAGGATTTCCTGAAATGTTGACCGAGGGTAAAGAAAAATCTCTTGGTTTGATTTTTCTGAATGAGTCATCTTCACCTGAGCTACAAATACTAGGATATCATGATTGGTAGAAGGCCATCATTCATTATTTGTTAAATCTTAGAAGTCCCGGGAATTTAGTTTCTCATAAAGGAATGGATCTTAGATTAAAATAAACTAAGTATTTCCTTATGAAGGGTGGCCTTAGATAGAGAAATCATGAGGGTATTGTACTTAGGTATGTTTATGAAGTTTATTCCAAGAAGTTAATTCTTGAGTTTCATTCAGAATTTTGTGGTGGCCATTATGCTGCACGAACTACCACCTGCAAAATTCTTAGAGTTGGTTATTATTGGCCTTTAATATTTTATGATGTGTAGAATTTTGTTAAAATTTTCCAATCATGTCAGCTATTCACTAGGAAACATAAGGTTGTTTCCCTTCCCTTACAACGTGTGGTTGTTGGGGCACCTTTTCAGCATTAGTGTCTGGATTTCATTGGGAAATTTCATGAAAATTATAGCAATGGCTACTCATGGATTTTAACCACTACTAATTATTTCACCAAATGGGCTGAAGTGATTCCTATTAAGAGTGCCATTAAAAATTTTATTATGGATTTTAATGAAAATTATCTTATTACTAGATCTGGTTTCCCAACTAAAATCACCACTAATATGCCAAGGCTTTTAGTTCTATTGAGTTTGCATATTTTTTCTTTAAGTATGACCTTGACTTACGTCATTCATCTAACTATTATCCTCAAGGTAATCGCCTAGCCAAATCAAGTAATAAAAATCTTATAACCATTATCCAGAAGATAGTAGGAGATAATAAGTGGTCCTAAGATAGAAAAATCAAGTATGCATTATGGGTAGATAGGATTACAAAGATAAAATCTATTGGTAAATCCCCCTTTAAATCAGTTTATGGTTCAGATGTAACTCTACCTGTGCACCTTAAATCTCCATCATAACAACTCCTTCAACATTTTACCATTGATAAAGATGTTGTCCAAAATAGAATTGATCAAATTGTGGAGTTGGATGAAACTCGAAGAAAAGATTTTGATATTATGTGTAAAAATCAATCTAATGTTAAGAAAAGTTTTGATAAATATTCTCAATATAGGTCTTTATAGTTTTGAGATATGGTACTACTTTGGCATTGCATGAATGATAAACCAGGAGATCACAAGAAGTTTGAAAACTTATAGCGGGTTCCTTACATTATTAGAGGCATCGCTAGACCAAATTCACTCCACTTGGGGCACATTGGATGGTGAAACACTTGAGTTACCTGCGAATGGCCAAATGCTCAAGCTGTTCTTCAAAGATGACATCTAATGCCATTGGGCATCCTATGTATTGTATTTCTAACCCTACTCCTCATTATTTATTTCTGTTGTTAAAGCAGTCTTTATTTCAAAATTTTAATTCATATATTAAATTTTGTTTTTAGTAGAGCTTATATTTCATTTGCTTAATGTTATATGATGATTTTTGGATTATATTTGGATGGATGCTACTTATATGAATTTGTGTGTCCCTTGGGTGAAAAATCTAGATTCTCACATTCCTTCGGTGAAGCAACGCATCCCCAAGTACAGCTAGATGTTGACCACTCTGTGTCAATTACCCTTAGCACTGAATAGATTCCATCATGTTCAAGCACTGGGGCAGTCCTAGATTCATTAGTCACTAGTTGATAAATTTTTCAAATTTGTTAACCCATTCTACAAGTTTATAATGTAAATGATCTTAGTAAGACCATAATGTATGTAAAAAACCAGGTAAGCCTATTATTTTGATGACAGTTTTCATCCTAGGAGGTTTTTTCTCTCACTGATTCATCTATGTCTAAACACAAATGATCGGGAGAGTTTTTCCCTCCATCTTCACCCCAAAGCTAGAGTGGATTTTGTCGTCAAGATCTTAAGTGAGTCCTTGTGTTTCTTATTGAGTCTTTGTAAAAATGATTTGGGAATAATTTTAGCGAATTACCTAACTTATTTTATTACAAATCACTTGGTCTACTAGATTATATTCTGAGTTGCGGAATTGGGTAAAATAATTTATGGTCTATAACCAATGGATTTTCCCCCTTTGAGGGTTGAAATGTAAATATCTTATGGAAATAATATTTTATCCATGTTACTAAAATATTAGAGGGTTGGAAAAAATTATTAATTCCCTCATGTGTCAATTAATTAAGTTGTCTGGAAAAAATAAATTATAAATCCTAAGCCAAAAATTTAATTAATTAGAGTCAAAATTAAGTCTTAGGAAATGTAAATTCTCTAAAATAAAAGATTCATGAGTTGTAAACAAATTAATTTTTGGAGGTCCCCCACCAAGGGAATATTGAAAATTTCAAGAATTTTTGGACTCTTGAGCCTTGGTGGTTAAGTCAAAGTCAATTTTCTTAGAAAATTAGCTCAAAATAATTAATTTTCAGCTAATTAAAAATGAATTAAAAGGTAAATTCAAAAATTCCTCAAAACTATTCTTTAAACCATGAAGTATGGTAATGCTATTCTTAATGCTCTATTGAAGTATATTTTTTGAAGTTGTTGGTTTTTAGTTTTTGGGAATAATCTATTGCACAAGTATCTTGCTTTGGTTATTGGATCTAAGATAATGTTTTAATTTAATTAAATTAGTAGGTATATCTAATTTTTTAGGATTATAGTGTTGATTTATATATCTATCGATCTGACAACTTAATTTGAGTGTGTAGAGATCTCTTATAGTCGAGAACTTCGGTGTGAGGGGAAGACCTCGGTTGAACCATCCCACTGCCAAGGAATAAGGTCTAAAGTGCCTTCCTATTGAAATCCCAAGATTTATCTAATGAATTTTCTCCTGTAGGGTTTCTTGGCTAGTACCTCATTTAAAATAATTTAATTTTTATATACTGAGTTTAATTGATAGATGTCACTAGAAAGAGCTTGATTCTACAGTTCTCGGAGTGGAGTTGGACTCATACTCCTTAGATCTAGTAGATTTGTATTTTATTTATATAGATCTAAAGTCTTTGTGGAAAAATTTTGAGCTTCTAACATCTGAGTTATGGGTTTTAGTTTTATTTTTGTACATATTCGAGATATGGGGTTTCATTTTTATCTTGTACATGTAGAGATCTAAGATTTTCCAAGGATATTTTCAAAATCTAAGATAGATGTAGGCTCTAGAGGGAAAGATCTAGTTTCAAATCATTGTTTGCAAGGCCAAAAAATTTCAAGATTATTCGGTGAATAAAGAAGATATGAGGTTCATATATTTTTCTGAAGTTGGGAATTTTTTATAGGCCTTAAAGGCCTAATGCAGGCCCTAAAATTCATTGTAAACCCCCCTATTGCTTCCTTATTTCCTTGCAGCAGTACCCACGCCACCTTATCCTAATTTTTGCTACCTGTAGCAACCTCCTCCCTCTTGGCATATCCTCCCTATACCCCTGTCACAGCTTCTTTCAACATTCCCTTCTCCTTCGCTTCCCTAAACCTCCACTTATCCTTAGCTTTTATCCCATTCTCCCTATAATTGATTTCTCTCCTCATTACAGCCTCCCTTAACCATTCTGTGGCCTCAAGGACCTGCCTCCTACCCTATTATTGCTCTCCTTCCCTACAACCCATCTATTTCCCTCACCCTCACCCCTTCACCTTTGTTGTGGCCTAACTACCCTCACGAAAACAAACTCAATGCATTTCTAACCCCTTATAACCCCTGAAAGCCTTAAGGAAGACCTTGAAGGGTCCCATACAACTTAACGTCTCTTAATTGTAGCCTCAGAGGCCTCTAACTCCTTAGCACAGGCTCATTTGGGACCTCTTCTCCTTGTTGTCCATAATTTGATTTGATCTTGGTTCATCATTGTGGAAGATAACTTAATTTCTTGAGATGATCCATTGCCAAATTCTACCTTCCTCTAGTCACAATGATACAAATTTAAAGTTTCTAATGAGGTAAGATCTATGATCCGAATTGGATTCATGAAGAATAATCAAAGCACCATGACTATATCAAAACAAGCAGACTTCAAAGAATTATGAGCATAGAGCGATCAGGAAGACCTCTGAACAGTGGCAGTTGGCAACCAGCGAGGAAGGACAAGGACCTCGGTCAAAGCGCACTAACTGAGGCCCATGGAGACTGCGCAGGAGCCCAAACTAGCACCTGGGAAGCCCGGATCAGGGAAAGGAGGTAGTTTCTAATGTGTGATTAGTGCTCATCGCACATCGCTGGGCAAAACCCCTCGAGAAGGAAACCCCAAAGCGCTCAGTCACATGGAAGCTGAGAAAACCATGGGGAAAAGTGCTAAAGGCTAAAAGCAGGACTCGCACTCCAAAAACTGATGGTATTTATCAGGGGCACCCTTAAGCGGTAAGCGGAATTGGAGCAAAACGAGCAATGCCACTCAACGCCCGACACATGGCAAGCAGAGGAGAGAGAAAACCGCCGCTCATCACGCGCTAACGGTCAAGCAAGTCAACCGCATGAAAAGAGAGAATGGCGTCAGATCTAAGGGATCCAGATCTAACGGCTGAGATCACGCCTGATGGGGAATCCAGATTTGAAAGGGGATTGAGCCCCGATGTATAAGGATTTGAGGTCCAATTTGACTATTGAGGTGATCGAAGAGTCATTTGCTGACGTAATCGAGGAACCGAACCAACGAGGAAAAGTTGGCGCAGTTCGCAAGAGGACAAGTGGCCACTCCCTGTGAGTCATTGAGGATGACGCAGAGACAGGGAATTCCAAGTGAATAGTAGCAAGTGCTCCAACAGAGGAAGGAAGCGGAATCGAGTAGTCATGAGATCAATTGGCTTCAATGCCATGAATGGAGAACAGAGAACACACGGAGAGGAAGAACCGGAGGAAGAAGAAGACGAAGACAGAGAATGAAGAGACAATGAAGCAAAGAGCAGAAAACAGAAAGACAGAGAGGTGAGCTGACCTGTAGCATAAGGTAGCATCGAGCCGTCCCTGAGAGGAACTATTAGCAAACTGAGCACCACATTGGGCTCCTCCCATTGAAGACTAGAAAGGTCAAGAGCTGGTAAGGAAAAGAGTCTGTGCACTCTAGTGGCTTGGGGAATCCAGGAAACCACCCTGCCAAGCAATTCTATTTCAGGAGACTCAGTTTGAGCTCCTCATTGTAATTCTCTACTTTAAAGACACAATAAAAGAAGGCCAGCACGGAAAGCTAGACTGGAAATGTAGCCCTAGAGGATAGGTTGAACTCCTTATTAATTTGTTGTGTTCTTGTATTTGCTTACTCTATTTCTCTGTTGTTTTCCCTATTTCCAGTGTCTGTGTATTTTTCAATCTGATCGATCTGTTGCCTAAATAACATAGACACACACTAGCACATGAGTCCGTAATACCTTCATTCAATAAATCTTTAACTGGGGTCACTCAAGAGTGATTTTCAGATCAAGTGGTATCATAGCTTTAGGCTGTTAAGGTTAGACAAGCTTGTGTTGGTTTAGTTGTTGAATGCTAACTAGATCAAAGCTCAAATTAGGAGAAGGAGAGTTGGTCGAAACAAATCCTAAAATTGCGAGAGTCTATTCTCAGAAGACAATGTTAGAAGAAGGATCTATATGGCCAGACCCTCAATTCACAGATAGTTTCCTAGCCATAAAGTCCATGGTAGAGGAAATGTATAAGGACTTTAGGAAACATAAGGATGAAGATTCATCAGGCTCTAAACAATACAAAGGAGAAGATGAGTCACATTTCCATGACCACTCAAAAGGCAAAGGGAAATAAGAACACTTTCTCACACCTCCTAATAGCCCTGTACATAACAAGAAAGCATCTTTGGTTAAGCTAGATGTTAAATTTGATTTACCTATATATGATGGAGAGTTGAATGCAGAAAAGTTGGACAATTGGATTAGACAAATTTATGTTTATTGTAGAATGCAGAGTATTGATTCAGACAAGAGCAATATTCAGCTGGCAAGCCTACACCTTGGAGGCACTGCCTTGGTTTGGTGGGAAGGCAGGACCCAAGCTGACCCAAAGAGACATTGTAAGACCATCTTTGTCTGGAGTGAATTTGTTTCTTCAATAAAAAAGTAGTTCTATCTGTTGGCCTGCATGTAACAAGCCATGGTGATTTGGAAAACTCTTCGACAGTTGAAAGGGTAAAGAGTGCAAGGGTATACTCAAGAATTTAGAAAAAGAGCATTGATTCTAGGCATCTCATTAGACTCACCAGAGACTCTGTTGAAGTACATTGGTGGTCTACACAGCTACATGAGGCATACCATCCTCATGTTTAATCCCACTAGTATAGATGATGTATCTGTACAAGCTACTCATCTAGAAGCTATAGGAAAGAATGGAAATCCAGAAGTTGGGGGACCATCCCAACCCATTGCAAGCAAGAATAAGGAGAAAAGAAAGCAGAATTGGAAAGCAAGGAAGGCTAACATTGCACAAAAGAGCAAAGCTTCATGCACTCACTGTAAAAAGGATGGGCATGATGATGAGAATTGTTGGATTCTGCATCCAGAGCTAAGACCTAAGAATTTTGAAGGTAAGAAGAAGAAGATTGTTGCAGCTATTCAAAAAGATTTGGGGTCAAACTCAGGAGATGAAACAACTATTGCAGCCACAGGTATAAAAATTTTTCTACTTTAGAGAATGTTGAAATCAAGAAGCAGGTGCATGAGTTGCCCGAGAAAGGGTTCATCAAGCCTAGCACATCACCGTGTGGGTCACCAATCGTTTTGGTGAGAAAGAAAGATGGCTCGTGGAGAATGTGCATTGATTACCGAGCATTGAATAAGATAACAATAAAAAATCGTTATCCCCTTCCTCGCGTAGATGATATTTTGGATCAATTGAAAGAAGCTGTTTATTTTTCCAAGTTAGACTTGCACAGTGGATACCATCAGGTCAAAGTTGCAGAACAAGATGCATAGAAGACTACTTTCAAGACAAAGCAAGGATTGTACGAGTGGCTGGTTATGCCTTTTGGCTTAACTAATGCTCCTGCTACTTTCATGAGATTAATGAATGATGTACTCAGACCTTTTCTTGATGATTTTGTTATTGTGTATTTGGATGACATTCTGATTTTTAGTAAAACATGGGAATAACACTTAAAGCATGTTAAGCAGAGATTAGATGACTTGAAAAGAGAAAAAATTCATGTTAAACTCTCAAAATTTGAATTTGGAAAAACATCTCTGAATTACTTGGGACATATAGTTGGGGGTGGTGAATTGAAGATAGATCCCTCTAAAGTGGCAGTCATTGTGAACTGGCCTAAACCCAAATTTGCTATAGAAGTGATAAACTTCTTAGGGGCAACACAGTAATGGAGGAAGTTCATTTCTAACTTTTCCTCAATTTCAACTCCCTTACATGCTTTGATAGGATTGAACAAGGTGTTTCGGTGGGGAGGCAAATAGCAGAAAGACTTCGACACCTTGAATGAAAAGATTAGTATAGCACCTGTGCTAGTACTGCCTGATCTTCAGAGACCATTTGAGATCCAAACAGATGCCAGTGACTATGCCATGGGAGCAGTGTTGACATAGCACAGTAAACCCATATGTTATCATTCTGAGGCATTTAATCCTGCAGTAGTTAACTATCCTACATATGATAAAGAATTGCATGCATTAGTTCAGAGCGTGAAAAAGTGGAAACATTACTTAATGGTCAAAGAGACAGTAATACATACTTATCATCAACCACTTCAATATATACACTCCCAAACTAAGTTGCAGCAATCAAGACACTACAGATGGATGGGTTTTCTACAACATAGATATAAAAAGGGCGTACATAATAAAGTTGCAGACATGTTATCTATACCTATTATAAATGCATCTACTATACTTAAGCATAATTCTGTGTTACATGAAAGTTACATTGAACAATATGCTCAAGATATAGACTTTAAAGATTTATATGCAACTTTATGTCAAGGCAAAAGAGTAGAAGAATTGGATTATCATGTAAAGGACCGACTCTTATACCATTGTGGGAAGTTATGCATTCCACAAACTGAGAGAGTAAAGATAATTAGAGAAGCACACACTTCTCGGATATCAAGTCACTTTGGGGTAAGTAAAATAGTTGCATAGTTGCAAAGATTTTGTTATTGGCCAAAAATGAAGGAGACAGTTTCTAGATATGTAAGAGGGTGTGCCATGTGTGCTAAAAACAAGCCCATCAATAGAAAGCTAGGCTTGTACACTCCATTACCAGTTCCTTCTCACCCTTGGGAAAGTGTTTCCATGGATTTTGTTGGAGGACTACCTAAATCTAGGAAAGGTCGTGATTATCTGTATGTTGTGGATAGGTTCAGCAAAATGTGTAGATTGATACTTTGTAATAAACAAATTACAGCTGAACAAACTGAAAAATTGTTCCTTGAACATGTATGGGTTCATTTTGGATTACCCACTCCCATTGTATCTGATCAAGACACCTGATTTGTGGGGAAGTTTTGGTCAAGTCTTTGGGAACTAATGGACACCAAACTTAAGAAAAGCACAACTTTTCATCCACAAACTAATGGCCAGATAGAAGCAGTTAACAGGGCAGTGATCCAGTTACTCAGAGGATATTGCAGCAAACAACCTAAGCTTTGGGATGAACGTTTGTGTTATGTGCAACATGCTTACAACAGAGGAAAACACTCTTCTACCCAGAGATCTCCTTTTGAGACCTGTTTTAGTTTCACACCAAGGTCTCCTTTGGATTTTTTCTTTGGTAAAGATACCACAATGATGGACACAGTGATGTGGATAGGGCAACTAGGTTCATTAAACAAATCCAGGAGATCCACCAGGCAATACAGGAACAGTTGTATAATAGCCAAGCCAAGTACAAGGCAAGGCATGACAAGCATCGGATGGAGCATAGCTTTCAAGTTGTTGACCAAGTCTGGCTGTACATCAGTAAGGACAGAATGAAAGGTGAAGGTAAAAAGCTAAAGCCTATCAGGTATGGACCTTTCCAGATACTTGAGAAGATTGGGGAAAATGCTTTTCACCTTGATCTACTAGCTTACATGCACAACTACTAAGTTGTAAATGCAGATTGCTTGAGATTGTTTGAACCCTCTCTAATTGAGGATCCTGAAGAGCAGAGTCAATTACCTTCTATTGATGACCTGCTACCTAAATATATTAATGAGTTGCAAGAAGACACGGTTCTAGACAGGAAGGTGAGGATGATGCACAAGGGAGATGTTGAGTACCTCAGAATTGGGCTAAAACGTTCAAATTGGAGCAGTGCAAAGTGGATTATGATTGGACAAGTGAGACAATTGTACCATCAATTAGTCGATGCTTGAAAACCAACTTTTGGTGGCCCGAAAGATTTCTTAGTGGGAAGGTTGTGATCTGAATTAGATCCATGAAGAATAATCAAAGCACCATGACTATATCAAAGCAGGAGAGACTTCAAAGAATTATGAGCACAGAGCGACCAGGAAGACCTCTAAATAGTGGCAGTTAGCAAATAGTGGCAGTCAAAGCATGCTAACCGAGGCCCATGGAGACTGTGTAGGAGGCCAAAATAGCACCTGGGAAGCCCGGATCGGGAAAAGGAGCCAATTTTTTATGGCAATAATCGCGCATCGTTAGGCAAAACCCCTCGAGAAGGAAAGCCCTAAAGCACTCGGTCACATGGAAGCTAGGAAAACCATGGGGAAAGGCACTAAAGGCTAAAAGGGGGACCCGCACTCCAAAAATCAGCGGTATTTATCTGGGGCACCCTTAAGCGATAAGCAAAATTGGAGAAAAACGAGCGATTCCACTCAGCGCCTGACACGTGGCAAGCGGAGAGAGAGAAAACCACCACTCATCGCACACTAACAGTCAAGAAAGTCAACTACACGAAATGAGCGAATGGCGCTGGATCTAAGGGTTCCAGATCTAATGGCTGAGATCACGCTCAATGGGGAAGCCAGATTTGACAGGGGATTAAGCTGTGATGTATAAGGATTTGAGGTCTGATTTGACTGCTGAGGTGATGGATGAGTCATTTCCCGATGTAACCGAAGAACTGAACTGACAAGGAAAAGCTGGCGCAGTTCGCAAGAGGACAAGTGCCCACTCCCTGTGAGTCATTGAGGATGACGCAGAGACAGGGATTTCCAAGTGAACAACAACAGGGGATTCGACGGAGGAAGGAAGCAGAATCGAGCAGTCATGAGATCGATTGGCTTCAAAGCCATGAACAGAGAACAAAGAACACATGGAGAGGAAGGACCAGAGGAAGAAGGAGACAAAGACAGAGAGGGAAGAGAAAGTGAAGCAAAGAGCAAAAAGTAGAAAGACAGAGAGCCGAGCTGACCTGTAGCATAAGGTAGCATCGAGCCATCCCTAAGAGGAACTGTCAGGGAACTAAGAACCACATTGGGCTCCTCCCATTGAAGACCAGAAAGGTAAAGATCTGGTAAGGAAAAGAGTCTGTGCACTCTAGTGGCTTGGGGAATCCAAGAAACCACCCTGCCAAGCAATTCTGTTTTAGGAGACTTAGTTTGAGCTCCTCATTATAATTCTCTACTTTAAAGACACATTAAAAGAAGGCCACCACTGAAAGCTAGACCTGAGACGTATCCCTGGAGGATAGGGTTAACTCCTTATTAATTTGTTCTGTTCTTGTATTTGCTTACTGTGTTTCTTTGTTGTTTTCCCTATTTCCAGTGTCTATGTATTTTGCAATCTGATCGATCTGTTGCCTAAAATAACATAGACACACATGAGCACATAATTCTGTAATACCTTCGCTTAATAAATCTTTAACTGAGGTCACTCAAGAGTGATTTTCAGACCAATATGAGGTGTGGGTCAATTTGCAAATTTGGAAATTGTTTTCAATCCCTACAGCTTCCTGATGAGTGTCATAAGGTTTTTCAAACGACTGACATAATTGTTGATCATTCTCTGCTGTCACAAATCTATTTTTTTCTCTCCTAATCACTCGAAAATTTGGGCAAGTATATTTCAGGCCTAGGACCTCAGGTTTGGTTTCCTAATCCCTTATTTCCTTCACTGTCTAACTAATCAAGTTAATAATTGAAAAAAAAATGAAATTAAACAAACAAATGACCAAAATAATCACTGACATAAATTTATGACTTTTGGTGACTGTCATATATTTCTTGAAGTTTGATTTAAAATAGTGATTTTCTTTTTCATATTTTCTAAGAGATAGTTATCTGGGAATTGTTTGACATATTTGTTCTCTGGTTTGGCATCTTAATCTCACTGCTGTCATAAAAGAATTTACTATTGTCCTGAATGTGCTTTTTAAATTTAAATGAAGGTGACTATTTACTTCGAAACAAATTCATGGTTATTGGCAGTTTTTAAGTTTAATTTCATGCCATTTTCTGAGTTCCTAATTCAAATCACACTTAAATTTTGTTTCCTAAAGAATATTTAATATCATACTTGGTTTCATAAGTGAAGGAATTGTCGATATTCATCTTTCTAAAGCATTTTTTTGTTCCTTGTTTAGTGAAATATAATTGTGCTAAGATATATTTATCTCTAAGCTAAGTATCTTTGAAAGTAATTTTCTCTAATTGCATACCATTATGCAAAGTGTGATTCTGAGTATTTTATTGATTTGGATCTGATTGAATATTTAGACTATTTGAAAATTTCTTCAACAATTAGTTTGGAATTATCATCAGTGGTTTACACTACGAGTGAATAAGTATCCTATTGTGGATTGGTGGTAAATTGTGCATTTCAGTGATCTATTATATCTTGTCGGTTCTTTCAAATTTGGCATTTACATTTTTTATTAGTATTTTCCATTGAATAATTATAAGTACTTAGCGACAACTCAGATTAAATCGTAATCTAGGTGCTCCAAGGCATTAGCATCTCGCTTTAATAATCATATTCTAATAACACCTTGCATTGACATCCTAAGCTAGTATTGCATATTAATAACTTACCTCCAAGCATAATTTTAGTTGATAGAAATACAAGAACACATTTGCATCTTCTCTTGAGAAGTCTAGCCTTTTTAGTATCTAACATGGTGACCTTGCAGTCGTCAGAGCCATAGTCTATGTAGCATTGGAGGTGTTAGTGTGAATCTTTGAAGCCTTCCACCAGTGATCAAATATGCTCTTACAAAGTGGTTTTAGGTTTTTATAGTCAAATTTTGTCATTTCAGAGAATCTTCAAGTAAAATTTGGTCACTAGGTATTAGGTCTAGGGTTTGTTTTCACTCCTTCCAGACTTTTCCAAATGTCGGTCCATGTCACCATTCAACTGAGTGTACCATCATTCGGAGGGTTGTCATCATCAAGTCAGGTTCCAATGGGTCATTTTACACCTTGTTCATGCTTCAATTGTGCCTAGGTAAGGTTCATTTCCCTCTCCTAGGGTTTTGAAGTTAATTTCTCTTGGATGGTCAAATAATCAACAAACCTTGTATCCTGATGTTCATATACCTTCCCCTATCCTTAATGTACCTTATTAAACACTTCCCATCACTGATATCCCTTAAATTCCTCATTTTCACACAAACCCTAGTTTCTTGCTACATTTTGACAATTTTCTAAGCTAGGCTTGTGTTTTTCCCTTTTGGACCCCTTCCCCTCACTCAATATTTGAAATTCCACTTTCCCCTGCTTCCTAACATCCCTCCCTACTTCTAAAAATTTTCTCCCCCTTATCCCTTTCATTTTAATTCATTTCGACAAATCCCCTGTTCCAAACATTGGGATAAGTTTTACTCAAATGATGTTTCTGAGCAAGGAAAAGTAAATTTGGAAAAACCAAGAGAGTTTTTTGTCAATAATAGGCCAAGGAAGAAAAACCTCCTTCACTTTTTACACAAGTGTCATGGTTTTAGAGAAATGTCAAAAATACAGTCGCCTCAGGAGAATTGATGCACCTCTGAAGTGACCTTGGGAAAATTAATATTTCTCCTAGCTTGGTTGGCCAAATGAATTTTTTGATGAGTCAAATGATAACTAGACACAAATATATTTCCCATGAGCTATCGTGATCTTAATTTGGAGTTGAGGAAGACCTTCAAAAGGTGACTACAACAGCACTCTGCCTTTAGGTAGTCTCATTTTTCACATTTTGACCAGTCTTGGGAGATTTGATCCTTGATAGGGAAAACTACCTCTAAATTGGAAAATTGAAGATGTTATAGAAAGTAGACTCAATACTCTTTCCAACGAGCTATTGTGTATCAAATTTGGACATCGTGAAGGCTATCAAAAGTGAGTCTGAAGTCAGCACTATGCACCTGGTGTAGGTTTTGCACTAAGTTTTGTTTGGCTGCTATGCACTTGGGAAGCGCTACGCACCTAGAAACCAAGCCACAAAACTCTCCAAAATCACTCAATTTACCTCAAAATCTCTAAAGTTTCCTCTTGAAAAGTAAGTAAATCAATCCTTCTTGGTTGAAAAGGGTTTTGTATCAAATTTTGGTGATGTTTTCACCCATACAATTGAAACCCTAGTTTTTATCATCCTCTCCATTGTTTTACTTACCTCATCTTTGCCATTTATCCCTAGACCAAATCCCATTCCCTCTCCCTACATCATCAACACTATCCCTAAACCCTACCCCCATATAAACCGTATCCTACATATACAACACATATTTCATTAAATTTGGAATTAAATAGTGGATCTAGAATTTCGAAATAACAAAAAAAACTCAATTTTATTGATGTCCTTGGAATAAAAATTTTCCAATTTTAATGAAATATGTGTTATACCATGTTCCCACACATAAAGCTCCCAAACCCTACCTCACATACACAAACTTTACACTATCCCTGAAATCCTATTCCCGAAATTCCCAAAACCCTAGTCATCACTTTCATACCCTATTCCCTCAAACCCTACATCACATCAAATATCACTCATATCCCTGTCTCATCCCACTCATTCCCTTTCTTTTGAAAATCTCTTCATACTCATCATTCACCCACACTACCTTTCTTTCCTCACTAGCATTTATAGTCAATAAAGCCAATGGACAGTGATTATGGAGATTTTGTCCTTGTGTACCATGAGCTGACACAAGAGATGAGTGTCATGGACTTGGATGCTCAAAATCCAAGGAGTGTCAAAGATTTGATCATCAAGGAAAAATGATTTGTAATGGAAGGACAAAGAGGCTAAAGACCAAGCAAAGAAGAGTTTTGAGGAGCAAGAAAGAGCAAGATAAGCTCAAGATCTTGGCTGAAGCTTCATTGGCCTAGCAGAGCACCTAACATAGATCACTCATGCCAAATTTCAAGAAATTTGGTGAACTTTTTGGCATTTTTGAATTTTTCATGGAAAAAATAGTTTTTTCCGGCAGGTGCGTAGTGCCACGTGGCGCTCGCTTTTTATAGGGACCTCCATTTGAAGAAAACTTAGGATTTTTGGATTCCTTATGAAAATTTATGCATGCTCAAAAATTAATAGGAAATTTTGACAAGTTTCGGGTCACCTAAAGGGTAAAAAACACCTCAAAAATGCCCTCTCTGCCACTTTTTGGCCACACAGGAAGCAGTCTTGGGAGATTGCAATTCTGGTGGGGCAAATTGATTCCAAATCAAAAAATTCAAGTTGCTCCAGAAAGTAGACTCGTTGGGATTTCCCACAATTTATCCTTCACCTAATTTGGACCTCAGGAAGCCCTCCAAAAGCAGCTTGGAAAAAGCGCTATGCACAGAAAAAATGACGCTACGCACATGATGAAAAAGTGCCAATTTTGCTCAAAAACTCTGTTTTTCACCTAGTTTTCTTCTAGTTTGACTTTTTCTCTCTTATGGTAAAATTCATGATGTGACATGATGTAAATTGATGTATTATGTTTCTAAAATGATAAAAATTGACTTGATAAGTTAGATACATCAGTTGTAGGTGGTTTGGAGTTCAATGAATTAGTTTCCTAGGTTTAAGAGGCAAGTTGTTCCACTACCTATTTTTGTGTTCCTAGTTTAGATATGGTTGCAACCACCCTTCTTCTCATGGATTAAAGCGTAATGGATAGCACAGGTGGTTTGGAGGTCTATATGATGTGTTTTTTCAGTCATTGGTTAAGGTTGGACTCTTGTGAATGCTTTGAGCATTATTGTACATCATCTCTGTAGTTTGGCAAGGAAATAGACCAAGGTTTGCAGCATTTTGTGGGATTTCTTATGGCAATGCAACTTAGTATTGTTTTTTCTTTTGTGATTCAAGTTACCATATGTTTATGTGTGCCATTATCTATCTCTTTTCTGTTTAACTAAATGAATCAAGTATAAATGTGGAAATCATTGATGTGGTAGTGCTCTACCCTAGGGTTTCATTGGTTTTACATGTTTTCTACTGTTTGAAGAAGACTCATGACACATTCATGCCCTCTCCAACTCCTCACTAGTCTCAAGACTCACCATTACACCTAATCTGAAGTACTAAAGCATTTGCCTACCTCGCCCCACAGAAATCTCTGCAAAACTGAGTTCATTCCCCGGACCCAAAACTGTCTTTCACATTTGATCCAGTGAACCAACATAAAACTCAATCAAACTCCTCTCAGCATATACCTAGGCTAAAATTAGTCTTTACATCAATCATCTCAAGCCTCATTTGCTATATTTTCTTGAGATTAACAAGGAGAGATCCCTCTCCCATCCTGGTGGGGCTAGCTACCAGGTTAAGCGTGGTTTGATGTTACCCTAGACCTGCCTTTCTCAGCCTGAGGTAGATTTAGGCCATAACATATTGGCGACTCAACTGAGGAAGAAAAGTTTGTTTGTTTGTTATTTTTGTTTTCTTTATAAACTATAGACAGAGCTTGAAGTTATCCAAGTAGCGTTCGAACTGCTCTTGCTTTGCAAGTGCATAGTAGATGAATGTTGCTTCAGTGAATCTCCGGTTTAGTTTATGAACTGAACATCTGGTTTCCTCAGCAAAATGTAATCAAGTTCAAATCTGATTGTTGATGGTGAACAATGATCAGAACAGGAAAACTGAAATCATTCACCTGGTGACTCTTAATCAGTTTCAAGATCAGATCCAAGGACTCCACTGGAGGATGAACCTGACCAGCAGAAACATGAAAGGACAATATGGAAAAATCAGTTATTCAAGTAGGAATTTCATCTAAGACATTTTGTTCTTTGTTATAAATTATTTCTTCTCTTTTCCCAAGAATGTGAAGAAGGCTTTGTAAAGTATATTGTATTTGAGAAAAAATCCTCGACCTGCATTCAATTCTTTCCCTTTGAAGATTACAAATACCAAATATTCACATGCCTTTGATGTTGATCAAGACCCTTCTTCTAAATCTTGTGATGACCATCTTCAAACTGATGATCTTAAGGAGACTAAGAATGATTCTACACATTTTGTACATACCCCTATACCTTGTCAAATTCTAGATCGATACAAGCCTCTAATTTTACCTCCTATATCCCATGCTTTCCCTAAAAATCATGACCTATATCTACCAAGATTTGATGGTGAATGCGACAACATCACTATTGAGAGACATGTATTGAATTTTGAGTCCTCCCTTGACCTTTTTGAAGTTGATGAAGAGGATATCAATATTAGGCTTTTTGCTCTTTCTTTGCAAGAAAAAGTCAAGAGTTGGTTCAAGACCTTTCCTGATGCAAGCATCTCAGATTTCCAGCAGTTCATCAAAGTTTTCCTTGACAAGTGGATGATCAGACAGAACCCTTTCTTGATTGAATATAAGACCTCCTCCTAGATCCACTCTCTTGCACTACCTGAGAGACTTTGATCCAGAAATGGATTTTCAGCTGAGAGAAAGGAACCTTGCAACACATGAAGAGATGCGTAATAGTGTAGTAGATGTAGAGGCTCATTTGCTGATCAGAAGGGCAAAGTTGAAGGAAGAAGAGATGAAAATCATAGATCCAGAGGAATCAACATCTCTAGAGGTAAAGCTTGACATTTTGGTAAGTGCAGTGGAAGAGATGATGCAGAAGATCACTACAAAGAATGAGTTGATGTTCAAGACCATGGCTCGCTGATTGAAGAAGAACAAATGGATGCTCCAAAACATTTTCTTTCTTATCCTAGTTTCATAGATCTGATAATGATTGTTTTATAGATCATCTTGGAGAAGAGAGATCTGTTGATATGAAATGTATGCTTGATGATGTGTTTTATACTAATGATTTGCCTCAGTTTGATCAGTATGATGATGATTATGTTCTCCAAATAGAAGCTAATTTTGTAGACAAACTAGCAACTAGTTTGTGGGAGGAAGAAGTTGACTTTCAACAACTTGAATACAGTGATCAGCCATTGCATATTAGCTATGGAAATGACAAGGAAAGTGTAGCAAATTTTGAAGTAAGTGAAGGATCTTTGCCTTTATATTTTTCTTCGTTTCAGTTCATCACAGATGAATTTCATGCAATCAGAAATCAATTGTCGACAAGTCTTGATCTAGACCATCATGAGGGCAATGAAAACCTTGTTCAAGATTTTTCATATCTAGAGTTGCAGCCCCCGAATAGCTTTGATTGTGAAATTGCAAACTAAGACATGGAAGTTGGACCATATGATCAAATGATGCAAGATGATTCCGTACCTTTCTGTTTTGAATCATTTCAATTTTTTAAGGAAAATTTGCATAGTATATCTTCAAATGAGCAACCTGTAGGAAATCATGCAATCTCATTAGAACCAATAGAAAATGGGTGGCAGCAGTATTTTCAAGTTTTTCACGATCCAATAGCTGATGCACTGGATGATGTCTGTAGTCAAAGTACTTCTCCTATCTGTGAGCTTGACAAGATTATTGATACAAACTTGATCTGGCAGCTGGTTTCTTTGTTATTTTCAGTAGGAGTCTCGTCACAGAGCTCATATGAAAGTTTGGATTCATGGTATGAGGAGAAGCGAATTAATCCATTAGATGAGCTAAGTCCTATTGCACATGAATTTCAAGATCCTTATGCAGTATTTTTGGAGTCAGATAGAGCATCCATAATATTCAATTCGGGAAAATTTTTATCTGCTTACAAGTTTTTAGGGGAGTTGCATTTCAGTAGTTTTTTCATCTGGTTCATAAGCAAGCACTTGCGAAGAATTCAAACAACAGTTGGAATACTTACCTGGTTGCATTGGTTATTTCACTTCACTTGATCAGGTGATGAATGGAACTGTTAGAGTAGGTTTTGATGAATAAGCTCTATTTCGAGCATCATTTCTAGTTTGTCAGTTGTGTTTAAGTATCGAGTCAGTTTTTAGTTGAGTGAGAGTCAGTTTGTGTCATCAAGTCGTCATTTTTCAGTCATGCATTTCAACTTGAGTTTTTGACTCCATTTCCCAATGGATAAGGCATTGGTCTGGTCTCCCAAAGATCTGTCGTTCTTGGCACCTCCAAGGAGCTACCATCCCCATTGGAGCCACTGCTAGTTTCAGTCTTTGAAGCCTTCCACTAGTGATCAAATATGCTCTTACAAAGTGGTTTTAGGATGTTACAGTCAAATTTTGTCATTTCAGAGAATCTTCAAGTAAAATTTGGTCACTAGGTATTAGGTCTAGGGTTTGTTTTCACTCCTTCCAGAGTTTTCCAAATGTTAGTCCATGTCACCATTCAACTTAGTGTACCATCATTCATAGGGTTGTCATCATCATGTCAGGTTCCAATGGGTCATTTTACACCTCGTTCATGCTTCAGTTGTACCTAGGTAAGGTTCATTTCCCTCTCCTAGGGTTTTGAAGGTAATTTCTCTTGGATGGTCAAATCATCAACAAAACTTGTATCCACAGAAAATTTTAGGGGTGAATGTTCGCCCTTTGGCGAAATTAAGGGGTTTTAAATTTTTAGTGGGCGAATATTTTGTATCATAGTACATTGTTACAAATCACCTCAAAAAGCCCACCTTATTTTAAGGGGGGGGGGTGGGGGGGTAAAAAAGGTAAATTTAGCCCTTGAAATTAGGAGTTACAACCTTCCATTCGCCCATTTTCAAGAATAGGTTTTATTTAAGTGAATCCATTTGCCCATTTTCAAGAATAGGGTTTATTTAAGTGACTCCTGTGAGCCAAAGGCCCAAATACCATATTTATAAAAGAGGTATGGTAAATTAATAAAAATATAAAAAAATGAGAGGTATGGTAAATAAATAAAACATTTTTTATATTTACTCCATAAGTCACCTTATATACATGCAAGGGTGTAAACAAATAAAAATATAAGTAAAGTGGAGGTATGGTAAATAAATAAAACGTCTTTTTATACTTACTCAAAAGGTATGGTAAATAAATAAAAATAAACTAGACGCATGGTAAAGAAATAAAACCTCTTTTTATATTTAGTCCATAACCCTTGTTCTATTTATGAAGGCTCAAGAAATAGGTTTTATTTAAGTGAATCCTATGGGCCAAATACCATATTTGTAAAAGAGGTATGGTAAATTAATAAAAATATAAATAAACGAGAGGTATGGTAAACAAATAAAATATTTTTTTATATTTACTCCATAAGTCACCTTATATTTAAGGACACTAAAAACGCATTATATTTAGGTGAAGCCTATGGGCAAAATACTATGGGACAAATACCATGGACTAGATTGTTATTAATACCATCCAAAAAAACATTATTAACCCTAATATTAGTATTAATAAAAATAAAAATGGCACATGGTATTGACCCATGGTATTCACCTGGAATGTAGCCTATTTAAATGGGGGAATTAAACCAGCATAGATCCATCTTTACTCTGGATCTACTAACCCCCGAGAGGTATCAAATATCATGATATGCAAACTAGCATAGAGTGAAAAAATATTTGATCCGATCAAGAGTAAAAATGGATGTTGTAATTTAATGCATGTTAAACATTTTAGCTTGGTTAAAATAAAAAATAAAATAAAAAACAACTATTAATTTTATTAATTTTTATAAATTAATAATAGTAATTTTTAAGCTCCAGGTTTATGATAACCCATGGTATTGACCCATGGTAATACCATGGTATTCATGTGAGCATAGACTATTTAAAGGGGAAATTCTATCATCTTAGATCCATCTTAATTCTAGGTCTACCAAGTGCTCAGAGGGATAAATAGATTTCATCCCCCTAAGAGTGTTAGATGTGGAGTTAAGATGGAGATAGGTTGGTTTTTATGATAATGAAGATATTAAATAGACATAGGAAATTATATTGTAAAAACATCTTAAGGTGAATGGTTAAAGCATAGACATTGGACAAGTATATTTCTATACTTCTGTTTTAAACTGAAACAAATCCAGGGCTAAAAGGAATGGATAGATTACACTAGTCATCCTTCTATAACTTTCCAACATATGCTGGAGTAAATAGATTGTAATTTGGGTAATTTTTCTAATTGCAAACAGGAGCATACTTGTGTATTGGCAGGGTGGTTACGAGGTCCCTAGAAGTGATGAATTTGAATTTTTCTTGTTTTTATATATAGTATTAGGTTTTTTCTCATGCTTTCTATGAATGTCACGGGTGAATTTTATCCTACACCCACTAGGTTATCAATATGTAATTTCTGTAATTTTGATTTCAAAAGATATTTTAAAGAAATGCAATGATTTCATTTGTGTATTCAATAAACACAAGATTTTATAATTGAGTAAAATATTCGCCATGCCTAGTGAGAGATTCGCCAAAAAATTATATATACATATCATATTATTGATAAAATCGCCTTCCATTTTTCCTATATACCATGGAGATTCGCCTATTTATTATACATGTAAATTTGGGGGGGTTCTTAAAATTTTCCCTGCTTGTATCCTAATGTTCATATACCTTCCCCTATCCTTAATGTACCTTAGTAAACACTTCCGATCACTGATATCCCTCAAATTCTCATTTTCACACAAACCCTAGTTTCTTGCTACAATTTGACAATTTTCTAGGCTAGGCCTATGTTTTTCCCTTTCGGACCCCTTCCCCTCACTCAATATTTTAAATTACACTTTCCCTGCTTCCTAACATCCCTCCCTACTTCTAAAAATTTTCTCCCCCTTATCCCTTTCATTTCACTTCATTTTGACAAATCCCTTGTTCCAAACATCAGGACAAGTTTTACTTAAATGATGTTTCTGGGCAAGGAAAAGTAAATTTGGAAAATCTAATAGATTTTTTTGTCCATAATAGGCCAAGGAAGAAAAACCTCCTTCACTTCTTACACAGGCATCATGGTTTTAAAGAAATATCAAAAAAACATTTGCCTCTAGAGAATTGATGCACCTCTGAAGTGACCTTGGAAAAATCAATATTTCCCCTAACTTGGTTATCCAAATGACTTTCTTGATGATTCAAATGATAACTAGACACAGATAGCTTTCCCATGAGCTATCATGAGCTCAATTTGGAGTTGTGAAAGACCTTCAAAAGTTGAATGCAATAGCACTCTACCTTTAGGCAACATCATTTTGCACATTTTGACCAGTCTTGGGAGATTTGACCTTTCATAGGGAAAATTACCTCCAAATTGGAAAATTCAAGATTTTATGGAAATTATACTCAATACACTTTCCAGTGAGTTGTCATGCATCGAATTTGGACATCAAGAAGGCTGTCAAAAGTGAGTCTGAATTCGGCGCTACACACATGGTGCAGGTTTTGCACTGAGTTTTGTTCAGGCACTACGCACCTGGAAACCAAGCCACAATACTCTCCAAAATCACTCAATTTACTTAAAAATCTCTCAAGTTGCCTCTTGACAAGTAAGTAAATCAATCCTTCTTAATTGAATTGGTGATGTTTTCACCCATACAATTAAAAGCCTAGTTTTTATCATCCTCTCCATTGTTTTACTTACCTCATCTTTTCCATTTATCCCTAGACAAAATCCCATTCCCTCTCCCTACACAATCAATACTATCCATAAACCCTACCCCCATATAAACCCTATCCTAAATATACCCTCTTCCCACACATAAAGCTCCCAAACCCTACCTCACATACACAAACTTTACACTATCCCTGAAATCTTATTCCCTAAATTCGCAAAACCATAGTCATCCCCTTCATACCCTATTCCCTCAAACCCTAAATCACATCAAATCTCACTCATATCCCTGTCTCATCTAACTCATTCCCTTTCTTTTGAAAATCTCTTCATACTCATCATTCACCCACACTATCTTTCTTTCCTCACTAGCATTTACAGTCAATCAAGCCAATGGACAGTGATTATGGAGATTTTGTCCTTTTGGACCATGAGGTGACACAAGAGGTGAGTGTCATGGACTTGGATGCTCAAAATCCAAGGAGTGTCAAAGATTTTATCATCAAGCGAAAATGATTTGTAATGCAAGGACAAAGAGGCTAAAGGCCAAGCAAAGAAGAGTTTTCAGGAGCAAGAAAGAGAAATATAAGCTCAATATCTTGGCTTAAGCTTCATTGGCCTAGCATAGCACCTAACATAGATCATACATGCCAAATTTCAAGAAATTTGGTGAACTTTTTGGCATTTTTGAATTTTTCATGGTAAAAACAGGTTTTTCCGGCAAGTGCATAGCGCCACCTGGTGCTTTCTTTTTATAGGGACCTCCATTTCAAGAGAACATGGCATTTTGGGATTCCTTATGAAAATTTATGCATGGTTAGAAATTACTAGGAAATTTTGACAAGTTTTGGGTCACCTAAAGGGCAAAAAAAACCTAAAAAATGCCCTCTCTACCACTTTTTGGCCATATAGGAAGCAGTCTTGGGAGATTGCAACTTTGGAGGGGAAAATTGACTCCAAATCAAAACATTCAAGTTGCTCTAGAAAGTAGACTCACCTAGATTTCCAACAAGCTATCCTGCACCTGATTTGGACCTCAAGAAGCCCTCCAAAAGCAGCTTGGAAAAGGCACTACGCATAGGATGAAAAAGTGCCAATTTTGCTCAAAAACTCTATTTTTCGCCTAGTTTTCTTCTAGTTTAACTTTTTCTCTCTTATGGTTAAATTCATGATGTTACATGATGTAAATTGATGTACTATGATGTAAAAATGATAAAAATTGACTTGATAAGGTAGATACATCAGTTGTATGTGGTTTGGAGTTGATTGAATCAGTTTCCTAGGTTTAAGAGGCAAGTTGTTCCACTGCCTATTTTTGTGTTCCTAGTTTAGATATGGTTGGAACCACCCCTCTTCTCATGGATTCGACCCCTGATGGATAGAAAAGGTGGTTTGGAGGTCTATATGATGTGTTTTTTAGTCATTTGTAAAGGTTGGACTCTTGTGAATGCTTTGAGCATTATTGTATATCATCTCTGCAGTTTCGCAAGGAAATAGACCAGGGTTTGTAGCATTTTGTGGGATTTCATGTGGCAAGGTGACTTAGTATTGTTTTTCCTTCTATGATTCAAGTTATCATATGCTTATGTGTGCCATTATCTCTCTCTTTTGTGCTTAACTAAATGAATCAAGTATAAAGGTGGAAATCATTGATGTTGCAGTGCTCTACCTTAGGGTTTCATTTCTACTGTTTGAAGAGGACTCATGACACATTAATGCCCTCTCCAACTCCTCACCAGTCTCAGGACTCACCATTACACCTAATCTGAAGTACTAAAGCATTTTCCTACCCCGCCCCACAGAAATCTCTACATGACTTAGTTCATTCCCTGGACCCAAAACTGCCTTTCACATTGATCCAGCAAACCAACATAAAACTCAATCAAACTCCTCTCACCATATACCTAGCCTAAAATTAGTCTTTACGTCAGTCATCTCAGGCCTAATTTGCTATATTTTCCTGAGATTGACAAGGAGAGAGCCCTATCCTGACCTGGTAGGGCTAGCTACCAGGTTAAGCATGGTTTGATGTTACCCTAGACCTGCCTTTCTTAGCCTGAGGTAGATTTAGGCCATAACAGGAGGCATAGAGCACATTAGGTTTCAAAGAGAGGGATCATTAATCACACCCTTGTGTGCTTCACCTTGACTTCTCTTTTCCATTTACTATAGCGTTTAGTGTCAATACAGATTAAGATCAAAGGTCACACTTAGATTAGGAATTTACAGTAAAATCAACCAAGATCCCCCCATTTCACATAATTCCTATGAATTTCATTTCATATAGGATAGCTACTAATCAAAGAAGAATTTTTCCATAATCTACTTGGTCTTAAATTTTTAAAACAAGAGTATTGACTCCATAAGGCACTATTTTCAAATCTTATAAATCTAATTGAATCCTTCAAATATTGCTAGATCTAAATAAGTACTTGGCCACTCAATTATGTTTCCCAGATTAGTTGGTTCCCAACTAGTCCTTCTTCATATCATTTCCATAAGGTCCCCATAATATACTGTTAGGAGATAGCTTAAACAAAGACGTTGGGGATCAGGGTGATAACCCTCGACTTGAATCATTGTCATGGTGCCTATACATTTTGAGCGATAGGGCCAAAGCTCTTCGAACTAAAATTTAATCTTGATACATGTGCATATATATATATATATATATATATATATATATATATAGATATATAACCTTTCAGTCTATCAAAGGAGAAGTCGAAGTATTTCTATTTTTACTTGTATTGATGCAAGGGATTATTACCTATGAGACAGATGATAAAATCTCTTCTATAGTACATCACAAACAAATTTTTATAACTCATTATGAGGGAGATGTGTAATTTTATTAGTGTTTGAAAATGGAATTGCCAACTCACACTTAATTTTTTTTTAGTAAAATATTACAATGTCAAACCTAACTTCTAATTAAAAACTAATATGAATATATGTTTGCATACATGTATGTCTAATTGTTTGTAAGAACTATGGTTATATTTCTAGGCATAATTTGAAGGAATAAAATTTTATACATAGATAATATAGATAGATGTAATATAAGTTCAGAGAAAAAATAAATAAATAAAAAATAAACTAACTAACTATAATTGTTTATTAATTCAAAATTTTCTATTCTCTACATAGAGTTCTTTAGGGAGCCTTAAATTCAAAGATTAAAAACATGAATAAAGGAGGGGTGGAGTCAAACTTGTAGTCTACACACATTAAGAAAAACAGAAAAAAGATGAGCAATTTGGATGACATTCTTCTATATTCATCTGAACAAGAGGGATCAAATTATTTGAGATGCAAGTAATTTTAACCATGCAAAAACTTGAGGAAACGGCAACACTTGAGGGATTGGATTCATCATATTTTAAAGTGGATCTATGCTAGTGGGTTTGTATACAGAATGAAACCCTCTCAATCCAAATGTTAGGTCGAATTTGATCCTTTTATGTGGGCATAGGCCGCTAAACCATTAATATAATCTCTGTAGGTGTTCCAATACATTCAACTACTATCTTAAAATGTCCCTAATTATTATCTTATTTATCTAATATAATTCAAAATATTATTTATTTATTTATTTAGTTGTATTTTTTAATGCAAATAAGTGATAAAAAAAGAAAAAATGTTACATTGTCTTCTATATTGGATGAGGTGTCCATTTATAAGAGCATTTGGGACACATGAAATTCTAAGTTTTAAGATGAGTTCATTCAAAGCAGATGAAGATCTTAATATATATTCATATTTAGAATAAATTTGTTAAGTATGGAGAGAGATCAAATCTTTTGAAGTGTACATTTTTTAATAATTTAAATTGTATTTAAGTTGTATTTAATTAATGGAAAGACCTGTGAGCGATTTTGAAACCGACGTTTCAGACTAGCAAGGTGAGTCCATCATCAGGGTAATGAGATCTGCATTTTGAGAAGAGAGAGTCAAGAGAATGAGAACCTATTAATAGAAGGATGGATAGCTTAACCTAGGTTTGGAGAGGTCGGCTTGATTTTCATCAATTTATTAATAACTGGAATAAATAAATTTTAATTATTATTATTAATATTATTATTATTATTATTATTATTATTATTATTATTATTTTTTTTTTTTTAAATAAATTTAAGACTATATTAAAAGTAAATTTTTATTTAACTAGATTAATTAGACCTAAATTAAAAATAAAATTAATTTAAATTAAATTTCAAATAAAAACAATTTAATTGGTTAATTAATTAATTAATTAAATTAATTTTCAAATCTAGTTTAATTAATAAATTTAAAACTATATTGATTAATCAATTAATTAATTAATTAATTTTTAAATTGAGCTTAATTAATAAATTTAAAACTTCTCTTCTTTTTTTTTTTTTTTTTTTTTTAAATTCACTTAAAGTAATTTGGCCTCATTTAAAAGTAAAATTGGTTTAAACTAAAAGGATTAAATAAATTTTAATTATGTTTTAAATTATATACTTTAATTAAAAAAAAAAAAAAAAAATAATAATTAAAATTAAAACTGTATTAAAAGTAAAATTTCTTAACTAGATTAATTTGACCTAAATTAAAAATAAAATTACTTTAACCTAAATTTAAATTAAATCAATTTAATTGATTAATTAATTAATTAAATTAATTTTAAATTTATTTAATTTTAAATTTAGTTTAATTAATAAATTTTAAACTATATTAATTAATAAATTAATTAATATTTAGATTGAGTTTAATTAATAAATTTTAAAACTTTTTATAAGATTAAATTAATTTGGCCTAAAATAAAAAATAGTTTGAACTAAATTTGAAATAAAATCAATTTAATTAATTAATTAAATAAATTATTGTTATAAATTAATTTAAATTTTGATTAGTTAATTAATAGAATTTAGTTATTTATATTAAAAGTAAAATTTCTTAACTAGATTAATTTGACCTAAATTAAAAAATAAAATTAATTTAACCTAAATTTAAATTAAATCAATTTAATTGATTAATTAGTTAATTAAATTAATTTTAAATTTATTTAATTTTAAATTTAGTTTAATTAATAAATTTTAAACTATATTAATTAATGAATTAATTAATATTTAGATTGAGTTTAATTAATAAATTTAAAACTTTTTATAAGATTAAATTAATTTGGCCTAAAATAAAATAAGTTTGAACTAAATTTGAAATAGAACCAATTTAATTAATTAATTAAATAAATTATTTTAAATTAAATTTAAATTTTGATTAGTTAATTAATAGAATTTAGTTATTAATTTATGTAATTATATATATATCTATACATATTAATTTATTTACTTTCTTGACTTGCAAATGCTGCCTTAAGGGAGAATTTGTATAAGTTACAGTTACTTTATTTTGTTTAACAAGGGTTTCCAGGTATTACTTAGTTTAAGACCATCATCCCTATTCAAATTATTCAAAGATTTTTCAATTTCTATAGCCTCTTTAATTCTTCTTTTTAAATAGTGGTCTTCCTTGTGGATTAATTTAGCTTGTTCCATGCATATATAGTGAGAGGAGGAACAAGCATGCTCTGCAAGACCTGATTTATCAGACCTATTTCTAGAAATATCACTGATGTGCTCTTTTACTCTTACTCCAAAGGATCTCCCTGTTTCCCCTATATAAACTTTACCACAAGAACAGGGAATCGAATAAACGCCTTTGTGACTTTTTGGGTCCATTGTATCTTTTGCAGATTCAAGCAAGTTTTTTAAGGTGTTGGGGGGGGTGAAAGCTACCATAATGTTGTGCTTAGCGAGAACTTTGGCAATTTTATCAACGATTCCTTTGATATAGGGAAGGGATATTCTAGGGTTATCATTTGATTTCTTTTTGTTTTGTTTATTGGTTAAGGAATTTTTAATAATTTTGCTGATGGTGTGATGTTGATAGCCATTGTTTACAAAAACTTCATGGAGATGGATAAGTTCTTCCTCTAGATGTTCTGGGTCGGAGATTCTAGAGGCTCTGGTGGTTAGGGTTTTGATGACTCCCATTTTTTGCTTAGGATGGTGGTGGGAGTTAGCATGAAGATACTTGTCAGTGTGTGTTTGCTTCCTGAAGACCTGGTGGCTTAGCTTGCCATCCTTTTTGGTGAGGAGGACATCTAAGAAGGGGAGCTGGTTGTCTTGCTCTATTTCAATGGTGAATTTTATGTGTTGGGAGAGGCTATTTATATGGGATAAGAATTCCTTGAGCCTTTCCAAGCCATGGCTCCATTTAGCAAAGATATCATCTACAAAACGCTTCCACTCTTCCGGTGTAAAGGGGAAAGACCTAAGGGCCATTTGCTCAAAGTGTTCCATGTAAAGATTGGCGATCAATGGGGATAATGGGGAACCCATTGCAACACCATGGGTTTGCTCATAAATTTTACCTTTAAAACTGAAGTATGAAGATTTAAGGCAAATGCTTATAAGTTCCACTGTTTCACTAAATTTTGAGAGAATTCAAGAACCACAATTATGTAGATACTAACATGTAAAAATTAAGTTTTAGTATTATTATATATTTATATTTCCATTATTAAAATATTTCTATATAAATATAAAATCTATAATATTTTTTTATATTTTTCAATATAGTATTTTTTATAATGTGCTCACATAATAAATTTCTCTCTAAAGTTCTTTTTGTTTCCATTTATATGTATCTTTAGTTAACATATAGAGTTATTATTTTTGTTATAAGTATTATATAGATTTCCTTGGCTACTCTCAATTAAATTAATTATTATTATTATTTTATATATCTCACATTTTATACATATATTTATTGTATTATTGTCTTTTAAATGGTTGATGAAGCGTATTAGTGTGATTGTATTTTAATTTTATATTATGGTGGTTATTGTAATTATTTAGGATTTTTGTTAATTACCACAAGTTAATTCCATGTTTATTAGAAAATTAATTACATATCTCCCTCATAACATTTAAATTTCATGTTAAATCTGATCATTTTTACCTATTTTGAAAGATTTATTTGTATAGCACTCAAAAGGAAATCAACATAGTTGTAAACAACAAATGTCAACTAGTAAACTTTAGGGTAAGAAAATGACATCCAATCATTTGGAAATCAATCAACAACCATAAATATAGAGTTAATATCTCATTGCATTCTTCACATTACAAAAATATGATCCATGCTCAAGCCCTCCCATGGTTTATGTAGTACAAAACAAATGGTGTATACAATCCATTGTTTTGGCTTCCTCCCTTTGGATGTTGACAAATTTGGCAAACTTTCACTCATTTCTTTACATCACTAGAAACTTTGGGCCAATAGTACCTTTTTTTAGTAAATATGTTGACTTATCTACTCCAAATTGAGCTCCTAAGACACGGTGATAAAATTATCTTATAAGGTTTCCATTCATTGGTCATCCTTGAGTAACTATTGATATCAAAATAGTAGGCCTTATTGGATTGAATAATCCTCCTGGAATGCATTTTTATCAGTGTTTGTTACATGGTTTCTTTGATGAAATGAACATCCCCTTTATACAATTATTTCAAAATTTCAAATCCAATTTCCTCTATGGATATCTTGGTCATCAATGTTTTCGTCTAACCCATTGGACTATTCTAACATGTACTCGGAATTCTCATGTTAGAAAGTCAACAAAGGGCATCATACCTTCCTTAATTATACTCACACTTTGTATCAAATTTTTCTAATCCCATGTTCCATATTATTAATCTTCCATTTCTAGTTTCTCATATATTCTTGGAATTTAGAAACCATTCATGTTCTCTAAATCTATATTCAAAGTGAATTATTTAAAAATAAAAAATATTAATACACATTTAATACCTTCAATTATAGCCAGAGTTTCTTTGTGTATGTGATAATCCTGTCAAACTCTAGTAAATTGACTAGATGCATACCTACAAATTTCTTCGAATCCTTCCATTAATTCTATTCATACTTCTCCCTAACATTCATCACTTGCATCCAACTAAATATTCTCTCTTCCTTCACCAAGTAGATTTATTATAGGATGTTGATGGAACAATATCTTTATTCTTCTTGTACCTTCAATATCCTCTTTCATAAGGTAAGAGGATCTTTATTAAAAGCTTATTTCAACAATTTCCCATATATAGCCATTTGTAAAGAGAAAGAAGCAACATATACAACCAAAAGATCTTTGAAGATAAATTTGTTGAGTATATGTTGTCATTGATGTCAAGAGGTGTCGTTAATGTCAGGTAATGATAAGTTTAGGGGGATCATGTTAAGATTTTATGCATGATACTTTTTTTTGGTTGATGTATTAGTTATCAATGTGCTAAGATTATGATTATTTGGATGTATTTTAATCATCCTATCTATGAAATAATTTCTTATTCAATTCCTCATCCTCAATAAGGATACTAAGTGTTTATTTACATAGCTCTGTCAGGGACCTTTCCAACAATATATGGAAAAGTTCCTAATGGATCCTAGTTCCAATGCATTTTTAATGAGCTCAGTGATTATCCTAATCACATATTAGCATTAATTGACATCGCCAACTGATTTTTAAAGTTTGGACTAATGAACATGCCCAAGGATACATGATGAGGTGGCATTTCTTTGTGACCCTAGCCAAATGAAGAAGGATTGACCAAATAAGCTCACATGGGGACCCACAACCTCGATGACATGGTAGTATGAGATGACAAAAAATTGGTAGATAGGTGGCGACAAGTTCGAGGCCCATACTAGTTAAGTAAGGAATGGTGAAATGGATTTGTTCCATTATTTGTGATTATAAAAATGTAGCAGTGTGATGTGGCAGATAGGTGGAGAACGTGTGAAAATGATGTGGAACATTGTTAATGTATGCTAGTAGTTGACATGGATTTCCATTAGGCCTTAGATCTGGTCTATGACTAGATCCTAACACATAAGCACACTAAGAACTCCAACACATAGTACCTTTCACAATGAAAAATTAACAGCAATGAAATCGATTAAGAACATAGAAATATTTGGCCCGTATATTGACCTTTATTATTCCATCAATAAGGAATCATTAGTGATCCTGTATGAGGGATAATGGTCCTTTAGATCAATGAAACAACTATTATACATAATATACAAAACTAGGGCTTGATATCAAATGCATCAAATCAACAATCCATCCAACAAAACACAGAGACAATTATAGAATTAATTGTTGAAGGTAGTCCTTCACCTATGGTCCTTTCAATCCTTTTGTTCATTTCTTCTAGCTATCCTTTGCCTCCAAGATCACATATAGATAAGATAATTTTTATCTTTGCCTTCTTTCTTCCCACATGTCATGCTTCTTTGTCAACATCTTATACTTGGGTTAAACCCTTTAGCCCATAGATCACTTGTTGTACTCCTTCCTTAACTTTGTCCAAACTTCTTCAAGCCATAGTCACCATTGTTCTACCGTTGAATTACTATAACCCTAGCCCTAAGGGTCTCGTCCCTACTACAAATCTTCTTGTACCTTATATTGGTCAATGTCTAGCCCTAACAGGTCACTTTACACCTTCGACCAGCTAACCTTTTGGCCTACACCAACCTTACCCTACCTTTCTAGATCTCGACCCTTTTCTGATAGCATTACAGGGTACTTTACCCTTCCCGTGACCTCCCTCCATAGTCTTAACCCCTTGTCCAAAGTCTACTGATACTTAACCATTTTAAGCAGCCTTTACACATGCTCCTTGACTTGACTTCTAACAAATATCTCATTGAAAATTCCTCAACCTAGGGCTTGATCTCTCTAATCCACCCATGAATTTCTAGCTAGAAAGATCCTCAGCTTCCTTTTCAGATCTACGCACTGAAAATCGACCCTTGTATTGTCTTCAAGAAATGTACCCTTTGATCTGGAGACATCCAACCTTACTTATTGGTTCGCAGCTATCTACTCCATCCCTCATGGTCAACAAATCGATCTCCTCTAGTTGTGGATACGTTTTCACAATAAAACCAACCTCAGTCACGTCTTCCTTTATTGTCCTTAGCCTCCTTGCTAAGGAAACATGAGATATGAGCTCCTCTTTGAACTCTTATCTTGGTTTTGGCTCCTTCAAGGGTTTTCCTCCTTCGATACGACTATGTCTCCTTAGCCCCTTCCTCCTCAAATGATGTTCCTTCTTCACTTGTGATGCGAGCCTCTCCTTTATCTATTTATTTATAGTTTTCTCTTGGGGTTTCTTAGTAAAAATCTATATCTTTAGGGTTTTTGGTCTCTTAACACCTTAGAATAAATAATTAGTTTCTTTAGGTCCCAAACCCAAATGTTTGGGTCCAAAACCCCAGCTTTGGGTAAATTTCCAAACCAGCGTATTTTGGTGACTTTCCTTCTCTCGAAAATACTTTCTTAGCTACCCAAAATTCCAACATTCAGTTCAGTTCAAAGATTATTGGAGTTCTTGAAATCAACTAACTAAGATTTCATATATTTTTTGCAAAAATCATTCTTCGTCCTCATATTTTGTAACATATTTAGTCATTTCCAAATGAGACCAAAGATAAAAGTTGCCTTCAAAGGTATATTGGTTGTATATGTTTCTACTTTCTATTTACAAATGGTTATAGATGTGAAAATGTTGAAATAAAGTTTGAAGGAATATCCTCCTACCTAGATGAAGTAACATACTGAACCTACATGAAAAATAAACAAACATTTCCACCAACATCCTCTAATAAAACTACTTGGTGAAGGAAGAGTGAATATTTATGTGGATGCAAGTGATGAGTGTTGGGGAGAAATATTAATAGATTTAACTCAAGAATTTAAAGAAATTCATAGGTTTGCATCTAATCAGTTTTGTGGAACTTGACAAAGTTATCACACTACAAAAAGAAACTATGATTGCAATTAAAGGTATTAAATGGTTCTTAATAGTTTTAAATCTCTAAATAATTAACTTTTTAGATAGATTTAAGGAACATGCATGGTTTCTTAACTTCAAGGAATACTTGGGGAATTTGAAATAAGATGGAAATTGAGATTAGAAAATTTTGATATGAAGTGTGAATATAATTAAGAAAGAAATGATGCCCTCGTTGATTTTCTAACATTAGAACTCCAAGTACATGTTAGAATAGCCCAATGAGTCAAAGGAAAACATTGATGACCAAGATATCCATAGAGGAAATTAGATTTGAAAATTTGAACTAATTGTATGAAGGGGATGTTGATTTCATCAAAGCAACCATGTAATGGACACTGATAAAAATGGAATTCAATAGGATTACTCAATCCAAGGAGGCCTATTTTTTTGGATTAATAGTTACTCTAGAAGGATCAATGAGCGGAAACCTCATCAGATAATTCATCACAATGTCTTTGGAGCTCAATTTGGATTAGATAAAAAAATTGATTTAGTAAGAAAAAGGTACTATTGGCCCAAACTTTCTATTAATGTGAGGAATGGGTGAAACATTGCTAAATTTGTCAATGTGCAAAGGGAGGAAGCCAAAACAATGGATTGTATGCACCATTTTGGTTTGCTAAATAAACCATGGGAGGAATTGAGTATAGATCATAATTGTGTATTGTCGAGAATGCAATGATATATTGAATTTATGTTTATGATTGCTATTTGAGTTTATGTTTGCGATGGTTCATTTCATCCCATGTGAGAAGATCAGTGATCCCATAAACACTATTTGTTTTACATTTCAATAAAGCTTTTTCTCTCTCTAATTTTTACATATGTCATTGCAAGAATTTCATTAGAGTGATATACTACATCCTTGAAAATTAAAAAATCTATGTTGTTCTAGTACAAATATTTCCAGTATTTGAAGTTTTCAACTTCTTTTTTTTCCTAAACACTCTGTTTGACCAATGTGAACAATGTTTTCTACTTATATTGTGAATTATAATCCAATTCATATATATATGTATATAATGAAGAACACTTCTATAAGGAGTAAATGATTGGATCTAATTTTTTTTAAGCCTAAAATGGATTAATTGACCACTTTTTCATAATTTACTTTCTAGCAAAACACAAATAAAATTTTCAAAATAAATAAAAGTGTGGTTAAACATGATATGTAACTGCTACGCGGGAGGCATGTAATTTGTTTTCTATTAAACATGGAGATGAGGTGTGGTAATTATCTTTTTAATAAATAATTACACTATAAGGTAAAATACAAGCATACTAATACATTTTACATTTTAGTAAAATACATTTCATCAACCATTTAAAATATAATAATACAAATAATATATAATAATAATAATAATAATTAATAATTAGTTAATTGTATCCAGAATAACTAAAAATATCAATATAATATTTATAACAAATAACAATAAAAATAATAATGTTATAAGTTCACTAAATATAAATATAAAATTAGAGAGATTTAATAAGTAAACGCATTATGAAAATGACCATATTAACCAATATAGAAGAAATATCAAATTTAAGCATAAAAATATATATTATGCATTTGATATTTTATAGGTAAATAAATAATATTATTAATTATTTTTGATAAATAAAATAATAATTACAAATATTTTGAGATAGTGGTTGAATGTGTGGCAACATTTATTGATATTTTTGGTGACCTATACCTATATAAGTGGATCAAATTCTACCTAAGAATTAGATTTAGAGGGTTTCATTTTGTATACATGCCCACTAGGATAGATCCAAAATATGATGAATCCAATCCCTTAAATGTAATAATTTCTTCAAGTTTTTGCATTGTTAAAATGGCTTGCATCTCAAAAGCATTTGATCCCTCTTGTTAAGATGAATTTAGAAAATCCAAAATGCTCATTTTTTCTTCTTTTTTAATGTCTGTAGCCTATGAGTTTGACTATGCCCCTCCTTTCTTCATGTATTAAACCTTTGAATAGAAGGCTCTTAGTATAATTCTATATATAAAATGAAAAAGACTTTTCATTAATAAACAACTATAGATGGTAAGTTATTTTTCCCTTTTTTTGTTTGTTTTTGGAACTTATATTTCTTCTTTGTATACTATCTATATATAGAATGTGATCCCTTCTTCAAAAATATTCATGGCAGGATAACCATCATTCGTACCAACAATCACACATACATGTAAGAAAACATATATGCATATTGGTTTTTAATTGGAAGTTATGTTTGACATTGTAATATTTTATTAAAAAATGTTTACGTGTGACTTGTCATTTCCACTTTCAAACACTAACGAAATTACATATATCCCTCATATTTAATTATAAAAATTTTTGTGGGCTCTACTCTAGAGGAAAGATATTCAATCTATCTCCATGCTTAATAAATCCTAAGTTAATATGGATCTACTCGAATAAGTTCATCTCAATTTGGATAGTTTCATATGTCCCAAATGGATTTGACTTTTTTTTATTCAAAAAGAAATTCATTTTACAACCCCTATAGAAGAGATTGTAACATCTATCTCTTATGTAATGTTCCCTTGCATCAATAATAATGAAAACAAAAATATTTCCACTTTTCCTTTGATAAATTATATGTATATGTATATGTATATGTATATGTATATGTATATGTATATGTATATGTATATGTATATATGTATATATGTATATATGTATATATATATATGCACATGGATTGATGAAATTTTAGGTTTAGAACTTTTCCCATTTTAACAATGCTTGGTTTTCATATTGTTAGTGTCAGTATTTGAAACCTTCCACTAGTGATCAAATATTCTCTTACAAAGTGGTCTTAGGGTGTCAAAGTCAAATTTTGTCATTTCAGTGAGTCTTCAAGTCAAATTTGGTCACTAGGTATTAGGTCTAGGGTTTGTTTTCACTCCTTTCAAGGTTTTCCAAATGTCAGTCCATGTCACCATTTAGATGAGTGTACCATCATTTAGAGAGTTGTCATCATCATTTCACGATCCAATGGATCATTTTACACCTTGTTCATGCTTCAGTTGTGCCTAAGAAAGATTCATTTCCCTCTCCTAAGGTTTTGAAGGTAACTTCTTTTGGATGGTCAAATGATCAAAAAAACTTGTGTACTGATGTTCATACACCCTCCTCTATCCCTAATATACCTTCTTAAACAATTCCCATCACTCATATCCCTAAAATTCATCATTTTCCCACAAACCCTAGTTTATTGATACAATTTGACAATTTTTCTAGGCTAGGCCTGTGTTTTTCCCTTTCGGACCCCTTCCCTTCACTAAATATTTTAAATTCCACTTTCTCCTAGTTCCTAACATCCCTCCCTACTTCCCAAAATTTTCTCAAGAATCTAGAAGCCCCTCATCCCCTTCATATCCCTTCATTTCTACAAATCCCCTATTCCACATATCGGGATAGGTTTTCTTCAAACTATGTTTCTAAGTAAGAAAAGATGATTTTGACACACATGGGGAGATAAGTTGAAAATATGAGTTAAAAAAATAGTTTTTTCTTTTTTCCCTCTAAAATTTGATGATGTAATATAATATTATTTATTATTTCCACTATTATTTTATAATTTTTCTTAGGAGGCCCATTTTAGACCTCAAAATTCTCCTAATGCATTACATATAGTATCTTGATTATTAAAAATAGGAACATCTCTTTCTCTGGAAGTAAAATATTTCTTTATAAATTTTTAGAATTTAGGTGACCATTTTAAGTGTCATAGTTTTTCCATAGATATATTTGACATATTTGTTGATGAGAGTTCTTGATGATCCTTAAAAATACATTAATAATGTTCATATCTACATATAAAAAGAGACAAATCTATCTTATCATCTTATTTATTAATTTTATAACTAGTGACATTTTAGTAACATGTTAATTATTTAGTTTTTCATTTATTTGTTTTAATAAATCAAATCGCCATTAATAATATTTTCTTTTAATATCCCTAATTTAATAATTTAATAAAAATATCTATGAAATTGCAAAATAAAATATGTTTATTACATTAATAAAAATTCTAAATGCAAAAAATTTCCCACGGAGAAATGTGTAACTAACCAACGAAAAATGTGAATAGGATTGATAAATGGTGATCATAACATTCACCACCAAATTTATTGTAAGGAATATTTAAACATGGCAATCATTCTCCATATGGTTTGGTAAATATATTTATGATCAAAATTT
This sequence comes from Pinus tabuliformis, assembly GCA_031772625.1. Taxonomy (NCBI): domain Eukaryota; kingdom Viridiplantae; phylum Streptophyta; class Pinopsida; order Pinales; family Pinaceae; genus Pinus; species Pinus tabuliformis. The sequence continues at coordinate 565,746,480 of CM062814.1, read as the reverse complement.
GTAGAAGGAACAAAGGGAAATTTACTCTATATTATGTGGATTTAAAAACTTCAGGAACGGAAAAAGAAGTGATTTACCATCTATCACCTACGTTTAAATCATGTGAAAATAATAAAAACATAAAAACAATCATTTGATCGCTATAGTCCACTTAATTATTTGAACGGTTATATATTTATTTATAAATTTAAAATCAATTAAATTATATTAAAGTTATTTCTTCTTTATGAAATATTTAAATTTAATTAAATTCTATCCTCCAAAATTTTAATTATAATATCATTTCATTTAATATTAAAACTAAAATCCACTTAAATTCAACCTAGGTATTGAAAGAGATCAATCAATGGGACTAAAGGCATGATGTGAATGTAAATGAACATGAATATTTGTAAAGAAAAATGTATATCTTAACTTAGCCTCAAACTTCCGTAAAGAAAAACATGTGAGAATGTAAGAAATTTGAAGTATCAACTTACGACATTTGGTTTTGGCGTAATTAATAAATAGCGGTTAAGATGGATCTCTGTAATGTGGGATAATATGGAAAAACCTATATAAAGTGGGATAATATGGAAAAACCTATATAAAGTGGGATAACATGTCAAAACACGGAGAAAGTGCAATCGGGAGATAGTTTAGTTGAATTGTATCTAGATTGCAATATAACGAATGCAAAAGAATTGGATGAATACTACAACTTAAGAACGAAAATTCAATCTATGTAATCTTTAGAAATCGATTAGTATTAACCGTATTTTCATATGGAAACGTGTACATTGGAATAGATAGAAAACACAATGTAAATTGTGTCGTACATCACATTATAGTCGTGAGGGGTGTAAGCGTAAGTACAATACATGGGCTCAATATTGAATATTAGATTATCTTATTCTAGGGAATATATTTTGTCACGGAGCAAGGATACCCTTTGGATCAAACAATCTCTTTTTCTTTTCAAATCACTCCCATTATTGTTCTCTGACATGCTTCTACCATTCTGTCTCAGTTTTATGACAACCAAGATATTTTACCATGGGGAAGTCATTTACACTATAAGCTTCAAGAATAGTGTTATTTTAATCGAGGATACACAAAAGAGGAGGCCCCTTTGGATAAGGTTTGTTGAAACAAAGGAGTCATATCGTGTAGAAGATATCCTCGTGAGGAGTAACAAAGGAAGTGCAAGAATCCCACATGAGCATGGAAAAACAGATGTGCATGTAAGCTTATAGCTAGGTTATAACACCACATAAAAAAAATTGTTCATTGACAAAATTTGGATGGTGTTAGAATCACAAGTTTCTATTGACAGGATATGCGAGCATTAACCGATATTTTACTCTGACGAGTATCTTTTTAAAGATATTAGAATGAAATTCCAACATTTTTCTCTTTGGGACAAAGAGATTCAACTATTCATGACGGGCATACCAGATACCACTTTCTCTCTCTTCTATTTCATCAAGGTGTACACGATAGAGAAAATCGAAGTATGAAAGCTCAACGTTGAATTGTAATCCCTTAATGAACCCAAGCTTCGAAAGAATGGATTCGATTATCTACACGGATCCACGCAATTATGACAAGACATATGCATTGAAAAATAGTATGCAATAAATTCATGAACTTAGAGGTTGACGGAACATGAGAAATGGAAGATTTTCCAAAGCCTAACCTTATAAATTTCTCGTCCAGGGTTTTAGTATTAGGAAACCTCAATAGCATACAACAAGAAGTCGGTTGTGGATAGAATGAGAGAGTTACCGAAGGATTAATTGTACATAAGAGGTATGGAAGTCCCACCATTGATTCAATCATTCAGGTTAACCATAATGAGACGTTCAATAATCGAATGTCTAGGTAGGTGGCAGAGAAATTAGGAGCTTTGTTTTGTTTCAAATAACCTCGACCCTATTTTATCTAAAAAAAAATAACATGTAACACCTTTTTTCTCGTCGTTCCACACTCCCTCGTGGTGGAGCCATCGCTATGAGACTCACACGAAGCATATTCCGGGCATATTTGCCCCAGATTTAATCTCGCATGTCGAATTATATTTATAAAAAGAAGTCAACCAACCTACTTCTAACTAAGGTCGAAATGTATATGCCTTCGACGAAAAATAATAGACATAAATATTTCATAAATAATTTATGTTAGTTTGAGTATACATTATATTATATTAATTTCTATTGTATTTTCTCTTCCGACCTCAAGTATGATAACACTTGATTATATGAGTCAAACTCATGCATATAGAAATATAACTTTAATGCCAGTGGATACAACACGATGCAAATATAATAACTTTATTAGTGTATAAAATGGTTTTCATTATTGTTAAAATTGTTAGCTGAATCAACTTAATTATTTATCAATAGATTTTTATGCAGCAAGATCACAAAACATAAGAAAATATAGCTCAATGACTTGAAAATTAGTTTCTCTGAGGGAGAAACCCCATTTACATCATATAAATGAACAATTCTTAGATGAAACAAATGATAATACCTCCTTAGTATATATAAGAGTTTAAGGGGTCACAATATAATTAGAGCCTACATAACAATAGTAATGTAACAACACAACAATAATAATAGTGGGCTTTATGGGGCATCATAATAACAATATGGGGGCTACATGGGGACAACAATAACAATAGGGGGCTACATTAACAATAACAATAACAATAACAGGGCTACACTAATATTATAGGGAACTAACATGCCCCTCCTTAAAAAAAGTGTTGTCCGCAAAGATTGAGCAGTTCTTGAAGCTTCTATATAAAATTTTCATCCTCCCATGTGGAATCTTCAATGGGTAAGTCCTTCTACTTAATGATATACGCTGAAATTGATTGATTCCATAGTTGTCAGGTTCTTATTTCTGTGACTAGTTCAGGCTCCAATATAATTTTTCCTTTTTCATCAAGTTCTGGCAATACTATTTGAACTAGCAGCTTGTCACTGGTAACCTTCTTTAAGCATGAAACATGAAAAACTTGGTGTACTTGGGAAAATGCAGACAACTCCAATTTGTATGTCACAGTACCAATCTTTTTCAACACTTTTTAAGGACCATAGTACTTAGGTGATATTTTTTTATCCTTCTGTTGTAGTGAAAACACAACAACCCCATTTTTGACTTATTTATTACAAATAATGAGGACTATTTCCATAAATTTTTAGCTAAATCACCTTTTTAATATTTTCTTTTGGTTAAGTGTCCTACAGTTTTTCCATTTTCTAATTTTCATCGGATTTATATTTTGATTACCTCATTGATTTCACATTTTTTATAGCTTTCCGTCAATACTTGTTCATCTCATTTGGTTACACGGTTTGCAATGGTGGTAATCCAAAGCTCGATGATTTTTATTCTCTGGATTAAAAAATGTACAAAATTGTCTATTGTTTTATTTTTTGTAGATAAATTAGTAATTCATTATAAATTTTATTTCATAGTTAAGTTTTATTAATTATTTCATTTTTCACTAACGGTCCTACAAAATCATGACAACCAAATTATAAAACAATTCAAATTAAGTGTTTTCGAGATCTCGATAACTTATTTCAATTCCCAATTTTAAAAGAAATTACGAGACCTGAAATCTCAAAATCGAAAAATAGTTGTCATTCATTTTATCATATTTTTAATTACCAAGTGGTTGTAGTTTATAATGGATGTGTTCCAGTTTAATTAGGCCCCACTACACTTTATCTCCTCCCTTCTTTAAAAAAGTCTTATTGAAAAATCCCAATATCCGATATTTAAAGAAAACCAATAAAAATTCTCAATATCCGATATTTGAAAATTCCTGATATCCGATATATATCTCGATATTTCGAAGAGTCCGGATATTAAAAAAAAATCGATATTTCAAAAATGTTGCGATATCAAGTATCGGATTTTTATTTTGGTGCAAATTTTAAAACTTACGATATAATTATAGTTTCCATATTTGATAAAATATGTGAGGTTATTTTATTTTATCGAACGTCACGTTATGACTCCTTTCGTAATGCCTCCTCTCTTCTATATTAAAAGCCCTCCTCCTTTGATTGTATTTGATTCATTTATGAATCTAAAAGCCATGTGGTTTGTAACATGGAGTTTGTTAATTGTATGATATATATTAATTATGATATGTCAATATACATCAACGCATAAATGCAATGATCCTGTGCATACTGAACTTGAACAAGGCTGGAGCGGCTGGAGTGGAACCATGGCCTCGACGCGTCATCTCCATGATTTTCCATCGCCTGCAAGCCACAAGCTCAGCCAACCACTGACTAAGATGGGTCTCCGCCATATCTCGTAAGTCCCTACCCTGTTTTTCCTTCATATTTGCAGTCGCCCCACTAGAACTTCTTTTGCCACCTTTCTACCATGACTCCTGCATCTTCATCTATCTCTGCAGTTTCTTCACCCCCTCCTACCCTGCATGCTGTACTTCGCTAGTCTCTCCCCCCTCAGTATCTCCTTTCCTTCTAATCTTACTTGTTTTAAATGTTTCAAGTTTTCTGTGCTCTATCTGGCTGTGAAGAGCGCCACTCACAGCTACTCTCAGGATGTTCTCAACCTTTGTCAACAAACTCAGGAACCTCTTTGTATTTTACAAGCCTTGCAAAGATGTCAGGTTTAATCTTGGAGGATGGTGGTGTGTAGTAAAGGTTTATTGTTGTTGCATCCCCTGTGGTGAACCCCTAGCTTAATCCTCTTCTTTCTCAGAGATTCCAACATCGAGCCAGGAAAAATCCATCTGAACCTCCAAAAACTTTCCGGTAGCTTGGCCGGAGCTACGTCACTTCCCGATCAATTCAAATTCTCAGGCTATCGCTTTCTCCCCCAGGCATTATGTTCCAATAAATCCACAAGTACGAATACATCCTTCTTGGGATTTTGAAGCACATTGGATCATACCTTTCTGGTCTTAGAATCAGATATCCCGTACCTGATCTCACCTTCCTCCCTTGTCTCTTTTAATCTGGTCTTTTCTACCTATCCCTCTCATAACTTTCATCCAACCGCCCTGTACTTATCCTCATTATTTCCCCTTTTGGCGGTGCATGGAGGGAGTTTATGGCTCCATCACACCTGAAGAACTTGTCAACGTGGCTGTCAGTGCGGAAAATGCCTGGTCAGCTGCCGCCCTGGCATCCCTCAACGGTCCTTTTGTCAAGCCATCATCATCAAAAGGCACAGGTGGCTCTACAAAAAAGCAGCATAAACCTGCCAATACTTCGCTCCCCCCTCGGGCACTCCGCATTGAAATCGCCCAACTGGAAGAAAGGATTGACAGTCTTCAGCAGAATGCACTTATCGGGAAATGGCACTTCCCTGAGATGCCTGACGAGGACATGAGGAACTGGTTAGCTAAATTCTGGAAACCGATCATAGGCTATGTTCCAGTGATTTCCAGTCTCATGCGAGACTGGTATTGTTTTCATTTCCTATGCTCTGAAGATGCGGAAACTATTCGCAGCCGACCTTGGGTGTTTAAGAGAAGCTTTCTCGCCTTATACAAGTGGTACTTGGGATTCAACCCTCTGAAGAATACCCCGGTAAACAATCTTATATGGCTTAAATGTCCCAACCTCCCTCTAGAACTCTGGTCAAATGAATCCCTCGAAATGATAGGGAATGCCATCGGGCGTTTCGTTTATGTAGACCCCTGGTGCCTGGGTGAGCGCGACAAACGCATTGCGTGGATCCTAATTCAGAAACCATTCAAGGGCGGCTACCCCGATCATATTGAGATCAGTTGGAGGGACCAGGTCATCAACCAGCGATTAGACTTCTGGGGGATTCCGTTTCGATGTGCAGCCTGTAAAAGAACTGGGCATTTGGTCAAGAATTGCCCCAGTGCTAAACTTTTTGAGCAAAGGAGGCGTAATAAGAAATCTTTTCTCAGTGGCAGCCAATCATCGCCCTCCTCTCCCTCTCCACTCCACAATCCCCCTCCCCCTCCGTTAAAAATTTCCTCTCAATGCAGCCCTCCTCCCCCAAATTGCCAGAACTGCATTGACTCTGGCTGCCGCGTATCCCCTTTCTCTGAGCCTTCAGAGCCCCCCCCTGTTCCTTCTCCGGCCCCCATGCAACAGAAGGACTTCATCCATGACTCTCTTCCTGGGCCCTCAAACAGAAAAGATTTCTCTGTTGGCTCCATCCCTATCCCCATATCGTCATCATCCCCGCATCCCCCTCACTTAGACAGGAAAGGGAAACAATGCACCCTTCCGACCCCTCCAAACTCCCCCGCTTCTTCCCCTGCAAATCTCATCGACAGTGACCTTGACCTTCTGCTTAGCCGTGACTCCCTTGAACTGGTTCCTCTCTCGATTCATAAGCCTCGCCCTGCCTCGCCTGTTATCAGCCCAGAATCGGCCAAAAACATCACTGTTCGCAAGAAAGGAAGGGGTAGCAGCCGACACTTCAGAGGCAGATCCTATATGTCAAATGAGGGCATCAGGAATATGTCTTTGGTTGACATCCCCATTATCGATGCTTCCAATTCTCAGCCCCTTAGAGCGAGCCAGGCTGCATCTCCTTCCAAATGATCCCCATCATATCTTTCAACATCCGGGGCCTCGGCGTGGACCCAAAATTCATCACGCTAAAAAGTTTCTTCTTTCATTCCAAGGCTTCTATCATTCTTATCCAGGAAACCATGCATTCGAAGGAGGACTCCTTGCGGTATTTCAGAAAAATGATGCCTACATGGCACATGGCGGCTACAGAAGCAAATGGCCTATCAGGCGGCATGATTACCTTATGGAATCCCTCCATGGTCAAAGCCAAGGCATACAGGTGTTTTGCAGGAATTCTAATTTCGGCTTCTGTCAGAGGAGTGGCTGGCCTGGTCAACATTCTCAACCTCTACGCTCCATATAAAGCTCGAACCCCCTTCTGGATCAAGCTTTTCGCTTCTGAGATTTTCAACATGAACAATCTTCTTATTGCAGGTGACTCTAATGTAGCTTTGTCCTCAAATGACGTCTGGGGTCAGGGGAAGATGGATAATTTCTTGGCGGACCTCATCAACTCTGAGATGTTAAAAAAGAACATGGTCGATATTATTCCAGCCAAAAGAAAGCTGACCTGGTCAAATAGCAGGATTGGGAATGCCTATATTGCTAAACGGCTTGACAGAATGTTTCTTCATCTCAGTCTTGTTGACAAATTCGGTATGCCAAAGCTGTCGGTGGAAAATGTCTCCATTTCGGACCACCTTCCTATCCTTATCTCATGGCCGGCGAAAATCTTCAGGAAAGGATATTCCTTTAAATTCGACAGCAGTCTCCTCCTGGATCCCGCTTTTAACTCTTTCATTCAGAATGCGTGGCAAGAAATCAAAGGCCGAGACAAGCAATTCATCTTTTCAACCTTCAGGGAAAAACTGGCCGAGATCAGAGATTTGGTTAAAAAATGGCAGTTTCGGAAACATCAGTAGGATAAAGAAGATCTTCTTCGGGTTCAACGGGATCTGGACCAGTTGCTCGACTTCTCTGATCCCAACACGTGCTCCTTTGAAACAAAATGCCGCATCAGAGAGCTCGAAAACAAGAGGTTCTGCCTTCTGAAAAAAGAAGAATTGAAATGGAGGCTTAAAAGCCACGCCCTTTGGTTGCAGGAGGGTGATAAAAATACGAAATTTTTCCACAATTTTGCCAGCGCAAGGAGGGAAAGGAATTTTATCTGGAGAATCAAGGATGATCATGGGGACTATGCAACCTCCCAAGAAGACATCTCGGAACTCGCTGTAAGATTTTTCAAAAATCAATATAGCAGATCCAACGAAAGCTGTTTCAGTGACATTCGATGGGGCATCGATCTCATGCCAGTAATGTTTGACCAACAAAAAAATGAGGATTTTCTCCGCCCTGTCGATGAAAAGGAGCTGCTCTCGGCCATGAAATCCTTCAAAAAGGACAAGGCCCCGGGGCCCGATGGATGGTCCATTGATTTTCTTATCCACTTCTACGACCTTTTCAAAGCTGACTTGCTGAGTATGGTGGAAGGCTCCCGCCTTTTGGGCAACATTCACAGTCACCTTTCGTCCACTTTGATCGCCCTTATCCCCAAGCAGGACGAGCCTGAATCCTTCAAGGATTTCCGCCCGATCTCCCTCTGCAATATCTCCTTCAAGATCATCTCTAAAATCATCGCGGCAAGGATCAAAAATACTCTGGCCACTCACCTCTCTTCAAATCAACACACCTTTCTGAAAGGCCGAAACATCCACGATGCAGTGGCTTGTGCACAAGAATGCCTGCATTCAATGTCAATGCACAATTCCAGGGCGGCCATTCTGAAAATCGATCTGCAGAGGGCCTTTGACGTCCTAGATTGGGGATACCTTCGCTGCCTTCTAGCTAAAATTGGGATGAATCCAGCTGCCATTCGATGGGTTATGGGCTGTGTTGAAACAGTGAATTACGCCATTTTGATCAACGGCCAGCCTTCTCAATTCTTTCAGGCTGAAAGGGGCCTCCGGCAGGGCTGCCCGCTGTCGCCCCTCCTTTTCATTCTGGCCATCGATGCATTAAGTCTCCATATCAACCATGCTGTGGAGGTAAAAGACTTTTCTCCGGTCAGGGTATGTAAACACATCCATATCTCCCATAATCTCTTTGCAGACGACATCCTTTTTTTCGCTATGCTGTCCAGGACTACATGGCTGTGCATTAACTCCATCTTGGATCGCTTCAAAAAAGCCTCGGGCCTGGCCATCAATAAAGCAAAATCGTTTCTCCTCCATAACGGCTTGGATGACGCGCTGATAGCCTGGATTTCACAGCTTCTTGGAATTGCATCCAGACCTCTGTCTGATGGTTTCAAATACCTTGGTTTTCGCCTTAAAGCAAAGGCCTACAGGTCTTCCGACTGGCGCTGGCTAGTTGACCGTTTCTTCGCCAAGATCGCTCTTTGGGAAAACAGAACTCTCTCTTTAGGCGGCAGAGTTGTTTTGGTTAAATCAGTTTTATCACAGCTTTCAATTTACTGGGGCCACCTCTACCTCCTTCCGGCCTGCATCATCCAGGCCATGAACCGTATCACAGCAAACTTCATCTGGGGAGCCAATGCAGAAAGGCGTAAACTGCATCTCGTCAGGCTGGACCTCTTAGCTCGGCCAAAAATTCAGGGCGGTTGGGGCCTGTTAGATTTAAAAATCTTTGGGGCTGCTCTCCTTTGCAAATCCCTCTGGCGAGGCATCTTCGGCATCTCCCCCTGGAGCGATATTGTCCGTCAGAAATACCTTCTTGGTCGCGGCATTGAGTATTGGTTCAGGCTTCAATCAATTGGTTTGCAGCGCGGGTCCGCAATATGGCTCAGTTTCAAAAGGCTCCAGCTTTACTTCCTCAGCAACCTCAAATGGCAAATCCACACAGGCCGAAAGATTCTGTTGGGCATTGATTCTTTTGCAGGTTTCAGGGGTTCTTCAGCTGTTCCTTCTTCAATCCTTTTTCATCTTCACAGGGCCGGAATGTTTTCATGGGACCGAGTTATAAATCACTGGAATGGCTCCTCTCCAGTGCTCTTGGACGCTCCCAATGTCGGCATTCCTTTGGATCTTTTTCCTCATTGGAACCTTTTAAAATCCTCTCTCCTCCAGGGCGGCTTGGTGCGTTCAACAGATGATGACCATTTGGTCTGGTCATTATCTCCTTCCTCCTCTCATGCAATTGTCAAGGAGATTTACATGGATCTTACAGCATCAAACAGAATGATCAGCAAGCGTTTTCCTGCTCTCTGGTGGAATCTTGGCTGCCCTCTCAAAGTGACCTTATTCGCGTGGTTGGTGTTCTCAAACAAAAATCTGACTTGGGAGTCCTTGCGAAAGCGCTCTTGGCATGGGCCTAGTAGATGCGCCCTCTGCAAGATGGACGAGGAATCCAATTTTCACCTGTTTTTCAAATGTCCTGTTTCTCAACAAATCTGGTCAGATCTTGCTCTGCTCTTCTCTTTCCCGCCCCTCTGTTTCATTTCAGTTGAGGCAGCTTTTGCCTGGTGGGGAAGACAGATTGCCTCCCTTCGTCCTATCCTTCCCATCGCTCTATGGAGCCTCTGGAAATGGAGGAACAAATTTTTTTTTGAAGATTCCTCCCTCTCCTCTTTATATGTCCTGTCTCTTTTCTCCGCTCTCTTTTCCCCTGTCCGCTGATGCTGTTTCGCTGCGGGTTTTTTGTCCATATCATGGCTGCCTTTGCTTGCAGCCCCTTTTGGGTTCCCCCCCTCATTCTCAGTCACTTTACATTTTGATCATCAGCTTTTTCACAGGCGATCCATGCTCAAATCCTTCAGATCAATAGATCTTCTATGACTGTCTCTTTGTTCAGATGATCATCCATGGTTCAGATCTATCATGTATATATTCCCTCAATATAATATAATGCTTTTTCTTCTGAAAAAAATGATATATATTAATTCTATAATAATATTATATTTTTATTTTTATTATAATTATAATTAATTTTTAATTAAAATTTATCTTAATTCTATATAATTAGTTTTTAATTAATTTGATATTTTTAAATTAATATTAATTAAATAATAATTGTTAATTTAATTTAGGATTAGATTTTTAATTAAAATTTATTATTTTCTACTCAAGCAACAATTTTTCCAGATTTCTTGCTATTTTGACACTTCAACTATGGAAGCTCATAAGTTGAGTTTTACTTGGTTAAATGAGGGATGTGGCTTGTTAGATAGATAAAATCATCGAGAATATTTCTAAAGTGGTTGCATGACCATATTCGGTTATTCAATGACTCTAAAATTTAGCAGAATATTAAGCTCTGAATTTTTAAACAAAATTATTTTTCTGAGTTTAATTTTTTGCATTTTCATTTCCTCATAGTCTCTGCTAAGTGAAGATTCATTTGACTATGTTCTCTTTGACCAATAGGATCTTTACAAGGATTAATTAAAATATAAGATTTCCTTTTATTTATTTAGTTATTTAACTTTTGATTGTAAGATGTTTTATTTTCCAAATTTAGTATTTTTTTTATTTTAATTTGTATTTTAATTAAATTTTGATTGCCTTCGGAAGGAGAAAAGTTGAAGAGATTAGGATTAGAAGATTTCAATCAATTGTATTATTCCAGTAAGAGTGAAAAGTAGTTTAGGCCAATGATAATTGTTGGAGCATGATTATTCTTCAACAACTTTCCTATTTGGAATTAATTTTTGTAATTATAAGTATTAGTTTGAAGAATAGAGAATGGGCTTATCTTCTCTGCAAATATGGAATTCTTAAAGCACAATGGTAATAGGGGTTTGGATTTGTAGGTGAGAGGAGAGTGAAACCTCAAATCTGATAATTATTGGAATTTGGATTTTTCCATTATAAACTGTTTATGAGAGAAAAAGTTTGCACTATTGCAACACTTGTTTTTAGCATCAAAGTTTATGCTTTGGAGCAGATAGTAAGAGATTCAAAGAATTAGGCAAGAGAACATGCTTAAGCAATCTGTGTTTTGAATACTTTTATTTTTAATACAGATTTCATTTCTTTTGATAGTAGAATTATGTTATTGGATTTATATTTGTGCACTTATGTCGATATGAATTCCTTTCTTATAGATTAGCTATCTAATCTGTTTGTCTCATGAGTTTGTTATCAGTCTTTATCTTTTGTTCTTGTGCATTGAAACTAGATTTTTGAGTAACTATTTACTGAGAAATCTTCCATTTAATCTTGATTTAATTACTAGTAACATTATGCAAACTATTTCCTAATGTTATCGGTTCATCATTCTTTGTTAATAGTTTAATGGTTATTAGCGTTATGAGAAATACTTCCTAACCTTAATGATTAATCATTCTTGTTACTAGATCTATGAATAGAATGTGTTTTGCTATTCATAACATCAGTTAATTGAACTACTTCGTTAACTTTATATTCGTTATAAGCCAGACATATTTAAATCTCAATCAATTAATTACTTTTCTCTCAGTTGGGTTAAATCTACATCTCCCTAATCGAGATAGGCTTAGAATTTATTTCCTTTTGTTTGTATTCTAGGATTAGTTAGAATTTAGATTTCATTATGCATTTCTATAATTCCTCTTATAAAAGAGGAAAATTCTAGTATGGCTTGGTTGAGCCTTAGATGATCTTAAGCATCACTTTCTTGCATGATCTCCAAGAAGAGTCAATCTAGTGTATCTTCTCTATTGGTAGGTGAAATTCATATTTTAAGCCAGTAGAGATAGAGAGAAGATAACTAAACCTATTTTAACCAGTTGGAACCTCCATTCCAAATGGAGAAGGAGTTGATTTAAGTTCCTGACCGGGTGGTCGCCCTTATAGTTTTGAGGCAGAAATTTTGAGTTTACAACTTTTTTGGTATTAGAAGGGCCTAGTAAATTCGTTTCTTTGAAAAATTTTAAGTTTTCATTTTTTACTATGGCTCCATTTAAAATACCTCCTTGGAATTACTTTATTGGACCTCATCCAACTTCCACTCCTATAAAGGAAGTCAAGATCCTATCTCAGGTAAAATACAATGGTAAGACATTTGCTTTTAGTCCTCTCCTTCAATTTATTTTAAGTTACAATAGTTTCAATATTGATGAAGATATTATTTGCAGGATCTTCAATCATACTTTGACAGGGAAAGCCAAAGACTAGTGCTTATCACTTCCAGTTACCTCTATACGTAGTTGGGATTAGTTTTCAAAGATTTTCTTTCATGCATTTCAGGAATATGATTACGAAAAGATGTGTGATCATTTGGAACAATTGCATAGGATGGAAGGTGAGAGTTTGGATATGTTTTATGTTAGATTTAAATTAATTTTAATGAAATTTCGGTCCAAAGATTTTCCTCTTCAATTCCAATTAATTGAATGGTTCAGACATTAAGTGTCTCTGTGCTGTTATATCTATCAAGAACCAGAAAGTTATCCTTTGTTGATAATGATACACTTTATCAATATGACAATTTTGATTCTTTGCAAATTGTAATTACTAATGATAATCATTATGCAAAAAATTCTCCAAATTTACATAATGTCGATCAAGACGAAATTCAACAAGATGCACAATCTATTAGTAGTAATCAACAACAACTAAATCAAAAGAAATTAAATCAACCACAAAATGACAACAACGCACAGTCTACTACTGAAATTAATTCACAATATGTTGATAATAAATTGCAAATGATGGAGTAGTGCAACAACAATTCACAAATCAATTAAATTCATGAAGAATATAAATTTTCTATTTTAGAAAATTAGAAATCATCTATGCATAAAGAAACCTTCAGGTATATATCTTCATCTTCCTATTTTTCTCTCTACCCTAGTATCTTTAACAATATTATTTTAATCATAATCGATCACCAGTCCCTTTGAATTAAAATTTAATTTTAGAAAATAGAGGAACTGATATTAATAATGAATTATTAATAGGTAGAGAAAATGTAATTAGTTATTCAGTCAATAATCCCAAAGATTCTCTTAATTTGTTATTCAATCACTTGCATGGTTCTGACTTATTTAGTTAAGAGGAAAAGGACACTCACAAAGTTATTTATGATGATGAATTGAAAAATGAAAATGCCCAATCTCTTTTCTGTTTGGAGATGGTTTTGTCTGATTCCTTAGGCGACACTATTTTTGAAGATAAAGAGAATTTTAATCAAGGATTTATTCTGGTCCATTGTAATTTTCAAAAATTCAATCATCATATTAATTTTTGTATTCAAAATCTCTCCGAATTTTTTATTCCTACGATGATGAAATTTCCTTTTTGGATCATAAGCTTGAAATATTCCCATTCCCGCAAAATATTGAAAACAATGAGCTTAACTTTAAAATGTATATTCATAATTGTGGGAAAGAAATCTTTGTAAATGAATCCCAACCATGTTGTACCATTACTTGTACCATTAACGTAAATTTTCATTTGCTTCATTTTCGGTTCCTTCAGTTTGAATTTGTTTTTCTTTCGAATTTCATTTTAAAATTTTTAACACATTTTGCTGGAAATTTGATCATTCAAACTATAGAAACTCCGATAGTGCATTAATAAGTTTGTATGAAAATAAATTCAATAATTTCAAGTGTGAACATCTACTACTTTTTATTTTGAAATTTTATTTGTTCATGATTGATCAATTTATTTATAATTTACAAATATTGGCACTTGAGAGTGTATCATAACATTCTGATCAGGAATGAGACACTTCTAGAAACCTTCTAAATGTTCATCCATACTTTATCAATCCTTTTGAAAAACATCTGGAAGTTCCATTGCTCTGGAATATTTCTGATTTTGCTAGTTTTCAACAAGCTTCAATATTTAAAAAGGTATCATTCAATCCAAGTCTAATGTTTTCTTTTCCTTTGAACTCTTTTAATCATTCACTGAAATACATGCTCATTTTTATGACCCTATAAACAAAAATGTGGAATAATTTCGAGGAATTGTTTTTGTAAATAAGTTTATTTTGATAAATTTGTTAATTGTACGTAGTAGGCTAAATCTTTCTTTTTATAATTTAGTTGTAGTTTTAATCTTGTTGATTGACTTGTACATACATGCACGAGTTAAAATGAGAGAATGGTCACATTGGAAGTATGACTATACATAGTCATGTTTGTCTTCGTTCAATTAGAATTAGAGATAGATTAATTAGGATTTAGATTCCTTTTCTATTTGCATTTATTTCATTATTTCATATTTCTAATAAGCAAGTAAAAAATCTGAGTTTTTCTTGGCATCCTCTTTCATTTTCTGGCAAAGTGGCTTAAAACATATCAAAGTTCTTACATAGTCAGATCATACACAGTTGTGAAAGCACTTGATTGTCTTGTTTTCGCAAAAAGTTCATCACATAGTTTAAAATATTTTTTAATCATATATGAATAAATTCCAAGGAATTGCTACATCTTGGCAAAAGAAAATTATTCACAAGTATTTCTAAAAATGATCATTTTCACCACTCTTGTCCTCTAATGTAAATTTTAAGTCGATGCAATTAAAACTTCATTACTTAGCATTTTAGATTGAATAAATAGATGAGTTTTGAATATGTGAGAATTTTGAGAAATACATGGGAGAACTTGAAGATTCATGAGGCAAACTTACAGTCAATATTCTTCCACATATTAATTATAGATTCACCTTCATCTGTGGATTTTTTCTTTTTCACAGTTCACATCTTATTTTGGATTTTTTTCTTTTGCAAATCTTCATTGTCTTGATTTTGGAGATTTGAGATAAGAAAGTAGTCAATCCTTTCTAATCCGAAACATGTCCAGGGAATTATTTGTTGTTTCATCAGAATTTGGGTATTGTCTAATTTTGCTTCTATTCATATTTTCATTTCTTTTCACATTTAGCAATATGAGTGAGAAATCAAATCTGTGTCTCATCAATGTAGTGGAAGTGAAATGCTTAGACTCTTTATTGCTCAGATTTGCTACAAACAAAGAAAAATTTACACAAAAGTCTTGCAATAAATAATCTTATCTATGATTTTATCTATGCCTATTCCAAATCTCACATTTGTTAGTTGAGTTAAATTTTTTTTCCATTGTGCTCATTCATTTTACATATATTTCATTCACATTTCTTCTTCTGAATTGATTCAAGGCCCATATCTAGTAATTATCAGTCTTGATTTTCAGTTGTTCACTTTCTGATATTGGATTCTTAGGATTATGTTATATCAGAACCAATTGAAAACATTTTCTGAGGAATTTCTTCGAGATCTACAAGTCGTAATTTATTTTATCTTCTCAAAATCCTTGATCTCAGAGTCTCGTAGAAGTCATCATGAACTATTATTGTATTTGAGTTTTGATAATATATTTTTAGTTAATTTTAATTATGAATTTCTTTTTATCAAAACTCACATTTAAAAATATCTCCAAGAAATATTCAATTAGACATCCGATATTGGAAGTGAAAATCAATTAATTTTTTGAAAATAATTTCTACCAAAAGCATTCAAATAATAAAAATCCCATACGATATTGAAATGTGTAAATATCGTAAATTTTATTTCATATGTCCTATGATATGTCTAGCCTCTCTGATGTCCAATACATTAATCCCTTCAATCACATAATCTTATCAGACCCCAGAGTTCTTGTCACCTTAAGGCTTCGTTGAAAATGTTACAATATCTGAATATCTTCAATCTTCGATGGCATTGAAACCATTGATATGACTTAATTAGAATATCTCTGATCTCCAGTGGTGTGAAAAACCTCTGATATGACATAATATCTCTGATGGCATACAAATACCTCCAATCAAGGTTTGATGATCTTCGTTAATAATGTAAGGTAGATGTAACATATAAAATTTGGTCTTGAATTTTGAAATTATATGAAAATCATGGAGTGAATGTGAAATTTGAAATATTAAGAGAATAATCATCGCTGCGAAAGCACATTATTATTATTCTCAATTCTGATGTATTTTATTTACTTCAAATTCCTTGGACATGAAACATTTCTTTCTTCTAGTTTACTGTGTGCCTTAGTTTAGATTTAATAAATAATGATTTTGGGTCAATAAGATTTCAGAAAATTCAACTTCTTCATAGTTTTAATTCTAATTAAAAGAAGAGGTTACTTTTATTGGAGAAATGATACCTCTTAGGTAAGATCAAATGAAATTTTCCAGTTGTAAGTTTCATATATCCACTTTCATTCATTTTCATTTGTTTAATTTTGGTTTTAGTTTTGCGTTTAGTTTTTACTAATATAAAACTTTCTTTTGCAGCTCTTCATAAATCTTTTTCACACCTTTGCTAGACCAGATTTAAAGCTCATTCTCCTTGTTTTATTTTTTTATTTTTGGAGCAGTAGTAATGATTGATCATTAAATTAGCTAAACTGGGGAATCTCTGAACTTTTTATCTGTTTGATAAGTATTTATTTTATTGGAAAATTGTCAATATATTTTTATGTAGGTTTTGCTTTGAAACAAGAAAATTTGCAGTACGTAGAGACTTTTCATTTCGACTAAATTTTACTTGAAGACTGCTTTGAAGCTT
The DNA here is from genome assembly GCA_031772625.1 of Pinus tabuliformis. NCBI lineage: Eukaryota > Viridiplantae > Streptophyta > Pinopsida > Pinales > Pinaceae > Pinus > Pinus tabuliformis. Next base: position 565,729,444 of record CM062814.1, on the reverse strand, counting down.
AATCGCTTATAACTCCATAGGATAAAATTTAGTAGATTCTCAACATAGAACAATGATCCGAATTTAACTAGAAACACACCAAATTACAAATATAACCATAGATATAGAAATGTAGCAGAAATAACACTTCATTTTATAAATATCAGATACCGAAATATGCTTACAAACATAATAGAAATAAGACTAGCTCGGTAGGTGGTAGCTTATCTCTAAAAAGAGATGTGGCAGCGACATACCTCTAAACTGTGACATTACAATGAGGCTTGAGGGGGCCCTATTTATTATTAAGAAATAATGGAAAACCTCAAATATCCAAAAACCCAACCCTAGGAGATGAAACACCAAACTATGGGCCTTGATGGGGTAAATTGGTACATCAACTTCCCGGGGTCTTAACCTTGGCATACGATTTTCATTTGACGCAAATGATACCTCATTAGAAATATCTATCCGACAAATAAAACTAATAGTAAAAATTGCTAGGATGACAAGTTGTTATTACCCCCAACAATTTAAAAAAAAATGTCGTTTAGGGCCTCAAAACCGTTGCAGAAGTTTAGGACCCGAAAAACTACAAAAAAATAGTAAACTATACTACAATTAAGAAAACTGAAAAACTGAAAGAAACAGTAGTGGGTGTCCAAGTGGAATAGGTGGGTGGCTACCAATACCCCCCTGGATCACACAAACACACATATGATTTTCTTCTTTTACTCTTTTGTTGAGAGATTTTATAGTTAATCTTGTTGGAGTTGGTTCTCTAAATTTAGGATTTTTCTTTTAGCTTTCGCTTTCTTCATTTTTACATTTTTAGAGTTTGTTGATTTCTTTTTCTACTTCAATTTGGAGTTCTTTTCCTTTTTCTTTTGGTTTTGGTTTTATTTTGGTGACTTCGCCATGATTTATGTGGAAGACATTCTCCTCACCCAACAATGGTTGGCATACATGGGAAATCTTTACTCTATCCATTTCAGTGAATTTAATTTAACATTAAAGATATATCTTTATTAAACTATAAAACCCTCTTTCTTTAAAACTTTTTGATGGAGGAACGCACATCCTTTATAAGTGATATAGTTCACCTTTTCAAGGAAAGAAATGATCTGAGTTTAACTCAATGGATCCCTCCAACCCCTCCACTTTATAAAACCCTCTGATTAATAATCGCAGGAAACAAATTGGAGTCAACATTATGAAGGCATTATATCGATTAACATAAGTCTTTATTACCATCCCACCTCTTTCACTCAGGTACATCATAAATTAAAAGCTCACAAATGCGCTTATCAAAATAGTGGTTAAAAGAGGAAGCATGAGATATACAAGTAAACTCATCAGGGCTATGGAAACTCTCTCATAGCGAGGCTAGGCTTGTATGACATGAAAGACAACTTCATAGGGTATTGTTCTATCTTTCTGATAATGAAGCGATGTCAGAGACCATTCATAACAATGGATATATGCTTTATCAAAAAATCTTATCTCTACCTTCTTCTATTTATCATACGAGGTAATTTTAAAATATTTTTTTCCCAAAATTTGGACTCATGATTTTTACTGTCTTACTTTGAGTACTTATATTTTCAAACTCGTATTTCTTAATCTATTTATGTGGGACCCATATAAATGTTTTATTGTTTGATGATTCAATGGACTCCATTATTTTTAACCTTTAGGTAAATCAAAGTTTATTATCTTTAACTAGAGATATTTGATTCTTCCCAGCATGTCACCAGTGTTGTAGTGAAAACTCAACGCTCCATTTTTTACTTATATAGTTCAAATAATGGGGACCCTTTCCATAAATTTTTAGCTAAATCACTTTTTAAATGTTTTATTTTGGTTAAGTGTCCTACAATTTTGCCATTTTTTCATTTGCGCCAGATTTCTATTTTGACTGCTTCATTGAGTTCAATTTTTTTCTAGCTTTGCATCGGTACTTGTTTCATTTCATTTGGTTACACGATTTGCAAATGGTGCTCATCTGAAGTTCGATAATTTTTACTGTCTCGATTAAAAAATATGCCAAAATGTATAATATTGTATAATATTTTAATTTTTGCAGATAAATTAGTAATTCATTGTAAATATTAATTCTTAGTTAATTTTTACTAATTATTTCATTTTTCTCTAACGGTGCTACAAAATCACCGCAGCCAAATCGTAGAATGATTAAGGTTATGTGTTTTTGGGATCCCATTAATTTATTCCAATTCCCAATTTTAAAAGAAATTATGAGACCTGAAATCTAAAAATCACAAAGTGATTGTAGTTCATTTTATTATATTTTTATTACCAAGTAATTGTAGTTTATTATGGATGAGTTCCACTCCACATCACTTCACCTCCCCCCTTTATAAAAGTCTCGATGAAAAATCTCAATATCCTATATTTGAAAAATCCCCATGAAAATTCCCAATTTCCGATATTTGAAAAAGTCCTTATATCTAATATTTGAAAAATCTCGATATTTAATAAAAATCTTGATATTTCAAAAGTCTCGATATTAAAAAAAATTCCAATATTTAAAAATAAATCCGATATCGAATCCGACATCAGACAATGATCTTTTATTTTGATGCACATTTTAAAACTTACGATATAATTACAGTTTTCACATCTGATAAAATATGCGAGACTTGTTTTAATTTATCGAAGGTCACCTTATGACTCCCGCTATAGCGCCTCCTCTCCTCCATATTAAAAATCCCTCTTTCGATTATATTGGATTCATTTATGAATGTAAAATCCATGTGGTTTGTAATATGGAGTTTTATGATGATGATGGTTAACGTCCGCTGAGACCAAATAATGATTTATCGGACCTAAAAAGACAAATTATTTATTTTGATTTAAGATTTTATTCCTATGCTCAAAAAGCTTGGAGAGAAGCCTCCCGAGTTCACTATAATTTTGGCATTGTAAAAGGCTAGGAAGGTCAGTATTGTAACAAAGGTTGTGAAATTGAGATCTAATGTGGGTGTATGCAGGGCAATCTAAGAGGAAGTGGTTTTCATCCTCAATGCTCCTATTCTCACAAATATGACAGATCCTTTCTATCCATGGCGTTTTAGGAACTGCCCAACAGCCAGTTTCACTATGGAGCTCATGAGAATTCATTCTAATCTTTGCTATATTAATTTTCTTCTTTGATCTAGTTAAAATAGAGAGATACTTTTGATCTTCAAGGGTGGGGTTGATGACCTTCTTATAATAACTTAATTTTCTTTTAGACGCTAAATCTTTCTCACACCACAATTTTTCTTTGATCTTAGAAGTAACAATATCTTTAATGTTATTTATGTTTTGCAAAGCATCATTCTCATTGATCTCCCAATAGTTTAACCAGACCCTTGTGTCCTTAAAGAAGAAAATTAAAATATAATATTATTATAATTTTAACCTATTATAATTATATATAATAGGTTAAAATTATAATAATATTATATTTTAATTTTAATTTTAATATAATTTTAATTAATTTTTAATTAAAATTTATTTTAATAGTATATAATTAGTTTGTAATTAATTTAATATGTTTAAATTAATATTAATTAAATAATAATTATTAATTTAATTGAGGATTAGATTTTTAATTAAATTTTCTTATTTTTGGCTTGGGCATCTATTTTTGAAGAATTTTCGTAATTTTGACATTTCAACTTTAGAGGTTCATAAGTTGAGTTTTATGTGACCAAATGAGGCCCAAGATGGCTCGTTAGATAGATAAAATCATGAAGTATATTTATAAGGTGGTTGCATAACTAGTTTCAGTTATTTAATGAGTATAAAATTTAGCAAAATATCAAGCTTCGAATTTGTAAACAAAATTAATTTTCTAAGTTTAAACTTTTGCATTTTCATTTGCTCATACCTTTTGTTGAGTGCAGATCGATTTAAATATGTTCTATTTTAGCAATAGGAACTTTATTAGGATTAAGGAAAAGCTCATATTTCCTTTTATTTATTTATTTAGTTAAGTTTTAATTCGAAGAAGTTTTATTTTCCAGATTTGGTATTTTTTATTTTAATTTCTATTTTAATTAAAGTTTGATTGCTTTTTGCAAGAGAACAGTTGAAGAGATCAGGAAGAGAAGAGTTAAATCAATGGTATTACTCCAGCAAGAGGGAACAAGAATTTGAACCAATGAAAAGTGTTCGAGCATAATTATTCTTCAAAAACTCTCCTATTTGGAATTAATTTTTGTAATTATAAATAGTAGTTTGAAGAATAGAGAGTGGGCTTCTCTTCTCTACAAATCTGGAATTCTTAAAGCACTATTGGAATAGGGATTTAGAGTTGTAGGTGAGAGGAGAGTGAAATATTGTATCTGTAAATTATTGAGATTTGTCTTTTTCCATTCTAAATTGTGTGTCAGAGGTAGAGTTTTCATTATTGCAGCTCTTCTCTTTAGGTACAAAGTTTATGCTTTGGAGGAGATTTTAAGAGATTCAAAGAATAGGGCAATAGACTAGATTTAATCAATCTGTGTTTTAAGTACTATTTTTTTTAATATAGATTCCATTTCTTTTGATAGCAGAATTATGTTATTGGATTTATATTTGTGCACTTCTGTCGATATGAATTCATTTGTTATAGATTATCTATCTAATATGTTTCTCTCATGAGTTGATTATTAATTTTTTTATTTTGATTTTGTGCATTGAAACCATATTTCTAAGTAACCATTTACTCAAAAATATGCCATTTAATCTTGATTTAATTACTTGTAAAATTATGTGAATTATTGTGTAATGTTATTGGTTCATCATTTGTTGCTAATAGTTTAACGATTATTCACATTACACGAACTACTTCCTATTGTTAATGATTAATCATTCTCAATAATAGATATTTAAAAATAATTTGTTTTGGTATTCCTAATATCAGTTAATTGAATTATTTCGTTAGTTTACTATTCATTATAAGACAAACATATTTAAATCCAGATAATTTAATTATTTTTCTTTCGGTTGGGTTAGATCTACATCTTCTTGATCAATATAGGCTTAGGAGTTCTTTCCTTTTTCATGTATTCTAGGATTAGTTAGCATTTAAATTTAATTATGCATTTCTAGAAGTCCCCTTATAAAAGAGGAAAATTTTAGTTGTGGCTTGGTTGAGCCTTAGATCAATTTCTTGCCTGATCAACAAGAAGAGTCGATCTGATGTCTCTTCTCTACTGGTAGGTGAAAGACATATTTTAAGCTAGTAGAGATAGAGAGAAGGTAACTAGACCTACTTTAACCAGTTGGAACCACCATTTCAAATGGAAAAGGAGTTGCTTGAAGTTCTCGATCGGATGATCTCCCATATAATTTTGAGCTAGACATTTCGATCCTACAACACCTTCTTTGCTTCCTTGATGGACATTTGTTTCTATGGTTGTAGTCTTAAAAATACCCAGTCTCCTACATGAAAACTTCTTTCACTGTGATGTTGATATGCCTGTTGTTTCATTCGATTATGCACTAGAGTGAGGTTATCATTTAAGAGTTGGAGAACTTGTTGTTGATGCTCGATGTGATCTTCCACTGGTTGAACCTTCAATTTTTCTCTTAAATATGATGTGATGGATGATGGATGATATGCACAAAGTGCCATAAATTGGGTCATTTTTGCTACAGTATGGAAGGAAGTGTTATACCACCATTTAGCTGGAGGTGACCACTTAACCCATTGTGTTTGTTTATTAGATAAAAATAAACGAAGATATCCTTCCAAGATTTTTTTCGCTATCTCAGTTTTATCATTAGATTTAGGATGGTAAAATGAGCTATGAGCTAATTGAGTACCAAGACAAGAAAATATTTTTGTCAAAAAATTTCCAATGAAATTGGGATCTATGTCACTGACAATACTATTTGGGTTTCCATGTAGATTTTGAATTATTTCCATAAATGCAGTAGCAATTGTACTGGCTTTAAAAGGATGAGATAATTCATAAAAGTGTGCATACTTGGTAATTATATCAACTACCACCATGATGACACACTTTCATACAAACTTAGGTAAACCTGTGATAAAATCCATGGAGACAACCTCCCAATGCTGACTTGGAATGGCTAAAGGTTGGTACAGACTTGGGGTCTTAATTGTCTCAACTTTATTTTGTTGGAAAACCAAGCATTCTTCAACAAACATATGAATATTAGATTTAAGGCCATCCAAAATAAAATTCCTTCTTAACCCTGCGGTGAGTTTTTCCAAATCCTGAGTGCCCTCCTAAGGAGGAGGTGAGCATTTCCAAAAGAATATTTTGTTTGATTTGGGAATTCTTACAGAGATTTAAATGATCTTTGGGCCACAATGAATCATTTTTCTAGATAAATGTATCAAATATATTGGGACCTTGGTGCAACTTTTGGATGAGTGTCCACACTTCTTCATCATTCCTCCATTCATCCCTTTATTCAGTTATCCAATCAGGTTGGATAATAGAAATGGCATGTTGCAATGCTTCCACGTCCTCATCCTTTCTTGATAGTGCATCAACAACAATATTTTTCTTCCCCTATTTTATAGATTATTTCAAAATGATAACCCAACATCTTTGTGACCTATTTTTGCTACTCTTCTAAAGATAATCCGTGTTCCAGAAAGCATTTAAGACTATCATGTTATGTTTTTACCTTGAAATGTCTTTCCATTAGGTAAGGTCGCCATTTCTTTAATTCATATAGTATTGCCAACATTTCCTTCCGATAAATCAGTTTATGTAAATGCGTTCCCTTTATTGGACGACTTTCCAAAAGCAATGGATTTTCCTTCTTACATTAAAATAACACCAATTTCATTTCCTGAGGCATCACATTCCATAATAAACCCTTTCATGAAGTCTAGTGTAGCTAACACTGTTTCTTGGAACATTGCATGTTTAAGATGTTCAAAGGCCTCAGTTGCTTCTAGAGTCCAAGAAAATGCATCTTTCTTTAGTAATGTTTTTAGAGGCATTGTTATTCTCGCACAATTCTTAACAAAATTACGATAAAATCGTGTCAACATGAAAAATCCTTGAATATGCTTTAGGGTTGCGGGAATTTTCCATTCCTTAATGGATTTAATTTTGTTAGGGTCTACCTGAACATCCTCATGAGATATAATATGACCCAAATATTCCTCTTCTCGTACTCCAAAGAAGCATATGGAAGTTTTTGAATATAATTATTTTTCCTCCAATAGTTTGAGCACCTTGTCAACATGTTGAACATGATCCTTCCAAGACTTATTGTAGATTAGTATATCATCAAAAAATACTAAGACAAAATTTCTAGGGAAGGGTCTGAAAATGAAATTCATCAAAACTTGAAATGTGGAAGGTGCATTAGTAAGGCAAAAAGACGTGACCAAAAATTCATAATGACTTTCATGAGTTATAAATGTTGTTTTCATAATGTCTTCAGTCTTCATTCTAATTTTATGGTATCTTGAACAAATATCCATCTTGGAGAAGTAAATTTCTCCATGTAATTCATCCAACAATTCAACAATGATAGGAATGGGAAATTTATCTCTAATTGCTTCCTTTATTCACCCAAATTTGTCTCTGCCAAAAATTTATCGGGGGATTTTAACATTTCTGGCAAAGACAAATTTGCATGAATAAAGGAATCAATCAGTTTCTTTTCATACACGATTTGTTGTGTTAAATGAGAATCAGAGTGGTCATATTTGTGAACTTTCAAGCTTTGTAGAGTGATGAATGACATTGAGGCTACCAGAGGAGTATGCAGGTCGCTTGAGATTTAATTTCTCAGCATGAAATTCTACGAAGTCAAATGATAAAGAATTTCAAGGTCCATCTTTTATTTGGTACTATGACATGAAACTACCAGGAGATGCAACAATGATAAAGGAAGCCATGCCAAACTACATTTGAGAAGCTAAAGTACAAAAAGAAAACATTGCCTTATACAGAGTGCCTCAGTGAAACAAAACCATCTCCTGTAATTGAGGAGATCGGGAGTTGATAATATTGTGGAAGTGAAGTGGAATGAGAGGAGTGGGCAGAGACAAAGAAGTCCAAGTAACTAGTAGCATACATGTGATATAGTAGCAAGTGCAGCAGGAGTGCTGAGTCGAGAATAGTGAGGGCAGTGTTGAAGAGTAGTTAGTAGAGAACCCTTAACAGAGAAGGAAAAGTATCGAGAAGATGTTGGTGTGAGCAACAAGTGAAGATCTGTTGCATGAGAGCATAGAAGATAGAGTGTAGAAGTTGAATCTACAACCAACCATTTTTGGTATTTTACTTGTGTTAAAGGTCCCACCCTAACCCCCTTATTTATGTAATAGGATCGAGTCATAGTTATAGTTAGTAAAGAGTCAATAAAGCCCATATTAATAATTGTAAGTGGTTAACCCACATTTAATGGCGGGACCATAGTTACTTACAAATGGGCCATGGTATTAGATAGAAGGTATTAATAAGAACCATGGTATTGCCCCATGTTATTGCACGTATGAATCCTATATAAAGGATAGAGATTCCCTGCGAGGGGCATCGTGTCTTATTTTGAAATCGAGCTCTGCTCGATTGGAGGTTGCCCCCTTGAAGAGGCAAGTGAACATTGCTTTCTGAATAATAAAATACTTGTTGTTATTTCTTACTGTTCTATGTTCTGAGTATATTTCTTCACATATTTGGTATTCTGGTATCTTCTTGCAGGTTAAGAGCATAACAAGTGGTATCAGAGCGCTTTCCAGGGCCCATGGGATCTCCATTTTTTAGCAATTTTTTTTTTGGCTAGAGACATGTTCCAGCGTCTTTAAACCACGGGATCTGTCATTGAGCACATAAACCTGCAGATTTGGGGAGGCATGCACGTAGGAAATACAAGAGGTGGTCACGCTTGTTGGACTCCCTTGTAACCCTTGTGGGTACCCCTTCGAGTAGTAGTGCATTAGACAGAACTGTTCACGGACTATCTTCCAAGTACCTTCTGGGTATATCGGAAGCCCCCTAGCTCCCTTGAAACCTCGCGATAGATAAACCGTTAGCCATCTTGCTGCTACAGTACACCGAGAACAGCACTCGGAGAGATTACTCGCTGGTACGATAGGGAAGTCGGGTTGTACGGCTAAGGGTATGGTTGATCCTCCTTGGTTAGTGCCCTAAAAAATTGGGCTGAGTACTACTGCCAGACCCTTATTTATATTGCGATTTTTAGCACCTGACACTCCCGGAGACCATAGTTCCCTTCTCTATCTCAGGATCACGCATAATCTTGGCTAGATCATATCTCGCAAGTGGGGTTTTGCATCAGCAGTAGCAATTAGTTCTGCTATTTAGATTTATTAGAACAGCCATTCAGATCTATTAGATCCATCAGATCCGTAGCAGCAATTAGTTCCACCGTTCAGATCTATCAGATCAATTGTTCAGATTTCTCAGATCCCTCAGATCTGCCATCCAGATCTGAGTAGCTGTGTGGGTTCCTATACTTGGGCACGATTTTTGTAGGACTTTTGGCAGCATTGACATTTCCAGGATTCAATGACTACAATATTCCTAAGCAAGGAGTAAAACTCTGCTAGGGGTAAAAAAAAAAAAGTCTGAGACCCCCTGGGGCGCTTATTGGTGACTTAGCCCATAAGAATCAGGACGACAAGCTAAGCAAGGTGGTACCATTCAATTGTTAGTGCCAAAAAATTCAGGCGGTCCCAAATTTCAAGTAAATCGGCTCAGTGCATGGTACAAACTAGAAATCAAGCTATGGCAAATGAGAGGATGGACAGCCTTGAAGCATCCTTGAAAGAAATCCAAGCACAGCTGAAGGGAATAACTACAACACTCTCTATGGGAAAGGTGGAAGCTCGCGAGGAGGCATATATTAGCATTGAACATGGTGAGGGTGAGTCTAGCCAGTCTCTTCACCTCTTTGGTCCCCACCAACAATCCTGTCCATGACCACCCAATTTATACATCAACGTTGGAAATGCTGGCAATGGTGGCATTGGCAATGGTGGCAATGGCATCAACGTTGCTATGGAAGGCCCTTAACTTGGGATACATTCAAAAAAGCTCTTATGGATCACTTTGTCCATGACTCTACCTTTTTGGGTCATCTCACTAAGCTCCGACAAACAAGAAAAGTGGATGAATATATTACAGCCTTTGAAGCCTTAGCTTTCCACACTGGAGATCTACAAGATGAGTTCTACATGAAATGTTTTATCAGTGGTATTAAAGAAGCCATAAAAGCCCACGTCCAACTGCACCACCCTCCCTCATGGCTATAGGCTTGCAGGATAGCTCATGAAGTAGAACGTGCATTAGCAGCTAAGTTCACTCACCCAAATTTCACCACCAAGGGTCGCCCCCCACAAGCTCATAGCACTACCCAAACACTCAAGGTTCAAAAGGTGTTACCTGCAGAAATGGCGGAAAGAAGAAAGCACGGATTATGTTGCTACTGTGATGAAAAATACTCCTCAGGGCATAAATGCAAGGAACCCAAATTCTTTCAAATTAATGCTACTGATCATAGTTCATCGAAGGAAGCGCCACCACTTGAGGAACCAGAGGAGGAAGAAGAGGACAACTAGAAGGATAATATATCTAAAGAACCAGTTATTTCACTGCATGCCTTTGCAAGGATTTCTTTGCCTCAAACTCTCAAAATCAGAGGTTTTATTAAGCATCGCCCAGTAGTAGCCTTCATTGATAGTGGAAGTACACATAATTTTATCCATCAAAGAGTTACAGAAGAAGTGCATTGTTTTGTACGAGCAGTTTCTAACTTCCAAGTACAAATTGCTGATGGGGGAACAATGAAATGTGAAGGCCACTGTGAAAATATCAAACTTCAAATGGGGGATTATCAGTTAAATACCCACATGTTTGCCTTACACATGGGCAGGTGCGACATTGTACTAGGTGCTGAATGGCTTTACACCCTTGGCCCAATCACAATGGATTTCCAAGAATTATATATGAGCTTTAAGCAGAACAACCACACACATACCCTCTGCAGACTCCAGGCGGGAGCTCCCTCTATCATCAGCTCACATCGGATGGAAAAATTGTTAAAAAAGGGCCATGATGGAGTTATAGCTCAGTTTAATGCCATCCATGCCTTCAAACCCAATTCTCTTCAGATTCATCCTGAGATGCAACAGATCTTAAATAACCATCTGCCAGTCTTTGACAAGCCTCATGAGCTTCCACCCTCGAGAGGGGAACATGATCATAGCATCACTTTGGTCCCAGGGGACCAACCACTAAATGTGCGCCCATATAGATATCCATTCTCCCAAAAGAATGAAATAGAAAAAATAATCAAGGAACTTTTGGAAGTAGGCGTCATTCATCCCAGCATTAGTCCTCATTCATCACCGGTGGTCATGGTGCTCAAGAAAGATGGGGAATGGCGTATGTGTCTAGACTTCAGGGCCCTTAATAAGTTGACAGTCAAAGATAAATTTCCCATCGCGGTTGTTGATGATTTTCTGGATGAACTAAATGGGGCTCAATTCTTCACTAAACTTGATCTTCACTTAGGCTACCACCAAATTTGCATCAAAGAGGTCGAAATTCCAAAGACTGCTTTCTGAACTCATTAAGGCCATTATGAGTTCCTGGTCATGCCATTCAGACTTTGTAATCCCCCATCCACTTTTTAGAGCCTTATGAACCACCTGCTCAAACCGTATCTTAGAAAATGTTTCTGCAAATATGGTCGCATTGCAAGGCCATTCACTCAACTCCTCAAGAAAAATTCATTCCTCTAGAATGATGAAGCAAAATAGGCCTTTACAGCTCTCAGAAATGCCATGTGTTCCACTCCAGTCTTAGCACTACCCAACTTCACCAAATCTTTTGTCATTGAATGTGATGCTTCGGGTACGGGTATTGGGGCTGTCTTAATGCAGGAAGGTCGACCCTTGGCCTTCACAAGCCAACAACTAAGTGGGAAGAATCTGGGACAATCTACCTATGAGAAGGAGATGATGGCCATCTTACATGCAGTAGATACCTCGTGACCATTCTTATTGGGGAAACACTTCCAAATTTGCACAGACCATCAAAGCCTTAAATATTTTTTGGAGCAACGCTTATCCTCACCACAACAAAATAAATGGCTCACCAAAATGTTGGCATATGATTATGAGATAATTTACAAGAAAGGGCGCGAAAATATTGTAGCAGATGCATTATCTCTCCAATTTGAGGAGGAAAGTACCCTGCTCGCAATTTCACTTCCCATTCCAGAATGTATTGAAGAGGCTTGCAAGGAATGGTTTTCAAATCCTTGGCTCTCCCAACTCATTACTCAATTGTAGGCGGATCCAAATTCCACAGAGGGCTACTCGTGGCAGGATGAGATTCTTCGCTACAACGACAGAGTCATAATATCACCAACATGCACCCTCAAAAGCCGCATGTTGGTGGGGTTGCACTCATCTCCCACTGTAGGACATTCATGCTTTCAAAAGACATATGCTTGCACTCGAAGATCATTTTTTTGGATAGGAATGAAAAAAGAGATTCTTACTTTTGTAGCTGAATGCGACATCTGTCAGTGCCACAAAGGAGAAACAGTCAAAGTACCAGGCACATTACAACCATTTCCCATCCCGGCATCATTATGGATGGAGGTTTCTAAGGATTTCATTACAAGTCTTCCAAAGTCAGGAAATAAGTCAGTCATGATGGTGGTTATGGACAGACTTTCTAAGTATGCTCATTTTTGCACCCTACCCCACCCTTTTACACTGACTTTGGTCGCTCAATCTTTCCTGGATCAGATCTTCAAATTGCGTGGCATGCCCACTTCCATTGTGTCTGGTCGTGACTCGGTCTTCACGAGTAACTTTTGGCAGGAACTCTTCCGGCTACAAGGCAGCCAACTACAGCTCAATACTTCCTATCATCCACAAACTGATGGTCAAACTGAAGCAGTCAACAAATGTTTGGAAACCTAGCTTAGGTGTTTCACTTCAGAAAAGAAACATCTCTGGGTACAATGGTTACCTCTAGCTGAATGGTGGTATAACACCAACTATCATGCCACCACCAAAATGACTCCATATGAAGCAATTTATGGTCAACTCCCTCCTTCCCCTACTTCTTATATCAAGGGGTTCTCAAAGGTACAAGCAGTGGATCAACTCCTACAGAACCGCACAACCATGCTGGCCCATCTTAGAGAGAATATTCATCAAGCTCAAAACCGCATGAAGCAACAGGTAGATCAACATCGCTCAGAACGCCAATTTCAACAAGGGGATCAGGTATTTTTGAAGCTACAACCATATAAGCAAACATCACTCAAAGACAAGGGTTGTCAGAAACTCTCTCCCAAATTCTAGGGACTGTATCAAGTACTTCAGTGCATTGGAGAAGTGGCCTACAAGCTAGCTTTGCCACCCATTGCAAAAATCCATCCAATTTTCCATGTCTCATGCCTCAAGAAAGTGATTGGGAGCAATTGCAAAATTCAAACCAGTCTACCTAAACTGGATGAAGAAGGGTTAATCTGGCTCCAACCTGAACAACTCCTGGCCACACGAGAACAACACCTGCGTGGCCACATAATCAAGGAAGTCCTCGTCAAGTGGAAAGACACCTCTCCGGAAGATGCAACCTGGGAACCAGCCACTATTCTTCAGTAGTTTCCACAGCTTCAGCCTTGATAACAAGGCTATTCTTATGGGGGAGGGCATGTTAGGGTCCCACACTAACCCCCTTATTTATGTAATAGGATTGAGTCATAGTTATAGTTAGTAAAGAGTCAATAAAGCCCGTATTAATAATTGTAAGTGGTTAACCTGCATTTAATGGTGGGACCACAGTTAGTTGCAAATGGGCCATGGTATTAGATAGATGGTATTCATAAGAACCATGGTATTGCCCCATGGTATTGCATGTATGAATCCTATATAAAGGATAGAGACTCCCTGCGAGGGGAATCGTGTCTTATTTTGTAATCGAGCTCTACTCTATTGGAGGTTGCCCCCTCGAAGAGGCAAGTGAACATTTCTTTCTGAATAATAAAATACTTGTTGTTATTTTTCACTATTCTATGTTCTGGGTATATTTCTTCGCATATTTGGTATTCTGGTATCGTCTTGCAGGTTAAGAGCATAACAAGTGGTATCAAAGCTATATCAACCAGTAACATTTTATTCCTCTGTTTTCAGTTTGAAAATTGTATGAAATAGTAGAATAGTGGCAAGATTAGGTTGGTTCCTGCACATTGAAGAGGTTTGTGCATCTTGGCTAGTTGGTGTTTTCTTACAAAAGGGGGTTGGTGCCTCCTGTGAGTGGGTGTTCACAAAAAAATAGATGTAATTAAGTGGGTGCTTAATTTAAATCATAAATAAACAACAAATTCAGTCGTTTTTTCCCGATGGTTTTCCACGTGAAAAACATTGTGTCAAATGTGTGTGTGTGTTTCTCATGTCATTGGTATATGAACATGTATGTCTGAAATTGTTGATTTAATGCTTTTGTGAATGAATGCTCTCATAAGTAAAAGAATATAATAAGGGACTGTAAGCATAAGAGAAAAATAAAAAGAGTTTCTTAATTACTAATTCACCCCCCTCGCCCTTAGCAATTCCTTATTTCAACAATTGGTATGAGAGGGAAGTTCCTTCAACAGTCTAATCATTGGAAGTTATATCTATAAGGAATTATGTCTAGGCAAGCGAGCCAAGAGGCTTACTCAAGTATAATACCAGTATTTGATGGTACAACCTATGCTTCTTGGAAAGGAAGAATGGAATTGTATCTTATGTCCCTGGGAGTAGATGTTTCGACTTCAGTACTAGTAGACTACATTGTTCCTGATATTTCTCCCACTAATGCAGATGGTAAAAAATTATATGGGAATAATGTTAAAGACAAGAATGCCATTCTCTTTGGCCGTAGTCAATCATAACTTGTAAAATTTATGCATTGTAAGTTTTCTAAGTGTGGATAAAGCTTAATTAGAGTCCTGAAGGAGATGACAAAGTCAAGTAGATGAAAATTCAGAATTTCATAATCAGGTTTGAGAGCTTGAGAATGAGTGAAAATTAATGCATATCAGAATACTTCCTTAGATTCGATGAAGTGACTAATATGATTAGGGGACTTGGTGAAGAGGTCAATGAAGAGATAATTGTTTAGAAAATATTAATATCCCTACCCATGAGATTTAATGTCAAAGTCTCGGCTATTGGAAAAATCGCTAATTTAAAGGATCTCAAGATGGACCAGTTGCATGGTACTCTCACATGTTATGAGATGAGAGTAGGAATAAAAAATTCTAAAGCTAAGATAGCATCATTCAAGGTATCCAAAAAGGCCAAGGATCATAAAAATCATCAACAGTGCTCCAGTTGTGAATATGATTAGGAGATGGTTGAACTAGCCAGAAAAATGAAGCGTGGCTTAGAAAAATATAAAGGGAAGTTTCCCTTTAAGTTTTTTGACCGTGGAAGAGTTAGAAATTTCTCGTCGAAATTCCATTATAGAGAAAAGGTTGAAAAAAAAGACGTTCTTCAAGATCTAATACAATAATGGGAAGAAAACTGTTAGAATCTTGAAGCAAACATTGTCTCTATGAGAAGAGATCTTGAGAGAAAAAATACGGAGAAGGGTTTAAATGAAAATTTTGTTGAAGGGACAAGGAGACTAGATCACATCCTGAGTATTCAATGGCCTTTAGGAATCAAAACGAATCTCAGATACTACAAGGCACAAGAATATTCTATGGGGAAGAAAAAATTGAAGTCGCGGGATCGAAGAACCATAGAGCCATGGGAAGAATCACCATGAAAGAATTAATGAAGACAAAAGAGAAGCAAAGAAAAGAAGAGATTGTCAATGGAGAATTAATCAAGCAGCTATACGACCAAGTTATTTTCCTACACACTCTCATAATGCTTCCAACAATAGGCATGCCTATTTGTTTTATGGTCACTGTTATAAGTGTCATACCTTTGGATGTAAATCTATTCACTGTAGAAGCATCAAAGTTGAAAGAGATGAAAATCAGAGATATAATACGCATTAGATTTCTAAATCTCAAAGCTCTTCTCTCAAAAATCAAAATGTCTTCACTCCCTTGTTAAGTAAAGTAGAATGCTTCAAATGTAATAATTTTGGACACAAATCCAGTGATTGCAGATGCAGGTTTGAATACCTTTCTAAGACTGAAAATATTAGAAATTCAGATATCCAAAAGGATAAGTGGAGATGGAAATAAAAGACTAAAAAGAGCATGAAATGTTGACTTGCCTTATCAGCTCATAATCAAGAAAACATATTGTATGTGGATGGTGGTTATTCCAAACATATGACTCGGGAAATAAGAAAAGCAAATTTGGTAAAATAAAATGACAAAGGAAACATTGTCACGTTTGGAAACAATGCTCCAACAAGAATCAAGGGTAAAGGTGCAGCCAGTCTTAATAATAATAAAAAAATCACATAATGTGTTGTATCTAGAAGGTATCAAGCACAATCTGCTTACTGTTATCCAAATGTGTGATAACAACTATGATGTGACCTTTTGATCTAAATAATGTGAGATCTACAACATGAAGAATGGAAAACTGTTGGGAAAATCAATCAGAACCCACAATAGTGTATATGTGTTTTATGATTCCAAGGTCAACTATTATTTTAGAAAAACAAGTGAAGCACGGTTGCAGCACAAGAGCCTTGGGAATATGAATTTTGACAGTTTGAAGAAAGTGAGCAAGATGGGAGTCATGAGAGGATTACCAAGATTGTCAAGCCCTGATGATTCAATATGAAAATCATGTTAGTTTGGGAAAATGACATTGACTCATTTAAATTGAAAAGAGTTATACTCATCCAGTCCTCTGGATCTCATTAACATAAACATTTGTTGCCCAACTAGAGCAAAAACCTCAAAAGGAGAGAGGTATTTCAAGCTACTCATTCATGATTTCACAAGGGCCACTTGGATTGTCCTCTTAAAATAAATCAGAAGCATTCAAGTATTTCAAGAAGTTTAAAGCTAAAGTAGAAAATGGAAAGACTTAAAGATAAAATTATTAAGATCAGACAAAGGAGGAGAGTACACCTCAAGAGAATTTGAGGAATTTTGTGAAAAGCACAGCATCAGGAGGCAGTACTCAGTGGATAGAAATCCACAACAAAATGTAGTAGAGAGGAAGAAAATAATAATACAATAAATGTCCAAATAAATGTTGGATGAACGAGGAGTGTCTCACAACTTCTAGGGAGAAGCAGCTCAGGTTGTAGTATATCTGTCAAATAGAGCTCAAGTTAGGCCTAACAGTGATAAAAACCCCTATGAGTTGTGGAAGGGAAGGCTTACATCAATTAAACACATGAAGGTGTTTCGAAGAAAGTGCTTTATCTAAAGGAATGATCAGAATCCTACAAAGTTTGATTCATGCACTGACGAAGGGAAATTGATCGTGTACTCTGCTCAAAGAAAAGGATATAAATGTTACAACAATCAGAAAAAGAAGATTGAGGATTTCATTGTCGTGATTGTAGATGAAGTAGGTTCACAACCTGAGTTGTCTAAAAGAAATGTGAACTGAGATGATGAAGAAAGTTCAGATTTGAGGTCCATGGATATGGAGGAAATAGATTCAGATAATGAAGGTGAGGAAGTAGGCACGACTTCAAGGCCAAATACACCCTCCGGGTATATACAAAAGGGACATCTTGACAGTCAGATTCTTGGATGTCAAATACATGGTGTCCAAACCAAGAGGAAACTTATTGGAGGTATAACTTATGTGAATCTGGCTCTGTTAACATAGATAGAACCCAAGAACATATGTTAATCAAGTAAATAAAAATTCTGGGAGAAAGCTATGAATGAAGAACTTGATTAGATTGAAAAGAATGACACTTGGGAGATTGTTCCAAGGCTTAAATAGAAAAATGTTATTGGAAACAAATGGGTTTTCAAAAACAAACTGAATGAATAGGTTCAAGTAATTAGGAACAAAGCTCGATTGGTCTGCAAAGGATATGCCCAAATAGAAGGGGTAGATTTCGAAGAAACCTTTGCACCAATAGCACGACTGGAAGGTATCAGGATATTTCTGGCTCTTCCACCCATAAGAATATCAAGGCATATCATATGGATGTGAAGTCTGCATTTCTCAAAGGTGATATGGAATAAGAATTTACATTGAGAAGCTAGAAGGATTTATACTCACCTCCGATGAAGGGTTCCTGTGAGAATTGAAGAAGGCCATGCATGGACTAAAAAAAGCTCCCAGATCTTGGAATGAAAGGCTAGATAAGTATATTTAACAACAAGGGTTTAAGAAAGGCACAGTTGATAGTAACCTTTATGTAAAGTTTGAAGGCGACCATCTACTGATAATAGTTTTGCATGTGGATGATATGATATTTGGTAGCAATATGGAACAATTTGGGCATCAATTTGAAAAATGTATGAAAAAAAATTTGAAATTTCCATGATCGGACAATTGTCCTTCTTCGTAGGTCTACAAATTGCTTAGTCTCCACAAGGAGTGCTTATATCCCAATCCAAATATCTCAAGGAAATTTCGAAGAAATTTGGGCTGGAAGATTTTAAACGAGTCAAGACACCTATGACTACAAGATGCAAGCTGTGAAAAGAAGATGGAACACCGTTGGTAAATCATACTGAATACAAATAAATGATAGGAGGCTTATTGTATTTGACAAATTCAAGGTTAGACATCATGCAAGCGGTGGGGTTTGTGGCCAGATTTTAGGCTTTCCTGCGTGAGAGTCATGTTATTGTTATCAAGAGGATTTTAAAATATATTCAAGGAACAACAGAGTATCAAATGTGGTATGTTAAGAGTGAAGAATTCAAGTTGAAGGCCTACAGAAATGAATATTGGGCTGGAAGCCTTGATGACAGGAAGAGTACTTCTAGTGCAACTTTCTTCCTAGGAAAATTCTTGGTGTCATCGGTCAGCAAGAAAAAAGCCTCCATTTCTTTGTTGACTTCTGAAGTAGAGTATATTTTTTATGCTAACTATTCTACATATATTCTATGGATGAAGAAAACTTTGAAATATATTCAAGTAGAGCTGACTGATCCAATTCCAATAATGTGTGACAACACAAGTTCCATCAACATCTCCAAAACTCCATTCATGCATTCAAAGACTAATCATATTCCTATCAAGTTCCATTTCTTGAGGGAACATGTTGTAGCCAATATTGTCAGACTTGAGTATGTGGCCACTAAAGAGAAATTGGTAGATATATTTACTAATTCACTGATAAGACAACCATTTGAATATCTCAGGAAACAGATAGTAGTTGTTACTCCTCCCTCCAAATGGCTTCAATTTGGTAGGTGGTGGAAGCTACTCAACATGTGGAACTCAAGGGAGAGTAGGTTGCAGTGGTTCAGTGGGAGTATTCTTTGCAATGGTTTAAGAATTTTTCTTTTCCAATGATGTAAAGGGTGAGAAGATTGGCATCAGAGTAGACCATGCTTAGTGGGAGGGAGATCTTATGGTGTTTCCATTAATGACAAAGGGGGAGAATTTTGACAATTGGTGGTGTATGTGTGGCTATGTTAGTGTTTGAATTGATGTCAACAAGGGTCAACATGATGATTGGGTGTTCGGGAGGAATCCCATGGTTGTTGAACTGCTTTGTAGCAAAATCATCATAGTAGCAGGCTTACTGGAAAAGCCATAAAATGATGACTGTAGTGATGGACCAGATGGAAGTCCATGGTAGTTGCAGGATTCATGTACATAATCATCACAGTATCAGGCTTACTGAAGAAGACATAAATTGATGATTATGGTGGTTGGGAGTCCAGTTTTTCTAAGAACAAGAATAAGAGTCAAGGATAAAACTATAGCAGAGATTTTGCAACCATCTCAAAGGTGGAAAATGGAATCAAATCCTACATCAGACCCTATCCAAATAAAAGTTCTCTGGAAGATATTTCCAACGATATGCAGAAGTCCAAAAACAGACTCCTAGATCAAAATATATGGTCTGCCGAAGTCCAAGGATTTGAACCCTTAATAAGGATGAGATATCAGAACCCTAAATATTAGCACATTGAAAGATCAGGACATCAGAATATCAGGTATTAGAACCCTAGAGATTAGCACATTAGAACATGAGGAAATCAACATATCGGATATTAGAATATTGGAACTTGTTTAGAGAGGAACCTTCAGAAGTTACAATATCTTATAGTTTCGATAGTACTAAAAAGCATCAAGGAATGTTAAAGAAAATTAACTAAGGATCCTATTGCAAAACCAATATTTGATGGGCCCACTTCTCTCTCCTATGGTAGGACACATGGTGGCCTAAGATTGGATCCGAGAAGCTCTAGTGGCATCTATCTTCAACATGACGTGGCAGTACAACAAGACACATGGCAAGAATTTGCAACATTATTTGGTGGATTAATGGGCCAAATCTAGGTGACACATGTCACCACTACAGAGTTTGTACATGGCGTAATGACGTCACATCAGAGATTGGAATATTGGAAGATGAAGACCTCATAACTTTAGTGCATATGGTTTTTGGAAAATTTATGATGGAAGGGGCTTCCGATATTGGGTTGGAACTTGGTCACGAGAATTGAAACAACCAAGGGCATAAAGGAATTAACAAAGGAAGATTGGCCCTCGATAGAAATAAAATTCCTTAACACTTAAACTCTAAGTCATTGGTTACAATGCCTAGCCCCATGGATAAAATGAAGGAAAGTGCCAAGTGAGAGGAGCTCAGAACCTCAAAACCTCGTAACTCATTTGAATAAAAGTTATAAGATATGGTAGCTCTGATATTTTAGCACCTGAAGTCTATACTGACGATCCTAACTCTTCGTCCCATGGAGGAGAAATGAGAAGGAGTTAAGTGCCAAGGGGCTAAAGGCCAATTGGAAGCTCCCAATTTCGTAAGATTTGTTAATAAAAGTTACGATATGGCATTGTGTCGATGAAGCAATACAATGATTTAAAGGTTGTATGGGTTGGGAACTGCTGAGCCCCAAAAATGGGTAGCTTATTGGGCTCATTTTTCCTATTTTTCTTCATCAATCCACCATTTTTCATAGTTTATGCATGTTTTTTGAGTATATTTATGTTAGTTGAACGAATGAGAATAGTCACTTGACCAAGAAGGCTAACACATGGTTATTGCAGATTTTTGGACAGATTTTGGACCAAGGCCAAGCATTTATGAGCCAAATGACAACCAAGCATGAAGGAACAAGGGTGAGGATTCATAGGAAGGGTGTCTCCTACACTAAATGGGCCCTTCGTAGAATTCTCCACCCTCAGCTCAGAGTTCAGCAGGCCACTGAAAAGGATTCCCAAGGGTAGTCGAGCAGTTTTGTGTAAAGTGACTAATCACTGGCAGTTCAAGTAGCCGAGCCCCTCGAGTTAAGGAGGGTTGTTGGAGACCCTCATAGTGCATAAATAGGAAGGCTTCCAGCCTTCATGGCTTACTTTTTTGAACAGTTGTATTCTGCACTATAGTGTTGCTAGTTTCTCAGCTCATTTTGTAGCTTCTGTTGTACAGTTTCTTTTGTGACATGGTTATTTCTGAGTAATGGAAGGCGGTTTCAATTGGCACTAGTTCTAAGCTTCTTCTTAGGAGCATGCAGCTCTTGGGGTTGGGCCCAACCCAAGTGCCAAGGCTTCCTTGTGTACTGTTATGTGTTGTTGATGTCTTTATCAAATAATTTTTGTTAAGTAGATTAAAGTCTTGCTTGGTTACCTAGGTCATTTTTGATGATTAAAAAAGGCTTTTCATGTTCAGATTGATTTGATAGGTTAATAACAGAGAAGATCTTTAGAAAAAGGCCATCAAGCACCCCTGATCTCACCTCTCCCTCTGTGGGACCATGAGCTGAGACCAAGGTGTCCTTGCCGCCACCAAAAACACTGGCTTTGCTTCATCATGCAATTATTAGTGTTATATTCTCATTTGCAGAAGTTGATACCAGTTGTGGTTACATTTTCACGTTCATGACTACTTAGTTTTCATAGCTATTTCACATGATTTCGTTGCAAATAAACTTATGTTCATTTTCTTTGCTAATATTTAGGTCAGATTAGGTTAAAGTAGCTAGGTCTTTGGTTTTCCGAGTCTTTGTTTGAATAGTTTGGAAGATAACTTGTGAAGCACCTGTGATACCTCTTTTCCTACCCCTACTCCATCAATACCGCCTGCTCCATCCTCTAACTCTAATTCTTGCCTCACATTTGCTACGCTCCCTCACTTTGACCTAATTTCCATATTTTTGTGCAACATTGCTCTACCCCTCCTTGAACAAATCCAACCATCCTTATCACTCACCCACTTCGTTCGCCAGGTCCTGGATCCCTCTACATCATCATCCAACCTCCATACCCACTTCTTCACCTTTCTTCCACCATAAACCCTCCAAAATCCCCTTTCGGAACATCCTATAGAAACATCTTGTAGAAGCCACAAAACATCCTGTAGAACCCTTGCAGACTTCCTGTAGAAGCTCACGAAAGAGGTTTCTTGAGATCCGAGCACTGTGAAACTCTCTGGAAGGGTGCTAGGGACCCCTTAGGCCCCCTTCTAACCTTCCCAACCTCCTGCAAGTGCCTACTCCATTTCCTTTCGCCAATAAACCTCTCCACAGTAAAAAACAGTTAAAGCACATGCAAAATAACTCTGAGAAATTACTCAAAAAATGCAAAAAGATGTCTTCTTCATATTTCTCTTCAGAAGTAGCTCAGTCACATGCATTTTACCCTTCTAGAAGTCAATGGCATCCATTTCTATAGCTTTCATCCTTTTACTTGCACCAGTAGGGTTAGTCGGTAAAACTAGGGTTTGTTAGGGTTTGCGTTCCGTTCTAGCTTTCAACTTCTTTCTGCAAGTAGATTAGCCTCCGGTTGAGTTAGTTTTCATTCATCACAGTTAAAAGCTTCTTCTAAGAGCTCATAGAAGTTGGCTTAAGCTCCTAGCGGACTTGTGCCAGCTGATCAAGTGACAGGCTACGGCAAGAGCTAGTACTTGTGCATATAGCATCGTCGCTTCCAAGTTTGTTACGAACTACCGGGTTGATAAAAGTAAAGAATGGAGCCCTAGGATTTGCAGCATTATTTCTGCAATACTGGAGCCCACCATTCTTTTTGGCGCCGTTGCCGAGGAAGCGTTAGAGTATTTGTGATTGCTGCTTTTCTTCTATTTTCTACTACAACCTTCTGCTAAGTAGTTTATTTCATTTCCATTTCGCAATTTCATTTCTGCAAAAGTAGATTAGACCTTTCCTGCTTTCATAGATTAGCATTTCAATTCCACAATTTCAATTATGCAAGCTTGGAGTAGCATTTCAATTCCGCAATTTCAATTCTGCAAGCGTAGCCTAGCATTTCATTCCTGCAATTTCATTTTAGCAAAATAGATTAGTCCCTTCCTGCTTTCATTTCAATTCCGCATTTTCATTTCAGCAAGATAGATTTTAGTTAGTTGTAGTTCAATCTATTTTAGTTTTGTAGGTACAAGCAGAAAAAAATACCAAAACTCCACCAAAAATATTCCATTTTCATGCCTGGTAGGAACAGAGACAATACAGGGAAATTCTTACCCAGCACCCCCACCACATCACTGAGTCACCCTTCTCTCTTCTTTGGTGGCAGTGATCTAGAAGAACCTATAGGTGAACCTCCTGAGATATACAAAGATCCTATAACAGAAGAAGAGCAAGAAAACATTCCTTTTGAGACCATGGCTGAAAACAGAAACGATAGAGAAGATGAGGAGAGAATAGAAGGTGCCTTTCCCATCCAAGAGACCAACGGGGACATGAAGATGAAAAACATAAGTCCCTCAGCCTTACCTCATTTCCATGGATTGACCACTGAAGACCCTGATACCTTCCTGTTTGAGTTTTCTATCCTTTGTCGAACTTATGACTATGCAGAAGACGAGCAAAAGTTGAAACTCTTTCCCTCTACCCTCAAGGATGCAGCACTACGTTGTTTCATGGGTTTACCTGGAAACAGTATCACAACTTGGGCTCAGATGCAACAAGCCTTCAACAACAAATACTGGGACTACTTTAGGTCGAAGGAAAAAAAGGGAGAGGTCTTTCGGATGACCATGGGAAGTGATGAGTCTTTAGAAGACTACGAGGAAAGGTTCCAACTTAGCTATAAATGGGCTAGGTGCATGCTTGACCCTGAATCTCTGAAGCTAGTTCTACTCTGAGGAGTCCCCGAAGACCTTCTAGATACCCTCCATCTGCTAGCTGGAGGAGACATCTACCAACTACCTTATGAGGACATAAACATTGTGTTTAGAAACCACTCTAGGGCAGTCCGGAAACAAGGTAGGGGGAATCCACTCTCAGCTAGTGCCACCTTCTCCAAGCATGAGTTTGCTAATCAGATGGAAGATCTCAAAAGTGAGATGAGACAGACCATCGCCATGCAACTGGATACTTTCCAAATCCAACAGAAGAAAAAGGAAGCTAAGAGGGCTTTGGCCATTTTTTGTCCCAGATGTACCAGGAAGCATCCTAAGAACGAGTGTCCATTGCACTCAGTGGAGGTATGTTTTGTTTGTGAGGAATACCACCCCATGAACCAGTGCCCAACCTTACTTGGACTTAAAGCCATGTACCAAGGGCCTGAAGGGGCCACTGAGCCACTCTACTTCCTTAACCAAAGGACTCTGCATGGGTCCAGACCTTACCAGCAGGGGATGCAAGGAACATTCCAAACTTATTACAACCCCAATCAATCCGCTCACATGCCTTCTTGGGGGCCCACTACTCATCCTTCTTGGTCCACACCTCCTCCTTGGTCTTATCCATCTCAATACCATACTCAACTTGCTGCTCATTCATTTCACTCTCATGGCCAGCCACAACCTCAGTGGAATGCACCTCAACCGGGGTGGAGGCCCCAATATAACTCTCCTCCCGCTATTTTTCCTCCACCTCCTACTCAACCACAACCATTACCTCCTACTCCTCCAAGACAACCCCAGATGTCTGCTCAACTGAACCCGAACCCCAACAATAGACAGGCCCAGTAGGTATACACTGGAGAGACAACATGCCCTACCTATGCTGTGGAGATTCAAGAGATCAACCTACGATTTGGAAAGGTCCTTCCAGATCACCAACCTCCTCCCCTGGGGGAAGAGGAAGAGAAACAAGAAAGTGAACCCAAAGCCATTCCACCCTTTCCTGAGCGACTAACAGTAGCCACGCAACCAAACCTAGAGGAGACTGAACTTCTGGGAGAACTTAAACAGTTGTGTGTGAAAATCCCACTTCTCCAGGCCATAAAAGATGTACCAATCTACAACAAATTGATCAAGGAGAAGTGTTTCAGGCACCTAGGCAGGGGCAAGAGAGATGCCCTGACTATCAATTTCATAGGACAACTGTCCAATCTGATGTTGGGACAAGTAATCTGTCCAAAATATTTGGACCCTGGGAGTCCTGTAGTTGATGTCCACATCAATGGCACCATAATCCCCCACACCTTGATTGATCTAGGGGCTGCCATTAATGTGATGACGAGGGACACCATGCTTAAACTTAACCTTCAGAGTTCCTTAAGAAGGACCTCGACAGTACTGCAGTTGGCAGACTGCTCCACCGTGACTCCCGAAGGGATTGTGGAGGATGTCCTAGTCTCTGTTGATTCTTGGGAGTACCCTGCGGACTTCTTGGTCCTTCAACCAAAGGCAAAACTCACTGGATACCCCCTCATTTTTGGAAGGCCTTGGTTAGCTACTGCGGATGCTTACATCAGTTGTCGAGCTGGAAGCATGACCATCAAGAATGGGCCTATGTCCAAACAGCTAGTCCTATACCCTCCTGCCCAACCTCTGTTAGAACATGACTTACCACTCTGGTTGGAGGAGGGAGATGAGGGTGAAGTCTACTCTGCACCATTGTGCACAATAGAAGCCACCAGGGGAGGTCCTCTGACCGAGGATGACTTGATCGAGAATTTGATTCAAAATCCACCTCCTAGTGCACTATCGTTAGAGGAGTTAGTGGAAGGTACCCAAGCCAGCGCTTTAGTTGACCTTTGTGTGGCCGATCCGACCTCACCTAGAGTTAAAAATGTGGAATTTGGCCCTGAAAGAACCTTAAAGATTAGCTCATCCCTATCTTCCTCTCAGGAGAAGGAGCTATGTTGCCTATTGAACTGCCATTTGGAGGCTTTTTCCTAAAGCTATAAGGAAATGAAAGGATTCCATCCTTTGGTCTGTACCCATCACATTTACATTAAAGAGGATTGTAAACCAGTCAGGCAGCCTTAGAGGAGAATGAATCCAGCCCTTAAGGACATCGTTTAAAGAAGAATTGCAAAAGTTGTTGGATGGAGGATTCATCTACCCCATCTCAGACAGGGAATGGGTTTCTCCTCTGGTGCTTTTATCGAAGAAAAATGGGAAGTGGAGAATCTGTGTAGATTATCGAGAACTTAACAAAGCCACCAAGAAGGACCATTTCCCTTTGTCATTCATAGATCAAGTGCTACATGGGCTGGCAGGGAAGAAGTTCTTTTATTTCCTAGATGGGTTCAACGGGTATAATCAAATCCAAGTTAGCCTGGAAGTCCAAGATAAGACCACCTTCACTTGTCCTCGGGGAACCTTTGCCTATCGGGTCCTTCCCTTTGGGCTATGCAACGCTCCTGCAACTTTCCAGAGAGCAGTATTGAGCATATTTGCTGAGCTGGTTCGCGATTCGGTGGAAATCTATATGGATGACTTTACTCCTTATGGGTCTAACTTCCAAGAAGCATTGTCTAACCTGGGAAAAGTTTTAACCAAGTGTATTGAGATGAACCTGTCCCTCAGTCCTGAAAAATGTGAATTCCTGATGACTGAAGGGACCGTGTTAGGTCATACCATTTCTTATCAAGGATTACCGGTGGATCCTAAAAAAATTGCTATCATCCAAAAGGTTCCACCTCCTCAAAAGGTAAGAGATGTTCGGAGTTTTCTAGGCTTAGCAGGATATTATAGAAGATTCATTATTCAGTAAGCTAGACTCGCCATTGTTTGGCCTCTTGGCGAAAGATGTTGAGTTTAAATGGGCTAACAACTGTCAAGGGGCTCTGGATGAGTTGAAAGATAAGTTGGTGTCCACCCCGATCTTGAGAGGTCTAAACTGGGCCCTACCTTTCCACATCCACACCGATGCCTTGAACAGATCCATAGGGGCAGCCTTAGGACAAGTTGAGGAGAAACTACCATATGCCATATACCTTGTCAGCAAAAACCTGTCCAAGGCAGAGATGAACTATACTGTAACCGAAAAAGAGTTCTTGATTATAGTCCACTACCTAAACAAGTTCAGACACTACATCACTGGTCATCAAACATTCGTACACACTGATCATGTTGCGATTAGATATTTAATGAATAAGCCTGATGTAAATGCTTGTGTCATTAGATGGTTACTCTTGTTGCAGCAATTTGATTTGACCATTGTGGACAGGCTAGGTAGGTAAAATTTTGTTGTTGACTTTCTGTCTAGGTTGGATTTGCCTGCAGGTGAAGAAGGGACAGTGGATGACCATATGCCAGATGAACACCTGTTTGCTATTTCAGTACTCTCTCCATGGTTTTCTGATATAGAAAATTACTTGGTCTCAGCACAGTTCCCTCCACACCTATCCTCAAGAGGGAAGAGCAAAATTGTGAGGAAAAGTGCCCCATTCACTTGAATCGGGGGAAACCTGTTTAAACTTGGCCCATACCATATCTTGAGGCGTTGTGTTAGGGAGGAGGAAGTTTTTGACATCCTCCTGACCTATCATGATGGGCCCTGTGGAGGTCACTTTGCAGCGAAAAGGACTGCCTTCAAAATTCTACAGGCAGGCTACTATTGGCCCACTCTTCATCAAGATGTCAGAAGATACATCAGCCAATGTGACCAATGTCAAAGGATGGGGAAACCAACTCCAAGGGATGAAATGCCCCTCCAACCTCAAGTGACCTTCGAGCCATTTGAGAAGTGGGGCATGGATTTTGTGGGTCCTATCAACCCTCCTTCAAAGCAAAGGTCTTACATCATTGTGTGCACAGACTACCTGACAAAGTGGGCAGAAACCAAGGCAATCAAGGCAGTGACAGAAGGAAAAGTGGCTGAATTTTTAAGGGAAAATATCTTCTACAAATTTGGCTACCCAAGAGAGCTAGTCACTAATCAAGGAAGTCAGTTCACCTCTAACCTGATTGAATACCTGCTTGCACAGAACTTCAACCCCTTATCATCTGCAAGCTAATGGGCCGGTGGAAGTTACTAATAGATCGTTGGAAGAGATTTTGACTAAAGTGGTGAGCAGCAGTAGGAAGGATTGGGAATATCGCTTGGTTGAGGCCACTTGGGCCTACAACACCACTTGGAAAACTACAACAAGTTTGACACCTTATCAGCTGGTCTACGGGAAGAAGGCTCTGCTGTGCATAGAATTCAAGTAAAACACATTGAGGGTGGCAACTCAGCTGGACCTAGATCTCAGCCATGCACAACGGGAAAGATTACTGCAGCTGAATGGATTAGATGAACAGAGGATGCAAGCCCTCCTCCACTCAGAAGTAGTTCAACTCCAGAGGAAGATATGGCATGATCGACACCTTAATGAAAATAAATTCCAGCCAGGATATTGGGTGCTACTGTATGACTCAAGATATAAGGATTTCAAAGGGAAACTGAGGACAAGGTGGTTAGGACTATATACAGTGGAGAAATGCAACGACAATGGTTCAGTGCTTATCAAGACCATTGACGAAGAAGCAATCCCCATGCTCGTCAATGGGAATCGATTGAAAATCTACAAGAAACCCCTTTCGAGGCAAGAGTTCATTGAAACTTTGGACAAATTAGTGTTGGCAATGGAGCAGGGCCCTGTCTTTACTCCACCCACACCTTGAGCATCAAAAAAAAAAAAAAAAAAAAAAAAAACAGAGAAGTGAAATAAAAAGATCCTTGGGTGAGAACTGATTAGAGGCGCCCAGGGCAGGCAGTGAGGGTGAAAACTTCATGGAGGCGCCCTAGCTGTCTCTCAAAAAGAAAGAAAAAAAAGAAAAAAAAATAAAAAAATAAAAATAGGCCTAATCTCTGTGGAATAATTGCATGTTGTAGGGAATATATTGCAAGTTAGGAAGGTCGCACAAAACAAGGATAGGGGTCCACACCAGGCTACAGGACACCCTCACAGACACTTCCTCCATGACCACTCGCCTCTCCTAGGATTTGATCATATTCGGGGGTGGATTTCACCTTCTACAGGAAGTTCTGACTATTCTACAGGCAGTGTATGTCTTCTACAAGAAACATCTTGTAGAACCTTCAGGCGAGCCAAAATCGATCTTGGAGGGGAATCTAAAGGTTGGAATCTGTTTGTTAGGCCTGCAGCCACCCCTGTTTCCACCCATCAGCATATGGCACCCTGTTCCATCTCTTTACACCTCCGTCACCCACCTGGTTATGTGTTCCTGCACAGTCATACAAGAAACCCTGTTTTCCTCAGATTGCCAGCAAGAATTTTTCAGTGACAAATTAAGCAATGATGTCTAGCTCACCCTACCTATCAAACTCCATCTAGACTCTTCATCAACGAATCCCTCGTCTGCAATATAGCCCTGCTCGTTTAGCCTGCATCCCAGGAGGAGAAGCAGCTATAGGACATCCTATAAGAATCCTGTAGTAGCTGATCCCTCTGGAAGAGATACTCTGGAGGCAGGGACAACCGAGATCAACAAAGGGAACATGCAAAAGGCTCCTCTTGGACGTGAAAACATCCTCGACAGCTGAAACCCAACAGAACCTGTGCATGCAGCGTTGATAACTGAAGGATCGGGTTCCAAAACCCGTGCATACAACATCAACAAATGAAGGAATGGATTCTAACACCTGTGCAAGAGGTAGCAGCAAGAAAAGCAGTGGTTCCAAGACCTGAAGTCTGCATAACGCTTCCATGGCCAAGCAGGTAAGTGTCTAAACTCATTCGTCAATTGCATAAACTATATTTTGAAAATTGTATGATTCTGAAAGTGGTTCAGATTGAATGGGATCGCTGGCCAGTCAACTAGCCACCCTCAGCCAGTTACATAGCTTCGTTGGATCCGCACAAGCTCTGTTACATTCAAATTTTCCAACGAGACGTGCAGTCGACACGTGTGGGGTGTCTAGTCGGGGAAAATTGTCGGGACTGGCAGTGGTGGCGGCAGTTAATGGCAGAGGGGAGATGATGGCGGTCAGAGACACACAGAGAAATGATGGTCGTGATGTTGGATCAATGGTTCAGTCCGGCCACCTCATCCCCTCGCCATGAATTGCGCCACAGTTAAAAGATACTCGGCTGAATACTCTCACCACCCGCTGTTCATTTGCACTTGAAACGTCCTCGGTTGAAGTACGTGTCCTCTGCTTCCAAAATCTGTTAACCCGTCGTCCTCCACTGAGTTTTTCGGCCTGTTTCAAAAAAAATCTCCCACGTACTAGGCTCGTTCAGAGGCGCAGTGACATCCTACAGAAGTAAGCAAGAGTTCTACAAGAAGTAGCTCTACAGGAAGTACGGCACAGCTTTCCGGAGCAGAGAAGCCTGGACTTTTCTTCATCGAATTTGGAGTTCCAAGAGAGGTAGGCTCGAAAACACTCTTCCATGCATGGTATGTTTCAAAAAGGTGGTGAATTGAACTGTCTCAAATT
The DNA here is from genome assembly GCA_031772625.1 of Pinus tabuliformis. Classification (NCBI taxonomy): domain Eukaryota; kingdom Viridiplantae; phylum Streptophyta; class Pinopsida; order Pinales; family Pinaceae; genus Pinus; species Pinus tabuliformis. The sequence continues at coordinate 565,698,778 of CM062814.1, read as the reverse complement.
GGGGAGTCTGAGAAAAATCTGCCTATGAGTTGGAAATAGCAGTTTGCCTGTGTGTTGCACGATATTTCTCAGTCGTTTTTGCGTCAAAATTCTCCTCCACAGTTCCTGTTAAAAAAGAAAATTCTCCTGTAGGAAAGATACGCAACTGTGAGGGCTAGCCTGTGTATGAAGAATTTGAATTTGCATGTTTGTATGTATGCTGGGAATAAACATTGAGCTCTGTACTCTGCCTGTGGAAACCCAATTTCTTCCTTCATAAACGGATAGCTGAGTTCTGGGTAGCAACAGCCTTAAAGCCAGGGAATTGGTGCTAATTGATAGTTGAAATCCCTTCTCAAAGTTCAGGGGAGAAATCCATAAAACAACATTCCCTTTTCTGATCAGAGCATAAAACAGGGCACCCTCACCATGCCAGGGGAGTTTATCAAGAAAGAACCTTCGGATCCCAACAAGCTGCATGAGCATCTGGACGTGGTGGACCTCTTCACCCACGCTAGTTGGATGTCCTTTTGTGACAAAATTCAGGGTCATGACGATGAGATAATGGAGGAATTCTTGTACCTAAAACTTGAATCAAAGACACAAGCCACAATGAATTTTATGGGTTTGACCCTAGAAGTTACCCCTGAGCTCATTAGTCGTGTTACTGGTCTCCCATTAGGGCTCCTTTGGAGCAAAGAAGAAAGGTCATTGGGCCAGGCAGCCAAGAAAGCATTCTTCCTGCTTGAGGAACATCCTATAGAAGACAAGAATGGGGTCTGGAGAACTAGCTTACCTCCTCTCTGGAGCGAAGTCAGTTTCCAAATGATGAAATACATTACCTGCGAAGGGAAGTTCAGCATTGTCTACGACTATCATTTCAAGTTGCTGAGTGAACTAAGACATGGAATGGATTTACCTCTAGAAGAGAAGTTGAGCATCCCCTATTGCCTTTTGCAGTCATTAAGTGAATGTCAAACAAAATTGAAAGTAGGGACATTGGATCAGTTTGCCCATCATGGGCTCATCAAACTTTTAGTGGAAGATGCCCTCCACACCTACACTGTCCCCCTCTCTTGGGAAATTTTCCAAAACATTTCCAAAGAAGACGATATTAGAATTCTAGCCGAGGAGCTCATCTCATCCAGCAGTGAAGAAGGGGAACACACTGAAGCAGGAGAGAAAACCAATGGTAAAGAAACACAGGACAAACAAGCACAAGCAGGACAAAAAAAGAAAGAGGGAAAGGGCCAAATTGCTGAGCCTAAAACAGAGCAAGGAACAACAACACAATTACCAAGGGAAAAGAGACTATAGAGGAGTGCAGAGAAGGCAGAAACATCCCAAGTAAAGGCTAGCACAACCACAACAGTCACACCAAAAAAAAAGGTAAAGACAGATCCTGAAATGGCCGCAATACAGCCAGAAACAGTTGACACAGAGACTTCTACAGGAAGCATGGAAACAGAACAACGAAGGGGGAAATCACTGGAAATATTGGGAAGAGAGGCAGCAGCTGTGCTTTCCGCCTTAAAAACACCTCCAAAACAAAAAGGGAAGCGAAAGAGGCAAACCTTCATGTACTTTAAAGCAAGAAGGAGCACACGGATCAAAGTAGGCAAACCCCAGCCACAATAGAAGGAGCCGATTATCATTGAGGACACAACCCCTAAACTAGAGGAAGGGTCTCCTTCAAAGATATCTGTCACCTATGAATGAGGAAGCCCAAAAACTTCCACCTGGAGAGAAAGACAGAAGACAATGGGCTCAAAGACAGTTCTACATGAAGCTGAGAAATCTCTACAGGAAACTTGGGCTAAGCTAAAAGAGACCGAGAAATTGGAGGAAAAGGCAGCCAAACAATCACAGGAAGAAGAAAGGACAGAGGAAATATTGGAACCAAGCCCTCAGCCCAGTTTGGGCACATACTATAACCTGTTAGAAGCTGGGAAAATAATTCCCTAGAAATTTGCGGTGCCACTATTCTTTGCACTGGAAGAAGAAAGAATTAGGACTCACACTTGGATGAGGATCGCCAAGTCCAAGGGTGTGGCAGACATAGGCCCCCTAGAAGAACAACTCAGGGAGTCAAGGAAAGAATTGGCCATGGTGAAGCATGTGGAAAGCAGTCAGAGGGCCAAACTACAGGAAGAGAATGAGCTACTGAAACAACAGCTACAGCTATAGGGAATCCATAAGGAAGACAGGCCCTCCATTCTAGGAGAACAACAGCAATGGGAAAAGCCTCCAACAGACAAAGAAACCTTGGATGAACAATAAAGAAAGGATGGGCTGCAGGCTGAGATCGAGGCACTAACAAAACAGCTATAGGAGAAGGAGTTGCAGGCAATAGAGGAGATATAGTCTCTAAGGCAACACATACATGAGAAGGAAGCCCAACTGGCTTTCATGGCCAGCTGGGCAATAGAGGTCGTACAGTGTAGGCAACCTACCAAGTCATATTATTTGTACCTTAAAGATCAATGGTTGCAGTTCTAGATTAACACCTTGGCCCAAAGGGGCACTACTCCATTTCAAAACTATGATCAATTTATGGCTTTATGTGACAGTAGCTCATCAGAGGACAAGGCTAAATTATTAGAGTTTTATTTACACAACTTGGCCCTTCCAAATATGAATTCATGGGATCCCAATGCTGTGGTAGGAGATGTGCAACTTATGGCCATGGCCTCTTGGTTGAATCATGAGGAAAAAAGGGCAGCATAGGTCCGAGGTATTATTAACAGGGAACTCCGTGAACCACTAATGATCAGAGCAGAGCCGGAGGATCCCTCATCATTGATAAGCACCCACTAGCACTTGGCCAACAACCCCCAGTATTTACCAGATTACATTGAAGGACAAGCTCAAGCTATTGCCCACTTTGAGGACATGGAGAGACTGTTGGGGGATAACTGCCTTCATGCTTGCACAAGGAGGTGGAACACACTGCCCCACAGTTTGAAGATAAGAGAATACCACTCTACAACCAGGATGAGGGAGGCCTTGGCAAGGGTACCCCTCTATAAATAGTCAATGCAAAATCTACAAGCCAATTGGATCGGCCTAAAGTTCAGTCCTCCCTTGCTTTTGGGATTGCTGGAAGGAGTTAAGGAAGAAGAGGAAAACAGGCAGTGGGAGGAAGTGGAAAAAAAGCAGGATTTCATGACAAGGAAGAAGACATCACCTTGGAGTCCTGGGATGTGAGAGCGGCAGTCAAAGCTATCAAGGATGATGAGCTAGATTAGTTGCTCAGAGGATGAGCAACCCATTTAGCAGGGGGGTGATGATGAGCCCCAAAAATGGGTAACTTATTGGGCTCATTTTTCCTATTTTTCTTCATCAATCCACCATTTTTCATAGTTTATGCATGTTTTTTGAGTATATTTATGTTAGTTGAACGAATGAGAATAGTCACTTGACCAAGAAGGCTAACATGTGGTTATTGCAGATTTTTGGACAAATTTTGGACCAAGGCCAAGCATTTATGAGCCAGATGACAACCAAGCATGAAGGAACAAGGGTGAGGATTCATAGGAAGGGTGTCTCCTGCACTAAATGGCCCCTTCCTCGAATTCTCCACCCTCAGCTCGGAGTTCAGCAGGCCACCAAAAAGGATTCCCAAGGGCAGCCGAGTAGTTTTGTGTAAAGTGACTGATCATTGGCAGTTCGAGCAGCTGAGCCCCTCGAGTTAAGGAGGGCTATTGGAGACCCTCGTAGTGCATAAATAGGAAGGCTTCCAGCCTTCATAGGTTACTTTTTAGAATAGTTGTATTCTGCACTATAGTGCTGCTAGTTTCTCAACTCATTTTGTAGCTTTCGCTGTACAGTTTCTTTTGTGACATGGTTATTTTTTAGTAATGGAAGGCAGTTTCATTTGGCACCAATTTTGAGCTTCTTCTTAGGAGCCTATAGATCTTGGGGTTGGGCCCAACCCAAGTTCCAAGGCTTCCTTGTGTACTGTTATGTGTTTTTGATGTCTTTATCAAATAATTTCTGTTAAGTAGATTAAAGTCTTTCTTGGTTACCTAGGTCATTGTTGATGATTAAAAAAGGATTTTCATGTTCAGATTGATTTGATAGGTTAACAATAGAGAATATCTTCATAAAAAGGCCATCAAGCACCCCTGATCTCACCTCTCCCTCTGTGGTACCATGAGCTAAGACCAAGATGTCCTTGCCGCCACCAAAAACACTGTCTTTGCTTCATCATGCAATTGTTAGTGTTAGATTATCATTTGCAGAAGTTGATACCAGTTGTGGTTACATGCTCAGGTTCATGATTGCTTAGTTTGCATAGCTATTTCACATGATTTCATTGCAAATAAACTTCTGTTCATTTTCTTTGCTGATATTTAGGTCAGATTAGGTTAAAGTAGCTAGGTCTTTGGTTTTCCGAGTCTTTGTTTGAATAGTTTTGAAAATATCTTGCGGAGAACCTGTGATACCTCTTTGCCTACCCCTACTCCATCAATACTTCCTGCTCCATCCTCTAACTATAATTCTTGCCTCACATTTGCTATGCTCCCTCACTTTGACCTAATTTCCATATTTTTGTGCAACATTGCTCTACCCCTCCTTGAACAAATCCAACCATCCTTATCACTCACCCACTTTGTTCGCTAGGTCTTGGATCCCTCTACATCATCATCCAACCTCCATACCCACTTCTTCACCTTTCTTCCACCATCAACCCTCTCAGAACATCCTGTAGAAGCCACAGAACATCCTATAGAACCCCTGCAGACTTCCTGTAGAAGCTCACGAAAGCAGTTTCTTGAGATCCCAACATTGTGAAACTCTCTAGAAGTGTTCTAGGGACCCCTTAGGCCCTCTTCTAACCTTCCCAACCTTCTGAAACCACCTACTCCATTTCCTTTCGCTAATCAACCTCTGCACAGTCAAAAACAGTTAAAGCACATGCAAAATAATTCTGACAAATTACTCAAAAAATGAAAAAAGATATTGTCTTCATATTTCTCTTCAGAAGTATCTTAGTCACATGCATTTTACCCTTCTAGAAGTCTATGGCATCCATTTCTGTAGCTTTCATCCTTTTACTTGCACCAGTAGGGTTATTCGGTAAAACTAGGGTTTGTTAGAGTTTGCGTTCCGTTCTAGCTTTCAACTTCTTTCTGCAAGTATATTAGCCTCTAGTTGAGTTAGTTTTTGTCCATCACAATTAAAAGCTTCTTCTAAGAGCTCATAGAAGTTGGCTTAAGCTCCTAGCGGACTTGTGCCAAGATATCAAGTGACAGCCTGCAGCAAGAGCTAGTACTTGTGCATATAGAACAGTCGCTTCCAAGTTTGTTACGAACTACTGGGTTGATAAAAGTAAAGAATGGAGCCTTAGGAGTTGCAGCATTATTTCTGCAATACTGGAGGCCACCAGGAACTATGGAATTGAATTCATACTAGGGGAAGTTGATCATTTAAATGGGCTAAACCTACAGGAGACTCTGTAACAAGGAATTGAGGATGACATTTTTGGTAGATACGGATTTGGGTGAATAAAGGAAGCAATCAGTTGCTTCTCATACATGATTGGTTGTGTTAGATGAGAATTAGAGTGGTCATCTCTGTGAACTTTAAATATCAACGGAGTGATAAATTACAATGGGGCTATCAGAGGAATGTGTCTGTCGTCTGAGACTTAATTTCTCAGCATGGAACTCTATGTAGTCAAAGGATAGAGAATTACAAGGTCCATCTCTAATTTGGTAGTATGATAGGAAATTACCAGGAGATGCAACATTGACAAAGGAATTCATGCTGAAGTAGATTTGAGAAGTTAAAGTACAGACATCAAAGAATGCCTTGTGCAAAGTACCTTAGTGAAACAAAACCATCACCTCCAATTGAGGAGATGGGGAGTTGAGCAGATTGTGGAAGTGTAGTGGAGTGAGAGGAGTGCATAAAGACAGATAAATCCAAGTAACAAGTAGCATACTATGTGATACAAAAACAAGTGCAGTAGGAGTGCTGAGTGGAGAACAGTGAGGATAGTGTTGAAGAGCAGTTAGCAAAGAGCCCTTGATATAGGAGGCAAAGTGCTAAGGATATGTTGTTGTGAGTAGAAAGTGAAGATCTATTGCATGAGAGCACAAAAGACAAAGTGCAGAAGTTGAATCTGCAACCAGCCATTTTTGGTAGTTTACTTATAATATTGTATGCCTCTATTTTAGGTCTGAAAATTGTATGAAATAACATAATAGTGGCAAGAGTAGGTTGGTGCCTCTTGGAAATTTGGTGCTTTATTACCAAGGGGGTCAGTGCCTCATGTGAGTGGGTGCTCATAAACAAACAAATGTAATTAAGTGGGTGCTTAATTTACATCATAAACAAACAAAAAATTTGGTGGTTTTCTCCCTCTGGGTTTCCACGTGAAAAACACCGTGTCAAATGTGTGTGTGTGTTTCTCATGTTATTGATGTATGAACAGGTATGTTTGAAATTCTTGATTCACTGCTTTTTTGAATGAATGCTCTTACACATAAAAGAATATAGGAAGGGATTGTAAGCATGATATTAAAATAAAAAGAGTTTCATAATTACTAACTCACCGCCCCTCTCAGCAATTCCTTATTTCAACACCACCATTATTTTGCACCAATATTACTGGAGCAGAGAAAGGACTTTGACTAGGTTTAATTATACCAATCTCTAGCATTTTTGAACCATACGTTCAATTTCACTCTTTTGGGCATAGGGATATATGTAAGGCATGATGTTTGGAGGAACACTTCCTGGAATCAAGTGAAAATCATGATCATAATGATGAATAGGTGGGAGACCTTTAGGAATATGAAATACCTTGGCATGATTGTCCAATACTTTTTGGAGATCTGGAGAAATATATGATTTTGATGTTTGAACATCTAGTGAGAAAAATTGTGCAATTACACCCCTTTTTTATTTCTTCAAAATATTTACTATGTCATTAGAGCTGATTATCTTTCCAAATTTCCCTGCAATACCACTTAATTAAATTTCCCTTCCTTTAAAAAAAAAATCAAGAAGAGTTATTGAAAATTAAAATATATCATCCACAAATATTGTAACTATTGGACTCTTAACACAACATCAACACCACCCATTAGAATGGAAATCATCGGATTATTTAATACATATTCCCGTATGGTTAGCTTGATATTATTGCAATTTCTAGATAAATTTATAGTTCCTCCATTTACAACCATCACATGATACTCTAGTGTTGGATATAGAAATAAGTTCAATTCCTTGGTTATCTTACAATGAATAAAATCATGGGTACGACCTGAATCAATCAACACTATTACTTTTTTCTTCTTGATATATCCTTTTATCATGAGGATTTGGAGTGGTAATTCTCTCCAATGCATTACAAGATGTGTTTGGATTTATTATTTTGTCTCTATGGTTGGTTCATGGCGTATATCGTATTCTTTTGATGTTTCTTGTTCCTTTTCTTCCTCCTTCATAATCTACATAAACTAATTTATTCTCAACACACTTATGACCTTTAGTGTATTTTATATCAAAACTGTAATAAAGCCCTTTTTCTCTTTTTTCCTCCAATTGTTGTGGTCTCAGACTTGTAGGTTGTGGAAGGATATGAGAAGAGACACTTCCATATTTATAGTTGTTAGTGGTAGACTTCCTTATTGCCGTAATTTTTCTTTCAACTTTTCTTTCCACCTTGAATGCCTTCTCCAATGAATCAGGTTCCCAAAGGCGAACCTCTTGTTGGATTTTATCCTTCAAATTCCCTATGAAGACATCAATCTTATGCTCCTCTAGAATATCAGTTACCGTGATATTGAATTTTTGTAAGTACTTAATGTGATCCACCATTGAACCCTTTTATTTGAGATTTATCAATTGGCTAAAGAAGTTGTTTCTCTTTGCATCCTCATAATATGCTATCATTTCTTCTGTAAAAAATGACGAAATGATATGTGGTTTATGAGAATAAAGCCATCGATGCCATACAAACTGATTGGGTTCTAAATAAAAAGATGTAATGTGTACCTTTTGTCTATGTTTCACATTATTTATGTCAAAATATTGCTCCATCTGCAATATCCATGTTGCCATATCCTTGCTATCAAAATTCCTCATATCAATATTTGGAATGTGGTTACACTTCAATCCAAAGTTAGAGTTTCTAAAATCATGATTAACATTCCTTTTTTTTCCCATCATGAGTTTCATGGAATACCTTTTTGCAATTAGGAAGCATTTCTTGTAGCAACTTTCTCAAACCTTCCTTGAAACCTTCCATCTCTCCTTTTAAACCACTCTCCAAACCATCCATCTTAGCTTCCATTTCATTTTTTTTTACTCTTTGCGAGAGTGAAATTTCTTTTGCTTAGTTACATATTTTTGATATATCATATTTCATTTCTTCCTCTTCTTCATGTGTCATAGTAGAGCTTTATATTTTCTTATTGGGAGCATCCATTTTTTTGTTTCAAGAAATATTGGAACCAAACAATGATATCTATGTTTTACTATGCCCTTTGAATTACTTTAGACTGATTTTTCAAACAATACTTATGCGAATTTTATAAAATACACACCTTTTTCTTCTTTCTTTTTGGAGCTTGACATTGAAATTGTTGTATCTCTGAAATTTTGGCCTCCCAAGCTCTGGAATTCATACGTGTGGTAGCACTCTAAGTTTTATTTCTAATTCCATAAGTCAGACCAAGATTTTATTCTTCAATATAAACTTATGCCAAATCTTCCACAATGACCTGATTATGGATTTGTTCAATAGATCAAAATTATATGGGATTCTACATGTCACTATTTAAACCTTCCTCCCTAAAATTGATACATGGAAAACTAAATCATGTCCATGAACTAAAACAAAACTGAAATCTAATCCTTGAAAATAAAGTTACGGCGATTTTCCCTAGGTGACTTGTTTGAGACTAAATTCTGGATCATGACAAAATCCTAACTTCTTCAGACCATAGATAAGAAACCATAGGGAAATAAGATCTAAAATTTATACACAAATTTCAACAAGGTTTATGCTCCATGTGGTCGAAATTTCAGCTTTTGAAACGTCGTAGGAAAAAAGTTATAGTGAAGATTCCAAGATGACATGCTTGAAGCAGCAAAACCATAGAATCCAAAGCTCTGATACCAAAAGTTATGCAACTAGATCCCAAAATACAAGAAAATATAGCTCAATGACTTCAAAATTAGCCTCTTCAAGGGGGAGACCTCCATTATATTATATAAATGAACAACTATTGGATGATATCAATGATAATACCTCCTTGGTATATATAGGACTCTAAGGGGTCACAATATAATCAAAGCCTACATAATGATAATAATGTAAGGACACAACAATAAAAATATCGGGCTTGTATGGGGCATGAGAATAAAAATAGAGGGATACACTAACAATAATAATAAGGGTGTTTAAAATGGTGACAAGAAAATTTTGATTTAATTTTCCCTTGAATTAAATTAGGATAAAAATTGTAATTGTACATCACAAGACAACTTGTACGAGTTAACTAAGTTAATTTGACTTAGTTGGTTGATTTAATTTGATATGAGGGTCTAACTTGAGTCATGTAGAGTGTCTACTACTTTATAGGAGCCTAAGTTGAGTTTATTTTGAGTTGTAATTATTTAATTCAGTTTAACTGAGTTAAATTCAACTAAACTAGTTCCAGCTATTGGAGGAACTAGTAGGAGGTCTAATAGTGGGGTGTTGCTTCATGTGTTCAACCACCTAAATAATAATTTAGTCATAAATAACTCATGCATGTTGAGATTTGAGTTCAAGGGAAGTCTACTATCAGTTGTATAATTATCCAAATTGTACAGGTGGTGCATGCAGTTAGAGGAAGAGCCTAAAGGATCCAATGGAGGAAAATTCCTATTAAATAGGGCCTTAATTACTAATTGAAAAACGCAAGGAAGTAGGAGCTTGGAAGGCTAGGAAATTGGCTAAGTATTGGCCAAGGCTTGTCTAAGAGGCACTGAGATAGATAGAGATAATGCAGAGGTTGCTTGGGCTTGAGAAAAGCATTGTAATCTTCTCATATTTTCAAACTAATTCAATATATAGATAGGAAGGGGTTTTGAGCAAAAAGTTTTCCCCTTAGATAATGTGTGAGCATATGTGATTGAATCTTATGTAATGTTTTGTGATTTATCGATTGATTAATTATTTCCACTGCTGAGTATAGTAGATTCAAGTAATTTATTTTAGCATATTACATAAGTAGTTTGAATCTACATGGAATTTCTACACTGTATCAGAGCTATATGTGTAGAAATTTCTACATGGTACCAGATTAGGAATCACTATGAAAGCATAATTCAAATTAGATCATGGATTTAAAATTGCAGATTGATGGAGCTCTAGCTTAGGGCAGATCTAGAAGACACTCTATGCAGACTTCTTAATTGAGCCAATATTTAGTGACACAAAAATGAGTTGTGATCACTAACATTGCTAGATTGAGGAGCAAACAGATTTTCCAAAGTGAGAACGAAACTTAGAGGGAGTCTAGTTTTAGAGGGAGCAACCCTATGGAAGCTAGTACTCCAGGATCTAGGGAGATCAGACTCATTTTTACAGTGGTTTTAGCACCATTGCAAAAGCAGTAGCAACAATAGTATGAGTAGATCATATTTCTTCATGCATGCAGCTATACCTCCAAGAGTGAGGTGGGGCGATGTAGATCCTAAGTCCAAGAGTAGCAGAAATTTAGGCAAGGTCCATTGAGGTGCTTTTGTCTCATGGATCATTACCTAGCTACGGAGACCCACAATATTCAGTAGCAAGAGGATCAATGTCAGTGAGATACTGAGGAGTACAGAGAGGTGTCGATAGCAGAGCAGGAGGCTTAGTAGCAGAGTGAGTAGAAACATAATGTTTTCAAGCAAATAGTTGCAAATTGATTCAATGATATTTTTTTATATTTTTTGGATTCTTTTTAGTTGCAGATGTTGTAGTAGCAACAAAAAAAGTACGAAGCGTTGCATGTAGTACATTCCAAAGTTTTTTTATTGGGGTATATTTGAATACCTTTATTATTGAGAGGGAGTGTTGAAAGTGGAAGCAAGAAAATCCTGATTTAATTTTCCCCTAAATTAAATAGGGAGAAAAATTGTAATTCCACATCACAAGAAAACTTGTACGAGTTAAAGAAATTAATTTGAATCAGTTGGTTTAGTTAATTCGATTTGAGGGTCTAACTTGAGACATGTTGAGTGTTTCCTACTTCATAGGAGCCCTGACTGAGTTAATTTTGATTTGTAATTAATTTATTTATTTTAACTGAGATAAAGTCAGTTAAACTAGTTCCAACTGTTTGCAAGAGCTAGTAGGAGGTCTAGCATTGGCGTGCTCCTTCAAGTCTTAAACCAATTAACTAATAAATCACCCATAAATAACTCATGCATGTTTGATCTAAGAGTTACCCAGTTGAGATTGGAGTTCAATGGCAATGGCCTATCAGTTGTATAATTATCTGAATTGTACAAATAGTGCATGCAGCCAGAGGAATATCCTAAAGGAGCTATGTAATCCAATCGAGGAAAATTCCTATTAAATAGGGCCCTGATTCCTCATTGAAAAAAACAAGGAAGTAGGAGTTTGGAAGGCTAGGAAATTGGCTAAGTAATGACCAATGATTTTCTAGGAAGCAATGAAAGAGGTAGAGAAAGTGCAGAGGTTGCTCAGGCTTGAGCAAAGCATTGTAATCTTCTCATATTTTTTGACTAATGCAATACAAAGATAGGAAGGGGTTTTGAGCAACAATATTTCCCCTTAGATAATTTCTGAGCATATGTGATTGAATATTGTCTCACGCTTTTTCATTTATCAATTGATTAATTGTTTCCATTGATGAGTAGAGTATATTCAAGTATTTTCTTTTAGAATATTACATAAGCAGTTTGAATCTACAAGGAATTTCTACATGGGATCAGAGCTACATGTGTGGAAATTTCTACATGGTATCATAGCAGGAATCACTATCAAATCATGATTTACATTGGATCAGGAATTCTGAATTGTAGATTGATGGAGATCTAGTTTAGGGTAGATCCATAAGACCCTTTGTGCAAACTTCTTAATGGAGCTAGAAGGTTTCTAGTGGGAAGATCATTGAGATAATTTTTAGTAACAAAAGAAGGAGTTGTCATCACTAACATTGGTAGATTGAGGAGAAGACAAATTTTCCACAGTGAGATTAAAACTTAGAGGGAATCTAGTTTTAGAGGGATCAACCCTATGGACACCAGTACTTCAAGATCTAGAGAGATTAGACTCATTATTGCAGTGGTTGTAGCAACATTACAGAAGGAGTAGCTACAATAGTATGAGTAGATCATATTTCTCCATGCATTCAGCTATACCTCCAGGAGTGAGGTGGGGCGATGTAGATCCTTAGTCCAAGAGTAGAAAAAATATGGGGACCCACAATATTCAGTAGCAAGAGGATCAATGTCAGTCAGATACTGAGGTGTACAAAGCAGTGTTGAGAGCAGAGCATGAGGCTCAGTAGCAGAATCAACAACAATACAATATTTTCCAATAGACAGTTGCAAATTGATTCAGTGATATATTTTTTTTTGGATGATTTTCAGTTGCAAATGTTGTAGTAGAAACAACACAAGTAATAATTTTGCATGCAGTACATTCCAACGGTGTTGGATCGGGGTATATGTGAATCCCTTTCTTGTTGAGATGGAGTGTTGAAAATGGCAACAAGAAAATCCTGATTTAATTTTCCCCTGAATTAAATTAGGAGAAGAATTGTAATTCCACATCACAAGAAACCTTGTATGAGTTAACTAAGTTAATTTCACTCAATTGGTTTAGTTAGTTCAATTTGAGGGTCTAAATTGAGACATGTTGAGTGTTCCATCCTTTATAGGATCCCTAGTTGAGTTTATTTTGAGTTGTAATTAATTAATTTATTTTAACTGAGTTAAAGTAAGTTAAAATAGTTCCAACTATTGGAGTAACTTATTGGAGGTATAACATTGGGGTGTTCCTTAAATTGTTAAACCATTTAACGGATAATTCAGCCATAATTAACTCATGCATGTGTGATCTGAGAGTTACCGAGTTGATATTGTAGTTCAAGGGCGCTGTCCTATTAGTTGTATAAGTATCTAAATTATATAGATTGTGCATGCAGCCAGAGGAAGAGCCTAAAGGAACTGCACAATCCAATGGAGCAAAATTCCTATTAAATAGGGGTCTAATTCCTCTTTGAGCAACACAAGGCTAGGAAATTGGCTAATTAGTGGCCAAGGATTGTCTAAGAAGTAATGAAAGAGATAGAGATATTGGGAAGGTTGCTTAGGCTTGAGAAAACCATTGTAATCTTCTCATATTTTTGACTAATGAAATATACAGATAAGAAAGGGTTTTGAGAAGAAATATTTCCCCTTAGATAATGTCTGAGCATATGTGATTGAATATTGTCTCAGGCTTTGTGATTTATAGATTGATTAATTGTTTCCACTGATGAGTAGAGTAGATTCAAGTATTTTCTTTTAACATATTATCTAAGCAGTTTGAATATACAATGATCTGTATTTGTATGATTAGTTTTATTTTGATAATAACAATTACAAATTTATAAACATGTGCTTGCTTCTTGCATTCTGAGATGAGGTTTTCTTAGTTGTTGGTGCTTACAAACAAGTAAATTTCCTTAAGTTAAACAAGACATTCATGAGAAAAATAGCTTCAAAAATGAATAATGAACAAAAAACATGTACAATACAACAAACCATCAAAGAAACACATTAAAACAATGTTTTGATGAAGGATTGCCCCCCTCCTGGGCTACATCTCCTTGGTCCAACTCCCATGGCTTGGGCCTCTATATTAGCTCAATTAGGAAAAAAATGTTGTTTACAAAGCTCTATGGCTCCTCTTACCTACACCAATGTGTTGAGAAGGTCCAAATTAGCTAAGAACACTTCTTTCTGATCTCAATTTGGTCGAAAATTGAGTAAGTTATGGCTCAAACAGTTTTTCCTAGAAAACCTCCGCTAAATCTGGAGAGACTCCGGTTAATCCACCAAAACTGGCAGTTTCTGCCTAATTTGGTGCGCCACCAAATCTGCCACCAACTTAATTCGAATATTAAGCATTCTTGATTAACATTTAAATAGATTTAGTTTTAACTAAATGGGATTAGCGATAATCACTTCTGCTGGCTGGCCCTTGGTCACGTGGTTGAGGTCATATGGGGTGGGGGTTGGCCTGCAAGGCTGGCTCCCACCACCTCGCCATTGGCATCAAGCTGCATAATAAATAAATGTGCACGGCCACATATTTCAAAGTACGTAGCAACGGTTTGTTGGTAATGCACGAAAATAGGAGGGGGGGTCATCGGTTCAACCCTGCGCCCCCCACACCCCCCCCCCCCCCCCACATCACATTTTTTAAAACATATATTTCGCACCCATAGTTCGAAACTTTGGAACTATACCATTACACAAAAAATGTGCATTTGCATATTTGTTTGGAAATTTGTAAGGTTTATATATATGTGGATTTATATATATATATATATATATATATATATCTATATATATATATATATATATATATATATATATATATATATATAGATATATAATAATTTGAATTCCACCTTGGAGCCAACTAGGCAATTTCTCTTTCACACAACCACACTGGCAAATCCATAGGTGACACTAGTCATAGCCCCATTGGGCGAAAACTAAAGAAGATTCTCCTTACTGACTAGACTATTGACTCGACCGCCATGTCATGATTCTATCCCATTCTGCAATTTTTTTTAGCTATTTAGGAAAATGAATAGCATGCCTTTTCTCCTTGATTCGGACTCTATTTTTGACAAAACAAATTGCGTTGCAATCGTATTGATGAGATAGACGCAACCATATAGTTTTCGAGCCAATATGAGAACTTTGAATTTTCAGCTAATACTGAGCACCTTATCATTCCTCCCCACTAGAAGCCTTTTGGACCCAATAGATACTATTATCTGATAATTAGATGAAGATATAACCCCCTCACTTTTCCAAGCTCGATTCAACTGGCTTTTGACAAATTTGTTTCCTTGAGCTCCTCCCTAAGGAAATCAACATTCACTTGCCTTGAGGACCTCGTTCTATACCTATACTTGTCTTTGCCCATTTCAATTTGATCTTGCACTATTTGTTGCACCATTTTCAATCATTCATATAAACTCATGGTTTTCTCCATGTCGCCATCAAAATCAACATCCTTCTTACCATGTCGACATAACAAAATATAATGCACATGGATGACAAATTTCATTACTTGGTTTTCTTCACTCAAGCCCAATTGTACATCTTGAAAGTACGATATTTTTTGAACATAACTTTCATGTAAAACAAAATGGTACTTGAATACAACAATTACATAACCAATAGGCCTAAAATGCATAACAATGAACTTGCTACTTATACCTCTTTTGTACCTTTGAACCAAGTGAAATTTTTGACAAGTATCCATCCAATGATAGTGCATGGATCGCTACAAATTAATATTTACACAACGAAAATCTTCTGAATGAAATAAGATGGTGAAGTTGCCTGCATAAACCTGAAACTCAAATGAACCTTTCAAGTTTGAAAGAGCATAAAAAAGAATTGAACTGATCATTTGGTTTGAAGCAACACATGCCTCTTTCTATTTGCCTCCCCACTGGAAGACTTTGCACACACGTGGCAATGCATGCCAAGGAGCTTCAAAAGAAGAAATGTAAATAACAACTCTCCTCCAACATTGGGCTACTCCCAACAAACCTCTTATCAAAATGACGATCTTGGGTGTTGACCAATCAACAATGGCATCCAAATTGGAGAGGCTTGCCTTCAACTTGCCTCCTCCAATACCATGGCCCAAATGCATCAAAGAAGTGAAACCCAACTTGTACTTTGATATCTTCAAAACATCAAACAATTTTCCTTCATATATGACATGTGCATAAGACAAATTTCTCAACATGTTTATTTCACCCAAGTGGACAATTTCTTGAAGAAAGGACTCTTTTTTGCCATAATTCAAATTCATGTATGTAATATAAGTGCTACAAAGAAAATACAACATTAAAAGAAATACAAAGCATTGTTGTTTGGTGTTATGTATATTCTTGCACTCACCTCTTCTTACAACTTTGCTTTGGTGAAAATTAGTCATTTTGTCATCTTTCTTGAAATACTTACCATTCCTCTTTAGCACCATAACCATTGGTGCACAATATGGCATAAGGGATGATTGAATGAGCCCATTGTTCGACAAAAAATTGCATTTCTTTGGTGTCTCTACACTTTGCAGTTTTGTCAACCCTTGCATGCTAACATCACAAAGAGAAACCTCTTGTTGCAAAGATATTTCATGTGAAGTTTCTTTCTCCTTGAAGGACGATTTTTTCTCTACCTGAAATACTTCATCACTCTACTGATCTGAACCAACCAAATCACAATTGAAACTTGCATTACATGCAACAAAATTTTCATAAAAAATATCATCATTTGTCTTAAACATGAGAATTACTAAACTTTTACTTTAATTCACTAGTCTTTTTGCCTCCTCTGCATTAACTAAAGAAATGTTCAGCTTTTTGTGATGGGATCGCACTATGTACTCCACACCATCCTTTAATAAGTGATACTTGTTTTCATGGCGGTAAAACACTGCTTTCTGTTCATACCAATATGGACTATTGAACACCACACCTGAAATATCAAGAAATACCACATCTAACTCTACTTCGTCAACAAAATTAGCAGTGACTGCAAACTTAAAAAAACATTTTCTTGTAACCTGTAAACTAGTGTCTCGTTTTATCCATTCCAAAGGGTATGGTTTATGCTGAGGTATAGTTTCAAGGTTCAATCTGTTAACTAAGTCTTTAGAGATTGGATTCACTTGTGACCCGCTATCGAAGAGTGTGTCAATCTTGGTGTGTTTAGATATGACCCTAACATGAAATAACTCAATTCACCTCTTTTTTGATCTCTAGTAGTAGTAGCGTTACAGTTTTGTGAACTAGTTCTTGCAATATCTTGTTTTCCTTTGATTCCCATGATAGTGATTTTGTTTCCATCACCTGATTTAGAATCTAAATCTTCTTGAGTGATAGAAGTTGTTTTCTTTTTCCCTTTATTGTTGAACTTATTTGGCCTCATTTCTGGATGCAATTTCCAGCAATGGGCTTCATCATGCCCCTCTTTGGAATAGTGTTTTCATGTGATTTTCCCCCCTTCTTTCTTCACACTTGCATTCTTCTTTCCCCTCCATTTTCCACCCTTTTCCTTATCCTTACCCTTGAATGGCATCCTTTTATTACCCTCTTCCTGGATGTTCTTTCCTCTAGATTCAAGGTGCGTGGCTTGCACACATACCTCATCTAAATTGTTTGGATTAAACATAAGAATAATGTGTTTAAGATAGGAATGTAAACCCCCAATATATTTCAATAGTGTATCTTGATAATTCAAATTCACTCCTAATAACAAATCCCTTTTTCTAAACTCCTGTGTATAATCTTGGACTATTTGGCCTTTAAGCTGCTTAAAATTCTGCCAACTCATAATGAATTTTTTCATATAGGCTAAAGGATAAAACTGTCTTTTAATTGCAGAAACAAATTCAACCCAAGTGATGGATATCTTACCATGGATTTTCATTTGCTCTTGAGTCTTTCATTCCCACCAAACTAGTGTAGCTCCTTCTAGCCTCAACGAAGCCAGCTGGATCTTTATGTCACCTTCTTGAAGGTTCTGAATTCTGCAGTATACCTCTAACTTTTGAATCCAACTGTCTAACTTTTCTGCATTCACTTCTCCATTGTACATGGGACGTTTGAATTCTATGTCCAATTTCAGTAATGGAGTTTTTCCTTTTGGGGTTTTTGAATGAGTATGGGCAGTTTTAGTGCTGGTAGTGGAAGATGATGTTGTGTGAGATGATGAAGATGATGAGGTTAGTGGAGATGCATGTGGCTTTCCACCATTCCCTTTGGAATCGTTCTTCTCATCTTTTTTGTCCTCTATGCTTCCTTCTCCATGTGGAGGTTTAGAACTCTCTCTAATCATTCTAGTGTTCCTCTCTTGATAGATGACTTTAACCATCTCAGTCAAAGTGTCAAAAGCTTTCTTGAATTCTTCCTCTTATGAAGAGGGACCTCTAGGCTCTGTTTCTTGAGGCATAATGGCTATGGATTCAGGCTCAGAAATTTGAACTAATTGTACCTCTTCAATCTTAATTGGAGGAAAAACTTGAGGAGCTGCAGGTGCCACTCGAATTAGAACTTTGGGTGTTGCATATTGTGGCCTTTTGGCTCTCCCTTCTCTGGGGATTACCTCAGGAGTTGCAACCAATAAATTCCCTTCTCCTCTCTGTAACTTTAACCTTGTAAGAATCACAATTTTTCAACCATTATAATTCTAATTGCACAAACTCAAGAAATCAAGAAATTCAACCTTCGCTTTGATACCAAATTGATCTGTATTTGTATGATTATTTTTTTGTGTGCTAATAGCAACTACATACTTATAAACATGTGCCTACTTCTTGCTTTTTGAGCTAAGGTTTCCTTAGTTGTTGGTGCTTACAAACAGGTAAATCTACCTAAGTTACACGAGACATGTATGAGTAAAATAGCTTCAAAAATGAATAATGAACAAAAAAATGTATAGTACAACAAACCATTAAAGAGACACATTAACACAGTGTTTTAATGAGGGATTCAGCCTCCTAGGCTACATCTCCTTGGTCTAGCTTCCATGGCTTAGGCATCTGTATTAGCTCAATGTGGAAAAAATTCGATTTCTAATGCTCTATAGCTCCTGATACCTGCACCAATGTGTTCAAAAGGTCCAAATTAGATAGGAACACTTCTTTCTGATCTCAATTTGGTCGAAAATTGAGTAAGTTAAGGCTGAAATAGTTTTTCCTAGAAAACCTCCGCTAAATCTGGAGAGACTCCAATTAAGTCCACCAAAGTTGGCAGTTTCCGCCTAATTTGGTGCATCACCAAATCCGCCGCCAAATTATGCCGAATATTAAGCATGCTTAATTAATGTTTAAATAAATTTAGTTTTAACTAAACAAGACTATTGCTAAGCGCTTCCACTCGATGGCCCTTGGTTGCATGGTTGAGGTCATATGGGGTGGGGGCTAGCCCGTAGGGATGGCTCCCACCAACCCGTTGTCGGAATCAAGTTGCAGGATAAATAAATGTGCACTACCACATATTTCAAAGTATGCAGTAGTGGTTTGTTGGTAATGCATGAAAATAGGAGGGGGAGGTCATGGATTCAAACCCGCCCTCCCCCGTCACATTTTTTAACATATATTTCACACCCATAGTTCAAAACTTTGGAACTATACCATTACACAAAAAATGCGCATTTCCATATTCCTTTGGACATTTGTAAGGTTTAAATATATGTGGATATATATATATATATATATATATATATATATATATATATATATATATATATATATATATATATATATATATATATATAGTTAAAAAAACTATATAATATAAATAATAAGTATATATAAAATATATAAGAATATTTAAATAATAATAAAATAAATTCGAATTCCGCCTTGGAGCCAACTAGGAAATTTCCCTTTCACACAACCACACTAGCGAATCCGGAGGTGACACTTGTCATAGGCCCACTGGGCGAAAACTGAAGAAGATTCCCCTTGCTGACTGGACTACTGACTAGATTGCCATGTCATCATTCTGTCTCATTTTGCAATTTTTTTTAGATGTTTAGGAAAATGAACAACATGCCTTTTCTCCTTCATCTGAACTCCATTTTCGACGAAACAAATTGTGTTGTGATTGTGTTGATGAGACAGATGCAACGATACCATTTTCGAGACAATATGAGAACTTTGAATTTTGAGCTAAATACTGAGCACCTGATCATACAAGGAATTTATACATGTTATCAGAGCTATATATATAGAAATTTCTACATGGTATCAGAGAAATAATCACTATCAGAGCATTTTTCACATTAGATCAGTAATTCTGATTTAAAAATTGATGGAGATCTAGTTCAGTGTAGATCCAGAAGACCCTCTATGTGGACTTCTTAATGGAGCTAGAAGGTTGCTAATGGGCAGATTATTGAGCCAATGTTTAGTGACACAAAAAGGAGTTGTGATCACTAACATTAGTATATTGAGGAATAGATATATTT
Organism: Pinus tabuliformis; assembly: GCA_031772625.1. Taxonomy (NCBI): domain Eukaryota; kingdom Viridiplantae; phylum Streptophyta; class Pinopsida; order Pinales; family Pinaceae; genus Pinus; species Pinus tabuliformis. Next base: position 565,678,564 of record CM062814.1, on the reverse strand, counting down.
TCCACAGTAGAGGGAATCTATTTTTAGAGGGAGAACCCTATGGAATCTAGTCCTTCTGGATCTAGGGAGATCAGAGACATTATTGCAGTGGTTGTAGTAGCGTTACAGAAGTAGTAGCAACAATAGTATGAGTAGATCATATTTCTCCATGCATCCAGCTATACCTCCAGGGGGCTGTGAGGTAGGGCAATGTAGATCCTTAGTCCAAGAGTAGCAGAAATTTGGACAGGGTCCATTAAGGTGTTTTGCTCTCATGGATCATTACCTTGCTATGGGGACCCACAATATTCAGTAGCAAGAGTATCAATGTCAGTCACATACTGAGGAGTACAGAGCAGTGTTGAGAATAGAGTAGGAGACTCGGTAGCAGAGTCAACATCAACACAATGTTTTCCAGTAGACAGTTGCAAATTGATTCAGTTATAATTTGTTTTAATTTTTGGATGCTTTTCAGTTGTAGATGTTGCAGTAGAAACAACAAAAGTAAAAAGTTTTGCATGTAGTCCATTCCAAAGGTGTTGGATTGTGGTATATGTGAATCCATTTCTTGTTGAGAGGGAGTGTTGAAAATGGCAACAAGAAAATCCTGAATTAAATTAGGAGAAAAATTGTAATTCCACATCACAAGAAACCTTGTACGAGTTAACTAAGTTTACTTGAATCAGTTGGTTTAGTTAATTTAATTTGAGGATATAAATTGAGACATGTTGAGTGTTTCTTATGTTATAGGAACCATGGTTGAGTTTATTTTGAGTTGTAATTAATTAATTTATTTTAACTGAGTTAAAGTCAGCTAAACTAGTTCCAATTGTTGGAGGAACTAGTAGGAGATCTAACATTGGGGTGTTAATTCAAGTGTTAAGCCAATTAGCTAATAATTCAGCCATAAATAACTCATGCATCTGTCATCTGAGAGTTACCCAGTTGATAGTGGAGTTCAAGGGCAGTGTCCTATTAGTTGTATAATTATCTAAATTGTATAGATGGTGCATGCAGCCAGAGGAAGAGCCCAAAAGAACTGCGCAATCCAATGGAGGAAAATTCCTATTAAATAAGGCCTAATTCCTCATTGAATGACACAAGGAAATAGTAGCTTGGAAGGCCAAGAAATTGGCTAAGTATTAGGCAAGAAATGTCTAGGAATCAATGAAAGAGATAGAGATAGTGCAAAGGTTACTCAGTCTTGAGAAAAGCATTGTAATCTTCTCATATTATTTTACTAATGCAATACACATATAGGAAGGAGTTTTGAGCAACAATCTTTCCCCTTAGATAATGTATAAGCATATGTGATCGAATCTTGTCTCATGTTTTGTGATTTATCGATTTATTAATCGTTTCCACTTATGAGTAGACTAGATTCAAGTATTTTGTTTTATCATATTACATCCATAGTTTTAATCTATAAGGAATTTCTACATGGTATTAGAGCTATATGTGTAGAAATTTCTACATGATATTAGAGAAGTAATCATTATCATAACATGATTCACATTAGATTGGGAATTCCAAATTACAGATTAATGGAGCTCTTGTTCAGAGGAGATCCAAAACATCCTCTCTGTAGACTTCTTAGTGGAACTAGAAGGTTTCTCGTGGGCAGATAATTGAGCCAATGTTTAGTGACACAAAAAGGAGTTGTGATCATTAGCATTTGTAGATTGAGGAGAAAACATATCGTATTTATCCATGCCTGTAGCTATACCTCCAGAAGTGAGGTGGGATGATGTAGATCCTTAATCCAAGAGTAGCAGAAAGTTGGGCAGGGTCCATTGAGGGTTTTTTGTCTCATGGATCATTACCTTGCAATGGGTACCCACAATATTCAGTTGTAAGAGGATCAATTTCAACCAGATATTGAGGCGTACATATCAATATTGACAGCAGAGCATGAGGCTCAGTAGCAGAGTCAACAACAACACAATTTTTTCCAGCAGACATCTGCAAATTGATTAAGTGGTATTTTTTTTTTAAATTTTTGGATGTTTTTCAGTTGCAGATATTGCAGTAGAAACAACAAAAGTATGAAAGGTTGCATGCAGTACATTCCAAATATTTTGGATTAGGTTATATGTCAATCTCTTTCTTGTTGAGAGGGAGTGTTGAAAATGGCAACAAGAAAATATTGATTTAATTTTCCCCTGAATTAAAGTAGGAGAAAAAGTGTATTCCACATCACAAGAAACCTTGTATGAGTTAACTAAGTTAATTTCACTCAGTTGGTTTAGTTAATTCGATTTGAGGGTCTAAATTGAGACATGTTGAGTGTTTCCTACTTTATAGGAGACCTGGTTGAGTTTATTTTTATTTGTAATTATTTAATTTATTTTAACTGAGTTAAAGTCAGTTAAACGAGTTCCAATTGTTGGAGGAACTAGTAGAAGGTCTAACATTGGGGTGTTCCTTCAAGTGTTAAACCAATTAACTGATAATTCACCCATAAATAACTCATGCATGCGTGATCTAAGAGTTACCAAGTTGAGATTGGAGTTCAAGAGCGATGTCCTATCAATTGTATAATTATCTAAATTCTATAAATGGTGCATGCATCCAAAGGAAGAGCCTAAAGCAACTGCTAAATCCAATGGAGGAAACTTCCTATTAAATAGGGGCCTAATTCCTCATTGAAAAACACAAGGAGGTAGGATCTTGGAAGGCTAGGAAATTGGCTAAGTATTGGCTAAGGATTGTCTAGGAAGCACTGAAAGAGATAGAGATAGTGGAAAGGTTGCTTAGGCTTGAGAAAAGCATTGTAATCTTCTCATATTTTCTGACTAATACAATATACAGATAGGAAGGTGTTTTGAGTAGTAAGATTTCTCCTTAAATAAATCTCTGAGCATATGTGATTGAATCTTGTCTCATGTTTTGTGATTTCTTAATAAATTAATTATTTCCATTGATGAGTAGAGTAGATTCAAGTCTTTTGTTTTCTACATGGTATCAGAGCCAAATTTGAAAAAATTTCTACAAAGGGTGCTACACTAATATTATAGGGACCTAACATTGGTCCTCCTAAGTGGCGTGAGATTTCACAAAATAGAAACTCATATTTTTATCATTGTAGAAAATCTAGTTAAGCATGTACGATCAAAAGTTCCAAACAAATACAGTTGTAAATAGTGATAGAAGTTATATCTAAAATAGTATCCATATCCAACATGGGAATCATGATCATCCATAGTCAAATATGGGCAGCATGATCATAGTCAACAAGGGAATGGACATTAAGATAGTCATTGAAGTTAATAAATTTAACTTAAATAAATTCAACATAGATGTTGCAATGTGATGAACAAAAAATGACATCAGAATGTGATAAACAACAAAAAATGTTGTAATGTGACAAACAACAAATGACATCTCAATGTGACAAAAAATAAATGCATTGCAATGTGATGAAAAAAATAATGTCACACTGTGATGAACAACAAATTTTGTCACAATATGAAGAATAATAAATTTCATCACAATTTGATGAATAATAAAAGTTGTCATAGTATGATTAATAACAAATGACATCAAAATGTGTTAAACAACAAATGAGGTCACAATTTCATGAACAATAACATCATCACTCTAACAAACAATTAACAACATCACAATGTGATGAACAATAAATGTCATTGCAATGTCACACATAACAAACATTATCATAATGTGATGAACATCAAACATCATTACAATAGGACAAAAAATGATGCTCCAATGCGACAAGTAAAACTATTAACAACCATGGTAATCATGTTTAAATAAGTCAAACATGGTATTCCCTTGTTTTACAAAGGTCAACATGGTGAATTGTGGTCATATGTGGTTCAATATAATCAGTGATAGAAAACAAGGTCAACCATGGCCAAGATAGTTAATCATAATCAACTATGGTTGACCACAGTCATCTATAATTAAATACTAATAACCCTAGTCTACCATATTTGGCCATAGTCAACAATATGTTGACCATAGTTAACCATGGTCAAAAAGCAAGCTCAGCTATGGTTAAACCACATAGGATTCACCTTGTTAACCAATATCTTACAATAATCATTCATTAAGGGATTTTTAATTGTTAAAAATAGAATAAATATAATGTAGATATTTAGTGGGCATGTGGACTAGGGGGAAATTATAAGTATTGTGGGGTATAAAGAGGGGTATTCAGTAAAAATAAGGGATTTAAATTAAAAATAGGGGTTACTTTTATTATAAAAATATATAGAGAGGGGATTCAACAAAAGTTTACTAGGTGGAAACATTGTGGGTCAAACATGGTCACCAATTTCAACCATAGTCAACCTCTTTTAACCATATTCAAACAAGTTCAACCATGGTCCACTGTTTTCATCCATGTCCAACCATAGTCAACCATGGACAACATGGTCAACCATTTTCAACCAAAGTCAACATGGTCAAGTGATGGACAACCATGGTCAAAATGGACTACCATGTTCATGGTCAACCATAACTTGACCATATTTAACCATAGTCAACCATGTTCAAACATAGTCAAGCAAGCTTAACCATGGTCAAACATGGTCACCAAGTTTAGTGAGGGTTAACCCTGTTCAATAATGTAACATAAATACATTGTTACATTAATGGTTGAACATGGTCAGTCATGGTCAACTTCGCCAATCCTCTTCAACCATTAATGTAAAAATTAATGTAACATTAACATTAACACTAATGTAACATCAACCATGGTTGTGGAACATTAATGTATCATAAATACATTGTTACACTAATGGTCAACCATGGTCAACCTTTTCAATGAATGTAAATCATGGTTAGTCATTGTTAACCTTGTCAACCCTCTTAAACCATAGTCAACCATCATCAACCATCAACAAACCTCAACAACTATGGTTAACCATCATCACCTATTTCTAACCATAGTCAAATAATATCAAACATTATCAAACGTGGTCTACTAATATACTCAAAGTATGTTGGTTGTCAAACAGCACAACTACATTAATAAAGTTGTTGATATAGGTCAATTAACATTATTTTCTACCTTTGAAAACTAATGTTACTATTTAACATGTGAAAGGTAGAAAATGACATCATACATATATCAACCACTTCATTAATTTTATTGTACTAATTCATTTTTTATTATTACCATATTTTATTAATATTAAAATAATATTTATGCAATATTTTTTAATCATATAACTTAATATATTTAAAATAATGAAATAATAATATTCTTTTAATGGTCTGCTTTTAGCTGCTTGCAATTGTTTATCTAAATATTTAGGGTAATGTTTGAATATTCTAATAACTAAATGATTTAAATATTGAGTTGTAGGTAAAACTGTTTTACTTTGATATATAAAATCTAAAATTTCATTGTAATTTTCATTTTCATTGTATTGGTTAGTGTTATTGGCATTGATCTGTTACCATCTTCACTTAGCATGTGTGTTAGAATTAAAATCTTATTGTCATTTTATTCGGTTGAATGCCTGGTGTCCAACTTCGCATATCCAATGTAAGTTCAATTAATATTTGTAACGTCCATGACACAGGAAGTTGCAACGTGCTTTGTTCCTCATTCTTTGCCATATTAGTTTGCGATTTTGCATGCGCACTGTAATTTCATCTAATGTTGTAACCTCCATCACACAAGTAATTGTAATATGCTTTGTTCCTCACTTTTTGCCATATTAGTTTGTGTTGAGACCTAATCCTTGGGATTGGGTAAATATATGTAAATAAATAAATGAGAAATGTGAACAGTCATCGGGTGATGAACTAAACAGTATCTCCCTCATGTATATAACAGACTTACTTGATTGAATGAATAACACGAATCAGTTTTTGATTAATGGAGTTACTATCTGGCCTGACATGGTATCAGAGCCAACTCCTTCTTTTAGCCTTTATGTCTTTGTAACTCCTAGTCTGCTCCAGATTGCTCCCCATATAATTCAGTAACTGATTACCTGCGTTCTGTCTGCCATCCCTGCGCTCTCTGTACCTGTGCTCTCTATAATTGATGGAGAGAATCTCGATGAAATTTCAATCAGTATTTCCACCTCCTATTCTCAATGGGCACAGGAGGTCCCACTGTCACTGTCACTGTGTGCCAGTCTGCCAGTTGAATGCTCCAAACTCGATTGTGATTTTGTGAGTTAAGTTGGGGGTGAGGGTTTCAATAAACATTGTCGTCACATGCAGGCGTAGCAAGCGATCTGCATTTAACAATGCGAGTTAAGTTCGCGGATGAGGGTTTCAATAAGAAATATACATTTAAGAGTGCAATTTTTATGAAAAAATTGTCGCCAACTCTTCTCTCTGTAATGCCAAATTGATAGGGAGAATTTCGATGAAATTTCAAGAAACATTGTCGCCGAATCTGCTCTTTGGTGGCCTATGCGCAGCTTCATCGATTATTGCAAGAAACCAAGTTTCATATGTTTGAATGCTGGACGCTTATGTTGTTTCATATGTTTGAAAGCTGGATGCTCTGTTGCTTGATTTCTTGCTACTACAGATCCATTCATTGATGTGGATGCCAAGGACGCTGCTGATTTACAGCTATATTTTTTTATGTAGCTGGGGCCAAAGTATGTTCTAATAGTTGAATGCTGGTCTGACTATTCTAATATCCTTTCAAATAGTTGAACGTTGGTCTGACTGTTCTAATAGTTGAACGCCGGTCATGGTATATTCCTTTCAAATAGCTGAATGTTGGTCTGACTGTTCTAATAGTTGAACACTGGTCATGGTATATTCCTTCAAATAGTTGAACGTTGGCCTAATATCCTTTCAAATAGTTAAAAGCATACATTTGAACGCTGACAACAAATTTGTGGCAGAATGTTTGGTGGAGGCAGAACGTCCATGATGCGTTGAGCCCTTTTAAAAGAGGTCGTATGGTGTGAAGAATTGGCTTTGTATGCTGTGTATGCATTGAATGTTTTTTTTATTGGTAGCCGTGTATGTTTTGAAGGTCATTTTTTCTCAGTGTATTGAAGTTGTGATGGCCGTGATTCAATGGGTACATGAAAACCTTGTGTTAGAAGTTTTAGTGGATGATAATGCCCTTTGAGAATGCCCTTTTGAGTACATTTTTACTGTATATTGGCAGAAGTATTTTTTTCTATCAGCAAAAGTTTTTTTTTACAGAATGCATTCAATCATATCCATGGTAGGAATAGTTCTCACTGGCAAGGAGAACTATCCTGAATGGTCTCGGATGATAAAACACACCCTCATCTTCAATGAGTTGTGGAAAGGAGTGTGTCGGAGAAGGAGACAATGACCCAGTATAGCCTACCTCAGACAAAGAGCTCTGGGAAAACAAGAACATCAAAGCTTATGCATTAATCACAGCATCTATAAATGAAGAGGTAAGTCGCCATATTTCGTCATATTCAACTGCCTTTGAAGCTTTACAAAAGCTGAAAGAACTCTATGACTCACATTCTGCACTTGAAGTCGTTCAACTCATGATTAAACTCTTCACTCTTGAACTGCAAAATAATGATCCTCTTGCTCTTGCATCTGAAGTAAAGTCTATAATGCATGATATCAAATCCACTAAGGTTGAATTGGATATTCCTCTTATTGCTTTTCTCAAGGCACTTTATCCTACTTACTCCAATTATCTTGAGTCATTGCAAGCAAATGGAAATCTGAAAGATATAACCTTTGACTCTCTTGTGAAAATGTTTGTTGAAAGAGAGAAAGATTTTGGAAAGAAGACAACCCCTGAATCTTCTGAAGAGACTGTGTGCCTTGCTCATAAAGAAAAGCACCCTACTCAAGATTCTACAAGAGGAAGAGGTGGACAAAGAGGAAGAGGAAGATATTTCAGAGGTAGGGGGGGCAGACATTCTCAAGGAGAGAAGGTAGATTTGCACTGCATACGCTGCAAAATAAATGGATCACATGATGCCTCTACATGCAAGCTACCATGGGACAAAATTGAGCAGAAAAGAAACCAACAGAACGGTAAAACTGATGATACAGACAAAGGTAAAGCACCTGAATCCGCTCACTATGTTGAGGCACAATGTAACACTAGAGTAAATGAAAATTTGTTTAATGCTTCACTTTCTTCACGGAAAAATGATTGGTTGCTTGATTCAAGAGCAGCCTGCCACATGTCTCATAGAAAAGATTTTTTTGAAGATTTCACTGACAATGTTGATGGAGCAGTATACTTTGCAGATCAATAAAAAATCAAGCCATCAGTGCTTGGCCCAATCAGGCTTAAACTACCTGGTCTTCTAGACTTTCTTCTGCATCATGTTCTATATCTCCCACAGCTCAAGAGAAACTTGTTGTCCTTGGTCCACATCCACTAGCAAGGTCACTCCATTCATATGTTTGATGGCAAGCTTGAGGTAAGAAAAGCATCTGACCACTCACTTGTCATGAGGGGAATAGAAGAAGAAAGGCTTATCAAGCTGCAAGGAACCTATGCTCATGCACACCATTTCTCATATAATGCTCATCATGAAGAAGGTACACTTCCATCAAGTTCATTATGGCATGCTAGATTTGGACATTTGAACTATGATAATCTCCGCTTGTTGAAGAAAAATGGTGTTCCTGGTTTGCCTACAATTCCCAGGAAACTTAAGCAATGTGATGCTTGCATTCCAGGAAAGCATAGAAAATAGTATTTTCATGATTCACACTCAAGAGCACATAGGAAACTTGAACTTATTCATTCAGATTTATGTGGTCCAATGCCTGTTCCTTCTGCAAATGGAAATAAATATATCATGACATTTATTGATGACTACACCAGAATGTGTTGGGTTTATTTATTGAAGAACAAATCTGATGCTTTTCAAACGTTCAAGAATTTTCATAAATGGATTGAAAATGATGCACAATCTCATATTGGGTCTATTTGCACTGATAATGGAAAAGAATACACATCAAATGAATTTGAAAACTATCTTCGCCAACATGGGATCAAACATCAAACAACTGTGCCTTATAATCCCCAACAGAATGGTGTAGCTGAAAGAATGAATAGGACAATCTTAAATATGGTACGATCCATGCTCTTCTTCAAAAATGTAAAGATAATGTTTTGGGCTGATGATGTTCTATGTGCTGCATATATAAAGAATAGATGTCCATCTAATGCTATAAGAAACAAGACTCCTTATGAAATGTGGTATGGACATGTTCCTTCAGTAAAACATCTCAGGGTCTTTGGTTCCACCTGTTATGCTTTGATACCAAAGGTACATAGAAACAAACTTGGTGCTAGAAGTCGTAAGTGTATCTTCCTGGGATATTCAAACACCTCCAAAGCATACCATCTCTATGATGAAGTAAATAAGAAGTTTGTTGTATCTAGAGATATAATTTTTCTTGAATCATCCAAAACTGACAATGTTGTTGAGCGGCAACTTGATCGCTTGGATAGATTCGCAAAAACAAAATCATTTCGAGAATTTAATAATAAGATTCCACATCTTGAAGGGGGGATTCCTATACTAGATAAACATGTGGAATCTTCTTCTGAAGAACACTCTCCCCCGCATGAAACTCCAACAACGGATGATGCTTTAAGTGATGTAATTGATAGAATTGGGAGACTCAATCTTGATTCAATCCCAACTCAGTCAACGGAGCAGCCTAGACCATCTCAGAAAGGTCCCCCAAAGTGGCTGACAAAGACACTTGAAAGTGTTCATCCTGATGAAGTTGGAAAGACAAGAACCAGAAATTCAAACAAGCAAAATGGAGGTGATGTAGATGACTCTAATTCACCTGTTGATATGGATGTTTCTTATGATTGTGAATTGAACTTGTCTACAGATTTTGAACCAACTTCCTTCAAAGAAGCTGCTTCTCATGATGAATGGAAAGAAGCAATGCAAAAGGAGTATGATGCCCTCATAAAGAATGACACTTGGAAGCTGGTTGATCCTCCATTAGGAACCAAACCAATTGGCTGCAAGTGGGTCTACAAGAACAAGTATAAAGCTGATGGCTCACTTGACAAGCACAAAGCTAAGCTTGTGGCAAAAGGTTTTGCACAGAACGAAGGGGTCGATTATGAGGAGACTTTTTCCCCCACAACAAAATGGGCTACCATCCAGGCACTCTTTGCACTAGCAGCTCAGAACAGTTGGAAAGTCCATCAAATGGATGTAAAAATTGCTTTCTTGAATGGAGATCTAAAAGAGAATGTTTTTATGTCCCAGCCTCAAGGATTTGCTGTGAAAGGGCATGAAAATAAAGTATGCAAACTTGTGAAGTCCTTGTATGGCCTCAAACAAGCACCACGAGCCTGGTATGAAAAACTCACTGAGCATCTTCTGAAACTCAATTTAAAACATTTTGATCTTGATGATGCAACTTTATTTGTCAAGAAAGTTGGCAAACAGTTGTATATCTTGTGGTATATGTAGATGATCTTTTGATGATAGGGAAAAATGAAAGCTACATTGCATCCATAAATAAGGAATTGGGGAAAGTTATGAAATGTCTGATTTGGGCTATGTTCATTACTATCTTGGCATTGAAGTAACCCAACATCAAAAGTCCATATTTATTTCTCAAAAGAAATACATTGGGGATCTGTTGAACAGGTTTGGCATGACAGAGTGCAATCCTCTTACTACTTCAATGGAACAAAACTTAAAGCTCACGTCTATTGAAGGAAAAGAATTTGAGGATGCAAAAAAGTATAGATAGCTTGTACAAAGTCTCAACTACCTAACTACTACCAAACCAGACATTTCGTTTGTCGTTTGAATCCTCTCCAGGTTTATGCAAAAGCCTTGTGAGGGACATTGGTCTGCTGCAAAAAAAGTTTTAAGGTACTTGAAGGGAACTCAGAACTTTGGAATCAAGTACACACAGGTGGATGACTTCATCTTGATCGGATACTCTGATTTAAACTTCGATGGAGACAAAGAAATTGGGTTATCTACTTCAAGATATGCTATGAGTCTTGGATCAGGCGCTGTCTCCTGGAGATCACGCAAACAATCAGTTCCAGCAGATTCCACAACAGAAGCAGAATATGTGGTAGCAGCTGAAGCAACAAAAGAAATTGTGTGGCTCAGGAAAATTCTTGAAGATTTGCAGGTAAAACAAGTACAATCAACTCCACTCATGATTGACAACACCTCTGCAATAAAGTTGGCCAAGAACCCAAAGTTCCATGATCGAAAAAAGCACATCAATACTAAATATCATTTAATTCGACATCATGTTGAGGCCAAAACAATCCATCTCCATCATTGTTCCACAAATGAGCAAATTGGAGACATCTTCACCAAAGCGCTTGGAAGAGAAAAGCTTGAATGATTCAGAACGATGCTTGGACTCACCAACATCCCTTCAGATTAAGGGGGGAATGTTGACACCTAATCCTTGTGATTGGGTAAATATATGTAAATAAATAGATGAGAAATGTGAACAGTCGTCGGGAGATGAACTGAACAGTCTCTCCCTCATGTATATAATAGACCTACCTGATTGAATGAATAACACGAATCCGTTTTTGATTAATGGAGTTACTGACTGGAGCCTGACAGTTTGTAAATGATTGTATTCATAGTTTGTAAATTATAAAGTGTCTGCTCTGATTTGTGAATTGACATGGAGTTGTTGATTGGTAGTATATTTTACTAACTTTGATTTATAAATAGAGTTTTTTTTTTAATATAAATTAGATTAATTGTTTTATTTTTTTTAATTAATTTTATTGGAAACTAATTAAAATATCTAGTAAATTTTTTTGGTAGATATTAAAAAAGAAATTTTTAGCCAACATCTTTAAAAATAAATTTTAGCAACATCTTTCGAACCAACGATTAAAAAAACCAACAATTAAAAATATGTGAACTAGTAAATTTAAATAAATATGTTAAATTTAAATATTATATTAAATATTTTAGCTTTATAATTAAATTAATTTATATATGAAAATATAATTTAAATAACAAAAATTATAATTCCATTAAAAATTATACTATCAAATTTTAATGATAAAAGAAATATAATTTTCCTTAAATTAATGTATTATCTAATTTTAATGAAAAGAAAACTTAATATAATGATAATAATACTTTTTATGAAATGTTGTCTTGGGATAGCTCAATTGGCAATGGGCTAACCAGAAGTCTTGAGTTCAAATCTTGTGCTATCTCTGGGGTGAGAATACATGATGAAGATGTATACCTACCAAACTTACAAAAAAAAAAAAAATCATTAAATTAATTGTAGCTGATTTTAATGAAAAAAAAACAGCGACCATTACTTTTCATTAAGTTGACGCCACAAAGTGTATAAGATTTGTAATTTTATACATTGATAGGGAGGATTTATAATTTTTATGCACGAAAGTCTTGATATACATGATTTTAGACTTTTGTGATTCATATTGATTTTGGTAATTTTCAATTTTTATACATTAGTAAGGAGGATTTATAATTTTTATGCATGAAAGTCTTCATATACTTGATTTTAGAATTTTGTGATTCATACTGATTTTGGTAATGTCTTTGCCATAAATCACATCATAAGTTGATGGTCCAAGTTTCGAACCATCTAATGTGATTTACTCTGTTTCTAAGTATTTAATGTCATTTATCCCTAACTTTATCATGAGAGTGAACCACATTGTTGGAATATCTAATTCCTACTTGTCTCAGTTGTGATTCTTACTAAGTAAAGGAGTCCGTTCCTAGTAGTTAGGATCTATTCCTACATTGGTGTGTGGTTGAGATATTCTCTCAACCAACAAATTGTGTGTGCATATATATTATGCAATTGTATTTGACTAATGAAGGAATAGACATCGTCAGATTTTATCATGGTATCAAACCCTAAGGGCCTCGCCCCTCGTGGGCTTGGCCCTCCCTGGGTCGAGAAAATAAAGAGTTGGTGAATTTTTTTATTTGTCCACTCATTTGAGCCGAACTTGGCATGTAGAGGGTTGTGTGTGGTTTTTCCGCTGTTGTTGAAAAGGATGCGTAAGATCAGTGTTTGGACATTCAATTTTTCAAAGCTGTGGAGCTATTTCACAGTCAAGTTGTATACTGTGTAGATCGAAGTGGCACACGACGTTGTGTTCAGATTGTGCTTGTCTGACAGTATCGTATACGGGTGTTGGAGCTGCGTCACATTGGCTACCAAATCTGGTGAGGTTGTGTATTCTATCTGGTGTGTTATGAAGTTGAAGATACGAGTGAACTTCCTAGCACAGAGTCTTGATCAAGCCCTAAAATTCACAAGGGAGCACACGTCTTGGCCTATTGATAATCCAAGAGACCATCCACCAATTATTGAGATTGGATGGAGGTATGCAACAAGCACAGAAGATCTGTTGACATGATTAGAGATGCATTGTTTGGATTGGAGATCTATTTACTTCTTGCCTACTCGACCTGCATTTAAAGGGGTGGCACCTGCTATTGCTTTGGATCATTTAGCACAAAGGAAACATATATCTTGTGGACTGTGTTTGTAGTGTTGTATGCGATATTGCATGCTGCTAGTTTATTTTCTACCAAATCACTTACTCCTAAGATTTCAGACCTAGAGAGCATTTGGTTTTTATTAGCAATGTGTTTCTAGCATGTAATGAGCTTTCTAGCGTTTTTTGTGGGTAGTGATGGAAGTTTTCAACAATGGTGGAATGAAGAGTGGTTTTGGTGGATATCAAATGCATCATGTTTCCTATTGGGTACTCTGGAACCATTCTTCATATCTATTGGGTTGGTAGAAACAGGGTTTTCAGTCACACCCAAGAATTCAGAAACAGATAATGCAACCCCCTATAAAATAGTTGCATCGCCTTTGTTCACTCCTCTGGTAATGTTGGTCATGATGTTCTCGGTTGCCATGGTGACTGCAGCAGCACTTGTGTGGCATGTGGAGTTTGGTGATACTGCATCCCATTCTTTCTTAATTTCTCGATGAGGAAGGGAATTGACATGGTGCCTCTGTCCGTGATGCTACCGTCTATTATTGGTACTACATTTTTGTGTGTGATGGTTGAGCATCCCACTGTACATTTCAGAGGCATCTCCTGCTAAAATCAAAGGAGCGGCATTTGAGTAGATCAAGAGTTGTGACTGTTTTTCAAATAGTGATCAAAAGTCATGTGGGGTAGAGATAGAGAAATTTGATCAATTATTAATCTGAAAGTTTATTTATTTTTTATTTCATGGAGTCTTCATAAATTTATTGTGCCTTATTGAGTCTAGCTAACTCAATTTAGGTAAAGTTATTTTGTTAGAATCCGCGACTCTAGCAAATGACAACAGGTTAAGCATGAACTTCCAAGGTTTAATTGACAAAGAAAAAGATGCCCAAGATGTGGAATGAGTAGCAACAACGATTAAACGATGATGGACAGCGAGGTGAAAGTGTGAGTTTGTTTGTGTTTGTAGAATAGACTCTATTATGTTGTAATGTAAATCACAGTTGTAATGTAAGCAAGTCTAGGAATAAATTTTGTAATGGTCTTTGTAATGTATGTACCTGGTAACTCCAAAGAGTTGGAGCTGTGTTGTAAGCCCTGTAAGGCATGTGTATCCCC